>CM054057.1:610756044-611356044 GCA_028641055.1 Alopecurus myosuroides
AGGTGGCCGACCCATGGGGGAGATGGCGGCCGGGGCAGTGGGGCCGAGTCGGCGGGCTCGGAAGGCGTTTGGGGGCGGAGCTTGCGGGCGCAGGGGGTTGCGACGGAAGCTGGCGTCGCCTGCACGGCCAGGCAGGGGCCCGATATGGGACGGCAGGATGGAGGTCATCGCGCACCTGGTGGTGGCCGGTGCGGCGTTTTACTGCGGGCGTCTTCTGCAGCTGTGGAGGCGGCGATTTCCTGGTGGTGGCCGGGGTTGGTGGCATGGAGCTCCTGCCAGCCCTGTGCTGGGAGGAGACGTCCTTTCTGTCTGGTGCCTCCGCACGGTGCGGAGCGCCGGTCATGGGATCGACGGTATGCAGGCCCCGACTTTGGCGGGAGGTGGTGTTGGTCGGGGAGGAGGAAGCCGGGGCGGCGGCCCCGGAGCTGCGGCTGCGACCGGGTCGTGGTCGGCATGGCACTGCCCGTTGCGGGAGGTGATGCGGGTGTTGCGACATCCGGCGTTTGGTGGTCTAGCCTGTCCCTGTCGGGCGGTTTGCGAGGCTGCGACACATCGGCGGGTGAAGGCCCTGCTCTGTTGATCGACCGGGGCCGGCGATGGTGACGCCTCCGCACGCCGTGTCCTTCTCGAAGGCGTCATCGGGCGGTGCTTCTGCTTCTCTGCGCCGGGTTCTCCTCCTGGGGAAACCCTTGATCGCTCGTGGGATCGAGCGACAGCGGCACTCATGCATCGCTTCCCTCTTGAGGACTCGCCTGGGATGTTCCGCCTGAGAAGTACCCACTTGACAGGATCAACATCGATTATACAGCCATCGATGGATACGTTTCCTTTGAGTTGTATTGTATTATTAGTATCTTTGGTTATGGACAGCGTCACCTAGTGCCCCGGTCACCTACTATTTGGGGTTCTTCGGAGGACTACGAGCTCGAGTAGATGGATAGTGTCTCTATATTATGTACTTCTTGGGAGCCTCGATCTCGTGACGCGATATTTTGTGTCTCTATATTATGTACTGCTTGGGAGACTTTATGTAGTACAATTATATCTATTAATAATGTCCCTCTGGGTAATTATATATGATGTGAGAAAGCTTTATGAAGTCCTGATTAGCAAAATGGAAAGTCTTGATTTATGTAATATGGAGTAAGAGAAACAAATATCTATCTAAAGATATGTTAAGATGACTAACCAATTCAGACTAGTTATGAATAATTAAGTAATTAATAGTCCTATATATACATGATGGAAAATATGATATGGAAGTCGAGATCATATATATTTGAACTTATCTCAATTTTCTAATCAATTTAGATAATATTATTTGCCAATTTTTTATTTATGGATTTCTAGATAAGAATTATTCAATATTAAATCGAAAAAACAACCAAATTCATTATTATTTAAATTCATGATTATTTGAATTCAACATTATTATTATTTGTTTGTTGTTGTTTAACTAAATAATTTTTTGGATTAACAAAATAAAGACGTGCGACATAATAGTTCAAAGGTTAATATGATTGGCATCATACTATTGTCAGTAAAACATGACTTGTTTCTTTAAAGTTGAGAGGGAAGGAACTAAAAAGTTAAGCATGCTGAGAGAGAAGTAGTCTAAGGATGGGTGACCTGGGAAGTGTCAGTTTAGAATGAAACAAGAGTGATTAGAGTTAAAAATAATTGAGAATATGAGAAAATAATTAGAGTTAGAAATAATAGAGACTAAATAAAAAGGAAAATCCGAAAATCAAAAAACAAAAATAAAAAATTATTTAGTCCCGGTTCGTATTACCTCCCGGGACTAAAATTCGTCCAGCCGGCGCGGCAGCGTGCTGGGCCTCTAGTCCCGGTTCGTGGCCCACCGGGACAAAGGGGGGCTCTAGTCCCGGATAGAAATCCGGGACTATAGCCCGTTACGGCCCGGGATTAGAGGCCAGCTATCTACTAGTGTATAATCTATAATTAAGTTTCACAGGACAATACACTAGTTTAAATTTCACAAATATAGCTATGTAGCAAAGTCTACTAAATAGTGGAGTAAAGTATCTGCAACATTGCCATAATATATACTTTCCATAACGGAGAAACGGCAATAATGTAGAACTTCACACCTCATATTCCATAATTAATAGTGTATAATTTGAGACCTTCTTGTAAAGCACCGGAGCAAAGCATTAACACTCCGTGAACACATGTGATCCTCACATCACATCCACCCCCTCTGGTTGTCCCAATTTCTGTCACTTTGGGGCCTCGGGTTCCGGACAATAATATGTGTAAACAACTTGCAGATATGATCAAGAAACATAATTATACTCATGAAATAATAACATGTTCAGGTCTGAAATTGTGGCACTCAGGCCCTAGTGACAAGCATTAAGCTTAACAGGTTGCAACAACGGTAGAAAACACTAACAATGGATACTAGGCACTATGCCCTAACAATATGGCGTTATTACACGATCAATCTCATCCAATCCCTTCCATCCCTCCCAACCTACAGCGGGGTTTACTCACTCATGGACGGGGAAACATGGATGGCTCATGGAGAAGGAGTGGCGGTGTCGATGGCGATGATCTCCTTCGAATCCCCGTCCCAGCAGGGCGCCAGAACAAGAACTTCTGATCCCCGAATTGAGTTTCGGGGTGGCGGCGGCGCTCTGTTGTGTTTCTGTGGAATATGATGAACCACCTCGCGTTTTAGGTTTATGGGGCATATGTAGTCGAAAGGGGAGTCCGAGGGGGTGAGGGAGTGGCCCAAACTACCTGGCGACGCGGCCAAGGGGGGCGCGCCAGGGGTGGTACGGCCCCCTCCTGGCCTCCTTCTGGATTCTGGGGTCTTCTGGTGTTTTAGGACCATTAGGGTCTTTTCTGGGCAATTCCCCGAAACTTGATTTTTCTGCACAAAAACGAGACACCAAGGTATTTCTGCTTAAAACAGCGTTACTCCGTGTTGGTAGTATCCAAAACTCACAAATTTAGAGGAAAACAATAATAAAAGTGTTCGGAAAAGGAGATACGTTTTTGACGTATCAGTAGTGCATATGAAATACATAAAGATAACTATGTGATTCATGCGGGCATTACAACAAGATACATAGACCGTCAGCCAACTGCATCTATGACTAATAATCCACCCTCCGAATATCATCCGAACAAACATTGGGTATTAAGTTGCAAGCAACAGATGATCGCAGTAAGCAAAGTGTGTAATGTAAACAATGTAAACGAAGTAAACATCGTTGTTTTCTCCCTAATGGCAACATCACATCCTCCATCCGTCACGTTTCTGTCACTCGAGCACAGATGCAAAGGATGCATGAACCCACTATCGAGCATAAATACTCCCTATTTGAGTCACTAGCATCTACTTGGCCAGAGCATCTACTAATGATGGAAATCCTGCAAGATCATAAATAACACATGCATGAAGATAACATGATAGATTGATAATCATAAGACATAGCATTCAACATTCATCGAATCCCAGCAAACACAACATGTAGCATTACAATAAGATGATCTCGATCATGTGAGGCAGCTCAGGAGATCAAAACATGAGGCATAGAGTGGAGAAGACAACCATCTAGCTACTTCTATGGACTCGTTGTCTAGGGATGAACTACTCACGCATCACTCCGAAGGCGGGCATGGAGGTGTAGACCCCTACGGTAATGAATTTCCCTCCCGGCAGGGTGTCTGAGAGAGCTCCATAACCCTCCCGATCTCAGGTTGACGATGACGACGGCCTGAGGTGTTTCTCGGGAAGAAGTGGTATGTCTTTTAGGGTTGACGCATCAGGAGGAATAAATAGGAGAAAGGGCGACGGCGGTGGATGCCCGAGGGGCGCGCCGCCCTATGGTGTGGCCCCCCTCCGGGCCTCTTCGGGACTCCGTGGAACCTTCGGGAATTCCAAGACTTCCGGACTTCAAATTTTCCAATTTCGAGAATATTTCCAGAACAACTTTTATGAAACTAAAAACAAAAACAAAAAACAGAGAACTGTATCTGTGACATCTTGTCAATAGGTTAGTCGAGGAAATCTATAAAAATGACATAAAGTGTATAACAAACATGTAGCAAATAACATGAAAACAACATGGAACGTCAGAAATTAAGGATACGTTTATGACGTATCAGTAACGGCGACAGAATAACCGCGACGGCGACAGCGACCGTACAATAACCTCGCACGGAAGCTGCAAAGGCCTTCTCTGCTTCTCCTCCCTTCCAGACGGGCCACGGGCAAAGTCAATGACAATGGAAATCCTATGCGCCTCAAATCCTCCTCCTCTGTGCCGCCTTCAATCCCGCTACTATTGCTTTGTGATCTGTCCTTGTGCTTTCCTGGGGTTTTCCCTGGGTTTCTCTCGACGGAAAGCAGGGGAAGAAGACCATGTGGGTCATCGGCGATATCCCTCGAGTAAACAAGTTCCCCTCCCGGCCCTACTCTGGCCAGGTGCAGTCTAGTTGGACGGTCCGTGTTTTTTGGGTAAGTCCACATATTTTGTAACTAGTTAAAAATTTAGATTTAATGAAAAATTTGCCGAAAACCAAAATAAGTACGTATGGTGTCATATTTACGTCACGTGAGCTTGAGTTTAATAATAAAAGTAAAGAAACAAATTCAAATTGTTGGTGAATCCCACGTAGGGTATGTACCAAGAAAGGTCTCTGGATTTAACAAATGGCCCTCCCGGCCCCACTACGACGCAATACAACACCTCCACATTTTGGTGGACGACCCGAGTGCGTGCAAGCCCGGCCCGCTCATCATTCATTCACATAGATCGTCTAAAAAAACTATGAGCCGGGCGCTTTTCTATACCGACGCGCACACTATGAGGGCGTATTTAATACAGACCGACTCCTATAATGTAGGCTACAACATCGATTGTATTTTGCAACCATCTTAACGATTATGGGAGGTGGGGTTTGATTTCGGCCCGTCACAGGTCGGAGCTTATTGGAGTCGGGCTTTTCTTTACGGGCGGTTTATCTACGCAAGCCAGCTGAGGGGTAGTATTTTCTAGCCTGCTTTTTTCCAAGGGTAAAACCACCTCTAGTAACAGTCTCTAATACTCACTTTGCTACTAGTGAGTCATGCACTTCGCACCATTGGGCCGTCCATACGGCCTCCTCCTGTACTGCTTTGGGCCTGCCCTTCGGTCCGGCCTTCTGAATGCCTGGAGATACCCTATTCTGGATATACTTGACAGTAGCCACCGGGAAGGTTAAGGAGCATTGTGCCATTGGCTTCCGTCAAGTTGGATGGCGGACTTATGTTCCTGAAGCTTCCCCAATCAGTCTTTTTCCTGAGACATAATCCGCTATTCTGAATAAAGGCGGACCGTTTTAGTCAAATTTCACCTGCGGGTGTTCTGTCCCAAATGCAGGGATTTGACGGCCGCATTGTTTCCCTGTCATCCGCGCCTCACCAGGGCATTTACTCCCCGATAGAAACGGCAAAAAAAAAATCATCACACATATTCCGGCATTGGACCCGAGGGGTCGCGGGGCGTGGCAACGGCACGCGGTGAAGACACAGTGATTGCGCCATGTGGCTCGCATCCAACAGTCATGACCGTTGGGTGTCTCCGCCTCTGGGGCCTTTATAAATAGCCCCCATTTCCTCTTCTCCGGTACGCTTCTCACCCAAGTGCGGCAAACCAGCATCTAAATCCACCGAGAACTCCACTCCGGCGACCAAGAAACAATGGCGCTTCCGAGATTTCCTTCCTCCCTTTCCGATGGCTTCGGGCGGAGAGCTAGCGGGCGGAGGCATTGAGACTGTGGCGGCAGAGAACCTTGCTGCTGCAGCGGACGCGGCGGCGGCTTCACCAAGCGTTTCAACATTCGTGGAGCCTTCTTCCTCGGTGGCGGCAAGGACAAGGCCGTCGTTGAGGAGCACGCCGCGGAGGAGGAAAACTCCATCGGCAGCTATTGGATCCTGAGCTCTGTCACGGCAGAGGAGGTACAGTGGTATGAAGATGAGAGATTTATCCCGAATAAGAAATGGTGTTGCGTCGGGGACGACATGGATCCTGCGCCCCAGGACGGCGAACACGTGATCCTCCTCTGGCATCTGCAGCAAGGTTTGAGATTCCCCCTTCCGAGTTTTTTCTTAGTGTCTTAGATTACTATGGAGTTCAGCCGCACAACTTGATGTCAAACATCGTGCTTTACATAGCCGCTTTCTAGGCCCTCTTTGAGGGGCATTTAGGAATTAAACCTAGTTTATAATTCTTCAAATACGGCCTCTACATTAGATGCCAGCCATACCGGAATGGTGGATTGGTGGTTTGCGGAACCATCAATCTAAACCTGCGTATGGTGAGGGAACTTTACACCGTCCTCTGCTTGTTCCGAAGGCACATCCAGCGTTTGTCCCACTGTGAGGGCAGGTTGATGTGCGAATATGTCGGAACGTCAGACCCCCTCCGCTGCTCTGCAAAGGGCGGACCTCAAGCAGTCTGTCCATTCCCTTATCTCCACACGGTGTCATTACAATGATGTGGTATCCATGTACCACGCCCGGCGATCCGGTTCCTCCCGTAATTATTCTTCACTTTGCTCGTTTTGTCTTTGTTTACTTTTTCTGTGTTTTTTAACTTATAGAGTTATGACTTGCAATTATCCGAGCTTGTGCATGAGGACTTGGCATAGGTGGGAAACCTGGAGGTCAAGAAGAAGCGAAAGACTGAAAACACTTCCGCCATTGGAGATGCACCCAAGGTTTCCCGCAAACGGCTAAAGATTCCGGAAGACGCCCAGATTATCAATCTGGAAGGGGAGAATGTCAGCCTTTTTCGTAAGTTTTTCTTCCTTTGTCTATATTTTTTCGCCATCCTTGCTTTTAAGACTTATGGGTTTTTTCTACCTTCTGTGCTTTCTTTTGAAACTTACGGGGTTTTCCGTTTCTTCAGTATCTACTCTCTTTCTCTGAAGAAGGAGAAGAATAAGAAGATTTCTCGCCGGGTTTACAACTCACAGTCTTCTCCTCGTAGCACCTTCATCCTGGAGCACGGTCCCTATGTGGACCCAAACAAACCGAAGCAGTTCAGCCAGCTGGAGAACTTGGAAAGGGAGGTGGTTGCGGTAGTTCCTTTGACCACCAGGAAGAAGAGACGATGGATCTTCCGGCATTCGAAGCATGTGTACACCAGAAGATCAAGGAAGAGTGGTTAGACGACCAGGTGTACGTTCTTTTGGGTTATGAGCACAGGTTTGTGCCCGTGCCCCATCCGCACTCTAGCAAAGCCCCAATGGGCTCCTACGTCTATCAGGAGGGAATGACTTTCCTCCCAAAAGAAGTAATGTAGGAAGGGTTCTCCTACTTGGAGAGCCAATTTCAGCGGTACAGCAAGGACTTCATGCATATGCTCGTGCGTGTCCACCTTATGAACATGGTAATTCCTCTATCCATCCTCCGAGTAGATATCCGTGCTTTGTCGGAAAGGTAGTTATTTCTTGTGGTTTATCTAACCTTTTTGTTTCTTTCGCCTTTTTTCCTACAAGACCACCGAGCAGATGAACGACGAAGAATTTTCCTCTTTGAAGGAAAGCAACAAGAAGATGCGAAAGTTGGTTGGCCTAGTGAAAGACAATAACAAGGAGTGTTCCGAGCTTCAGCAGGAGACGACCAGCAACCAGCGTAAGTGATTTCCGCCTTTTCGTTATTTTTGGTACGTCCGCCTTTCGGATTTCTTTTTGAATCCAATTTTTTTTATCTTCTTGCAGCTATTCTTGATGCTGCTAAGGAAGCATTATCTATCGCCAGCAATACTCAAGAGCTACGTGACGAGAATCTTTGCCTTGCTAAGTGAATGAGCAATCTGACAGAGAGCTAAAGCTCTATCAGAAAGCCGTTCGCAAGGCGTAGAAGAAAACGACAGATCAATCGACAAAGGATGCCAAGACGATCAAGGAGCTCCACGAGAAGTTGGGGCAATGTCTTGATTACATTTCCTTCCTGGACCACGAAGTTCTTCGTAAGTGCTTCTTTGTATTCTGTCGTCTTTCCCTCGTCTTTTCCGTCATTGCTCTTTATTCTTAACAGCAGGTTTTTTATTTTTAGACAAGAAAGATCAGTCAAAAACTCGGATCGAGAAGATCCAGACTTTTGCCAGCTTCCTAGTAGAGTGATACGTCATAAACGTATCCTTAATTCCTGATGTTTGATGTTGATTTCATGTAATATGCTACATGTTTTCCTTACACTTTATGTCTTTTTTATCAATTTCCCGGGACTAACCTATTGACAAGATGCCACAGAGTCAGTTCTTGGTTTCTGTTGTTTTTAGTTTCAGAAAAATTGTTCTCGAAATATTCTCGGAATTGGATGATTCAAAAGCCAGAAGGCTTAGAAGTCCCGAAGGGTCAAGGAAGTCCAAAGGAGACCCGGAGGGGGGCCTCGGAGGAGGTGTGGGCCCCTTGGGCGCCCATCGCCATCGCCCTTTCGCCTATATATGCCCCCCGATGCATAAACCCTAAATCAATCAGCCTTTTTCTACGAAAAGTTTCGTAGCTCCGTCGCCGCCACCGACAAGTTTGGAAGGACATAAATCTCTATTCCGGCAACCTGTCGAGACAGAAAATTGCCCCCGGAGCCATCTCCATTGACTCCACCGCCATCTTCATCGTTGTTGATGTCTCCTATGATGAGGAGGGAGTAGTTCTCCCCCGGGGCTGAGGGCTCTACCGGTAGCTATGTGTTTCATATCTCTCTCCCATGGTGTGATCTTTATGTGATCATGAGCTTTGTAATCTAGTTGAATAAGTAGATGTTACTCTTCATCTGTTATGCTACTCAAGTGGTTTTGTTATGAGATCTCCGTAAACACTTTGATCACGGTGTAAAGGTGAAAGTGTGTGCACCGTGTGGTTTAGCATGATATATATCTTGTGTTGGATAACCCTATGAAATTGTGGTGTTTGTCTAGCGCCTTCTAGGGCGCTCATAGTGACAGGGTGGGGTTAACTAGACATGGGAATGCAACTTTGAGGAGTGCTATTATAGCCCTACGCAATGAATTGGTGTTTGTTATTCAACCGGAGATTGGTTCAGAGAAGCGTAGTGAAGAGAGATATTTATGCATTCAATTATGTTATCATTGTTGAGAGTGTTCACTAGTGAAAGTATGATCCCTAGGCCTTGTTTCTAAGCATTGAAACACCGTTTACAATCAGTTCTGCTACATGTTTCCTTGCTATCATTTTTATTTCAGATTGCTATTGTCACTTATAATCATCCATATTACATATATTTCACTATCTCTTCGCCGAATAGTGCACCTATACAACTGATAATTGTATTAGGTGTGTTGAGGACACAAGAGACTTCTTGTATCATAATTGCAGGGTTGCTTGAGAGGGATACCTTTGACCTCTTCCTCCCTGAGTTCGATAAACCTTGGGTAATCCACTTAAGGGAAACTTGCTGTTGTTCTACAAACCTCGACACTTGGAGGCCCAACACTGTCTACAAGAATAGAAGCGTGCGTAGACATCAGGATCTTTTCTGGCACCGTTGCCGGGGAGGTAAGGTAAAAGGTACTCACATCCTCGGGTGTGAGTGCTCGCAGTTATTTCCATTAGATTATGCAATTATATCTTTTTGTTTCTCGTTTTTATTGTCACTAGTTAGGCTTATTTTTACTGGTTGCTTGTTTTTATTTTTACTAGTTAGTCTTAATGGAAAACAACAAAAATATGAGAGACCTTTATTTGCATGCTAGTAGCAATGTTATTAGCATGAATTCTTTGGATACCATTATTTCTATTACTATGGAAAAGTCTAAGCTTGGGGAAGCTAGTTTTTATAAACTTTTTTAGTTCCCCAGCTTTAGAGGAGAAAATTTCCTCTGATGATACTTTATCTCCCATATGTGACAAATCTAATGATGCTTGTGATATTTTAAATCCTCCTGCTGAAAGTGTTCCTTTTAAAATACCTATGAAAATTGTTGAACGTGTCTCGAATAACTGCTATTTTGGAGATGGAACTGTCCATCCTCGTGATCATTTACTCCTTATACATGAATTATGCGGGTTGTTCAAGTGTGCAGGTATTTTAATGGACCAAGTTAAGAGGAGGCTATTCTCTTTGTTACTTAAGGACAAAGCAAGGAGTGGTATGAGCTACTAGATGATCCTCATCATTTGGAGTGGAAGGAGCTTGAATCTCTATTTTATTCTAAATTTATTCTTCTCGTGAACTATATTTAGATAGAAATTACATTTATAATTTTTGGCCTCGTGATGGAGAAAGCATTGCTCAAGCTTGTGGAATACTGAAAAACTTTAATACTCAAATGTCCTAACCATGATCTTCCTAAGGAAACTATTGTTACTAATTTTTATGCAAGGCTTTCAGGACATTACATGGACTATCTAGATGCATGTTCATAGGGTTGTTTCTCAAGTAAGAAGGTTGAAGCTAAATGGGATTTTCTTGAAACAATTCAAACCAATAACGAAGGTTGGAATACCGACAAAGGTAAATAACTAGGTATAAACTATGAGTATGATTGCATTAAGTCTTTTAGCTGAAACTACTGATTTTCAAGAGCTTAGTGCTAAATATGGTCTTGATCCTCAATTGATTGTTGGTTGGTATAGATCCTTTGCTTCTTATATTAATGTTCCTAAAGCAAATGGGGGACGTATATCATGAACCTTTTAAAGACACTTGCATGAAAAATGAAATTGTTATGAATGATTGCGATGAACATGCTCAAACTTCTGAAAGTACTATTTCTTATAAGCATGTTAAATTTTTTGGAGCACTTAGACCTTGTGAAAAGGATCAAATCGAAGAATAACATCCATCATAGGAATGCAAAAACTAGAAAGTGGGACAGGGCTTTAGATGATCTTGGTAAAAAAGTGTGTGCCCTCAATCCTTTTATTTGTGAACTTTGCTGTAAAGTGGGACATATAAATTTTCAATGCTCGGGCTGTAATAGCTATTCGAATACTGTAAGTTTGAATTGTGATGACATGATCACTCCTAATAAGCATGATGAACTTACATTATTTTTAGGGTGTGAAGAGTTATCAAGAAAAACTTCTTTGGAAGATATGAGTGATCTTGATATGAATAGTGTCCTGCATGGTTGTCATCTTTATTGTGTCAATAATTGCCACACAAATACTTACATACAAAATATTATAAAAGAGGATACTTCACCAAAATATGATAGGGCTAATATTTGTTTTCATCTTATTAAGAGGAGGAATCCTCCAAGGTTTTTTCTATTGTTTCTGACAATAAACCAGGGTATGTGGAGAAGCTTCCTTTCAAGCCTCTCCCTCCTGTAGAGAGGAATAAGAAGAAGAAGAAGAAGAGGAGTAAAAGGAGAGAGGTAACAGTATCTCCCCCTAAGCATGTTGCTCCTCTCATGATAATTCCTAGTGAGTATGATTCGAAAATTAATATTGAAGATGATATACATGATTGTTATATTGGTTATTATTGTGATGTTAAATCTGTAGGAACAATTGAAGATGATTATTTTATGCCTACTACTGAATTTTACGATCATGAGTGGGACAATGATGATACTACTTATAATCTTGAAACTATATTTGGTACCAATTCTGAAAATGATCATATTTGTTGTACTATTAGTACCATCCATGTTCCTTCCAATGATGATATAGAAATCACTGAGCTTGTGGATGATGTTTTTGAAAATCCTTTTGCTACTGATGATTATATACTTGATACATCTCTTTCTAGTAAAAATGATGATATGTTTACAAATGATTGCACTTTGGAAGATAACTATCCTATTGCCTATGATGATACTATACCTCCAGTCTTTGATAACTATTATAAAAGATCCGAGTATCCTTATGAAACGTGTCATAGTTATGGAGGGATTACCCAAAACCATCTCCCTAATATACAACTTGTCTATCATGCTGGAGTTCTTTATGATGATTACAATGATAAATATGATATTTTCAGTCCACCTACTATTGAGGAGAAAGTTAATTATGATTATAATATGCCTCCTATATTAGATGATTATGGTGATGAGCATAATAATGATAGTTATTTTTTTTGAATTTTCTCCCACTACTATTAATAAGAATGACTATGCTTATGTGAAGAGTATTAATTCTTTATGCATGTGGCTCATGATAAAAATGGTTTATGTTATAGTTATCTTGTTAATTTTATTCATGATGCTATTGAAAGTTATTATGAGAGAGGGAAACATATTTTGATGGATCTCAACAATATCAAGTTTCCCCTCTTTATGTTGAAATTTTTGAAATTGCTCTTGTTCTACCTTCCCATGATTTCTACTTTGAGCTTCTTTAATTTATTTATTTACAAGATTCCTATGCATAGAAAGTGGGTTATACTTAAATATGTTTTATACTTTCTTCTTGATGTTATATTTCGCTTTAATTCATATTTCTTATCTGAGCATCTTCTTCACGTGAAAACACGTGAATCCACTTTTCTGGGCATAGCTAAAAGGCGTTAAAGAAAAGCACTTCTTGGGAGATAACCCATGGTTTTATTTTTGCTTTTTTATCTGTTTTCTTTGAGTCAAGAGATTGTATAATTTTGTCGGGACTCCTTTGTATCTTTATTTTCATGTTTCAGTTGTGCCAAGTAAAGTTTCTGACGAAAGTTGGAGTTGGTTTTGGATTTCTGCGCAGGAAACAGATTTCTGTTGTCCACCGTAAAAAATCGTATAATTCACAGAAAAATCGAAATGAGCTGAATTTTTTCTTCTTATTCCTCATCTAATTCCGAAACTTTTTTGTTCCTTAAGTTTTTCTATTTGAGCAACGTAAGTTCCCCGAAAAAATTCGTCTTTACAAATTGTTCTGTTTTGGCAGATTCTGCCATTTTTCATGTATTTGCTCTTTTATGATGTCAAGTGGATTTGTTTTCTTCACAAAACATTAGTGGTTGTAGCTAATGTTTGAAAGTATCAATAGCACTTGTGCACACATATAACCCATGGATTTTTTTATTGTTGCACTAACCCTCTAATGCGAATTACTCTTTGAGTGTGGTGTGAAGGAAGTTTTCAAGGGTCAAGAGAAGAGGATGATATAATGTGATTAAGAAGAGTGCAAGGTAAAAGCTTGGGTATGCTGTTGTGGTTCATCCCAAAAAATTCTAAGAATACTCGTCCCCTTCTTCATCAACAATTTATCAGGTCACTTCTAGTGAAACTATATTTTTATTCGGTCACATCTTATGAAATTTACTTGGAGCGTATGTTATTTTTCGTTCTGTTTACTTTTTTCCCCTTGCGGCAATAATATTATTGGAACCTAGCATCCTTGTTTGGGAGAGAGACATGCTCCGCTTTTTCATTTGAATACTCGTTATGCTCGTATTCTTAATTTCTCTTCTAGCTGTTGCAAAATTCCTGTTTAGCTCTTGTTTTTATTGCATATCTTATTCAGAGATGTTAGTTTTAGTAGTGTTATGTGATTACTCTCATGTTTTATTTGTGTATCATTTAGTGAGTTTTTGTTACAACATATTTTGTATGATGCTTGTTGGGAAAATGAATTGCGGCACGTGGTAGAATTTCTAACGATGCAAATAGAAGCTTTTATAGACTATGGCTAGACTTTTTCATGTCATGCTAGATGTTATTTTAATTCTAAATCCTAGTGGTTATTTTGTAGCATGATTTTTCTCAAATATCTGAGAGTTTACTGCCGTTGAAAGAATCATGAGTTGTTCTTGTCATATTGAAGCATAAATTTGTGGTGTTCTCCTTTGAATGTTTTATTTGGTTGACTTGGGGCATGCTTAAACCATGTTTTTAACTACAAACCTGTCACATATAGACTCTATGATCATTTAGTTTTTGAACTTGTGGTACCACTTATGCTTTGATTAATGATGTTTTTTTTCGCTATGCATGATTATGGCCATTACTGCTCTCTTAATTTGTCGCTCCCAGTCTTTTGCTAGCCTTCACCTGTATAGAGTATGAGCTCTAACCGTGCAATCCAACTCCCAAAAACCAAAGTATGCCAAATGTGTCCACCATACCTACCTACATGTGGTATTTAACTGCCACTCCAAAGTACATTGATCATGTGTTACCTTTAAAACTTCCAAAATTACTCATGTTTTGTGTTCCTGTTTTAGCTCATGAGGACGTAAATAGAGAATATTTATCTCACTTGTTTATTGGACTTTCACACCCTATACTAGTGGCTTCATCCGCTTATCCAATTGATAGAAGAAATGGCAGCGGGGTGCCCAGCCCCAAATTAACACAAACAAATTCTCATCACTATTGTTGCCCCTGATTTATCAGTGAAAGCATAATTGTGTAAACAAAAGAGAAAGAGTGATGACCTTCTACACCAGTTGCGTCCTTCAATGGGAGCCACTCTTGTGAAGCCTAGTTGGCTTGTGATGTATTGTATTTTCTGTTTACCATTCGTTGACATAAGCATACACCTTTCTAAAAAAATGTTTTCAATACCTCTGTTTAATAAAATAAAAAGATGGTAGTGTGGGCCCCTCGGGAGCCCCGGAGGAGACCCGGAGGGGTTCCCTAGAGCCACCACACCATGGGTGGGAGCGGTCCCCCCTGGCCGCACCTTCTGGTAGTGTGGGCCCCTCGGGCGTCCGTCGCCATCGCCCTTTCACCTATAAAGTCACCACGAGGCATAAACCCTAAATATGTCGGCCTTCTTCCACGAAAAGTTTTGTAGCTACGTGATGCGCGTGTAACACACGTTCGTTGGGAGACCCCAAGAGGATGGTATGAAGAGCACAGTAGCAAGTTTCCCTCAAAAAGAAACCAAGGTTGAATCGACTAGTAGGAGGAAGGAGTAACTTCAGAAGGTTGATGCAGATGAGATGGCAAGGCGCACTACCGGTTCAGCAGCAACGTGGAACCTACACAACACAATCAAATCACTTTGCCCCAACGAAGCAGTGTGGTTTTCAATCTCACTGGTTTTGACTGAACACAAAGAGGTTAAACGTATGGTGTGGAAAACAGTATGAGAACATTATGAAAACAGTAGCTGTAGTATAAAAAAAGTGGAAGCAGCAGTTGTATTATCAATATGAGAAAATGGACCGGGGTCCACAATTCACTAGTGGTGTCTCTCCGCGAAAGATAAATAACATGTGTGGTGAACAAATTACAGCTGGGCAATTGACAGAAATGAAGGATGCACCGTAGTGCATATGCAAGACATAAAGATTACTATGTGATTCATGCGGGCATTACAACAATATACATAGACTGTCATCCAACTGCATCTATGACTAATAATACACCCTCCGAATATCGTCCGAACAAACGTTGGGTATTAAGTTGCAAACAACAGATAATCGCAGTAAGCAAAGTGTGTAATGTCAACATGTAAACGAACTAAACACCGTTTTTTTCTCCCTAATGGCAACAACACATCCTCCATCCGTCACGTTTTTGTCACTCGAGCACATATGCAAAGGAGGCATGAACCCACTATCGAGCATAAATACTCCCTCTTGGAGTTATTAGCATCTACTTTGCCAGAGAATCTACTAATAACGGAGAGCATGCAAGATCATAAATAACATATGCATGAAGATAACATGATAGATTGATAATCAGAAGACATAGCATTCAACATTCATAAGACCCCAACAAACACAACATGTAGAATTACATAAAGATGATCTCGATAATGTGAGGCAGCTCACGAGATCTATACACGAGGCATAAAGTGGAGGAGACAACCATCTAGCTACTGCTATGGACCCGTAGTCCACGGATGAACTACTCACACATCACTTCGGTGGAGGGCATGGTGTTGTAGACCCCTCTGGGGATGAATTTCCTCACGGCAGGGTGCCGAGGAGAGCTCTAGAACCCTCCCGATCTCGGGATGACAATGACGGCGGCCTCGGGTGTTTCTCGGAAAAAAGTTGTATATCCCTAGGGTTGATATGTCAGGGGGAATAAATAGGTGAAAGGGAGATGGCGGTGGGCGCCCTAGGGGCCCACACATGCCCAGGCGCGGCCAGGGGGCGCCGTCCTATGGTGTGGCCCCCCTCTGGGCCTCTTCGGGACTCCATGGAACCTTCGGAATTTCTAAGACTTCCGGGCTTCGAATTTTCCAATTCTGAGAATATTTCCAGAACAACTTTTCTGAAACTAAAAACAGCAGAAAACATGGAACTGGCTCTGTGGCATCTTGTCAATAGGTTAGTCCCGGAAATCGATAAAATGACATGAAGTGTATAGAAAACATGTAGGAAATAACATGAAAACAACATGGAACATCAAAAATTGAGGATACATTTATGACGTATCAACATCTCCAAGCCTAGTTCCTGCTCATAATCGAGTAGGTAAACGATAAAAACACATAATTTCTGAGGTGACATTCTACCAACATAAACTTGATCATGAATAATGTAAAACATATGTAAGCTGAGTCCATAGCACTGGTAGAAAAAAGGTCTTCCATACGCCCCCATCAGTCCCCAAACTTTGCGCACCGTGACTAAAGGGGTTTTAGTCTCGGGTCGGGAGGAGACCCGCGACAGAAGGTCATGCGTCGTGGGTTGGGAAGCGCGTGGAGGCGCGTGGAGGGCTTTAATTCCGGTTGGCGTGGCCACCCGGGACTAATGGTCCACGTCTGCTGGCCTCCCTGCCTTTAGTCCCGGTTGGCGTGGCCACCCGGGACTAAAGATACAAACTGCTCGCCTCCCGCGCGGCGGTTTTATTTCACGAGCGAGAGGCAGAAGGGCGCCATTGCTACAGTGCGCACCCGAGTCTCTGTTTCTTCTTCTCTCTTCTCTTCTCTTCCCTCTCTTCGATCTTCCTCCACCAAGCACCATGGCTGAAGTTTGGAAGAGATATGGTGTGGCCACACCATGCGGCAAGAGTCTCGACGTGTGCTACACCGACAATTGCGAGAGGCTCCCCGGTGCTCTTGCGCATTTGACCGATCTCTATTTCTCCTCTCCCGATGAACACCGGTTCTTCGGGCTTGATCTAGAGTATACGACGGATCAACGGGATGTTGCCGTCATCCAGATTGCGTTCAAGGAGGCCGTTTTGGTCTTCTAATGGTCAAGGTAACGCACACGTACAATCTTGTATATCTTCGATTTGTTTGTTGCATCTGAAGAATACATGTGTTGCAACATATCTAACACGTATCAAATTTTTGTTGATGCAGTAGTTCAAAGCATTCTCCGGCACTTGTTGATTTTGTTGTCAACAAGGGGTATGACATCTGCAGCGTTGACATCACTCAAGATCGTCAGAAGTTGATGCGTTTGGGTATTGTGATACCTGAAGATCACTACATTGATCTTCAGGACCTTATCCATTTTGATGATTTCTACGGGCACAAGACCGGGATGGCTCCCATGGCAACTGCCTTCATCCACGAGGGCTACGAAACCATGAAGTCTCGTTTCCCCTCCAGGAATCACAGGTATTGGGGGAAGACCCCACTGGACTGGACCAACGTCAAGTATGCAGCCATAGATGCATACGTTTCCTACGAGTTGTTCCGCATCTACTCCACGGAGCCATAGATGTATGCGTTCGATATATGCATGTAATGTATATCTTAGTATGTAATGGATATCTTAGTATGTAGCTCTTGAAGCATAGCTTGTATTATGAGACTTATGTTTGTGTTATGTGTGATCGTAAGACTCTATGTTATGAATGTGATATGATTGTGTTCTATTCATGATTGTGATGTCTCTACTCGTATTTTACTTGTGATTTATCACTTGTCTTTTGTTGTTCATAAAACTATTTTTGTTTCCTAGTTTTAAATGACTTGGAAAAATTTGCAAGTGTTGCAAAGTGTAATGGATATTATTTCTATATTAATTCCTAGCTATACTATTTCTATATTATGTCAAACACACATTTCAAAACAAACAAACAAAAACACATCAAGAAAACAAACAAAAACACATCAAGAAAACAAAACAGAAAAACTACAGTTTCTATATATCTGTTCACCAAAAATTAATCTAAGCCAGGAAAACATATATCTAGTCAATACCAAACTCATCCAGTTGGATTTATTTCAAACTACATTTTTGAACTCATTCTAAAAATAATAGAAGAGCCTACTGGTCTTTTTAAGATTTTAAAATGAATTAGTATTATTTTTCTTAATTCTTTGATATATTATTTGTATTTTTAAGATTTTAAAATGAATTAGTATTATTTTTCTTAATTTTTTTATATATTATTTGTATTTTTAAGATTTTAAAATGAATTAGTATTATTTTTCTTAATTTTTTGATATATTATTTGTATTTTTAAGATTTTAAAATGAATTAGTATTATTTTTCTTAATTTTTTGATATATTGTTTGTCTTTTTAAGATTTTAAAATGAATTAGTATTATTTTTCTTAATTTTTTTATATATTGTTTGTATTTTTAAGATTTTAAAATGAATTAGTATTATTTTTCTTAATTTTTTGATATATTATTTGTATTTTTAAGATTTTAAAATGAATTAGTATTATTTTCTTAATATTTTTATATATTATTTGTATTTTTAAGATTTTAAAATGAATTACTATTATTTTTCTTAATTTTTTGATATATTATTTGTATTTTTTAAGATTTAAAAATGAATTAGTTTTATTTTCTGAATATTTTGATATATTAATAGTATTTTTAGAAATAATACAAATTAAAAAGTTAATGTTTATTTATTTATTCAAAATTATTAATTACATCATTACTTTTGTTTATTAAAAGATTTATTTGAAATTCAAACAATAAAGAAATGTGGCATCGACCAACATGTTAATAAGATTGATATGATACTACTATCACATACATGTGTGCGAAACACTTGGATTCGGGACGGGATGGAACTCGGAAGTTAAGCGTGCTAGTGCTAGAGTAGTGGGAGGATGGGTGACCGAGTGGGAAGTTTGACCACGAGTAAGTAATTTGACTAGAGATAATTGTAGTTAGACACTAAGCAAATAATACAAATTCTGAAGAAAAAAAAGGGAGTGAAAAAAAGGGGAGAAAAATTGGTGTGAAAAATAATTAGAAACCCAAATGAATTAAAGAAATTACGAAATAAAGTTTAGTCCCGGTTCATGTGGCCAACCGGGACTAAAGGTCCTCCGCCCCCCGGCTCTGCCACCCGCCCACGTGGCCGGGCCTTTAGCCGCGGTTCGTAAGAGGCGCGGCTAAAGGGGGGTCTTTAGTCGCGCAGAGCTAGTCCCGGTTGCGCGGCCGGGACTACTGGCCCTGGCGAACCGGGACTATAGGCCTATTTTCTACCAGTGTAGTACTTTAAACACAAGCATGATAGATATAATTCTAGCAATAAAACATAACAATCACTTGGCATCATGAGAAGTACACAAATAAAAGATCATGAATAACAATGCATCGAAAGTTATACGTTTGTTTCAAGTATAGAGAAAGCATGGCAAAATGATATTTCGCTTGTCCTTAAGAGTGGGGAAAAACATAATGCCAGGACACCTTTAAAGTTTATGAGGAAGACTAGAACAAATAATTTGAGAGCAAGCAATAACACACCATGAATCAACTAATAATCTTTCTGGGACAAATGCACATTAAACTCAGAATGCCAACTCTGCTCTCTCAACTATGCATAAAATTAGAAGATTGAGACTCAACATAAAAGTAAAAGAAAGGCAGTTCGCAGAGGGAAGCATGGATCACTCATGTGCTAGAGCTTTTATTTTATTAAACAGAGGTATAAAATGTTTGACACTCCTCCCAACCATCTTACACAAACCATGGCTAACCGAATTCTCGGGTGCATGCCAACAATCATATACTGTCGTGGTGGTATCACGGCAGATGCCATGGGATGGCTAATGTTTGGGGCTGATGGACGCTGGAGGTGCTCGGGGAGGGATCACACGGCGAGTAGCCGCGTGTGGTATGTCACAAGCACTGCAAACAACAGGATCTTACCTAGGTTCAGAGCCCTCGTGTGGAGGTAACACCCTACTCCTGCCTTTCTCTCTTTATGTGTGTTACCGAGTAGCCACAGTACAAAACAGGCCTTCAGCCGGGTAGCCACTCTAGCTCTCAAGTTCTCTCTAGTGTTGCCTCTAGTGTTACCTCTGGAATGTGCAGCGAACCTCTCACAGGAGGGGGCAGGGCACCTTATATACTGGTGCCCAGCCGAATAGAATAAGACTAAAAGGTACAGCCGATGGGACAGGAGCACTGCAGAACAGAGCACGCTTCCGGCTTCTCGCTGACGCGGGCGCCGTAAGTCGTCGCGCCGTTCGGAGATGGGACCTGTCCACCCTTGTCAGTGAGATAGGGTAGGCCCCTAGCCCTGTCTTGTCCCCTCTGTCAGTGACAGGACTTGACAGGCGCCTACCGCACTGCAGCCACGCCGTAGCGCGGATAATCACGCACTCCGTAAGTTGAACCGCACGCTGGTACGGACGCAGGATACGGGGGATCCCTTGTCAGAACGGCTCCATTGATTTCTGGCCCGAGTAGGAACTCACTCCCTCTACTCGGACCAACTTCTTTACTCGGATGACCATAACTTGCTTGATTTCTCCTCTTGGCCATTGGTGGGTACGGCCGGATAGAAATCTACCGGGTAGCGAGTACCGGGTAGCCATCTACCCAGCAGGCAACTCCACCGACTGCGCCAAGCTCTCCACCCAAGCAGAGTACATCCAAGACTGCTTCTCAGCAAGCTCCTCCATCTGCTTCACGCCAATTGCCTCCGTCCGCTTCTCGGACGGACCTTGTGCCCAGCCCCAAGAAGATCAACAAGCCTGAAGCAGCGCCTACCCGGAAGAATCCAGCGCGCAAGGCTGCACAGGGTGGAGACCTGATGCCACCACCCAAGCCACCTCTTGTGCCAGCCGGGAAGCCGACAGCAAAGAGCAAACAGCTAACCCTCAGCGGGCCTACCTCTAGCAGCAAGATGGATGCTCCTGGATCTGCTGGCCCTGGCGAAGGGTCGAGTGTCGGAGATGCCGTTCGCGCACAAGCCAGGTGGCCGCAATACCTGCTTGAGGCGTCCAAGCAGTATGAGATTTCACTGTCCAAAGGCGAGAAGAAGCTTTCTGCCTTGAAGGGAGGCCAGGCTAAGGCTGTGGACGTCAAGTCCAGAGGCAAGGAACCAAAACCAGCCCCTGAGTTCCACTCGCGTGAGGCCGACGAGGACGATATCCAGTCAGAAGGCCTGACCGCGGTCCTGGACCGGGTAGCCTTCGTGGATAAGGTTTGGGAGAGCGACGCCCATGGCGTCCCTCAATGGAATGGCTTCACGCTGGGTCCAGTGGATCATTACCGGGTTGACTGGAACAAGGCCGACATCGGTGCTGTTCCCATGACTATCGCCTCCCCCACATGCACACTGGCTGGGAAGCTGTTCTGCCTCCGCAAAGCCGCTGAGGACGTTAAACAAACATATGCTGTAAGTGTTCTCTCTTTTCTTGCTTTTTCCGAGTTGCCATTTCTCTGTTCTCTTCTCTTCTTTTCTTTTCCTTTCTTCTTAGTCACTTTACCTCTTAGCCATTCCCCAGTCCCCGAGATTCGGGCCGAGTAGGCGAAAACTTGACCGAGTTGCCGTCTACTCGGGGCAAATCTTCCAAAGTACTCAGACATTTTCTCTTCTCTTCCACAAAATAGCCTCCTCAAGAGGACAAAGGTGTTCCGCCGGCTACTCTGGAACCATCACATGGCCAAGGACCGCATCGCTGCTCTTGAAGCCGAACAAAAATATGATGCCACGATGGAGCAGGCGGCGCTGGACCGCGCTCTCCAACTCTCTGAGATAGAAGGTAAGCTTTTAGATATTCGGTTTGTGCGTTTTGTGTTTACGCCCGCGTTTGCTTTTTGCTATAACCCTGTTTACTCTGCAGGAAAATTCAACGAACTGAAGGAGCAGCATGAACATTGCCACGTCTTCTCTTCCTCTGCCGAAAGCAAAATCAAGCATCTAGAAGGTGAGTTGTTGGCCACTCTGCACTTGTGCTTCTTCTTTTACTTGGTTACTCTGCTAATACTGTTGTTCTCTTTGCAGAAGAATACAAGAAATTCCAGGAGCAGCATCTTAACTGCTTGATGCCTGCCGAGGTGCAGCAGCAGCTGGCCACCCGAGACGCAGAGCTCCAGAAGGAACGCGACACAGAGCGCGCCGAGTTCGAAGAAATGCAGGTGAAGCTGTAATCGGCTCTTGAGGATGCTCTCGAACAGGCTGCCGAGAAGGACAGGGTCAAGACGGCTGCCAAGGCCAAAGAGAAGGCGCTTGAGATGGAGATCTCGGTGTTGAAGAAACACAACGAGCAGCTCATCCTCCAAATCTCCGACGCACGCCGCATCGAAGATAGGCATATTGCCGACGAGGAGGACTGGAAGATAAAGCTGGATGCGCTGCTGGTGGATCTCAAACGTAAGTCTTCTCTTCTCTGCACCTGGTTGTTTCTCTTCTCAGCCATTTTACCTGGTTTCATCTCTTTTCTGCCTCCCTTTCCAACTCTTATTGGTTTCTCTTTCAGATATCTTCCCTGATCTCCGCGCGCTAGCACGCCTGCTCTGGAGAAGGCCCAGCAACTTCGAGCTGCATCCGGGATGCCCATTGACACCAAGTCCAACGTCAACGACAATCTTCTGAGCATCAAGACCCAACTCCGCCAACTCAAAGGCTTGGGCACCACCATGGTGTCCACCGCGTATAAACTCCATGATCTGTTCTGGCCGGATCAATCTGCGCCAGACAGCTTCAGCATGCTCGCCGAGAAGCTGGACGGCGTGAAGGCCGAGTTGAAGAAATGGCGCGCCTCTGCAGCTCGGGCAGGAGCTGACGATCTGCTCCATTTCATCACAAGCTGGTACGAGAACCTCAACCTTGACAGGATTCTCGAGAGGCGCGAAGACTCCAAGTGGACCAAGGATCCCGACTGCGTAGCACGCCGGAAGGAAGTGGCCTACAAGATTGCGTCTTATGCCGACACCGCCAACTACATCGACGGCCTCCCTGAGCCCGACACCGAGCCTGAGGACGAGGACGAAGATGAAGGGGATGATGACGATGACGCCGAGTCGGAGGGCCTGAACGTGTTTGAGGAAGAAGGCACCGATGGATCCGCCGAGAAGGGGAAGGCCAAGGTTGACGATGAAGCCGAGAAGCCGCAACCCAGCGCCAAGGAGGCCACCATCACCACCGAGATGGTGATCAACCAGGCGGCTCCCGAGCTGGGCGCAACTGACGTCTTCCCGATGCCCAGCTTCCAATCTGTTGCATCGACCTCGGCCACGGATCCCATCTCCGTCGCCACTGCTACCTCAGCGCCAGCCGCCAACACCAACACTGAAGCTGATGCTGATAGCGCCAAGGCATATGTTGATGCCGAGAAAGCTGAAGCTGACAGCACTGCTGCGGACAACACCAATGCTGCCAAGGAGTGATGCCTGAAAACTTATACCTTAAACTTTGATCAGATCCCCGGGATGCCGGGTGCAAATGTATCCAACTATTAAGTCTTTGTTGCTACTCAATTTTATCTTAGTTGAAGTTCTTAGCAACTCTGGCTCAATGCCGGGTTGCGTTAATATGCAAGTCCCCGAGTTGCATTTTTTATCCACTCTTCCTTTTTATCTCAGCTCTTACCTGCAACTTCTTGCTTTTTTGGTAGTCGAGTCACAAGAGTTCAAAGTTGGAGTTTCAAATACTTAGCCACTTAGAAAAATCATAGTAACGTTGCCCACCACTTAGCCGAAAAGAAAAAAAACAGTAAAAAACACTCTATTCGGTTGCCACACGCTTCCTTTGCAATTTTTTCATGTGTTCATTGACCCTTTGGCTTGTTCTCTGGCTTGCCATGAAGCCGGGTTGCGGACAGCAGCAGAGTCGCAGAGTGTCCGGTGGGTTTGAACACACTACTTTGTATGCTTTTGAAATTCTAAGTGGTTCAACCGAATAGACAAAGTAAAAACAGAGTAAACACAAGGAAAAATTTGGACGAGGGCAATCCCCGAGTTCAATTTCAGATTGCCGAATAGGAGTTTAACTCGGATAAGGAGATACATACACAATTTGCTCATGAGTGAAAACGTCGGAGTAGAGCTACATTCCAAGGGCGCTTGGATTCCTCTCTAGCCCTATCCGGCCTGTTCTTCTGGGGTGGCCGTGCGTCAACTAGATAGTAGGCATCATTGTGCAAGGCCTTGCTCACGATGAAAGGCCCTTCCCACGGAGGGGAAAGCTTGTGCATCCCGGTCGTGCGCTGCACGAGCCTAAGCACCATGTCTCCTTCTCGGAAAACCCTTGGGTTCACTTTCCGGCTGTGATAACGCCTCAAATTTTCCTGGTAAACAGCTGAACGTGACAGAGTTAGCTCTCTTGCTTCTTCTAACAGGTCAACGTCATTTTCTCGAGCTTCTCTAGCCTCTGCCTCAGTGTAGAGCGTTACACGGGGCGAGTCATGCTCTAGGTCAGTGGGCAACACGGCCTCAGCTCCATATACCAGGAAGAATGGTGTGTAGCCGGTTGACCGGTTAGGGGTAGTCCTTAGACTCCACAACACCGCTGTCAACTCGTCCAGCCAACACCTAGGTGTTTTCAGCAGTGGCTCGATCAGCCTTGGCTTTATGCCTGATAGCACCATGCCATTTGCTCTTTCAACTTGCCCATTGGAGGCGGGATGCGCAACAGATGCAACATCTAGCCGAATGCGCTTATCTCTGCAGAACCTTGCAAAAGCACCCTCAGCAAAGTTTGCGCCATTGTCAGTGATAATGCCGTGCGGGTAGCCATATCTCAGGATCACATCCTTCAGGAAACTCACAGCAGTGGCTCCATCACACTTCCAAATAGGCTTCACCTCAATCCACTTGGTGAACTTGTCAACCATAACCAAGATGTGAGTCATGTTGCCTCTAGCTGGCTTGAAAGGTCCCACCATATCCAAGCACCAAACAGCAAATGGCCAAGTAATGGGAATGGTCTTCAACTCGGAAGCTGGCATATGAATCTTACTTGCAAATCTTTGGCAGCCGTTGCACTTTCTCACGATATCATCAGCTTGCTTCAAGGCAGTGAGCCAAAAGAAGACATGCCGAAAAGCCTTGTTGACCAGAGCCCGAGAAGAGGCGTGATGCCCGCATTCTCCTTGATGTATCTCCACCATAATTTCCTCTCCTTCCTCTGGCTCTACACAGCGTTGCAGCACACCAGTAGGATTCCTTTTATGCAGCACATATCTGAAGATTGTATAGCCCTTGGATCTTCTCTGAATTTGCCTCGCGGTAACTTCATCACTTGGCAAGGTGTCGTCCTTTAGAAAGGATAATATGGGCAAAGCCCAACTCGGTGTCCCCCGGACAGGGAACACTGGTTCGTCCAGTTCCATTGGATCAGCCACCACTTCTTCTTCTGAGTTGGGGACGAGTTCCCGAGTCCCCGAGCACTCGGCAAGGACCCCCTCAATGAATGCGACAGTCCCCGAGTTAGGAGGGGCAGTCCCCGAGTTAGGAGGGATAGTCCCCGGGTTGCAGGTGCCAGTCCCCGGGATGGAGACGGCAGTCCCCGGGTTCTCTTTTGCACCCTCCCAGTCAGTCTCCAGGAACAGCTTCCTCACCAGGCAGAGAAGGAACGAATATGGATTCCGAGTTGGGGGATGGCTTGATAGATGGCTTTCTCAAATGCTCCAAGGCAATCCCAGCTGGGATGTACTGCCGAGAAGACCCCAACTTGGACAGCTCATCAGCTGCCTCATTCTCTGCTCGGTGTATATGCTTGAACTCGCACCCTTCAAAGAAACCAGTCATGGTTTGCACCAGAAACCGATATGAAGCCATGTTGGCATCCAGAGCATCCCAGGTGCCTGATACTTGCTGTACAACCAGATCCGAGTCGCCATAACAGATGATGTGCTGCACGCCAACTTCCTTGGCTACCTTCAAACCGTGTACCACGGCCTCGTACTCTGCTACATTGTTGGATGCCTTGAAATGGATCTGCAGCACATATTTGAGTTGATCTCGCTTGGGTGACGTGAGCACCACGCCAGCACCAAGGCCTTCCTTCACTTTGGAGCCATCAAAATGCATCTTCCAGTAGTTGGCTACCGGAGAAGGAGGCTCATATTGCACCTCAGCCCAATCCACCAGAAAATCTGCTAGGATCTGAGACTTGATGGCTTCTCTTCTCGCATACGCAGGAGCGTACGCGGCCAGCTCAATCGCCCACTTGGCTACTCTGCCACTTGCCTCCTTGTTGCCCATGATATCTGAGATGGGAGCAGAACTCACCACTGTGATGGGATGCTCTTGGAAATAGTGCTTCAGCTTCTTGGCGCCCAGGTACACGCCGTAAGTCATCTTCTGGTAATGAGGGTAGTTCTGCTTCAAGCTGGACAGCACCTCACGGAGATAGTATACTGGCCGCTGCACAGTCTTTCCTTCCTCTTCTCTCTCCACCACAATCACAACACTGACCACTCGGTTGGTCGCAGCAATGTACAGCAGCATTGGCTCTTTGGGTAGCGGACTAGCCAAGATGGGAGCGCTACCCAGCATGGCTTTCAACTCCTTGAATGCTACATCAGCTTGCGGTGTCCAGACAAACTTGTCGCTCTTCTTCATCAATTGATACAGAGGCAAAACCTTCTCGCCCATTCTGCCCAGGAAGCGGCTCAGAGAAGCCAAGCAACCAGTGAACTTTTGCACATCCTTCAGTGATCTCGGCAAAGACATGCTCTCTATAGCTTTTATCTTTGAAGGATTGTCCTCAATGCCCCGACTGGATACCAAGAAGCCGAGTAGCTTGCCAGCCGGGACGCCAAAGGTGCATTTAGTCGGATTCAGCTTCATCTTGTACTTGCGCAAGTTGGTAAATGTTTCCTCAATGTCACTAAGCAGAGTATGTGTTTTATTCGTTTTGATGACAATGTCATCTACGTACACCTGCACATTTTTGCCAATTTGATCATGCAAACATTTCTGCATGCATCTCTGATAGGTAGCCCCAGCATTCCGCAACCCAAAGCACATGACACGATAGCAATAAGCCCCGTACGGGGTAATAAAGGCAGTCTTTATTTGATCAGCAGGGTTGAGAGCTATCTGATGAAAACCAGAGTAGGCATCTATGAAAGACAAAAGCTCACAACCAGCAGTGGAATCGATCACCTGATCTATGCGGGGTAGTGTAAAGGGATCCTTGGGGCAGGCCTTGTTCAGGTCGGTGTAGTCCACACACATGCGCCATGTGGTATCCGCCTTGGGGTCCTCCTTCTTATTTTCAACCATAACCGGATTGGATAGCCAGTCCGGATGCAATACCTCCATGATAAAGTTTCTTATCAGCAACTTGGTGATCTGATCACCGATGGCTTTCCTCCTCTCATCACCAAAGCGGCGCATAGCCTGCTTAACTGGCTTGGCATCATGCCACACATGTAGCGAGTGCTTGTAACACCCGGGGGATTTCCCCCCAAAGTAGAATTGCTTGTTTTCCCTTTTGCATTGCATTGCATCATGCATCATTTGCACCTTTGTTGCAAACCAATTCAAAAACAAAACAAAAATTCAAATCAATTTAAAATTTTCAAACAATGCACCTGTGTTTTCAAACTCAAATGGTTTTCAATAAAAATTGAATTGGAATTTAAAAATGGTTTGGATTATAAAAAATCCCTTTTTACTAAAACCCTATTTTGAATTTCAAGTTCAAATTCAAAGTTTAACAAAATTTTGAATTTCGGTAAAACAAAACTTGGTGCACTTAGGCATTCAATATGCTCAATGCAATAAAATTGTTTTCAAAATTTTTATAAAACCCTAAAACCCCTTCTTTCTCTCTTATCCCTTTGCTACAAAAAAAATAAGAAAGAAAAAGGAAGCTGCTGGAGGAGGCAGGCCAGCCCAAGTGGGCTGAGCCCACCTACGACCCCAGGCCCAAGCGCCTCCAATCGCTGTCGTCTTCCTCCTCTGTACGGAGACAGAGGAGGGGGGATCCTCCCCCACCTGCAGCTCCCACCTGCTCCCTTTCCCATCTCCCTTATCTACCCCCCAAGGGCACGCCCAAACCCTAGCCCCTCCTTTCTTCCTCCCTGCCGCTGCCGATTCCCTCTCTTCTTCCCTGTCTTTCTCTCTGCTTTTTTCTCTGAACTGAACCGAGAGAGAGGAGAGCATCCACCATGGCCGGAGTTTGGCGGCGGTGGCGCGGCCACCACCGACGTCGAAAGACCCCGGTTCCTGCGGGAATGGAACCGGGGCGCCACCTTCTTCCTCTTCGCCTCCACGCCGTGGCCGGAGGGCGCCGGCGACGCCCACGCCGTCCACCTTCTTCCCCGGCGCGCTGCTGTACCCGAGGCCGTCTCCGTCAGGTCCGGGATGTCCTCGTCGAGCCCGGCCCCTCCTCGAACCTCGGTGAGCACGCCTGGTCCCCTAGGTTCCTCCTACCCCCCCCCCTCGTTTCCCTCGCTCTGCTCCCGGCCGTCGAGCCGCGCTGCTGGTCACCACCGATCGTCGCTCGTCTGTCACCGTGCGTGCAGCGTGTGCAATTCAGTTCGTCAGTTAACCACCGTACAGCAACACTTCATCTTCGCACGGATCTGTAACCCATCACCAAACGCATCCGCAGCGCAGTGGCGCTGTTCCTTTGCACGGTGCCGCGAGGTGCGGGTTCGAGTCCCCCCCCCCCCCCCCCACGCGCATTTCTTTTTGGCTTTATTTCCCGCAGCCCAGCCCCAAAGCAGATCAAATCTTATCTTGTAAATTCCACCAAATATTCTTAAATGCTCCAATTTTGGTGATTCAAATTTCTATAGATTCATAACTCTGTGCACTTTCGAAATATGTACAAATGTCAACATGTTTCTGTAACAAATTTTGCACTAAATAATTGAAACAGAAATGGCTATTAAAATTTGAAACTTTGGAAATTCATAACTTGAGTTCTGTTCACCCAAATTGAGCAAACTTGAGCTCTAAAAATTTGTCTTAACAAACTCTACATAGTGGTATTTTATTTGGTCACAGTTGAATTAAATTTGAACATGTTTCCTTCTGTTTACTAAAAGGGGCAGAATAAAAATGCTTATGGAAAAATGCATAATAAATTCAATAATGATCCAAAAATTATGTTTAATAGCTCAAAATGTTCAGTGAAACATTTTATACATGTTTTCAACCTTTTCAATACAATTTGTGCCCCATTCCATTTAAATTTGGTTAGCTCACCTACTTGTTGTTTTCCATGCTAATCAACATTTAAATTGATGGTTAGATAAATAACTTAAACCTTACTAATTAAATGTTAGGCTTTTGTCTCAACTTAAATTGGTTAAGTTGCATTCTTGCCATGTTATGCATATAAAATAGGATCATGCTGGATCTTTTGCCGTAAAAGTAATTGTTGCATCCGGTGTTTGTTCTAGTTCGTTGCTTCTTCGCGGATAGGACGTTGAGATGATGTGAGCAACGACAAGTTCGGATGTACCTCTACTTGCTGGATCTCAGGAAAATATACTCACTTGCTACCTATGGCTGCCTTTCATCACTTGTTACCGATTCTTTCCGTTGTCTTTATGCTAGCCTAGTATTTTCGATGCTTGTGTCTCGATCCTATCATATGTTTACCTTGCAGTCATGATATAGCCTTCTTTCCACTTCCTATCAACTGTTACTTGTTTACCTTGTTGGCCCTCGTGTCGTAGTTGCATGCTTAGGTTTGTTTGCGCTCTAGTCCTGTTGTCCTTTGTTCTATCACCTGTTTAGTTGATAGTTGGGTTTCAATTTAATCAACAACATGTTAATGTTTGGGGTAATAATAATTTGATGATAAGGCACCGGCAGGAGGCCCGGCGTGGTTTTGGAGCCTGCTAGTGTCGAAATTAGGAAAAGAGTCTTGTCCATTGATCCATGATGAGCGCGCTAACCGCATCCGGGAGGTAGTATGGGACCCCCCTCGACTTAGACCTGATTTGCAGCTTGTCCGAAGAGCCACACTTAGTTCGGGTGTTCCATTTGCTCATTTGCATAATGGGAGGCGCCCCCATGGTTACTGTTGATGATGATGATGCATATAGGGCGAGGCCTGTATTGCCGGGGTGTTGCGTCCTGCGGGAGTTTTGCACACTTGCGCTGAGTATTCGGCTGCGTGGCTGGGACCTTATAGCTCCGTGGCTCCTAGGACAGGTTGTAGAGACGGTTTGGGTCGTGTCGAGCCAACCTGAGTTTTAGTTGGTGTCTTGAGTGTGTACGGGTACTGTAGCGCACCCTGCAGGGATGAATCTTCTCGTGAAGCCGTGTTGTTCGCGGTTATGTGACGACTTGGTGAAAGTGCTGGCTAACAAGTACTCAGACAACTTACACCTAATTAATAATAATTTGACTAGTAATAGGAATATTGTTACAATAACCTAAACTTCACCTTAATCAACAGCGTGAGTTTTCCTTGGGTTGCTTCCTTAGTAGGGGGTAACACTGGATGGGTATTGTTTGGTGAGTAGTTGTAGTTGGTTCTGATACGCTCTCTTATCCCTTTCTATTAGCCGGAAGTTGTAGCGCGTCTCTATAGTTAGTGAGTGCAGCCCGCTGCCGCTTCTTTGCAATAATCCCTTCCTACCGTTCTACCCAAAGTATGTGTATCTTGTGATGATTGGTTACGCTGGTATCTTGTGAGTATGGTTTATCCACTTGCCAGTACTTAACCGTACTTACCACCGAATCCTTTTCGTGGCTGCATATTCCACATTGCAGTCAACAGGTTTGAAGTCTGACGACGTTAGCTTGGGAATCCCTCCTGCCCTGCCTGGGTAGGGATTGGACGTCATCGGTTATCTTCAGGACTCTTAGTCCAATTTGTATCTTGTCCGTAGTCGGACACTATGTTGTTTCTTCCGCTGTCATTTGGATCTTTGTATTGTATCAGTTGTATCCTTGACTCGTTTGAGTCGTCTTGTATATATATCTTCTGTTGTTGTTGCGGAATATTCGTGAACTGTTGTAATGTTATCACAAGTGGCAACCTGGAATCGGTGATTATGTGGATTTTGGCGGAAATGCTGAAATCTGCATAGTGCCCGATCCCGGGGCGTCACAATGCTCAACCAACTCCCTCGGAACACCCGGCAAATCCTCATTGGACCAGGCAAAGACGTCCCGATTCTCACGGAGGAAGTGGATGAGCTCGCTTTCCTATTTCTCTCCCAACCCGGCGCCAATGATGGCAACACGGTCTGGGAACTCAGGATCAACCTGGACCTTCTTTGTCTCCTGGGACGCCTGGAACGCAGTCCCGTACTGGGAACTCGGCATGCCAGGCGCACCACCTTGCGCTGCTTGCGCCATAGCCACCACCTCATACATCTTCTTTTCTTCTCGGCAGCAATGACCATGGATTCCGCCAGCTGAGAACCAGCAGAAGCACACTCCAAAGACCTCTTGTAATCACCAGAGATGGTGATGACTCCATTGGGACCAGGGATCTTCATCTTCAAGTATGCACCATGGGTTGAAGCCATGAACTTACTGAGAGCAGGCCTACCGAGTAGGGCATGGTAGGGGCTCTGGTGGTCAACTACCTCGAACGCCAAGCTCTCAGTGCGGCAGTTCTCCCTGGTGCCGAATAGGAGGTCTATCCAGACGCGGCCGATTGGAGAGCAAGACACTCCCGACACAATGCCATGGAACGTGGTCCTGCTGGGTAGCAACATGTTCTCGGCCATCCCGAGCTTCTCAAGTGTGTCTCTGTACACAATGTTGATGCTGCTGCCATTGTCGATCAGGACCTTGCTGAACCGGACGTTCTTCTGAGTACCTAAGAAGGTGGGATCCACCACCAAAGCATAGCTACCCGGGTTGGGCATCACCCTAGGATGATCAGCTCTGGACCATGTGATCTCTTGGTTGCACCAGTGCAGGTAGTGAGGCACAGCAGGGATCACAGCATTTACCTCCATCGCGCGCCTGTGCAGAGACTGCTTGTCGGCGGGCTCAGAGGTGAAGATCATGTAGCTCTCGTGGTGTTCCTGGTACTGGTTGCGGTCTCCAGCACCATTGTTGTTGTTGTTGTTGCCTTGGTTGTTGTTGTTGTTGTTGTTGTTGTTGTTGTTCTTCCTGTTGTTGTTGCGGGTGTAGAAGTTGCGGTTGCGGTCATTGTTGTTGTTGTTGCGGTAGCCGTCGTTGTTGAAGTAGCGGTTGGCTCCTAAAGCCACCTGGTTCACATTCTCTCTTCTTGGAAAAGATGCAGGCCTGGGAGCAGGTGCCCGAGTAGGCTGCACATTGGCATTTGCAGCTGGCAGAGGAGGAGGAGGGGGTAGGCCCTCATTCTTGATCTGTTCCCACCAGCTGCATTGCCGAGTAGTGTGGTTGGCTGGCCTGGCCGGATGCCGAGTATGGAAACTGCATGGCCCATCCCTCATGCTCCCAAAGACAAAGTTCGGAGCCGGATCCGAGTTGCCGCTACCCTGCTGGGGAGCATTGTACGGCTTCTTGATGCCTTGGCCCTGATTCTGGTTTTGCCCGTACTGGGCTCCAGCAGTTTTTTGCCTTTGGCTACTCCCAGCAGCCGTAGTCACAGCATTCACCTCATCGGGATCATACCGAGTATCAATATGGTCACCTCTGCGCTTGTTGCGGAAATCATTGCGCTTGTTGCTGTTGTAGTTCCTTCTCGGCTCAGGAGAGTCCATCAGAGGCTGAGTTGAGTCGCCGAGTGCATACATATCTGCGATCTTGATGGTCTCAGCAAGAGTACTCGGCATCTCGCGCTGCAGCTTCTGCCACAACATGCTGCCATGCCTGCAGCCCTGAGCAAACCAAGTAATGGCCTGGGCCTCATTCACACCTTCACAGGTGTTCCTCAAGGTGCTTGTCGAATCTCTGACTCCACAAATCCCTCAGGTGACCCTATCGGGTTTCGACTAGGAGAAGTCATGAGCGTTGGTGAAATCGTCGGCTTGACAGGGGGCGAGTTTTACCCAGGTTCGGGGCCCTCGAAGAGGTAAAACCCTTACTCCTGCCTTCTGTTGATCTGTATTGGATGATTAGATCGGTTACAGGTTGCTCGAATCGAGAGTAGATCTCGAGTTCCGAGGTTTTTTGGTCGTGCGGTATTACTTGGTCCTCTCCTTGGGGGCTCTCCTGGCCTTATATAGATGGCCAGGTCTCGAGTTCTACCCGGAGAGGACTCAAACCCTAGCTGGGTCGGTTACAAATTTCCTAACTTAACCCGCAAGCTGATGCGGGTGGGCTTCACATGGGCCTTCTAGAGTACTCCAAGGGCGCTTCCTTTTGGGCCTTGACCTTGGGCCTGAGAGGGGGTGTCCTTACCCGCAGGGTCCAGGATCCATATCTTCGTCAGTAGCCCCCGAGCGTGTGCTTGACTGGGGCTTTTCCAGTCGAGTAGACGGTCAAACTCTCCTTATTTTTATGGAGGATTGCCCTGACAGTCATTGTTTTCCAAAGGGTGTGTTCCCTGTATCATGGGTCATCACGCTCGAGTATCGAGCAATATAAGTGCCTGTTTTTACGGCTTTTTTCGCAGAAGGATGTGGCACAGTAGCTTGGCTCTCCGAGAGATCAGGGCCAATTAATTGCGACTAGGGCAAAAACATTCCTGGCCTACTCAGATTCAAGACCTCCGATTCGAACCCGATAAGGTGATTGTTGCGACTGGGCCGTTGTGGACTTATCGAATCGAACTTAACCTATGGGGGTACCCGGCGCGTCCGCTAGGATTTTTCTTCGTGTTGTTGACACGGAATTATACCGGAGGACGCAGCTTTTGAGTGCGATTCCAGGCCCAAAAGAGATCTTTCGGGTCTTACCTTCATATTCGAAGAATACGACATCCGGATGTGCCTAGTCGGCTGAACAATCCAGGTTTATGATGTAAAATTATCATGTGTAGGAGAGGTAGGTTTTCCTACCCGATTGATTTGTTTGAGCTCCATACGATAGAAATTTCGTGCTGGAAGAAAAAACTAAGCCCGTATGAAAGTTTTCATGTTCGGGATGCTGTGCCCATACGAAAGAGTTTTCGTGTGCATAGGGTATTTTTCTCTTGTTCGAAGAGGTCTTGCTTTATGAACTGTTCATGGAAAAGTTGCTTTTATCCGAAGGAATTGATATTCATACGAAGATAATTTCGCGTTTGAACTTTCAATCGAAAAGATTTTGGTTTTGAATGACGAATGCCATGACGTCATGGCGCACTCCTCTTCTCCCGATGGGACGTGACGGAGTGGCAGCAGATGGTGGCCCACCTTGTCAGCTTTTTGACCGGGAAACGAGACGTCGTTCCCGGTTTTTACGCGAGATGCGCAGTAAATGCGCACGATCTTCTGTTAAGATCGTGGCACGAAACAGCGCTGGCCGCCGCTTCGTTTCATCTTCATGCGTGGCGGCCGTGATAGGCGCCACGTAGCGCATCGTACGGCTGAGATCGCCTCGCTCCGTGTATAAATACGGGTGTTAGCGCTGCGGTAAAACTTTCCCAGCTCTCTGTCTTCATCTTCTTCCTTGCGCCCATCTTCGTCTTCCTCGCGCTCGAGCTCGTGCTGCAAGCAATGGCTGGCGGAAAAAGACGCGGTGCTGCCGGCTCTGCATCCGGTGAACCTTCCGCGCAACCCGCGCCCCGCGCCGGCGACTGGCGCTCCCCCAACACCACCGCGAAAAGCATCAAGGAGATGCAGTGGGAGGGGTTGCTGCCGGCGGAGACGGAGAAGCGAGTCCGTCTCGGAAAAAATGAAGAGGTACCCAATCCTCAATCGAATGAGCGCGTGGTCTTTGTGGACCACGTGACTCGAGGCCTTTCTTTTCCCCTTCATCCCTTCTTCCTCGGGTTGCTGTGTGTCTATGGCATACAGCTTCACGATCTCCCTCCGAACGCGGTGCAGCACATTTCGTGCTTCATCGTGTTCTGCGAATGCTATCTCGGCATTCGCCCGCACTGGGCGCTGTGGAAGGCGCTCTTCAAAGTCCGGATCTTCCGCGAGAGATCGCGGGTGGAGTCCGAGCTCGGCGAACCGCTTCGCACGGGCGGCTTCGGGATCCAAGCTCGATAAGAAGGCAACTACTTCAACATGCATTTCGTCGACTCCGCTCAAAGCTGGCGGAAAAGGTGGTTCTACGTCATCGGCAACAGCTCGGGTGGGATTGTAGAGTTCCACCCGTTCGCTGTTCTGACAAGGCGAAAGTCTTGGGGGCACAAGATGTCAGCCGAAGAGACTCAGACCGTTGCGCCTTTACTCGCAAGAGTAGCTGCTCTCCGGGACCAGACCGCGGGAGTTGTGCTCAACGGGATGCATCTGGCGAGCATCTTTTTGAAGCGCAGGATCCAGCCACTTCAACAAAGGCCCTCCGCTATGTGGGAGTATCAGGGCTCAGAGGACCCCAGTCGAGTAAGCCGCGAGGAACTTTCGAATATAGAATTCGAGAAGAAAATCGCGGGTATCACCCGACTGAAGGTGGGGGAGAAATTCCCCGATTGCTCTGTTGAAGCCTTCGCCGCTTCAAACCCTCCCCCAGCCGAGGTTAGTTTCTTCTTTTTCGTCTTTGAGTTGATCCCTTTTTTTTTGTTCTGAGTCCTAGTCGATAAGGTTTTTCTCGTCTTCTTCTTGTCTTTGCAGAGCCTAGCTATGGCGGACTGCTACCCGCCAGTTACGGGGGAAGCTGCCTCAGAGCAAGTGTCGAGTCATCAAGACGGCGCGATTGACACCAGCGTCGCCAACGCCTCTTCGAGTTCAGAACACGATTCTTCAGATGACGTTGAAGACTCGAATGGCGCTCCGACGAAACGTCGTCGGGTAGATGAGGACGAAGCTACTTCGAAGGATAAATCCTTGGAAGCATCGCCCAATCAAGCTCCTGTCCATGCGACTCCACTTCGCTCCCTTGCTCCTTCGCCTTCGTTCCCAGTGATGACGCCCGCTTGGAACGCGGACTTGCTGGATGACGACGAGGATGACGAGTAAGTGCTTCTTCCTTAATCTTGGTCGAATATTTTCCGTGCTTCAATATCGATTGTTTCTATCTTTCGGTGCAGTCTGCAGACGATCAGTCCTCGCAGGTACGCCGCTGCCGTTCCTCCCGAAAAGAGGAATAAGGCCAAGGATGCGGGTGAAACTCCCACCACGGGCACCGTCCAAAATTCCCCCAGAGCAGCCCCCGAAGCCGCGGCGGTGGTACGTGAAGCTCCCAGCTTTGCCGCCAGGACTTCTGCTTCTAAGGAAGTGACGGATAGCTCCGCGGATCCGCTCTCCCGTGCCTCCGGCCAGGTAAACTTCATCTTCCGTCTTCAAAAAAAAATTTATCGGGTGCACGACAGTGCTCCCGATGGGAGTAGCCCCCGAGGCTGTAGTCGATCGCATCCGATCGGCCATAGGCTCAAAGTCTAGTTTAATTCTTCTTCATGATTTCATTTTTATCGGGTGCACGGCAGTGCTCCCGATGGGAGTAGCCCCCGAGGCTGTAGTCGATTGTAAATAATCGGGTACAGACTCTAATTTAATCCCTTTTAACTCTTTTGTCTTCGTACTTTTGCAGTCGCTTATTGATTCTCTTGCGGCGATTGGTCGCCGCGTCGTTCTCGCCGAGTCGGATTGCGAGTCGCTTCGAGCGGACCGTAGCCGACTTCAGACTGAAAACGTTCTTCTCAAGGGTAAGCTTTATCATCTCCCTGTCTTCCGCACTCCGTTCATTCTTGAGTTTTGACAAGCATCTCTTTGCAGCTCGACTTGAATTTGCAGAATCCGAAAAGGTCAAACTCTCTGAGCAGGTAACTGCTCGGGAGGCTGACCTGGCGGCCATTCGACAAGAGCTAGAGGCTTCCCGCATGCAATCAGAAGATTTTGGTCGACAGCTTGCAGATGCGCGGAAGTCCTTGAAGGAGTTAGAGAAAGCTGGCAGTAAGGCCGACAACGACATTGTCGGGTTCCTCCGTCCCCTTGCTGAGCGCTTCGCGGGTAAGTGTGTTGGGCTTTTGCGACTTTGATTCCTCATTTCGCTGTACTTTGCTAAGTATTTTTTTCCTTCCTTTGCAGGTCTTCTGGATGTTCCTCTAGAAATCCCTGGACTCCAGCGGGTGGATGTGGTAACCGACACACTTGCCCAGCTTAAAAGGCACGCTGATGGAGTTCTCTCCATGATCAATGATGCTACTCAAGTGTTGGGGCAACTGCACGGTTGCCTCCTCGCCAATGCCACTCCTGCACCCGCGCTAGATGATCTGTTGAAGGTCTTCTCAGAAGGCAAACTTCTAGATGCCTTCGCGGTCGCACAGGCGGAGTCTGGTGTGAAGACCGCGATACAATTTGCTTTGGCGCATGGAGTCGAAGGTTTGGAGGAGGCGTACACATCTCTTCCAGTCGACCCCTCCACGGGCAAAAAGGTACGGCTCTCTCATTTTGGCGAGCAAGCCGCTATTTTTGCTCGGAAGCTGTCTGAGATTTTTGCTCGGCTGCGGGGAGGGGCGACTGCTGCCAGCGGGAGCACCAATGTAGCTTCATAGCTTTTTTTTCTTTTTTCTCCTTGAATGTAATGAACCTTGGGATGTATTCCCGTACCTTTGTTGTCTTTAATCGAAGAATTCATCTTGCAATTCATTCCCTTTGTTTGTGCATTGTCTCCCGATGGGAGTAGCCCCCGAGCGTTTGTCAGATATGCGACTAGAATTGACTCGAGTAGGGCATCTTACTTCTTTCGTTTTATGCTTCCAGGCTACTGGGTTTGCCGCGGAAACATCGGGTGGATGTGGTACTCCAGTAAATCCACTTGTTGCCGCTGTTGGCACTTTTGCGGGCCTTCGTGATAAGGTCCAGGAGGGTGAGCGTAAGCTAAAAGCTATGCGCGGGATAGCCGATGTGGCGAAGTCCAAGCAGAAATTGGCAGCTGAACGCGAACAATTTCTGATGGATGAGTTGGCTGTAGTCGCAAGGGACTTGCTTTGTAAGTAGTGCAGCCCCCGTGTCTTTTTCTTCCTTGTTTCCTTATCTGACTGAGTGTGTTTTTGTTCTTCAGTCGTTAATCCGAATGACAGGGAAGAAAAGCAGTGGGTAGAGAATCACATCCTTCAAGGGGCTAGTAGCTCCAAACCTCATGCAAACAATTTTTGGTCTGATCGCAGTCGGGGTTTTGTGATGGCCACCTTGAAATTTCGAGTCCACCAGGCGAGAATTCTCGTGAGTTCTTTTCACGAGGTCTTGGTTGCGATGAACGCTGCATTTTACCCACTTGAAAAAGGTCCCGAAGACTGGGGTTATCTTCTCAGTTTGTTTGGACGTGAAGGAGAAGTTCGCGCGTGTGTGCGCAATCAGATGACGTGCGGCGCGGTTGTAGCTCTCTCTTTTGTCCGCATATGGCATCCTGAGATAGATGTTAATTCCGTTGCTCGGCGCCCAGATTATGCAATCGAGGATATCTCGCCGTACTATGATGTTGTACGTCCTGCGGCGGAGAAGATTATTCGAATGACCTCTGAAGAGGTAGATAGAGTTTTGGCGACTGAGAATGCTCAGCGCTTTGACTGATTTTCGGATGTAAATATCCTGTAATCTGTTTATAGTTTGTAAAAAACTGTTGTAAGGTGTATAACCTTGTATTTGATGTTGTTTCTTTGTGATGCTTAGTTGTAGGGTAGCTCCCGTGTGTTTTAAGGGGTGTGTACCTGTAACTTGTAGCATGTAAAGAACGAGAAGCTTCGAGTGAATATGATGAAGGAATCGCATCTTTATTGCAATGACTGAGAAGCCATGTATTCGAACTACAGGACTGGCTAGTATAGCCTTATTTTTGTTGTGATAACAAGTAACCTAAGGATAAAATTTGCGGAGGTGTGCAATGTTCCACGGATTGGAGTAAACCCCTCCGGTCGCTGGATTCTTTAGCCTGTAGGCTCCGCCTGGGATGACTTCGTGTATGATGAAGGGTCCTTCCCAAGGTGGCTCGAGCTTGTGTCCTTCCTTCTGTTTGAGCCGCAGCACCAGGTCCCCAACCGCGAATGCTCTGTGGCGTATGCGGCGACTGTGATAGTTGCGCAAGGATTGCTGATATACTGCGGATCTTGCGAGTGCGATGTCTCGCATTTCGTCGAGTGCATCCATATCTTCTGCGAGCGCCTTGTTGGAAGTTTCTTCGCTGTAGGCTACAACTCGTGGGGCGCTGAATCGAACGTCCTCGGGAAGGACTGCTTCTGCCCCGTATACCATGAAGAATGGCGTGTACTTCGTTGATCGATTAGGAGTTGTGCGCAGGCTCCAGAGTACGGAGGGTAGCTCTTCCGCCCAATGTCCTGCGGCGGGGTGTAGACGATCGAGTAGTCGCTTCTTGATGCCCGCCGAAACTAAGCTGTTGGATCTTTCGACTTGTCCGTTCGTTTGCGGGTGAGCGACTGAGGCGAATTTGAAATTGATGCCTTTTTCCTCGCAGAATTGTTGTGTCTCCTTTGCTGTGAAATTTGTACCGTTATCTGTAATGATGTCGTGTGGCACACCAAATCTACATACAATGGAGTCGAGAAACTTGACGGCGCATTGGGCGCTTGCTGAGGTTACTGGCATAGCCTCGATCCATTTGGTGAACTTGTCGACTGCGACCAGCAAGTGTGTGTATCCACCTAGCGTGGACTTGCGTAGTGGCCCAACCATCTAGCCCCATTGTGCAAAGGGCCAAGCTATTGGTATCATGTGTAATTCCGTAGCAGGGGCGTGTGGCCTTGGTGCGAATCGCTGGCAGGCGTCGCATCGTTCGACCAGGCTTTTTGCATTGTTGGCTGCTGTTAGCCAGTAAAATCCTGCTCGGAAAGCTTTTCCCATTATTGTTTTCCAGTTAGCATGATGTCCGCAGTCTCCTTGGTGTATGTCCTGGAGCAATTCCTTGCCGTCTTCGGGTGCGATGCAACGCTGAAGTATTCCCGAGATACTTTGCTTGTATAATTCTCCATTGACTACTCGAAAGGACTTGCTACGCCTGATTATCTGTCGAGCCTCCCGTGGGTCGGCCGGGAGCTGTCTGTTGAGCAGGTAGTCGAGATATTTCTGCGTCCAGACTGGCTCGACCATGAAAACCTGTCGTGATATTGTGAATAAGCTCGATAAGCGCGACCTGCGGGCTGACCTCTTTTTCTGGCGCTGCTGCAGCTTTCTTCACTTTGACCGATCGCTTGATCATCCGTTCGAAGTATATTCCTGGTGGTATAGGTGTATTGGTGGAACCCATGTTTGCCAGTCTATCTGCTTCTTCGTTGCTAGATCTTGCAATGTGCTTCAGCTCACAGCCTTTAAAGCTTCCTTCGAGTAGGTTGTACATGTCACGATATGCGACCATGTTTTCAGCAATGGCGTCGCATTCTTTCATCGTCTGCTGCACTATGAGATTGAAATCATCGTAGATCATTAATCGGGTAGCTCCACAGGCGATTGCCATCTTCATCCCGTGCAACAGGGCTTCATATTCTGCGTCGTTGTTCGAGGCTGGATCGTCTGGTGGAAAGTCCAGTCGCAGGACGTATTGCAGCTTGTCTCCCCGAGGTGAAATAAGAAGGATTCCAGCTCCTGCTCCTTCGTTTCTCTTGGATCCATCGAAGTACATTATCCAATTGCTCGTGTACTCGGGTGGTCCGGGCGTTTGTAGCTCTGTCCATTCGCTGAGGAATTCCACGAGTACTTGAGATTTGACTGCTTTCCGTTCTGTATAGGTGATGTCCCAGGCGCCCAACTCGATGCTCCATTTTGCTATTCTTCCGGATGCCATAGGGTTGTTCATGATTGTCCCGATTGACGCATCATTAACCACTGTAATGGTATGTTCCTGGAAATAGTGTTTGAGCTTTCGGGCTGTGAGAACAACTCCATACGCCAGCTTCTGATAATGAGGGTATCGTTGCTTGCATGGCGAGAGCACTTCGCTGATGTAATATATTGGTCGTTGGACTCCGTACGCTTTGCCGTCTTCAGGTCGTTCGACCACGATTGCTGTGCTGATGACCTGGTTTGTAGCGGCTAGGTATAGTAGAAGCGGCTCCCTTTCTTGCGGTGTTGCAACGACGCGCCTGCTTTGCAACGATCGCTTCAGGTCTGCGAACGCTTGTTTAGCTTCGGGTGTCCACTCGAATTTGTCCGTCTTCTTTAGTAATTTGTAGAAGGGTAACGCTTGCTCTCCCAATCGTGCGATGAACCTGCTTAGGGCGGCTAGTCGTCCTGCGAGCTGCTGGACTCCGCGTAGATTGGTTGGCTCCTTCATAGTCAGGATGGCTTGTATTTTTCCGGGTTGGCTTCAATGCCTCTGGCGGATACCAGGTACCCGAGGAGTTTTCCTGCAGGGACGCCGAAAACGCATTTGGTCGGATTGAGCTTGATCCGATATGCATTAAGGGCGTCGAACGTTTCTCTGATGTCCTCGAGGAGTGTATCCTCTACTCGAGTTTTGATGACGATGTCGTCGACGTATACTTGTACGTTTTTGCCAATGAGATTGGCGAGGCATCTTTGCATGCAGCGCTGATATGTTGCGCCTGCGTTCTTCAGCCCGAAGGGCATTGTCGTGTAGCAGTAGACACCGTGGGGTGTGATGAATGCCGTCTTCTCTTCGTCTTCCTTTTTCATTCGGATCTGATTGTATCCCGAATAGGCGTCCAGGAAGGAGAGGCATTGGCAGCCTGCCGTAGAGTCCACGATCTGGTCGATTCGTGGTAGAGGAAAGTTGTCCTTGGGGCAGTGCTTATTCAGCGATGTGTAGTCGATGCACACCCAAAGGATGTCCGTGTTCTTCTTGGGGACCAGCACCGGGTTTGCCAACCAGGTGGATATCTTGATCTCCCTAATAAAGTTGGCGGCTAGCAGTCTGATTATTTCTTCTCCAAGCGCCTTCTGCTTGGGTTCTGAGAATCGTCGAGTCGTCTGTTTGATGGGTTTGGCATTAGGAAAGACTTCGAGTGAGTGCTCGGCAAACTCCCTGGGTATTCCTGGCATATCTGAGGGCTGCCAGGCAAAAATTTCCCAGTACTCACGGAGTTTGACGAGCGCGCCTTCCTATGCTGGCGAGAGGGTTGTGGAAACCATCACGGTCTTGGCAGAATCCGTCGGGTGCACTTGGTGCTTGCGGGTGTCGCTGTTGGCGCTGAATTCCAGTTCAGCCGCGTTCTTCTTCGTGAGGGGCATGACGGAGTGGTCCGTGGTTTTTGCCAGCTCTTGAAGTTCTTCTTGCATCCCGAAAGATTTCGCGATCTCATTGAATTCTATGTCACACTTGTCTGACTTCTGGAAGTCTCCGTCGATGGTGATCACACCGTATTCGCCGGGTAGCTTGAGTTTCAGGTACGCGTAATGTGGTACTGCCATGAATCTGGCGAACGCTATTCGGCCAAGGATGGCGTGGTACTGTGAGGGCCAGTCGACGACTTCGAAGTCCAGGAATTCCCTTCTGTAATTGCTTGGAGAGCCCAGTACAACTTCTAAGTTGATTGTTCCGAGTGGACGGATTGCCTTGCCGGAACTATCCCGTGGAAGGATGTTTCTGATTCCGTTAGGCCGTCCAGGTTCTTGTTCATTCGACGGAGTGTATCCGCGTAGATGATGTTGATTCCACTGCCGCCGTCCATGAACACGCGGGCCAGGTCGTAATTTCCGATTTGAGCCTGGATGACGAGGGCGGCGTGTCCTGGTCGATAGACTTGTGGTGGATGGTTTTTTCGAGAACGTGATGGGCTGATCTGCCATCTTCAGGTACTCGGTCTTTGTTGGCGGTGTCTGCACTGCCATGCATAGTTTCCTCGTGTTAGTCTTTTGGCTCTGCGAGAGGGGCATACCTTCTGTATCATCGCGAGTTGTCCTGCCGGGTTCGGGTATGCATTGGCTCCATTGTTTTGTGGTGGTGGCGCAGGTAGTGCGGCTAGCGCCATGTTTGGGTTTACTGGTGGAGGTGGTGGTGGAGGCGGTTGAAATTGATTTCCTCCTCCTGGCAGGGGGTAGTTTTGAGTGGATGCGAATCTTTTCCTCGCGAGAGCATCCGAGATGTCAAGAAACTTTCGACAATCCTTGAGAAGGTGTGTTGCCTTAGTTTTGCCCGCGCTTATCTGTAAACAGGTGTAGCGAGCAGTATGCATCGAGATCCTCCTCGGGGGACTTTTCTTCTGCCTTTGGTTTCCACTCGCGACTTCCACGGCGGCCAGAGTCGCGGTTTCGCGTGAATTCTGCCGCCACTAATTCCTCCCTGTCCTCGTGGTCGTAGTATTTCCTTCTCTTTCTTCGTCCATGGCGGTCTTCCTCATGTGCGGGCGACGATGCTCTTTCATTGCGCACCGCTTCTTCTCCGTTAGCCCATTTTTCGGCTATGATCATTAGCTCCCCAATGGTTTTGGGCGCAGCTCTGCCTAGCTCTTCTCGAAACGCGGTTCTTCTCGCTCCTTTGGCGAAGGCCTCAATCGCCACCTCTTCTGAGTGGTTCCTGCGGTGTTCCTGAGTGTGGTCCACCGCTGGATATATTCTCGTGTGGATTCGCCACTCTTCTGTTTGCACACTCGTAATTCTTCGATTGTGGCTGGCCTCTTGTACGTCGACTGGAAAATTTTGCAGAAATCGCGGTGCAGGTCGTCCCATGATGCGTAGCAAGATTTAGGTCTTCTCTCCAGCCAACTACGGGCCGCGCCTGTAAGATGCAATTGAGGTATTGCATGGCTGTGTTCTTGTTCCCACGTTGGCATTTTACTGCCGTGAGGTAGTCGCTTAACCACTGGGAGGGCTCGAGTGAGCCGTCGTATTTTGTCACCTCCGTGCTGAGCTTGAACCTCTTGGGTAGAGGTGCTTCTCGGATGCTGCGAGCGAAACAGAGTGCTCCACAAGTTTCGTCGTCCGAGGACCTGGATGAGGAGCGCTCGCGATACCGTGAAGCTCTCGCCCTATCCACCTTCTTTTGGGCGAGATCTGATCGCGCGTCGTATTCGGACCGGTCGCGGTCGTTGTCTTTCCTTGGTTCTTTGCTTCGCTTTCTCGAGCTGCTGCTGTGGCGCCGCGAGCTTTTGTCTCTCGGGCTGTCGTCGCTGCTGCTTCGACTATCGCCGCGGCGGCGGGCTTCTTTTCCCCGACCACGTCGTGGCGATTTGTCTTTTCTCGGGGATGAACTTCTATGCCTGCGGGGCGTTTCTTTATCCTTGTTCTTCTCCTGTCGCTCCTTTTCCAATTCTTCTTCGGTTTCTTGCGATCATGAGAAGCGAGCCTTGCGGCCGCCAATCCTAGTCCTTTGCGAATTTGTTTGTACTGTTCCACCCGAGGGTCGCTTTCCGTCGGTTGGTTCATCTGCATGTAGGTTGCTGCGGCTAGGATCGCGGCAGCTGGGGTTTGCGGGTAGACGTTGCCGTCATCGTCGACCCTCATGAAGGAAGACGTGGTCGACCTGTCGGTCGTAGTCACGGATTCGTGGCCCCTTGATGATGTTGCGTGTCCCTTCCTCGCGGGTCGGGTACCGACTGAGGGTGCAAGGGACTGTTCGACTCGCCGCAGGCTTGATTCGTCCGCCGCTCTTCTGCGACGGGCTAGATCTGCCCGGGCTTCTTTGATGTTTGAGGCCGCTCTTACTAGGTGGTAGTGGTAGGCGGTTTAGGTCTTCTTGTGAGGCTCCTGCCGCGGGTGGCTGACTCCGCCGCATGGCCTCCTTGGCCCTTTTCCAGGCCTCCGCGAAACGCCGATTATATCGCGCTCGGTTGCGCTGAATTCGGTTTCCGAGGGTTGTTCCGATCCTGCCATGCAGACTTGGGCCAGTCGTGGCTCGTGCGTCCTAGGCGTAGATCGGAAAGCTTCCCGTACCCGAGATGGTTCCTCTTTCGAGAGGGCGTGGTAGTCGACTGTGTTGAAGCGGATGGACTCGCCACTTTTCTCCATAGGAAAGCGCGAGTTGACGGCTCCAGATTCAGGTTCAGATTCATCCGAGAAGTGGAGGATTCCGTCTCTGTTCGCCATGAAGTTGAAGCTCCCGAACGTCAGGGTGACGCTCTTCTCCAGATTCTCGAACACCGGGCGTGATTCCGGCGAGTGAGGCGTGACTATGACGGATCCGATCCGTACAGGATTGTTCGGAGCCGTAGTCGATGGTTTCCAACGGGAGTTGGATGTCGATGAAGCCGAAGATGCCGGTGATCCAGCGCCCGCGCTCCCCACGGTCGGCGCCAATTGTCGAATATCTGACTCCACAAATCCCTCAGGTGGCCCTATCGGGTTTCGACTAGGAGAAGTCATGAGCGCTGGTGAAATCGTCGGCTTGACAGGGGGCGAGTTTTACCCAGGTTCGGGGCCCTCGAAGAGGTAAAACCCTTACTCCTGCCTTCTGTTGATCTGTATTGGATGATTAGATCGGTTACAGGTTGCTCGAATCGAGAGTAGATCTCGAGTTCCGAGGCTTTTTGGTCGTGCGGTATTACTTGGTCCTCTCCTTGGGGGCTCTCCTGGCCTTATATAGATGGCCAGGTCTCGAGTTCTACCCGGAGAGGACTCAAACCCTAGCTGGGTCGGTTACAAATTTCCTAACTTAACCCGCAAGCTGATGCGGGTGGGCTTCACATGGGCCTTCTAGAGTACTCCAAGGGCGCTTCCTTTTGGGCCTTGACCTTGGGCCTGAGAGGGGGTGTCCTTACCCGCAGGGTCCAGGATCCATATCTTCGTCAGTGCTCCACCGAGTAAGATACTCGCGGTCGGTCTCATCTTCCCGCTGCTTGCACGTGGACAGCTGCTGCGGCCTATTCGGCCTCTTGTAGGTGCTGGTGAAGTTGCTGATGAAGGCCTCCGAGAAGTCCAGCCAGCAATTGATACTGTCCTTGGGCAGATTGTTGAGCCAAGTCCGAGCTGGACCCTCTAGCATCTGCGGAACATACCGCACAGCCCATCTCCGGTTGTCGCCTGCGATGTGCATGGCTGTGACATAGTCACTCAACCAATCCTCTGGCTTGGTGCTGCCATTGTAGCACTTGGTCCCCCTGGCCAGCTGAAAGTGGTTCACGGATGGCTCATTCATGATACGAGGGCCAAAGCATTCTGGGCGAGGCGGCCCCTTGTTCTCGAGTTGCGCAGATAGATTAATCTGGTCCAGCTTGTACCTTGCATCACTGGGCTCCAACATGCGGTCACCCAGACGATCAGCAACATTTCTTGGGTCAGCATAGCCGGCTAGCCCCATCGCCGAGTAGCCATCATCATATCTGTTCTCCTGCACAACAGCGGGCTGCACCACCGGGTTGGCTGCTGGCGCAGCCGCACGCGGTTGTGCTGCATCAGGCTGCTGCGTCCTCTGCCTAGTAGGCTGAGCAGCAGGACGCCGAGAAGGTCCCTCGTTGCCTCCATCTTGCCTCTTACTGTGAGCTTTATGGGCTTGATAACCTGCTCCTGCAGAGTTGTGTTTCTGACCGGACTCTCGCGGCACAGCGTGCTGTTTTGCGGCGAGAGTCGGGTCATACACATGCATCTGTCTACTCTTCCCAGAGTGCACACTCTGGTCCCTCTCGCGGTTAGGAAGCGGTGATGACGCCTGGTCATGAGATCCCGTTGCACGCGAGTGCACAATCTGAGAAGCACCAGCACCCGGATTGGCTTTCCGGAACTCCTCATTCTGCCTGGCAGCTTCTAGCACTAACTCATTGAGCCTCTCCTGCTGCCTAGCGCGCGCGTCGCCGGCAAGGTTTGGCAACTCAGCAGCTACAACCTCTGCAGCTCTAAGTGTTTTGGCGGGGGTACTGTATCTGGGCCTGGTAGCAGTGTTTACCGTGGCAGACTGGCTAGGAGCTTCACCAACTACTGCCATCTCGGCGCCTAAGTTGCGACGAGTAGCGCCTACTTTGCTAGGCTTCCTAACAACAGGAGTAAAGCCGTGGGCCTTGTTGTACTCGTTCTGGTCTAGGCTAATCTCAAGCCTAACCTTCTCCAGCTCCAGGTGCTCAGCAAGCAGCGCCTGGCGCTGCTGGTCGAGCTGCGCCCTCATGGTCATGAGCTCGATCTCGGCGGGAGGCGGCATTCCCATCCGCACGGCGGATGCCGGTATCGTCGGTGTTGTGGAAAGAGGGATGTTCGAGTCCTTCTCGTAGGGCTTGTGGACCCTCTGGCTAGCACTTGGGCCAGCAGGTTCCTCGATGACTCCCGCGGCAGCAGCCGCGCCCTTCCCGGCATCGATAGCCAGGCCGGTCACCATCACCTCCACGCTGTCGGCAGAGCAACCAGTTGGCCTTCCGCGGGCAGCGAGCACAGCAGGAGGATCTTCCGCGACCAGCACCTCCTCTGGGAACTTGCGGATGACGGTGGTGGCGACGTAGATGAGGTGCGAGCCGAAGGAGAGCACCGAGCCGCCTGCCGGCATGGGTCTCCCACCGAAATCTCCGGCGTTGTCGGTGACAAAGTCGAAGGAGCCGAATCTGTGAACAAGGCCACAGACCACGCGCTCCCTAGTAGCAGAAATGAGTCCCGTCCGAACATGGACTCCAGCCAGCGCCGCTGATAGCCCCACGGTGGGCGCCAACTGTCGTGGTGGTATCACGGCAGATGCCATGGGATGACTAATGTTTGGGGCCGATGGACGCTGGAGGTGGTCGGGGAGGGATCACACGGCGAGTAGCCGCGTGTGGTATGTCACAAGCACTGCAAACAACAGGATCTTACCCAGGTTCAGGGCCCTCGTGTGGAGGTAACACCCCTACTCCTGCCTTTCTCTCTTTATGTGTGTTACCGAGTAGCCACAGTACAAAACAGGCCTTCAGCCGAGTAGCCACTCTAGCTCTCAAGTTCTCTCTAGTGTTGCCTCTAGTGTTACCTTATATACTGGTGCCCAGGCGAATAGAATAAGACTAAAAGGTACAGCTGATGGGACAGGAGCACCGCAGAACAGAGCACGCTTCCAGCTTCTCGCTGACGCGGGCGCCGTAAGTCGTCGCGCCGTTCGGAGATGGGACCTGTCCACCCTTGTCAGTGAGATAGGGTAGGCCCCTAGCCCTGTCCTGTCCCCTCTGTCAGTGACATGACTTGACAGGCGCCTACCGCACTGTAGCCACGTCGTAGCGCGGATAATCACGCACTCCGTAAGTTGAACCGCACGCTGGTACGGACGCAGGATACGCGGGATCCCTTGTCAGAACGACTCCATTAACTTCTGGCCCGAGTAGGAACTCACTCCCTCTACTCGAACCAACTTCTTTACTCGAATGACCATAACTTGCTTGATTTCTCCTCTTGGCCATTGGTGGGTACGGCCGGATAGAAACCTACCGGGTAGCGAGTATCGGGTAGCCATCTACCCGGTCAAACATCACCTTTGACCTTGCCTTTAGCACTGGCCTTACCACTACTCAAGGGTAACCCCCCGACACATACCATGGAGGAGAGTTTATTTTTTAGAGAGGTGTATGCTTATGTCAACGAATGGTAAACAGAAAATACAGTACATCACAAGTCAGCTAGACTTCACAAGAGCGGCTCCCATTGAAGGACGCAACTGGTGTAGAATGTCATCCCCGTTTCTCTTTTGTTTGCACAATTATGCTTTGACTCATAAATCTGGGGCAAAAATAGTGAAGAAAATTTGTCTGTATTAATTTGGGGCTGGGCACCCTGCTGCCAGCTCTTCTATCAACTGGATATGCGGATGAAGCCACTAGTTCAGGGTGTGAAAGTCCAATCAACAAGTGAGATAAAGATTCTCTATTTACGTCCTCATGAGCTAAAATAGGAACACAAAACATGAGTAATTTTGAAGATTTTAAAGGTAAAACATGAGAAATTTACTTTGAGTGGCGGTTAAGTACCACATGTAGGTAGGTATGGTGGACACATTTGGCATACTTTTGTTTTTGGGAGTTGGATTTCACGAGTAGAGCTCATACTCAATACAGGTGGAGGCTAGCAAAAGACTAGGAGCGACAAATCAAGAGAGTAATAATGGCCATAATCATGCATAGCGAGAAAAACATCATTAATCAAAGCATAAGCGGTACCACAAGTTTAAAAACTAAATGATCATAGAGGCTATAGGTGACTGGTTTGTAGTCATAAACATGTTGTAATCATGCGCCAAGTCAACCAAATAAAACATTCAAAGGAGAACACCACAAATTTATGCTTCAATATGACAATAACAACTATTGATTCTTTTAATGACACATTAAACACTCTCATCTATTTTAGAAAAATCATGCTACAAAATAACCACTAGGCTTTAGAATTAAAATAACATCTAGCATGATGAGAAATTCTAGCCATAGTCTATACAAGATTCTATTTGCATTGTTTATAAATTCTACCACATGCATCAGTTTCTTTTCCCAACAAGCACCTACAAAATATGTTTTAACAAAAAATCTCTAAATGATACAACAAGCAAACATGATAGTAATAACATAACACTACTAAAACTAACATCCCTGAATAAGAGATGCAATGAAAACAAGAGCTAAACAGGAATTTTGGAGTAGCTAGAAGAAAAAATAAGAATACGAGCATAACGGGTATTCAAATGAAGAAACATAGCGTGTCTCTATCCCAAACAAGGATGCTAGGTTCCAATTATATTATTGCAGCAAGGAAAACAAAAGAAACCATAACTAAAAATAAATGACGCTCCAAGTAAATTTCATATGATGTGACCGAATAAAAACAGAGTTTCACTAGAAGTGAACTGATAAATTGTTGATGAAGAAGGGATGCCTTGGGAATCCCCAAGCTTAGAAGATTGAGTCTTCTTAGAATTTCCTGGGATGAACCACGGGGGCATCCCCAAGATTTGACCTTGCACTCTTCTTAATCACATTATATCACCCTCTTCTCTTGACACTTGAAAACGTCCTTCACACCACACTCAAAGAGTAATTCCCATTAGAGGTTTAGTGTAACAATCAAAAGTCCATGGGTTCTGTATGCGCACAAGTGGTATTGATACTTTTAAACATTAGCTACAACCACTGATGTTTCGTGAAGCAAATAAATTCACTTGACATCGTAAATGAGCAAATGCAAGAAAAATGGTAGAATCTGCCAAAATCAGAACAGGCAATTACGTTGCTCAAATAAAAAAATTCAAGGAGAAAAAAGTTTTGGAATTAGCTGAGGAAGAAGCACAAAAGTTTCAGGTCATTTTGATTGTTTCGTGAATTATACGATTTTTTACGGTGGACAGCAGAAATCAGTTTCCCGCGCAGAAATCCAAAACCAACTCCAACTTTCGTCAGATACTTTACTTGGCACAAATAATACATGAAAATAAAGATAAAAGGAGATGCTACAGAAGTATACAACCCTTTGACTCAAAGAAAACAGAGAAAAACAAAGCAAAAATAAAACCATGGGCTATCTCCCAAGAAGTGCTTTTCTTTGACGCCTTTTAGCTAGGCCCAGAAAAGTGGATTCAAGTATTTTCAAATGAAAAAGCATCAAAATCAAGATAGGGAAATTCCTCAATAATGAATTTTATTTTATCTAAATGGGTTTCTGATATTCGTCTCTTAGAACTTTTAGGTTTACTATTCTCATCAAATAAATTTTCAGGAACAATCCAATCAAAATTCTTTTCCTGGGCTTCATGCAATGCTACCAATTTGAAGGGGATTGGTATTTTCTCCTCCTTTTCATTCTTAGTTTCAACTTTTTTGGGAGTACCAACAACATTTACACATGATCCTAGCATATTGAAACCATCGAAAACTTTTCTAGCTTCTATAGCAACATCTCCAAATTCTTTAAGCATGGTTTCTAAAATAAAATTTCTTTTTTCGATGTCTTCAATATTATTCAAGTTGAGGAACATATGCTGCAATATGGGATGAAGGTTAACAAACCTAGATTCTAACATGTGAATTAAAGAAGTTGCAACACTTTCATAATTTGGAGCAAGTTCTACTATGGATTTTCCTCTAAATTTTCATGCTTACTAACATGATTAAAGAATTCTTTAATGATATCCTTTCCAAGTATAGAACCACTACCAAATGGAGATCTTTCAGGGCAAACTTAGGAAGCAACATGATGAAGAAAAACAACAAGGTAATAAAAATAACAACTAGAATAAGAACTATTTTTTGTGTGTTTTTATAAAGAGAAATAAACAAGACAAAATAAAATAAACTAAGCAAAACTAAAACAAAGTAAAGAGATTGAAAGTGAGAGACTCCCCTTGTAGAAATTCTCTACCTCCCCGACAACGGTGCCAGAAAAATAGCTTGATGCGCGTGTAACACACGTTCGTTGGGAGACCCATAGAGGAAGGTATGAAGAGCACGGTATCATGTTTCCCTCAGAAAGAAACCAAGGTTGAATTGACCAGTAGGAGGAAGGAGTAACTTCAGAAGCTTGATGCAGCTGAGATGGCATGGTGCACTACCGGGTTCAGTAGCAACGTGGAACCTAGACAACACAATCAAATCACTTTTCCCCAACGAAGGAGTGAGATTGTCAATCTCACCGGTTTTGCTGAACACAAAGAGGTTAAACGTATGATGTGGAAAAAAAAATGAAAACAATGGAAGCAGTGGTTGTATTATCAGTATGAGAAAATGGACCGGGGTCCACAATTCACTAGTGGTCTCTCTCTGTGAAAGATAAATAACATGTGTGGTGAACAAATTACATCTGGGCAATTGACAGAAATGAAGGCTGCACCGTAGTGCATATGCAAGACATAAATATTACTATGTGATTCATGCGGGCATTACAACAAGATACATAGACGTCATCCAATTGCATCTATGACTAATAATACACCCTCCGAATATCATCCGAACAAACGTTGGGTATTAAGTTGCAAACAACAGATAATCGCAGTAAGCAAAATGTGTAATGTCAACATGTAAACAAAGTAAACACCGTTGTTTTCTCCCTAATGGCAACAACACATCCTCCATCCGTCACGTTTTTGTCACCCGAGCACATATGCAAAGGAGGCATGAACCCACTATCGAGCATAAATACTCCCTCTTGGAGTTATTAGCATCTACTTTGCCAGAGAATCTACTAATAACGGAGAGCATGCAGGATCATAAATAACATATGCACGAAGATAACATGATAGATTGATAATCAGAAGACATATCATTCAACATTCATCGGATCCCAGCAAACACAACATGTAGCATTACATAAAGATGATCTCGATCATGTGAGGCAGCTCACAAGATCTAAACATGAGGCATAAAGTGGAGGAGACAACCATCTAGCTACTGCTATGGAACCATGGTCCAGGGATGAACTACTCACGCATCACTTCGGAGGAGGGCATGGTGGTGTAGACCCCTCCGGTGATGAATTTCACTCCCGACAGGGTGCCGGGGAGAGCTCCAGAACCCTCCTGATCTAGGGATGACGATGACGGCGGCCTCGTGTATTTCTCGGAAAAAATTGGTAATTCCTAGGGTTGATACGTCGGGGGGAATAAATAGGCGAAAGGGCGATGGCGGTGGGCGCCGGAGGGGCCCACACCACCCCAAGGCGCGGCCAAGGGGGGGAGGGGCGCCGCCCTATGGTATGCCCCCCTGTGGCCCCTCTCCAGGCCTCTTCGGGACTCCGTGGAACCTTCGGGATTTCTAAGACTTCAGGGCTTTGAATTTTCCAATCCCGAGAATATTTCCAGAACAACTTTTTTGAAACTAAAAACAACAGAAAACAGGGAACGGGCTCTGTGGCATCTTGTCAATAGGTTAGTCCCAGAAATCGGTAAACATGACATAAAGTGTATAGCAAACATGTAGGAAATAACATGAAAACAACATGGAATATCAGAAATTAAGGATACGTTTATGACACATCAATTCTCTTCAGAACTTCTCTGAAATAGAAAAACAACAAAAAACAACAACTGGCCTGTGACATCTTGTTAATAGGCCAGTCGATGAAAACATCCAGAAAATAAAGGGAAACATGTGAAAACATGATAATAACATAAAGATATTGGATAAAAAACAAGTATGTAACATCAAAAATTATAGATACATTTGTAACGTATCAAGGCTCCCCGTCAGGGTTTTCTTGAGCTGCCATAAGGCATCATATGCTTCCGCCGTCTAGCGAATTTGCCGGACTCTTTGAGCAACTTTTACAGCGGTAACGCTTTGTCGCCTAACCTACTTATGAAACGGCTCACATCGATAGCTGATCCCGCTAGTCTCTGGAAGTCTTTCAGGCAACATGGCCTTGTGATATACATTATGACTTTTATCTTTGCCGGGTTTACTTCAATGCCTTTGTGTGAGACTATGAAATCCATAATATTCTCATAAGATAACTAGGACTTTCTCCTATGAATCCACAAGAGTATTACGTCACAAACATGCGACCATATTACTTATAACTTGAGCTGAATCTCACAAATCTTTTGAACTATGAAAAATAAAAGTGGAGATGTCTTGATCCTTGGACGATGCTTTATGCATCAAACATGACGCTCATCAACACCTTTTATTTTTCGTCTCCTTACTTTCCGCAGTTCTATATCGAATGTAGAAAATACTTTAGCAATCTATACACCAGAGATAGTAGTCAGAACGACAAATATTATTTAGTAATAACTCTTATACCTTTGTCACTTTTAGTGAATATCTCCTTTTGCCCGAGGAAGATTTTACATTTCCTCTTTCAATGCCCTTTATTTTTACATAAAAAGCAATTATACTTGGTATGTGCAAAAAAATTGGGTTTAATATGTGCCTTAGCACTTTTGCCCTGTATGTTCCTTTTCTTCTTGAATGGTCGGGTTTGGGACAAATCCAATACTTGATTGGTTTTCCCTCCTCACACCAGACCTAGCAGTTTTTAGCACAACAAGGAGGTCATTTGGTGCTTTCTTCATCCTATTCATCTTGTAATTCATGATGAAAACATTCTAAGAGGGGGGGGGGGCTGAAGCCAACACCAAATATGTACTTAGTCAGCTGGGATTGGAAACCCCAAAGTCCGAAGCCTAGTTCCGTAACCAAACATCTTAATTAAATGCTCGCTCACTGAGCTTCCTTATGCCATGTGACATGACGAAAATCCTTTGTTATCTCATAACATTCAGGCCTGGCTTGTACCTGGTACATGGCGATGAGTGCAACGATCATATCATACACGGATGCACGATCAAACCGTTTCTGGAACTCAAGATCCGTACATGTAAACATGAGACATTGAAAAGATATTGCATCATCACTCTTCCAGGTGTGAGCATCCTTAATTTTCAGCATCAGAAGTGTTTTCATCGCGATCCTCCGGACGAGGAGCATCGATGACATACTATTTCTTGATAACCCTGAGAACAATTCATAGGGAACAGACCTAGTCCGCATAGTTTCTTCCACTATCACCAAGTAGTTTCTCAAACAGTGTATCAAGGTTAATACCGTGTGCGCTATGAGCAATTTATCTATAATAGTTTAATAATTCACTTAGACATGTCCATAATTATTTACCAAGCACTTGTTAAAATAATTAACTATGTGCAACCACCAAATCTGATATCCTCGTGATCAGAATTTAGTCTATTATGGAATCCACACACAACTTATAACCAAAGGACGTATCCACCTAAATTATTACAAGCTTACAACCGGTAGGTCAATTTGCCAATCACTTCCACCGTGACATCTGCTTCACCTTTCGGTGTATGTACTCCGAGCTCATGACTTTCATGTTTGAACGACAAGACAACCAATTGATCCTGCTGCAACAAGTGATGACATGTGGACCCCTGTATCCAGGCGGTGAACATGGGCCTTCTTGATGCCCGCCTTTTGATCATAAGAACACGTTGATGGACGTGAACCCCAATCAGCTTGATGGTGCTACAGCTGGGAGATCATGAACTACCTTGATATTTTTACGAGGAATCACCCTAATAATCACGTCTACTCGCGCAATCAAAGGACGTAAAGAAACCATATATACACATGCATAAGTAAAATAACTAGTGATGTATTATAGTCATCCTTCATTTCCAACGTATCCTGCGTTGGTGGTGCCATGTCGAGGTTCACGACAAGTGTAATCCTTCTCCTTACCATCATCGCCATGATCGGGTGTAGGATGGTTTGCTGGCTACAAAACAATGTTAGGTAAAGCATCTCAAAATTATAAACTTCGAGACTAGACGACATCACATTTCCTGCAAAACAGCGTTAGACGGCTCTAACGCTCGTTTGCAACTTTTAGCGTGGATTTTGTGGGAAACAAAATTTATCTCAAGAGAATGTCTTACCATGCCAAAGAGAGGTGTGGTGTCATGGAAATATCTATGTGCTGGCCGAAGGTGGTGGCTAGATCTTCTACTGCCAAGGAAGAAATGAAGATCGCTAAATTCATAGTTACAAACTACAATGAGCTGACATAGAAGGAGAAGCAGCTCATCCCGCACCGTCTCATCAAGCTTAAGCCCAAAGTGGGATCACATGTGATTATGATAAACCACATTTTGATATATTTAAAGTGCTATATTGAGGTTGTAGATGTGTTATTGTTGTAAAATAAATTACCAATACAAAGTGTCGGAGATAAGTGAGGCTAGAACGTAACCCCAGGTATACGAAAACACACCACTTCTAGGTTATTCACCCAGATTCTTACATTTCTAGATAGAAGATGGTGTCAACTAGATAGAGGGGAGCGAGATGCACTATCGGAAATTTTGTAATCATTTTGTTGATAGGTAATGATAACGGCTTTTTTATGAACAGAACTAGATTTCTTGGTTTGTTCATAGTTTTGATAATGTTCATGTGAGTTTTTTCATTGTTTGAAGGTAAGAAATATTATTAAAAAGTTGTGTAACTTTTGAGGTTTTTCGGTATAAAAAAGTTATGACAATTATATTTCTCGTTTATGCTCATTTGAGATGGGATTAATAAATAATGAAATACCTCAAATATTGTATTTGAAGGGGAGATAATATCCTATATCATATACCTTAAAAATTATTGGTTTGGAAAGAGCTGTTGTTTTATTCAAAATATGGTATCTATGGTTTTCAGAAAATAAATGGGATACATATTGTTTAGCCAAAACAATTTGAAATAAGAATGTTAGGTTGACATGTCATGACACTATCATAATTATTTATGTTGTATTTTGCCACATTTTTGTTCTGAGTACTTTAATTGCAAGAAAAATATATCAAAAATCCAATAAGAGGGACATGCAAACCAATTTTTTCTTCGAAATCCGAACTTCACCTATAGTAATATTGTTCTTGTTGAGAACACATGGTGTGAGAGATAGAACGAGGGATTGGCTGCGGTCGAAGGATTTTGACCACCAAACAAGGGACTTTAACCTATGAGGTACCCACCATACCAAGATCGACGGTCCGCACGCCATACTAGGGTCCTACAAGGCCACATAACCAAAACACGGAGGCAAGAAGAAATTATTTGACCATATGTGAAGCCCTTCAAAGAGTCCAGGGATGTTTGGTGCACTTTCTACATCCTTTTAACAACTATCTTGTATTAAAAATTGTTAATTTAATCAATTTTAGAATAAAAATTAACCACCACACCCATTTCCATAATAAATTTGATTTCTCACACATTCCAAAATTTTGACTTTTTTTCCTGTCTTGAATGTTGTGTGAGATATACTGACATAATGTCAAAAGGATTTTTAAAAAGACCAGATGGGACAAAATGATCCTTTTGTTTTTTTCCATATAAAGGGCAAACATGATGTAAAGTCTAAGGCTGGTGCCAACCGGGGCGGTAAGGAGGGGCGGGAGGGGCCTTACCGCCCGGTTTGGGGCGAGAGGAGGCGATACGGGAGGCGAGAGGGAGGCGCCGGGCGGTGGCCGGGTCGCCCGGCGACAGGGCGCTACCGCCCGGCCTACCGCCCGCGTTGGCGGGGCGATAGCGGCGGCCCGGGGCGAGAGGGCGGGCGATAGCGGGGCGACACGGTGCCAATGGGGGCGATAGGCCGGGCGATAGTGGAGGCGAGAGTGGAGGAGAGAGAAGTTACAGCCCGTGCACTGGCACCGTGGGGCGAGAGTGAGGTGAGAGTGGGGGTGAGAGTGAGAGTAAAGATGACGTGGCGAGGCGAGAGTGGGGCGGTGCATTTGTACCAGCCTAATAATCAAAATGGGGCAAACACAAATTAAAATCAGTCATGGTACTTCTTTCTCTGTCTCTCTCTCTCAAAAAAAGGTCAAGTCAGAGTGACAAGAGAGGGGCAAATCGTCACAGTATACCAAGAAAGCTGGGGGTTAAAAAGATCAAACGGATTTCCCGTGCCGCCGGTCGCCGCCCCCTACCTCCCGGCGCCGCCCCTCCTCGCGGTCCTCCCCACCTACTGCGTTTGGACTTGATCACGCTCTCTCCATAACCCCCTCCTCCCCGTCTTCGTGCCGCCGTCGCGCGGCCTCGTCCGCTTGGCCAGGATCTCCGGATCTGGACCACCTCGGTGCCCGTGGCCCGAGGACCTCCCCGTCGTCCCTCTCCCCTTCGGTTCGCCGCTGCCGGACTCACCCGCCGCCTTCTCGGATCCCCCGTCGCGCCGGTGCCCTGACATCCCGAAGCCTTCGTGCGGCCGTCCAGGTAGGCAGCCGGCAGGCGCCGGCAGCCCTCGTCTTCTTCCAAGATGTCGTCGTCCTCGTCGACCGTGGTCTACGAGGGGTGGATGGTCCGGCACGGCCGCCGCAAGATCGGTCGCTCCTTCATCCACATGCGCTACTTCGTGCTGGAGACCCGGCTGCTGTCCTACTTCAAGCGCAAGCCCCAGCACAGGGTGCCCAAGCTCCCCATCAAGTCCCTCCACATCGACGGCAACTGCAGGGTCGAGGACAGGGGACTCAAGATGCACCATGGCCATGTATGCTTCTCTTACGCTACGACGTGCTTGCAGTTTGAGCATAGCCTTTAGTCCAATTGTTTCCTCTGTTCATTGCAGATGCTCTACGTTGTGTCTAAGGGATTCACAACTAAAAACCATTATAACTTCATCACTTATTCACTTCTCAAATACTACTTTGTTGCAATTGTCTCCTGAGTTTTCCAAGTGTGAATCCTCAGTAGTCCTGCAAGTCATGTTCTTTATGTCGAGTTGACAGTACCTCTCTGTAACTTATATACCAGATGGCGGCATTCAATATCCAGGAGGCTCTAATTTGGAAGGAGAAAATTGAGATGGTCATCGATCAGGTTTAACATTTGCAAATCCTGAATCTCGCATATTATATGTTTCCAGTAATTGCTACGAGATTCTGTGTTACTTGAGGGACAGCCCAAACAAGAACATGCAAACATACGCAATATAGGCACCAAAATTAGTTTTTATAAATTAATCAGGAGGCTATGACAAAGGCTATTTTGCTTACTTCATTTTTCCTTCACACCTGCGAACAATATATTTCATTGCATATGCCCAAATGCACCGAAGTTGATCCTTCTAATCTAAACTGATGCAGCAACAAGGCGTAGTGCAGCCTGATGGTAATACAGCCTTTAGCTCATCGCAGCAAAAGGCTAACTTAGAAAATGGAAGGAAATCTTCTTCCTCTGATCGTGACAGCCAGTAAGTGGCAGGTTATCGTGTTCCTTTTCCCAGTTATATGTTCTGTTTGTACTCTACCTGTTATACACTCTGTTCATATTATTTCCTTGATACTAGTTATGTGTTCTTAGTTTCTGTTGTTGTATCACCACTAGCTGTCTCCTGAGAAGTGAGAACACACGTCTATAATTCTTACAACCTACCAATATTTTCTTCTTACCAATGTGCTATTGCTGTGTCACTGTCACCGGCAGTTGACAACTAGTGCTCTGGCTAGAACATGATTCACTATGATGGTTCTCTTCTTTGTTTGTGTTTGAGGATTTTGATTCTGGACTTTCATGGTATATATACATGATATCCTGTTCTGAAATCCTATCGTGACCTAACATATGTCTCTCAAGTCTCATCTCTTCTAGTAACATTTAGTTACCTCTGTAGTTTATAACATTATGAACCTAGAATTTGATAGAGGCTGAAAGAAGAAGGGGAACGTGACTTGGAACTGTTTTTAAATGCCTTAGAAATTTGTATCTCTTATATAGAAAATTCATGATAAATCCTTTGTAGCTCTGTTCTAAAAACTATCTGAACTTTTCACGTGTGTGCACTTGACATAACTTATGCATATCCGGTGATGCTTCCGTATAGTTTTGTTTACATCCATAATCTGGTAGAATTTTAATTGTTATAAAATGACTGCTCCCTTAATTTCTTTTGTCAGGTATAGTCATGAAGAGGAAGAAGAGGAAGAGGACAACAACCGATCATTGATGCGGAGAACAACAATTGGGAATGGTCAGTGACATGGTCTGCTTGTTGATTGTTCCCTCAATATAGGCTTTTTGTTCCAGTGCTTAAATGATTGTTATATTCTTTCCATTTGTAGGTCCTCCGGCATCATTGCATGATTGGACTCGTGGGAACGATATGGGAATATCTGACCAGGGAAGCCCTGCCCAAGTTTTCTCTAGAGGACACTGGCGCCTTGTCAGATGCCAGAATGGTTAGAATTTTCTTTGTCTCTTGGCATGGTTCTCCGTTGTAGGCTGCTTATTTGATGGGATGTTAAATTAAAATTTTGCTTCAGGTCTCCGCATTTTTGAGGAGCTCCAGGATGTTGATTACCTTGTAAGTTCTTGGTTGTGGGCATGCGCTGGTAGTTGGAATATTTTGTCCTCAACAATTTGTGCTTGATGCTTGTGGAACTTTGACAGGCAAGAAGCTGTAGCAGAGCAATGAAGGCTGTTGGAGTGGTTGAGGCTTCGTGTGAGGCCATATTTCAGCTTGTGATGAGCATGGACACCACCCGCTTTGAGTACATTTTCTGTTGTTTCAACAAATCAACTCATCAACTGTGTATTTCTTTTCTCCTTACAAAATGATTCTAACTGTTTTTCTCTTTGTTATTTAAGGTGGGACTGCAGCTTCCAGTATGGTAGTCTAGTAGAGGAGGTCGACGGCCACACCGCAATACTATACCATAGGCTACAACTGGATTGGTTTTCAGGGTATGTTTTACCTCTTGTTAGAATCTTCTTTCTTTGCTGCACAAAAAGTGTGAACCCATTGGAAAGATGAAAGCCACAAAGACACCCTTCTATGATTTACTAACGCAGATGTCATTACCTTATATCCTTAACAGACACCTACTTTGTTGTGCAGCTGATACTTTTAATCGTTATCTAGGCTAAGAATGTCGATTTCTTCTTCTAAATAATTGAATGTAGTTTGGGAAACTAAGGCTAATACAGCTTTACATTTATCTGATATTGTGCCTTTAAGATTTAATTACCGTAGTAACATCTTTGATGAACATCATAATAGGTTTGTTTGGCCTCGCGACCTTTGCTATGTGCGATATTGGCGGCGTAATGACGATGGAAGTTATGGTTGGTATACCTGTAGTTTTACATATGTCATCATGTGCGCATGCACTGCACATATGGTAAATCATTTTCATGAGTCCTATTGATGGTTGCATCTTGTAATTTCCATCTGCAGTTGTGTTGTTTCAATCCAGAGAGCACCCAAACTGTGGTCCACAACCAGGATTTGTGAGGGCACACATTGAGAGTAAAGAACTGTCTCTGCTCAATTATATTCATTGCATGTATTTATGTATTTATGTGTCTTTTAAATTTATTGTAGGTGGTGGGTTCAACATTTCTCCACTGAAATCCCGTAATGGGAGAGTTCGAACACAAGTACAGCATCTTATGCAGATTGATTTGAAGGGCTGGGGGGTTGGCTACTTACCTTCATTTCAGCAGCATTGCCTTCTTCATATGTTGAACAGCGTTGCCGGTACAGTTGCTTTGTTTTGGAATAACTTTCTGAACAACATTTCCTTGATATATATAAATTTTCTGTGCCTTAATTCTTAAGAGTAATGCAGTACTAAAATAAATGCGGTGCATAGTTTGGCCTTTTGAGGGACTAATTTGAGCGAGTGATTTGAAATTTAATTGACTTAGAGTTGAGCCAACTGTCTCTCTCACCGCTGTCAATTGTTAAGATAACTTGAATTTAGATCCTTTCTAAACTGCGCTATGCATTCCTCTTGCAGCGCTTGATGCTGTGTACACACGTCCTCATGTTAGCATATCTTGCACAAGAGACGGCATTCTTCTATAGTAGAACAGTTCTTGCAGAGGCAACATAAAATTTCATGCCACATATTTTAGTACTGCATTAATTCTTTCAGATTTTTTCAAATTTTGAATTTTCTAGGGTGCAATTTTCGTCATCCTATGTTGGATTGAAGTTGAATTTCTAAATTTCTATGATGTCTTCACGCAATGATCTTTCGCACAGGACACATTTTTAGTTTACTACATAATACAGCCACATATTCAGTTCCTATTCAACATTTATCTACTCCGATAAAGATGCAACTGGTGGTGGCGATCCATTCATCTTTAGGTTACAGCACATGTTAGATTTGGCACATATGTTTGTGATGAGAGTGAATATATTTTGTATATTGACCGGATGGTACAATTAAATATCTCAAACATATATAATAATTTTTAACCCTAGCAATTAACGGGCGTTGTGCTAGTGTTGGTACGGGCATCATGCTAGCGTGGATATAACATTCCATGGCTCACTGAATGACTAGTGGTTATTAAACATTTATATTGGGTAGCTGATAGGTTTCTTTTGGTAAGCTGAGTGTGTCATCAGCCTCTTCTCGAGGTGGATTCCGATAATATCCCCACCCACATTTAAGCATTGCCTAGGTTGGATTTTTCTTATTTGTTTTATCTGGTTTCTTGGTCAACAACGGTACCTGGATGCTTTAATAATTCAAGTAGGATTGCACATCAAGGACATAAGCTTCCTATTTAATAACTCTTCACAGTTCCTATTCTTGTGTAATAGTAACTAGCCCTCCTTTAGTCGGGATTCTTGTGTATCTTGTGTAACTGGTGCTCGTTCATCTCGCTATTGAGTTGTGACCGTAACTATCGCTCCTTTCGTCGCTTCTTCAGTCTTTCCTATCTCTTATGTTCAAAACCAGCAGATAAAAAAGGTTGAAATAAGCAATTTCTCATTTCCAATATAGCTAAGGAGATGTGTTTTTTTCTTCATAAAAAGCGATTTCGAGCACGTTGTCCTGTGTTAAACTGAAGTTAAATTTCTGTGCTGTTCTCTCTTGCATAATAATGATTTTTCACACAGGAGACATTTTTTCCATGATTAATTGTTCTCTCTTGCATAATAATGATTTTTCACTCAGGGGACATTTTAGTTTATTCCATGATTAATGTAAAGTTGTGTGACAGAAAAATGCGAAGAATTTTTTTTAGGTTAGTGATGATTAAGGATTTCCAGAGCGCTCTAAATTGCTCTTTCTTTGGTTAAAAGAAATGGCCCATAATACAGAATCAGATTTTGTGCATCGGTGTCACCTGCACCCAGTTGTTTGAAGTAGAAAAGCACACATGTGTAAGTTTATAAAAAATCAGCTGCACCTAGTTGTTTGAAGTATAAAAGCAACACATGTATAAGTTTATAAAAATCAGAAAAACTTGTTCAATGTAGTCCAAAAGTTTGTGGTAAATCATGTTGTCTTACTCACTTCAGTAGTATCTTTTCTTCTCGAGTTATGCTTTGGATTCCTAATACCTTGGCCAGTTCCTCGTTCAGTTTGAAAACCTTCTGCTGCTAAATAATTGCAAGTCTATTTAAACCTTTGGTCTCATCAGGCCAGCATTTTAGAATTCATACAGTTTTTGTAACCTTCTCATTCTGAATATGTGGTAGACTAACATTCACCGGCCACATTTGACACCCAAGGCACTTTTTATCTCGAGAATTAAAACTTTTTGTAGCCTTCTCATTCTGAATATGTGGTAGACTAATATTTATGCCTGCTAGATATTTGCAATAAGAAACTTGTACATTAAACGCAAGCATCTTCCATGTTCTCTGCTGTATCATTAACTTGGATTGATTTCGTAACGCTGTAATCATTTGGCTTATCATTACCAAGATGTTGATTGGTATAATCATTTTGTGGAGACTTTTGGTACATAATTTATCGTCTCTGGTGTTACTTTGGATACCACTTTCATTTGTTTTCACACATTTGTGGACATTCAGCATGAATTATGATATTCTGGGTAGTTGAACTATATTCACCACTTACATTTTGCCTCCTTTTTACTGTTGCCAGGGCTCAGGGAATGGTTTTCACAAAGTGATGAAAGTCAAATACTCCCTAGGATTCCTGTTATGGACAATATGGCCCTATCAGTTCCTTCTAAGAAAGGCAAAAAAACACAGGATAATACTGTGCAAACTAGCTTTCCGGTGGACCAAAGTAGACATTCCACAAAGCTTGAGGACGAGTCTGATGAAGATGACGATGAAGATTTACAGTTACCTGAATCCGAGCAAGAGGTTGATAACTTGCTTATATATTTTCCAATTCCCCTCCCCTTGCATTTTTAAATAGTCTTAATTTTTCTATGCAGCCATCAACTCGTGAGCTGGATGAAGATGGTAAACTGCTAGGTATATTGTAATTCTATCATCCTTGAAGTTAATTATACAAGAGGTCTAGTTTGCATATAACATGCCTTTTATTGTAGGGGTGGATGAGGAGGATTCTGGTGAGATTGATTTTTCTGGATTTTCTGGAAATTTACGCCGGGATGACCGTGACAACAGTCGTGATTGCTGGAGAATATCTGACGGAAATAACTTCAGAGTGCGAAGCAAGAACTTTATATATGATAAAAGCAAGGTATCTTTCCCAGCAGTAGACCACACTTATAATCTGGCTAGTATAGTTCTACGATCATTTTAGTTGTTTCTAGACTGTGTTCATAATTATTTTTTACTATTTATGTACAGGTTCCTGCTGGAAAACCTCTTATGGAGCTTGTTGCTGTTGACTGGTTTAAAGGTGTGAAAAGAATGGATCATGTTTCTAGGAGAAAAGGATGCGCTGTTCAAGTGAGTTCATATCTGAGTCTTGGTATTGCTAGTCTGCAATAAAGGAAATAAATAACCATTATGGTTGTGAAGCTAATTTTTTGATGTGATCATTAGTGGAAGAGTATGTTGATTAGGACGTCAAGTATAAAACGTTGAAGCCTTTGATGGACTTATATTACTGTGTGTCAGGGTCGTACAGGGAGTCATTTTTGTAGAACCAATAGTTAATTTGTCATCTTTTGCTCTTCGCTACAAGCTCTCGTATTGTTATTGCTTCTCGTAATTAAGATAAGAACTTTTGCACGTTGTCTAAAATAAATAAGAAAATAATCACCAAGAGCCATTCATTACTATGATATTGTCATGTTTTATTCTGCGAATGTATATTTTTGTATGTATATGCTATAGTTTTTCTGTTTATAGATTTCCTATGTTGTCTAACCATGAAAATTTTAGATGAGTGAAGTCCGTAACCAGTAACCAGTCACCTGCTAGTCGATCCTTTTCTTCTTTATAACCTTTTGCTTCTGTTCTAGGTTGCTGCTGAGAAGGGTCTTTTCTCGTTGGCAATAAATCTGCAAGTAAGCATTCCTATAAAATTACCCCCACCCTCACTAGTCTGCTCCAAAATACCTGTATTGAGGGAACAAATGGTTTGGTTTATTGCATTATTTCCACTTTATACCCCTACTTAAATGCTTTCGGAGTGGTTAAGTTGATGTAGTATGTCATGTACTGGAGGCACGGTCATTTTTTTCAAGAAAACGCAAAGGTCCAGTTTATTGCATTATTTCCACTTTATACCTCACTTAAATGCTTTTGGAGTGGTTAAGTTGATGTAGCATGTCATGTAATAGAGGCATGGTCATTTTTTTTTCAACAAAACACAAAGGACCTTTGCATTCTATTTCACTGAATACGCAGGGTTTGAGTTACAATCAGTGGCAGGATGATCCTGAGCCCGTGCGCGCCGGCTATCTCGCACAGGGCCGCCTCACCTTTGGCATTGGCGATGACGGAAGGCACCAAGGGTTGTGCTCCATCGAACATGCACTCGTTGCAGTGTTTCCATATCATCCAAGGTAGAAGGAGAGTGACGGAGGCGAGGTCCTTGACTCCTTGTGCAGTGGCTTTGTGTGTGTGAGCAGCTGCCAGCAGTCCATCATCGAGGTCGCTTGGCTTGATGCATGGTTTTTGAGTAGTCGTATCTCAAAATTACGGTGCGACTATACAGCGACTTTTGGCGACTATACAGCGACTTTTGGCGACTATACAGTGAGTCGCAGCCTCGGCTACTTGACTCGACTCGGCGACTAAAAAACCATGGCTTGATGCTCTGAATGTTATCCTCAACCAAGGCAAGATCTCATGCCAGGCCTGCCAGGAGAACGGGCACTCGAGGAGGAGGTGGTGAATGATCTCTGGCGCCTGGTCGCATAGGGACAATGCGGGTGATGTTGGAGGTCGTGACAAGTGAGGAGGTCGGCTGTCCAGCACCTGTCCTGATACGCAAGCGAATGGAAGAATTTTACCCTTGGCGGTTCCCAGGTTTTCCAGATCAGCTTGCAGGTATGGTATCCATGCAAGATGGAGCGATAGGAGGACTATGCCGAGTTTATGCTACTTACTGTCCACTTCCATTGGAGGCGGTCCGGCTCCTCGGCAAGGGCAGAGTGCTCGATCGCGTACCATAGCCGCAGGTACTGCCCAGTCTCGTGGATGCCTAGGACACCATGGATCTCCCATACCCAGTTGTTGGCATTAAGGCCATCGGCCACTGTCCTCTGTTTTCTTCTCCTTCTGTCGATGCATGCATATAGGAGTGGCGAGATCTCGCTAACAGAGCGTCTGTCGATCCACTGGTCTTCCCAGAACATGGCAGTAAGGCTATTCCCAATCATTCATATGATTCTGAAAATGTGGGAATAGTTTTTTTTTATTTTTTTTCAAAATCAAGCCATATTGAATCTTATAGGATCAAATATCTGCTGGATTTCCACCACCGATTGTTTGAGCACACTATGAGAAACAACATAATCTTTCCAAGCTTGTGGACTCTATAGAATATTTCCTTCAAATCATTAGAAAATTTCCCATGGATTACTCCCTCCGTCCCACTGCAGGTGGTGCACAAAAACTTCTGCTGATACCAAGGAGAGCAATCTGGGGCAGAAAACTGGACTAAAATACCCTTGATCAAACAATGTAGCCGCACTTACTTGACATGCCCTGGGCGTTCAATCCTAGTGCGAAATTTCTCTCTATTCTCTCTCTGAGCATGCCTGTGGAGCGATTTTATAGGGAGCAGCCAGTCTGCATGTTGCTGCCATCCAGTTTTACTGCCTTTCCTTGCTTGCAGCGCCATAGAATCAATTCTCACTACACACGCCTAAAATATTTTAAAAATTTAGAACCGTTAAAGCATAGCGGCAGAGAGGGCTATTCCTCTCTTTTGTGGGACGGATATTTTCTAATTTTGCGGCATCTACATTGGAAGTGCCCAGTCTGTGGAGTTAGTTAACCCTACAACTTTTGAGAGAACCCTTCTATTTTCCAAAATTTACGGATTAGTCCATGGAGCTTAAAGGGAGTGACACTGACACCACAGCTTTCTCATGCACTCCACTGATGTCTTGTATCATTATTGTTTTCTCTTATGTGAGCCACTGGAAACATTTCATAGTTTGTTGCTGATTGAGTTTGCTATTACAGGTTCCTGGCACAACGAACTATAGTATGGTTTTCTACTTTGTTTCAAAGAAATTGATACCGAACTCCTTGTTGCAACGCTTTGTTGATGGTGACGATGAATTCCGCAATAGTCGGTTTAAGCTGATTCCATCTGTACCCAAGGTATGGGTCTAGCCATCCTTAACAGTAAATGTTTTTTTTTAGTAGAACGGAGGGAAGGTTAAGATGTCTCTTGATTACTTGCTGGTGAGGGTGGGTTCTAGTCCTTGTGTCTAATTATGCTGTTTGCATTTCAGGGGTCATGGATTGTCCGCCAAAGTGTTGGCAGCACACCATGTCTGTTAGGCAAAGCAGTTGACATCACCTATATCCGTGGTGCAAATTATTTGGAAGTAAGATTGCAGTATACCTTCTATTTCTCCCTTTGGTTTCGCTTTTAAAATATGAAAATGAGGACAAGGTTGCCCTGTGTTTCTTAAGAGAACAGACAAAGAATTGGAACATGATCTTGCTGAATTAACGTCTTACGATACTGATTGACCTATGCAGATAGATGTGGACATTGGTTCTTCTACAGTGGCAAATGGAGTCTTGGGGCTCGTGTGTGGTGTGATCACAACTCTAGTTGTTGACATGGCTTTTCTTGTTCAGGTACATAGTTGCTATCTAAGGAATGCTCAAACACTTCATCAATGCAGAATGTAACCATCTCTTAACTGTTTATTGTTTGCAGGGCAATGCATACGAGGATCTTCCAGAACGACTGATTGGTGCGGTTCGAGTGTCACACATAGAATTATCATCTGCAATTGAACCTAAGTTTGAGGATTAACCAGCTTACTGTGTGGTGACTGCAACGTCGGTATCCATCTCCTCTATTTCAGACTTGACAGGACGCAGTAGGATATACATATATACAGGCTGTGACCAGCCCGGTGGATCTCATGGCCGAACAACAAACTGAATCTGAAGATACAGTTAATTTTATCGTGTATGTAATTATGTATTTGCACTTCACGTCTCCGTGATGTGATCATAATCCCCTAGGTGTTAGAATTATTTGGGAAGGAAAAAGAAGATATCAAAATTAGGATTAGCAGACTTGAGGGTGAGACCCAGGTGAATAAACAGCTACCGTTTTTCTTTTTTTTTTTCTTTGTTTCGAAGTTCAAAGTTAAACCACACACACCAATCTCCATGTAATGTAACTCAAGACTACAATATAAGATGTCGCTGATTTAGTAATGTTGACTTATCTGTTTTGTAAGCCAAACAGATAAGTAAATATTTTTCTTGTTGTATTTCACATTTTTATTTATCATGTTCTAATTATTACTATAAATGTACACTTGTATTTTACTCTTTTACACTGTTTTGTCTGTCTGTTTTTGTCGGTTCAGATTGCCATGGTATTGTGGTTCATGTGCTGAAAGGTTGATTGGATGGGTATTGCAATCCATTTATAATTTGCTAATTAAGCTATCAATCAAAAAGAATTAATTCTAGGTGGTCTCCAAACATCTCTTGCCGACTTCTTGCACTAAGACAGAACCTGTGTCGAACTGTCCGATTGAAATGGATCATACATCTCTTGTGACCGATGGTTTCTTAGTTCTGCAATCTGTTCATTGGGCTTGTTCGGATAAGGGGATTTTGGCGACCTATTTAAAAGTCTAGTAAAACCTGGAAAATCGAGTAAAGACATAGCTGAGTATTATTATATTAGTTTTATGAAATTAAAATTATCCTCGACATCATCTTATTCAAAGGAAAAACATGATTCTTTTAAACAAGATTTTGTCAACTCAAGCGGGACGTAGAAACAAAAGATGGTTTTAAAAACACGCTTGGAGATCTAGAAAATAAAAGAGACATCACTAATAAGCCATGATGATAATAATGGTTACCAAACATTATATATCTCAATAAATCATAGCCTGACTACATTTTTGTTGGTCACATGCATTTATTACTCAAAGTATCGTGAATACTATACAAAAGCATTACACCCGGCTATGCATAATTAGGATGCACCTAGCCACGAAAGAAAACCTAAAAAACCCCCTAAAAGACGTCATACAAAGATCAAAGGAAATCTCGTACAAAAGATATCTATTTTATTTGAAGTCTTAACTCTTACTAGTAAGTGGTAACCATATTTACCAACTTATTAAACTAGCATTTTATATCCCAATGGAGTAAGGGGGCGGCAAGGGCAATCCTAGCCTGGGACCTTGCTGATGCCCATACCGACTTTGTACCCCATCACAGTCGTAGCCCCCCTTGGTGTATTCCACGAAACCATGGGCAACCCAGCGACATGATTTGTAACCATAAGAGCATGTTCGATATTAGACTCAACAACCGGCTACAACAAAATTTTCATGTCATCTATAGCTAACATATAGTCATTAGTACAATAGTTAACAATAAATTTATGTTACTTTATCAAGATATAACCCACATCTCACTCTCACAAGATGTTTATGAGTCAATCCCCTTTTCTCTCCTTTTCTCTCTCCTCCATATCATCATCAAAATACTTAATCCTTGTAGTCTGCTCATGCTATCTTATGGTATTTGCTCTAAGATAATCCAGAAAGCGGCGAGCCACCATCATTAGCTGCTGGTCCCAGAGGCGGAGCTGGGGCCGGTGCTACCCGGGCTGTAGCACCGGTCCAACTAAACATCCCATATCCCACACAAGATGTAGTTGAGGCAGAATGGAGCAGCCCACAGAAGCAGCACCGCCCAACCCGTCCCAGCACATGGCCCATCGACTAAAATGTTTCCGCTCGTACCTGCAGGTCGGCCGTTCGACCGGGACCTCCTATTCAGCGCTCGTAGCGAGCGTTTGTACGCCTCGCCCGCGTGAAATCGTGCGCGCAGGAGCGCGCCTCGCTCAGGCTCGCCTACGTGGGCCTGGCCCATTACGTGACTAAGGGCTAGAAGATTCCAGCGTTGCCTTTTTTTTCCCAGATAACAACTATTTTTGTTTTTTGAACAATTTTTAAGTTTGAACAACGATTTCAAACATGAAAAAAAATTACATATGAACAATTTTTAATTTTGAACAAAAAATTAATTTGAACAAATTTTAAATTTCAACAAATTTTTAATTTCAACAAAAATTTTATTTGAACATATTTCAAATTTGAACAGTTTTTAAATTTGAACAGATTTTTATTCGAACAAAAATTCGAATGTTAAAACATATAAATTTGAACACTAAAGTTTGAACCAAAAAAAGAAAAAACGAAAAAGAAACAAAAAAAATAAGAAAAATAAGAGGATAGAAAGGTATGAAAGAAGAAACTTACAGAAACTGGCTGTGCCCCAGTGGCTTCAGCGTTGCGGTTGAACTGCGAGGTCCTGGGTTCGAACTCCCCCGCACGCTCCGCATCTCTTATTTTCGCTAATAAAATTCGTTCAAATGGGCCGGTCCAGCTAAGAAATTTACACGGGCGAGTCCTATAAGGACCCGCATTAGGCGCTATATAGGGTTTCCGGTTCGACCAATAATTCTGTCGGTATGCATCCAGTCAGTCAAGTATAGAAAAATAAAATAGAAAAGTTCCAGAACGAGCGGCCAGTCGATTCATCCTTCCTTTTTCCCAAGGCTCTCCATGACGGCAGGTAGAGGCGCTCCAAGTTCCATTGTTCAAGCGGGAGTCACTGGTAGTCAGCCAAAAGTTCCATAAATATGGTACCTGACTACCATATGGTCGGACGGTCCATGATCTGCTACCTCTGGCGGTCCGTCCGAATACCAATTTGCGGTCTACTCGGATCGCTGGTAGTCAGCTAAGGTACAATTGATATCCTCTAAAATCTTGAATTTAGGTTTGATGTGTTGATTCTAATTCAAATTGTTTTGAATAATTCTAACAAGTGCTAGAGTGGAAAGATTTTATCCAAAAAAAAGATAGCACCGAGTCTAGTAACACAAAAAAGACTCACTAAAAAATGCGATATTTTTTATGTTTTGTTCATCAATGACGCACTTAACTACCTATGTTTCCAGCAAAATCAATGTACTTTTGATACTAGTCAGTGTGCACGTGCAACCCACCTCTTGGTTAATTAATGTAAATCGCAATGGAGGAATAAATTTATAGTCATGCAATCATTTAAAAAATCACCTATTCCTTCATTCGTATTCCTAGTCTAGTTCGTACGAAATCCGACGCTGAATGAGCATTTAACACATGTATGGACGTTTAAATAATAAAATATATAATCTATAGATCCCTTCTAAATAGAAAAAGAAGATATCACGATCGAGATATTTATATAGTTATGCATATTGTGCACATAATTTTTTTTCACGGCCATATTGTGCATATATTATTCACCTTACTTGTTTATCTTTCATTCGTAGCTATTTATCTGAAGCTATAACTCTCATCCAAATACAAACAACATGTGCATTTATGATGAAGAGGGGCCCGCATGTTGTCAATTTGTTTCATCTATCCATATTTACACACAAAAATCAGATTTCGCTAGCCAATAAATTCAAGGCAACCTGTTGCGACGCATACAATCAAAAATAATTTTAGAATTGTCATCCATGCCTCCAAGTGACTGGGCAGGAAATAATAAAATAATGAAATATTTGTCTTATGATGAAAATGAGTGATCACTAATGGTGATCCAATAGCTAGACAATGGCATGCCAACTCTCAATTCTCTATAAACCTTGAACCGCGTCACTGCATTATTTCCTCGTGTGCGTGAACACTAATACACAAATGTGAGGAAACACTCTAAAATTGAAGAGAAATTGATGTAGCAATTTCACAATGTAGTAGAACCAGATTTCAATTAAGGCATCTGAAACAGAAATAATATGTGGTTACATTTTAAACCTGACGGATATTTAAGAAGGACAAGTTGAAACTCATAATTGAATTCCAGAGTTCAAATAGATGATTAACCTTGCCAATGAGTCGTCTCTCAAGTTTCAAGGACTGCTCGGTAGGACAATATATCAAAGTCCTAGCAGATATGGAACCAACAATCCTATTGCCTAGAAAAGATGAAGCAATTAAAATTCTAACCGAACACAAGGGGAAATAGAGAAGACTCACAAGAGATAAGAGAAAATTAAATAACTGCCTAATATCATCACTCGTTCAGAAGCTTTAGCAGAAAAGAAATAAAATATCCCCCTTAAGAAAATCAACTTAATATTTTTTACATTACAATCAACTTAACATTTGAAACAAAGAATTAGCATCATTGTCTGATTTACAAACCAAATGATGAAAAAAAAGAGCATGCATACAGCTTTAGTTGTTGCATTACTACTGGCCAAAATACTTGCTGTCGAGAACCAATTAGTTTTGACAGGAAAAGTTGACTGATGTTGGTCAATCTATCTTGATCAATCCTCGCAAAAGGTACATATACCGTATTCATATATCCAAGTGAAACATGTAATAGAGAGAGGAAAGCATGTATAAAGGTACATATACCGTATTCATACACCCCTGCACTTCCGTCTTAACAACCTCTGGCATTCATACTTTGCATAATCCATCTGAAGAAACAAGAATAATCCTGAATGCATCGGTAAAAAATATACTAAAACATCATACAAGGGAGTAATGATGGTGACTGAGGATCACTCGCCAGTTATTCTCCCGCGTACACTCTTTTAGATCCCTGCCACCTGAGCGCATTGGGCGAAGATAATGCATCTTGCCGTGATGTTGTTGAGGCGGGTGACTGCACTAAGAGGTACCTGTTCTTGCGCACTGTGAGACGTATGAATATACCATTAAATTTTGAGAACGGTAAAAGTGTGGATTTTAGAGCTTACCCAGGCCCCAAGGAACATGACAAGGATTTGGGAAATTTAATCTGAGCACACACCGGTGTGTAAAATTGGGGAAAAGCTTCATATTATATGAGGTAACTTACCGCCGCGCTGGACGATGGGCACGAACGCATGAAGTTTCCCTGTGTTGTAGTATAGAGAACATGATCCGGACGAACCTGCAGCGGCCAGCGGGGTCTCAGTGGTGCACACAGGAAGGGTTGTGGCGGCCGGCATGGCTCCGGCTAGCGCTGAGGGGCATGCGCGTGCTGATGAGGAGGGAGCGATTCTGGCTGAGCCAAGTCCCTCGGTGGCGCGCGGATGGAGACGGGATGGCAGCGTGGAAGGCGGCGACCTAGGAGCGGAGGGCTGGAAAGGTGATCACTAGTAGGGAACCCCCTTCATCCCGGTTTACAAGCGCTATTTGTCCCGGTTGCCCAGGCAGCCGGGACAAATGCCCCTCCCCATTCGTCCCGGTTGAGTTACGAACTGGGATGAATGCTTCATCACCATTTTTTTTTAAAAGAACAATTTCAAAAAAAAAAAATTTAATTTTTTTTTTCCGATTTTTGTATTTGTATTTGTTAACCGGTTAATCGCACTACACACTCGTTTATCTCTAACCATTCTTAATTACAATCTAAGTTACTCATCTCTAATAACACTTCCCAACAGGTCACCCATTCTAAGACTACTCTATCCCTAGCACGTTTAACTTCTTAGTTCCTTACCTATGAGCTACCTAGAAAGAATAGATGCTTACCTGACAATATTATCCTATCAATCCTATTAACCCATGGAATATGATGTCACACAACTTTATTTTATGTATCAAAATAATTATTTAAATAAAAATAAATGAATCATTAATAATAATTTTGAATTCAAATATTCTTCAATGTAAATAATAATTAACTTATTTTCTTTTTTCATTTAATATTGAATAATTTATATCCGCAAATCCGTAAATCGAAATTTGACAAATAATATGTCTAAATCGATTAGAAAAATGAGAGAAATCCAAATATGACATCCATATCATCTATAACCCAACTCTTGAAAAGTTTTCCTCCGGCTTGTCCAATCGGGGACTATCACGCTATAAGTGCATGTAAACTCTCTAGAGAAAAGTAGATGCCGGCGAAGCAGGTCACACCCCGGAATGCAATCCACGGAGGAAGTTTTCCTTTTTGTTGAATAAAAAGCCATTTTCTTTTTTTCCGAGTGTCAGAAATAGTTTTTTGTGAAGGACCTACCACATATATGTTGCAAAACTTGGAAGCTGCATTTTTTAATATACTAGATAATGTTATGGATGTGTAGATTTTGTTAAGACAAACATTTTGACACCTTATTAGCTCAATTTGGATTAACAGAGCAAAAGTAAGGATTTTTTCAAGTTTCATTTTTATCAAGAAATTTCCGTAATTATTGAATAAGTGCCATATAACATATTTTTCATGTTTCAAAATGAAAGAAACACGTAGAGCACACTTTGTTGAACATTCTGAAATTTGAATCACCCAATTTGGAGCATTTTTCAATTAGTTGTGGATTTTACAAATAATCCATTTTATCTGAAGGGGGGCATTCGTCCCGGTTCGTGGCTTGAACCGGGTCAAATGCCCCTGCGCAGGCCACATGGCATCCGTCAGGGCATTGGTCCCGGTTCAAGCCACGAACCGGGATGAATGCCCCCTTACCAACCGGGACGAATGCCCCATAGGGCCTCTATGCGCCCACGGCCGTCTGAACCGGTACGGATGCATAGCATTCGTCCGGGTTCGTAACACAACCGGGACGAATGCCATTTTGGCTCTGGAAGAAAGGTGATGTTTCTACTAGTGGATATGGCCAGAAGCGGCAGGGCAATAGGGCATGCACACAAGGAAATTGTTAACGCGATTTCAGGAATGAGATTGTGGTCTCGCCGGATCGTGGGGGACGCATAGCGATACAAACTATGGCGGAACAGGGCAAACCATTGAATCTGAGCCGCTCGATGCTATGGCAGACCATTGAAGTCAGGTAGACCGTTGGATTTTATCAATTGGGGATGATCTGAAGGTCCTGATTGGTCTGTGTACACAAACCTGAGTGGACATAGAAAAACTAAAGTTGGCTCTTTTATTAGTAGTGGAGATGCGGCCCGACGCACGTCCAGGAGCTTTGTGTGTGCCAAACGGGCTAGGTGGGCCTTGGAACGAGAAGTGCTGCTACCACCGACTTTTTTTTAAACAACGCACCAACAAACTTTCAGGCAGTCCATCAAGACGTCGAACCTGCACCGTACAAATCTGAACTTCATCAGACTACACCGAGTCGAGAAAAGACATCCATTGTACGATTACGCCAACCTAGGACGCAAAATCTTGATCGAGCACATCCAGGAGAAGCGATAACGACTTGCACCATCCACACGCTAGGACGATGTGGAAGTAGAGATGCACGTTCACTAGTAGAAAATGGGTCTTCCGTCCGGTGCTTTAGTCCACGCCGTGATTGGGTCTGGGACTAATGTGAGCATTAGTCCCGGTTATCATAGCTAGGACACTGACCAGCTTTAGTTCTGGGTCAAACGGGACATTTAATATCACTTAGAGATACCAACCGGGACTAAAGGGGTTTCGGCAGGTGCTTGTTGATGTGGACCACACGTTCGTTGAAAGACCCTAAGAGGAAGGTATGATACAACGTAGTAGTATTTTCCGCCAATTATAGAACCAAGGTTATCAATACATTAGGATTTCAAAGTCTCTCAGTAGGTTACCTGTTCTCAGATGCTTCAACAAGCGTGGATCTCTTGCTCTCAATTTTCCGAGAAGATTGTTAGTCTCCCCGTCTTGCTGAAAACTAGAGAATTAATTGTATCGAATGGTTGGAGAATATTAAATTAAAACAGAATATCGAGCAAGTGATGATTGAAAACAAGTAAACGAGGTTGTAATAATTGAGGAAAATAGGATAGTGAGCCATAGTTTCATTAGTGGTGTCTTTTCTAAAAACAACAACATGTCGGGTAAACAAATTACAGCTGTGTAATTGATAAATCATGAATGAATAACAATACTATTATGACGAGATATAATTCACGGGTTCTGACATTGTAGGCATTACGTCAAGATAAATAGACTGCCATCCACCAACATCTAATACTTAAAGTCCACCTTGAGACATCAATCCAGCAAATTTCGCTGGTATTAAGTTGCAGCAACGAAGTCATTGCTTTATATGCAATAGAAAAATGCATTAAGAACAATACATAGTTTAAGTAATAATTCCCATCCCTAGACAAGAACACCGATATTTTCTCCCTAGTGGCAACAAAACATTCTCGACCCGTCACGTTTCCGTCAGTCGAGCACAGATGTAAAGGAGGCATGAACCCACTATCTAGCATATAAACTCTCTCTTGGAGGTACATACAACAACTTGTCCAAGAAAATCATACACACCGGAGAGTATTTCAAGACAAGATTATAAATCTCTAAAGATATAAGTGAATCATTGACATTGATGAGGGAGTGGTTTCTTCTTGATGACATTGAAATCCCCGGCGATGGCACCAGAAAACTTTGATGGCGCCTAAACGCATGCTCGTTGGGAGACTCCAAGTGTAAGGTATTAAGAGCACATAAAAAAGTTTTCCCTCGGAAAGAAACCAAAGTTTAATCGACCAGTAGGAGAAAGAAATCACTTCTGAAGATTGTTGGCAGCTGATGTTGGCAAGGCGCACTACCAGACTCAGCAGCAACGTGGAATATGCACACAATATAACCAAGATACTTTGCTCCAATGAAACAGTGAGGTTGTCAATCTCAACGGTTTTGCTGAAAACAAAGGATTAAACATATAGTGTGGAAAATGACACTTGTTTGCAGTGAATGAAAGGAGAACAATGTTTGCAGTAAAAAGAAGAATGCTTGCAGTAGGTTGTATTATCAGTGTAAAAGAATGGAACGTGGTACACAGTTCACCAGTGGTGTCTCTCCATAAAAGATAGATAACATGCTAAGATAGATAACATGCTGGGTAAACAAATTACAGCTGAGCAATTGAAAAAAATAAAGGCTGTACCGTAGTGCATATGTAAGACATAATTATTACTATGAGATTTATGTGGGCACTGCAACATGACTCATAGACCGTAATCCAACTACATCTATGACTAATAATCCACCTTACGGATGTCATCCGAGCAAGCTTTGGGTATTAAGTTGCAAACAATAGATTAACATTAAGTAAAGTGCGTAATGTAAACAATAGAATTATCCTTAGACAAAAGATTGTTGTTTTGTCCCTAATGGAAACATCACATCCCCCATCCATCACGTTTCTGTCACTCGAGCACAGGTGTAATGGAGGCATGAACCCACTATCGAGCATAAATACTCCATCTTGGAGTTACAAGCATCAACTTGGTCAGAGCATCTACTAGTAACGGAGAGCATGCAAGATCACAAATAACATAAACATGATAGATCTATAATCAACTTGACATAACATTCAATATTCATCGGATCGTAGCAAACACAGCATGTATAGCATTACAGATAGATGATCTTGATCACGTTAGGAAGCTCACAAGATCTTAACATGGTGCCATAAAGAGGAGAAGACAACCATCTAGCTACTGCAATGGACCCGTATTTCAAGGATGAACCATCTTGCCTACTGGTGCAAGCTTTTGCTTATTTGCCTACTGCATTCTGTTTTTCTGGTAGCATTTGCTATTTCAGCTAGCAGTACCAAGAAACTAATTGGTAGCGGTAGCTTTTGCTTGTTCCAGAAACTCTCTATTCCTAAATATACTCCAAGCATGAAAATGTTGCTACTAAATTTGCTTGCAAGAAAACTCTATTTGAGTGTTTGTGTCATGTTCTTCTACTTGAGCAGAATGTGTATCATGTCTAGTGTCAGCAATTTTTGTATAATTATTGGAATATACCTACAATATTTGTATAATTACTGGACCAAGCATGAAAATGTTGCTACTAAATTTGCTTGAAGATTCCTGCAATATTTATATAATTACTGGACCAAGTTAACTAAACAATACTTCTGTAGAATTACTGCAAGTTAACTGAATGTACTAGATCTCTGGAAACCAAAAACAATATTCAGATACTGATAGTTGTTTTCTCAAGAAAAAATTGTTTGTTGTTTACTACTCCACCTTTTTGTTTGGTTAACTTGCTAACAACCACTTGACAGGGCTATCCTAGAAGTACTAGATCTCTGGACTATTTCTTTTCAGTATTATCTTGTTTCTGAAATATTAAGAATATTTTTTGCAGTTGCTAGCAACATTGTAATTTCCAAATTAAGTTGCTGATAATTGAGAAATGCCATTCCTCTAGGAGTTTTTTCTGTCTGTCCGTGTCGGCCGCGCTACGAGTGGGAGACATGGCGCTGGTGTTCCCCGGCGACAGCGAGTTCACGGTTCGATGAGGAGCTCGTACCAGCGCCACCTGATTCGATGAACTGACGAAAACGAGCTCAACTGAATGGGGAATCGATCGACCCATTGGAGAAAACAGTTTCATGCCTATCGAAGCTATATCGCTTCTTAGAATCCTAAGTTTTTTACTGGTTTAGGCTAGGTATTGTAACTTCCAAAGCTTACGATAATTTCTATTGTTAATTCTTCTTTTACTACTTGATGCTCTGGCCATTCAAGTTTACATATCACTTAAATGTTACAGGAAGCTTTAGAAGTTTGCTCAACATGATTCAGATCATTACTGAACCTGGGTGGGAATGATGATGCTCCTGGGCGAGGCGACGAGTGCTGCTCCTGGGTGAGTCCTGAACCTAGGTTCAATCTGCTCCTGCTGCTCTTGTGCGCACACCTGATGCTCTGGTTGATTCAATCTGCTGCTTCTGCTCTTGTGCACGGACCTGGTGCTCTGATTCAGTTCGATCTGCTCCTCTTGCACACGAACCATATGCTCTGGTTGAGTTTGATTTGCTTCTCCTGTCTTGTGCAGGGTCTTGTGCAAGAACTGGGTGTGGGTGAGGCAGCACAAGATCTGGGCGAGGAGATGAGGCGAGGCGACGAGATCTGGGCTAGACGAGGCCAGGGTGAGGCGACCTGATTTTTTTTTGTGAGAGAGGCAACCTGAGTTTGGGAGAGGATCTGGGCGAGGCGACGTGCCGCGATTTAAAGCGAGGTGATGCGATTTGAGGTGAGGCGAGGAAAGGATTAAGACAAACGCTCGATTTTCACCGGGCGAAGCGTTTTCTAACGCGGGGTGGCATACTTTGTAATTTGAGTTATTATGTATGGGCAGACACGTCATATTGGCGATTTTGTGTGTTTGTCGGAAAACGGTTCATCGTCATATATTACGGAACGGATGGAGTACGTGTTACTCACAAACGACTCGCTATTCTCATGTGACCGTGTAGGAACAAGCGAACTAAGAGAATCTCCACCGGCACCCATTAAAAACGTGTCCGGCACCCTCCAATTGTCCCCCTTTGGGGGAGGGGGTGACTAGACCCGTGTCCGCCAATTTGATGGGCGTGCTCCACAACGGCGCCCACCAACCGACTACCCCCCAACCGACACTGTTTTGGTTTTGATCAAAATATTGACTATTTGATGAATGCACTCGATAAATTAGGTAAATAATAATTATACAAACACATAAATAGTTCAACAGTTATTAAAAAAATTAAGTACTTCAAATTCTTTAAATTCGTGCGAACAAATCATCATAATCGAACTACTCGTGAGCTCTCATAGCTCATAAATGTGCCACAAGATCTGTCTGAAGTTGAAAATGACCTTCTTCATCACGAATTTCCTGATAAACAGTAAGAAAACCATCAAACTCAACAGACACGCCCGGTTGTGGATCCGCAAGAGGGCCCTGAAAGTCGTATGGCTCATCGAACACCATTGCGATGTCTCGCTCGCTCTCGATGATCATGTTATGCATGATAATACAAGCGTTCATGATATCACACATTTCATCTATCGACCAAGAAAGAGAAGGATACCTTACCATAGCAAACCGTGCCTGGAGTACACCAAATGGCCTTTCCACATCTTTTCGGACAGCCTCCTGTTTCTTTGCAAAAAATTTATTTGCCTCACCCACAGGGCCATGGATTGTCTTCACAAATGTAGACCATTCGGGATATATGCCATCCCCTAGGTAGTATCCTCTGTTGTACTCACGGCCATTGATCGAATAGTTGCAGCCTGGAGCATGTCCTTCACCTAGTCTCTGAAATACCGGAGAGCGTTACAACACGTTGAGATCATTGTGAGAACCGGCCATTCCAAAAAATGAATGCCAAATCCAAATATCGTAATCAACAGCAGCCTCAAGCACAATAGTGCACTTTCCGTGATGGACTTTTTTGTACATCCCTTGCCAAGCAAATGGACAATTCTTCCAACTCCAATGCATGCAATCGATGCTTCCAAGCATCCCAGGAAATCCTCTTACTTGACCTTGTGCCAATAAACGAGCCGTGTCTGCTTCATTTGGTAATCTCTGATACACAGGACCAAACACTTCAACTACTTCCTTGCAAAATCGATAGGTGTCTTCAACGGCGGTGCTCTCAGACATACGAAGATAGTCATCCAATGAATCTGCAAGAGCTCCATATGCAAGACATCTTATTGCAGCTGTGCATTTCTGAAGAGATAAAAATCCTAGAAGCCCGACGCAGTCTTTTTTCAGCCTGAAGTAGTCGTCATAATCCCGAACACCGTGCACAATGTTCCTAAAGACTTGTCTGTTCATCCGAAAACGCCGGCAAAATTCCTGAGGTGTGTTTGCCGGTGTCTCCGAGAAATAGTCATCCCACAAAAGTTTGTGGCCAGTTGCCCTTTGCCGATTCTTGTTCACCTTGCGCCCTTTCTTTGATCCTCCATGCTTTGGCTCGGCTGCCTCCACGGCCATCTCCTCAAACAGAGCCGCCATGACCATCTCATTCTTCTCATCGTCTGCAAAGACAACCTCCTCTCCCATCAGTTGGCAAAACATGACCTCGTCGTCACTATCCATACTATATTGGACAAAAGCCAACCATTAGCTGTGAGGTAAACAAGTTAAACGGCGGTTCTTCGACCTATGGCAAACGACCGAACACTTTACCCGCGGGGTGGATGCGAGGAAGATGCGGATGCGGTTGAATCGCCCGGCGACGCGCGAAAACGACAGGGATCGGCGACGAGCGGCGGCGAAGGCCAACGACGTGCGCGCTCGGCTCCTGACTACAGTTGGTGAAGACAAGGGTGCCGGCGGTGCGACGAATCGGCGGCGAGAGGAAACAGTAGGACGATGGGGGAGGGGGGGCAAATGAATATCATACAGTGCGGGTTTGTCTCTATGACGGGCGGGGTCCCCCTGTCGGGAGGGGTGAGCGGACGATGTCCGGCGCCCCCAGCCAGGCCCCCAAGTATGGCGGGTGGGCTGGAAGGTCCGGAAACAAAATTGGTAGGGGGACACCTTTGGGGGGGGGGGTGCCGCTGTGACATTTTTTTTGGTCCGTACCCCATTGGGCCTTTGCGGGGCCATTTGGAGGGTGCCGGTGGAGATGCTCTAATAGTTCTCAGGTGACCGTGTCCATGTAAGAACGATTGAACCAATAGAACATGCTAAACGGGCTGAGGCCCACCGTAGGAAACCTTCAGCGAAACGGCAACGCCAAATGGCGCGTGCGATGGAGAGGCTTTTCTCTCGGGATGCAAGCCGCCCGTCCGCTGGACGGGCCGGGCTGTCCGTCAACATTTTTACGCTACAGCCAGAAAGGAATCAAAGTATTGCCGAGAAAAAAATATTCACACGAACACGGACCCCTCCCCCGCGTCGCCCCTCCTCTGGCAACACGGGGGAACCCTAGCCGCCGACCGCGAGGCCCCCTCCCTCACCCTTCCTCCCTGCTCTGCCGCCGCCAGAGGGGCCGCCGGCTGAAAGCCAAGGCACGCCCTAAGGATGGTGGCGGCCGGGCTCTCTCTTCTTCCATCCCCACGGGCAGGATTCGTGCGGCTCCGGCACGCTAGAGGTGCGCCCGGCTTCAAGAGGCACGCTAGACGGCGCTATGGAGACGGATTGGTGCTGGGGTGGTCGGCAGGGTCGTCGTGGATGTGGGGCCGGTGGCTCGATGCGCTGCGAGGTGGTGGCTTCTGGGCTCGATCTGAGCCCATCCGGGCCTGGTGGGCCACGGACGACGCGCGCGTGCCGCGGCCGCCGGTGTGGGTGGTCGTGGGTCGCGACCCTCGGCCAGTGGCGCCCCGGCAACCCCGTGGAAACGGGTCTTCAACGACCGGTTTCCTTCTCCGGAGGAATCCCCTACTCCCTCCTCACCCCTCCAGGCCGCACACAACTGCGTTGTCGTCCTCGCGCCCCTTGGTCGGCGGTGGCTGATGAGGACGTTAGATGCACTCTGCGGCTGGGCAGCTTTGCCACAAGGTGTGGCAAGTTGCTTCTCTCCTTCTCCCCCGGTGCGGCGGCATGTTGGCCTCAGGTGTGTGCCGGCGCCCATTGCTCTTGTCCGTGTGGGATTGGGGGAAGAAAGGATGCCCCTTTGTGCGCCCGGTGTGTTTGTCTATCGCGGTGGCTTTGCTGATGCATGTGGATGGTAGGTGGCTGCGGTGCACAATGTTGACCGCACCTTCATGACCATGATGATTGGCTACGATGAGGGACTGTTGCAGCAGCGGCGGTGTGAAAGAAAAGGACGGCTAGTCCAATCCGCTAGGCATGGTGAGAGGTGGGTCTAAATGCGGGCGAAAGTCTTGCCCGTCTTCGGTCGGTGCCGGCGGCGATGGCGGTTGTGGGTGCCATTTTGCTTCTCGGAGGTGTCGCCTCCCTTGCCGTCTCTTGGGTTGGTCGATGTTTCCGGGTGAAAGCTTAGATTCAGTGAATCGGCGTGATGGCGACGTCCTCGACGTCGTCCCTCCGTTGAGAGCATCACGTTTGGAGACATGGCATGAGGTTCCTTGTTGCTTACCTCCGGTGCTTGCCGCTGTCCAAAGTTGATGTTTCGGAGGCGTAATGCACGCCGTCGCCAGTGAGTCCAAGGAGGTGCCTCCGTGAGACCGACCAAGTTCCGCCATCTACTTGCCACCTCTTAGGCATCAAGAGTGGATGGTGCGTCGACAAGTGAAGTTCAGTTGGAAGTGTATGTCCTTTGGAGGTGACCGGCGGCGGTCGAGACGCGGCAATGTTGCTCAGTTTCGGACATACGCTCTTGCTTTGTAGTTTTGTTATCATTGGTGGTGGTCCTCGGGCTAGCCGAGTGTAGAATTCATAATAGGCACATTGTTTGTGTTGTATGGGTGGTGTCTGCTCTTTCTGGAGCATGTAGAACTCTTCTTTTCTATCAATGAATCGAGACACAAATCTTTTGCGTTTTCGCGATTTTTTTTCACACGGGAGACGTTGGCTGATGGGATGCACTGCACGTGTATAGACTGGCGGACGTCCACTTGCATCCCTACTTTTCTCTGACATCCGAGCACGCACGGTTGTTAGCATGCAGAAGCAGATAGGCGGGTGACCTGAACGAACAGAAAGGGCGTGAGAAAATTACAGTAATGCACCCTGCCAGGCCACGTCTCCATGTCGGTGACCGTGCGTCCGTGCGTTCTCGCAAAAAAAGTGTTTGTACACGAAAAAAAGTATATGAAGAAAGATAGGTAAACCACAATCTCATAGAACATGCATCGAAACAACGAACCACTCAATCACAGCAGCAATAAATGTGCACGCGGCATCCCACAACATCCACCTTCTCCAATCACATGTGCAACATCCCAGTCCATCGCATAAGCGGTAATATAAAGGATAGCGCTGAGCGTCTCTCGGGGGATGGGAACACTCGATCCCCCGCCTCTCTAGCCGTACGATCGAGACCAAATTTGCGCGCGCATCCGTTAGATGAGTTGCAAGTACGGGGTACGAGCACACGTCGCTTCCTCCTTTCCCCTCCCACGTGGGTGGTTCCCACAACACCAAACACCTCACTGGTCGCAGAAAATCTCTCCGCTTTTCTCTCACACGCTCGGAACTCCGGTCCGGCGAGAGAGGCCGACGACTCGCAGATCATCCCATCGGTGGCGAGGGATGCTCCCAGCGGCGACGCCTCGTGCTCCCAGCGATGGCGCCTAGTGCTCCCATAGGCGGCCGTAGATGCTCCCAGCGGCGGCGCCTCGTGCTCCTAGCGGTAGCGCCTAGTGCTCCCATAGGCGACCGAAGATGCTCCCATAGGCGGCCGGAGATGCTCCCAGCTGTGGCGCCTAGTGCTCCCATAGGCGGCCGGAGATGCTCCCAGCGGCGGCGCCAAGTGCTTCCATAGGCGGCGACAGATGCTCTCAGCGGCGGCGCCTCCTGCTCCCAGCGGTGGCGCCTAGTGCTCCCTTATGCGGTGGGAGATGTTCCCATCGACGGCGCCTGGTGCTCCCATAGGCGGCGACAGATGCTCCCAGCGGCGGCGCGTCATGCTCCCATAGGCGGCGCCGGGCGCCGTTGGCAGCAAGGTTGCCCGTCCTTTGCAGCAAGGAGAACCAGAGCTGGAGCGGGCGGACATGAGGCCTGAGCGGCGGTGTGCGGCGACGAGGATTGCTGGAGGATGGCGAGGACAACGCCGGAGGAGGATGAGGAAGATGGAGGTCGGGTGGCCGGTGGGAGCAGAGCTGCAGTCTCCACCATGCGTCCATGCCCGTGAGGTTGCCCTTGCTCGTGATTGGTGGCGCGGCGGAGGATGAGGTGCCTTGCCACACTGTTGGAGAAATCCATGGCGGCCGACCTATCAAAGTACCGTCAGGCATGGCTGAATTTGGTGGAGATGGGAGCGGTGAGCTCGCGTTTTGCGAGAGAAGAAAGGGGAAAATGCGTGGAGGAGAACGATGGGTAAAGGGATAAGGTGGTTGTGGGTCCCATGATGATGCCTCCTTCCGTCGTTTCCGTCCACACAGTGGACACGTGTTGCCAGGAGGAGGCTGTAACACCCGGGGTTTTCCCCAAAATAAAACTGCTTGTTGTTTTATTTTTGCATCGCATGACATATTTTGCATCATATTAACATGGCACAAATAGAATTATTTTCTAAAATATTTTAAATGGTAAAAATCTATTTCCTCGAATTCACTTGTCATTTTCTTTCTGAGTGTAAGTAATAAAACAAACAAAAAAAAAAAACAAAAAAAAATGTGTTTGGGATGGCCCAACCAGCCGGCCACCCCACCAAGCACCTAACCCTAAGCCCACCTAAACCTAAACGCACACACACCTAACTCACGCACACCACACAGAACACACACCACACGCAACGCACACCACCACGCAACGCCACACACCCAGGAACCACGCAACGCACACACGCACGCATCGAGGCAGAAGGGATCGATCCCATCGACCCCGTCGTCCTCTCCCCATCGCTCCTTCCTCCCGAGAGCGCCGCTAGGAGCGCCTCCTCTCGCTCGCCTCCCTCCCTCGAAGCCCCATCCGCCTCGCCTCTCCCCTCTCTGTTCTGGCCGCCACCGAATCCCTCGCCGGCCCCCTTCCCCACCTCCTCCGAGCTCGCCCCAACCACCCAGCGCCGCCTCCCGCCGGCGAACTCCGCCGCCCCTCCCTCTCACCTCGCCCTCCTCCGTCCCGCCATGGCCTTCCTCCTTCCCCGGGCACATCCTAGTCCCCTGCCTCCTCCCTCCGCCATGGACGTTCCACGGCGAGCTCGCCATCATCTCGTCCGCCGCCGCCGCGAGGTAAGTAGGCGAGATGGTGTCCGGCTCCGGTATCTCCTCGCGGCGCGTGGTGATTAACGAGCGCCACCACATGCTCGACAGTCTGTCGTCGATCCTCGCCAAGGAGCTGCTCAACGGGCAGGACGTGGTGATCGGTGGCTATTTCCACTTGTGGAGTTTTGCTTTCAGCCGGGATGAACCAAGACTCCACCCTCGCACCAAAATAATTCTGAATCGAAGAGGGGCCTGTAGTGCTCCTGCTGCTGCTCTTTTTCTCTCTATGTTGGTTCCAGATCCGTCCTCTAAGGGCTGATCCTCGTCGACCTTTGCTCGTTGGCTGTTCGACACAAGTCCCGCAAGAAGATTGGTGCATCCCGGGTATCCGTCTGTACATGTGCTACGTTTGTTGTGGCCGAGGCCTTCGCGCCCGTGTCGTGGATGACCGTGACGCCGCCAAGCTCGACCCCGACCCGTACCTCGTCGCCAAGTCCGAGCACCGGAACCGCCAAGATTCCTACCCGGTGCGACAAGCACCTCGACACGAATACTCCCTCGATGAACCGTGAACGACTACATTGCCTTCGACGTGTCCGTTTTGCGTTGGCCGCCTTCGTGCGCGCCCGAAGACCGGGACCGTCACGATCACCTCCGACCCCGAAGACGATGCGGTAGCGGCTCGCCCACGACTACTACGACTACACCGGCTCCGGACGTTGAACGACTACGTCGACGACGATGATCGTGTGTTTGAGAACGAACGCCTACTTCCTCTTCGGACCTCGATGAAAGGATCGACAACGACCACCGATGACGAGAACGTCTACTTCCCCTACTTCCTCGACGTCGACTACTTCCACTACAACATCTACTTCCTCCACGTTCCGAAGTTTCCGGCGTTGACCCCGGCGATCCTCTTTCCAACGTGCGAACCCAAACCCAAACCCCTATACCGATGCCCTATTTTCTATAACATATCAACTATAATTAAAATGTCATCTCATTCATGTGTTGCATCGCATCTTGTGGGTTTCGGGGTAATAATAATATCACCTAACAATTAATTATGGGATGTGTTGGGATAATTAAATATTATCCCGGTTCCATTTAAAATTGCATAGCTCATCTTTATATTATCTCGCCATGTTAAACAACATTTAATCTTGAGGGGTAAATAAATAACGTGAACCTCCTAAATTAAATGTTGGGCTTCCGGCTCAATTTAAATTGATTTAATTGCATAAATCATAACTAATTCATTTTAACTCCAAATTTGAAAAGTAAAATATGTTTTCCAATCAAAATTCTCTAAACTTTGCAAATATCAACTTTGTTTTCTGTTTTGAATAAATTAAATTGCTGAAAACAACTATTTCTTAATTAATGCATTTAAAATTGCTAATTTGATAACTTGCTCATTTTAATTCCAAATCCAACAAATAAAATATGTTTTCATACCAGAAAAATGCACTTAACATGTTCATGCCATCCATGTTCATGTTTGCACCTTGCATGTTGCATTTGTAGTAGTGTTATGTATGTTCACCTAATAAATAAATATGGAATGTGTTGGGGTATTTAATTCAATTGTTGCCCTATTCCATTTAATCTTGTCTCACTCACCTATCTATTGTTTTCCAAGCTAAACAACATTTAACTTGATGGTTAGATAAACAACTTGAACCAATTCCTATTTCTTCGGACTCCGGTTCCGATTAAATTGCTTAAGTTGTTTCCTCTCCGTTGCATCTTGCCATGTCATGCATATAAAATAGGATCATGCTGGATTTTTGCCGTAGAAGTAATTGTTGCATCCGGTGTTTCTTTTAGTTCATTGCTTCTTCCCGGATAGGACGTTGAGATGATGTGAGCAACGACAAGTTCTGCTACCTTGCGGGATCTCAGGCAAGTATACTCACTTGCTGCCATATGGCTGCCTTTCATCACTTGTTACCGATTCTTTCCGTTGATTCTTTTCTGCTATCCTTAGTAGTAGTTGTTTCTGTTACGAACCCATCACATGAATCCCTTAACCTTGATATTGCCTCACCTCCACACCTATAACCATTGCTTGTGCCCGTGTCTTACTATCATGCTTAGGGTTGTTTGCTCGAGTCTGTTACCCGTTACTTTCTGTTATTACTTCATTATGTTCTGGGGGCTCGATGTTTAATCAATCAATCAATCATGCTACTGTTATTGTTAAATAATAATTTGATGATAAGGCACCGGCAGGAGGCCCTTGTGGTTTTGAGGCCTGCTAGTGTCGACCCTAATAGGAAAAGGGTCTTGTCTACTGATCCATGATGAGCGCACTACCCGCATGTGGGAAGCGAGTATGGGCGCCCCCCTCAATTTGACTCGATTCGCATCTCGTCCAAATCGCCTCATTTAGTTCGGGTTTTCCATTTGCTGCATGCATGATCTTGCGAGCCTTGGTACCCGGGTGGAACTTTCGTAGTCGGCATATAGTGGGACACGGTCTTAGAGTGCTATGAGGGTCCCTTTTCTTCGGGGCTCGATTAGCCGTGCGCCCAAGGTTCTTTGGGCTTGATGCGAAGAAGAGTTGAGTTGTGTAGAGTACCCCGCTTGGTGGGGTGATCTCCCATCTCGCGGGTTATTCTTGCGTGTACGGCTAAATTGGTGCAACCCTGCAGGTATAATCTTCTCGAGAAGCCGTGTTTTCCGCGGTTATGGATTACTTGGTGAAAGTACTGGCTAACAAGTACTCAGGACAACTTAAACCTAATGATTAACAATCTTTCACCCCATGATTAACAACTTGACTAGTAATAGGCTTATTGACACAATAATCTGAACCACCATTATTACAATTGTGTGAGTTATCCTCGGATTGCTTCTTCGGATAAGGGGCGAGATCCAGGATGGGTTTGTTTGGAGTTCCTTTCAGTTGGTTACAATACTCGATCTTATCTTCTTTCTGTTAGCCGGAAGTGGTAGTATCTCTCTGTAGTTGGTTAGTGCAGCCTGCTGTCGCTTATTTGCAATAACCCCTTCCTTTCCGTTGATCCTAAAGTATTTGTATATTGTGATGACTGGCTACGCCGGTAACTTGTGAGTATGGGTTTTATCCCCCTTGCCAGTACTTAACCGTACTGACCAACGAATCTCTTTCGTGGCTGCAAATTCCAAATTGCAGTCAACAGGTTTGAAGTCTGACGACGTTAGCTTGGGAATCCCTCCGGCTTGGCCTGGGCAGGGATTGGACGCTCTCGGTTATCTTCAGGACTCTTAGTCCAAGTTGTATCTTGTCCGTAGACGGACGATATGTTGTTTCTTCCGCTGTTATTTGGATCTTTGTATTGTATCAGTTGTATCCCTGGCTCGTTTGAGTCATCTTGTATCTATCTGTTTCTGTTGTAATTGTGGAATATTCGTGAACTATTGTAATGTTATCATAATTGGCAACCTGGAATCGGTTATTATGCGGATTTGGCGGAAATGCTGAAATCTGCATAGTGCCCGATCTCGGGGCGTCACAAATGGTACCAGAGCCTTGGTTCCGATTCCCGAGATTGTTTCGATACGAATGGTTATCGAAGCAACGGGTCCGCAAAGCCTGTAGGATAACCTCGCTAACGGTCGTTGTTTCTAGAGTGTCAAAAACTATTTCTGCTAAATATTTTCGAAACCTCTCAATAGGATTCTTGTTTTCTCCTTATCTCTATTCTACTTCTCCTTCTATCTCATTTGCTTTGGAGTCTACTCTCGTACTCAATCTTTCAAAGTGTTAGGATCCTACGTGGGTGGACGTTCTCTTAGCCTTTTAACCTAATAGATTCGATCTTCAGAAGAATTCTCGACGGAAGAACATCGTCATCAACGTGAGCAAGAATCTCTTGTTAGTGGTGTCGAGAAGATCAACAAGATGACCGAAGACTCGATAGTCGAACTTCTTTCCCCTCCCGGGTTAGTAGGTGGATTGCGAGGGCGCAATCCCTTGTTAGTGGTGTCGTCTGTAACACCCGGGGTTTTCCCCAAAATAAAACTGCTTGTTGTTTTATTTTTGCATCGCATGACATATTTTGCATCATATTAACATGGCACAAATAGAATTATTTTCTAAAATATTTTAAATGGTAAAAATCTATTTCCTAGAATTCACTTGTCATTTTCTTTCTGAGTGTAAGTAATAAAACAAACAAAAAAAAAACAAAAAAAAATGTGTTTGGGATGGCCCAACCAGCCGGCCACCCCACCAAGCACCTAACCCTAAGCCCACCTAAACCTAAACGCACACACACCTAACTCACGCACACCACACAGAACACACACCACACGCAACGCACACCACCACGCAACGCCACACACCCAGGAACCACGCAACGCACACACGCACGCATCGAGGCAGAAGGGATCGATCCCCTCGACCCCGTCGTCCTCTCCCCATCGCTCCTTCCTCCCGAGAGCGCCGCCAGGAGCGCCTCCTCTCGCTCGCCTCCCTCCCTCGAAGCCCCATCCGCCTCGCCTCTCCCCTCTCTGTCCTGGCCGCCACCGAATCCCTCGCCGGCCCCCTTCCCCACCTCCTCCGAGCTCGCCCCAACCACCCAGCGCCGCCTCCCGCCGGCGAACTCCGCCGCCCCTCCCTCTCACCTCGCCCTCCTCTGTCCCGCCATGGCCTTCCTCCTTCCCCGGGCACATCCTAGTCCCCTGCCTCCTCCCTCCGCCATGGACGTTCCACGGCGAGCTCGCCATCATCTCGTCCGCCGCCGCCGCGAGGTAAGTAGGCGAGATGGTGTCCGGCTCCGGTATCTCCTCGCGGCGCGTGGTGATTGACGAGCGCCACCACATGCTCGGCAGTCTGTCGTCGATCCTCGCCAAGGAGCTGCTCAACGGGCAGGACGTGGTGATCGGTGGCTATTTCCACTTGTGGAGTTTTGCTTTCAGCCGGGATGAACCAAGACTCCACCCTCGCACCAAAATAATTCTGAATCGAAGAGGGGCCTGTAGTGCTCCTGCTGCTGCTCTTTTTCTCTCTATGTTGGTTCCAGATCCGTCCTCTAAGGGCTGATCCTCGTCGACCTTTGCTCGTTGGCTGTTCGACACAAGTCCCGCAAGAAGATTGGTGCATCCCGGGTATCCGTCTGTACATGTGCTACGTTTGTTGTGGCCGAGGCCTTCGCGCCCGTGTCGTGGATGACCGTGACGCCGCCAAGCTTGACCCCGACCTGTACCTCGTCGCCAAGTCCGAGCACCGGAACCGCCAAGATTCCTACCCGGTGCGACAAGCACCTCGACACGACTACTCCCTCGACGAACCGTGAACGACTACATCGCCTTCGACGTGTCCGTTTTGCGTTGGCCGCCTTCGTGCGCGCCCGAAGACCGGGACCGTCACGATCACCTCCGACCCCGAAGACGATGCGGTAGCGGCTCGCCCACGACTACTACGACTACACCGGCTCCGGACGTTGAACGACTACGTCGACGACGATGATCGTGTGTTTGAGAACGAACGCCTACTTCCTCTTCGGACCTCGATGAAAGGATCGACAACGACCACCGATGACGAGAACGTCTACTTCCCCTACTTCCTCGACGTCGACTACTTCCACTACAACATCTACTTCCTCCACGTTCCGAAGTTTCCGGCGTTGACCCCGGCGATCCTCTTTCCAACGTGCGAACCCAAACCCAAACCCCTATACCGATGCCCTATTTTCTATAACATATCAACTATAATTAAAATGTCATCTCATTCATGTGTTGCATCGCATCTTGTGGGTTTCGGGGTAATAATAATATCACCTAACAATTAATTATGGGATGTGTTGGGATAATTAAATATTATCCCGGTTCCATTTAAAATTGCATAGCTCATCTTTATATTATCTCGCCATGTTAAACAACATTTAATCTTGAGGGGTAAATAAATAACGTGAACCTCCTAAATTAAATGTTGGGCTTCCGGCTCAATTTAAATTGATTTAATTGCATAAATCATAACTAATTCATTTTAACTCCAAATTTGAAAAGTAAAATATGTTTTCCAATCAAAATTCTCTAAACTTTGCAAATATCAACTTTGTTTTCTGTTTTGAATAAATTAAATTGCTGAAAACAACTATTTCTTATTAATGCATTTAAAATTGCTAATTTGATAACTTGCTCATTTTAATTCCAAATCCAACAAATAAAATATGTTTTCATACCAGAAAAATGCACTTACATGTTCATGCCATCCATGTTCATGTTTGCACCTTGCATGTTGCATTTGTAGTAGTGTTATGTATGTTCACCTAATAAATAAATATGGAATGTGTTGGGGTATTTAATTCAATTGTTGCCCTATTCCATTTAATCTTGTCTCACTCACCTATCTATTGTTTTCCAAGCTAAACAACATTTAACTTGATGGTTAGATAAACAACTTGAACCAATTCCTATTTCTTCGGACTCCGGTTCCGATTAAATTGCTTAAGTTGTTTCCTCTCCGTTGCATCTTGCCATGTCATGCATATAAAATAGGATCATGCTGGATTTGCCGTAGAAGTAATTGTTGCATCCGGTGTTTCTTTTAGTTCATTGCTTCTTCCCGGATAGGACGTTGAGATGATGTGAGCAACGACAAGTTCTGCTACCTTGCGGGATCTCAGGCAAGTATACTCACTTGCTGCCATATGGCTGCCTTTCATCACTTGTTACCGATTCTTTCCGTTGATTCTTTTCTGCTATCCTTAGTAGTAGTTGTTTCTGTTACGAACCCATCACATGAATCCCTTAACCTTGATATTGCCTCACCTCCACACCTATAACCATTGCTTGTGCCCGTGTCTTACTATCATGCTTAGGGTTGTTTGCTCGAGTCTGTTACCCGTTACTTTCTGTTATTACTTCATTATGTTCTGGGGGCTCGATGTTTAATCAATCAATCAATCATGCTACTGTTATTGTTAAATAATAATTTGATGATAAGGCACCGGCAGGAGGCCCTTGTGGTTTTGAGGCCTGCTAGTGTCGACCCTAATAGGAAAAGGGTCTTGTCTACTGATCCATGATGAGCGCACTACCCGCATGTGGGAAGCGAGTATGGGCGCCCCCCTCAATTTGACTCGATTCGCATCTCGTCCAAATCGCCTCATTTAGTTCGGGTTTTCCATTTGCTGCATGCATGATCTTGCGAGCCCTTGGTACCCGGGTGGAACTTTCGTAGTCGGCATATAGGGGGACACGGTCTTAGAGTGCTATGAGGGTCCCTTTTCTTCGGGGCTCGATTAGCCGTGCGCCCAAGGTTCTTTGGGCTTGATGCGAAGAAAGAGTTGAGTTGTGTAGAGTACCCGCTTGGTGGGGTGATCTCCCATCTGGCGGGTTATTCTTGCGTGTACGGCTAAATTGGTGCAACCCTGCAGGGATAATCTTCTCGAGAAGCCGTGTTTTCCGCGGTTATGGATTACTTGGTGAAAGTACTGGCTAACAAGTACTCAGGACAACTTAAACCTAATGATTAACAATCTTTCACCCCATGATTAACAACTTGACTAGTAATAGGCTTATTGACACAATAATCTGAACCACCATTTACAACTGTGTGAGTTATCCTCGGATTGCTTCTTCGGATAAGGGGCGAGATCCAGGATGGGTTTGTTTGGAGTTCCTTTCAGTTGGTTACAATACTCGATCTTATCTTCTTTCTGTTAGCCGGAAGTGGTAGTATCTCTCTGTAGTTGGTTAGTGCAGCCTGATGTCGCTTATTTGCAATAACCCCTTCCTTTCCGTTGATCCTAAAGTATTTGTATATTGTGATGACTGGCTACGCCGGTAACTTGTGAGTATGGGTTTTATCCCCCTTGCCAGTACTTAACCGTACTGACCAACGAATCTCTTTCGTGGCTGCAAATTCCAAATTGCAGTCAACAGGTTTGAAGTCTGACGACGTTAGCTTGGGAATCCCTCCGGCTTGGCCTGGGCAGGGATTGGACGCTCTCGGTTATCTTCAGGACTCTTAGTCCAAGTTGTATCTTGTCCGTAGACGGACGATATGTTGTTTCTTCCGCTGTTATTTGGATCTTTGTATTGTATCAGTTGTATCCCTGGCTCGTTTGAGTCATCTTGTATCTATCTGTTTCTGTTGTAATTGTGGAATATTCGTGAACTATTGTAATGTTATCATAATTGGCAACCTGGAATCGGTTATGCGGATTTGGCGGAAATGCTGAAATCTGCATAGTGCCCGATCTCGGGGCGTCACAGAGGCGGGGGACACGAACGCTCATCCCCCGGACGTTTTGAAGCGTTTTCCTAATATAAAAGGGCACCCGCAAGTGAGAGTGACTTTTTGGTCCGGTCGGTGAGAAAACCAGCAATGCACCCTCAAAATTTGAACCGTCCTATCCTCCTCACAATTCCCTCTCCACCCGGTAAAAGAATCCACGACTTATCACCCGACTCAATTTTTGTTGTTGTTGAGAAACACAGTACATAGGTACTGTCGAGAAAGACAAGGCCACCGTCACAGACTCCGGCAGGGAAGAAGCTAGCAACCAGAGAGGTAAATGCTGTCAGAGATGAATGCCCACATGTAACATAACTAAGGTCAAGATTTTCTGATCGAATAGACTTACATATGATCGAGAGAGCTATAGTCGTGGGTGAAGATGCGACCACCGCAACCAGCAACCCTTGTATCGACCGCTGGACCGACACTGAGGCTGCTCAAGGGCAAAGATGAACGGCTTCCATATAGGCGTGGAAGTTGCGCAAAAGGCGAGTCGGGTAAAGACGCGGGAGTCAAGGTGGAGGTGCAGGTCAGTGGTGAAAGCAACCAGGGAGCCACAAAAATGTCGGTGACTTTGGGCATCATCGGCCGGTGAGAAGCAGCTGGGGTCCACATCATAAGCCGATGCTTCACTTGCCTCATCCGTCCCTAATGAAAGGCGTATTCAATTAGTAAAGAGAAAACTGGATACAAGCGATAGAGTGTGCATTTGTATTTGGGGATTGGTGGGGATAATCTCTCCACAGGGTTTGGGTGAAACCCCCTCCTCCACCCAACCCCATAAAATCCCCATCCACTAGCTGGAGGGAGTGGATTTGATATACAGAAAAATAAACTAAAGTGGAGGAGATTTTTAGGGAAGAGTGGGGATAATCCCTGCTAATCTACTTGAACCAAACGAGTTTTTCGGAATATTTGGGGATTTGAGGTTAGGCCGGGACAATCCCCTCCAATTCTCAAATATACACTTGTACCAAACAAGGACTAAAGATTTCTTACAAGGTTTAGTAACGAAAACTAGAGCCTTTTGCCCCCCTTCCCCCCAAGAAATCTAGTACGCAAGTAACATGCATATTCTGTTCTCTTATATATTTAATCAGACGTCATGTATGTATGCGTTAATTGTTCTATGTACAAATGCAGTTGACATCTATGTTTATATTGTCCCTGGACGAGTTAATTAGTATAACCTCCCTCGCTTTCGCCGTCTTCGTCTTTCGCCCTGATTAGCCTCGATTGGCCTTCATTTTTATCAATCATGATGACTGTATTGCCAACAATCATTGGTAGAAAATAGGCCTTTAGTCCCGATCCGCAAAGGCCATTAATCCCGGCCGTGCAACCGGGACTAAATATGCGCGACTAAAGGCCCCCCTTTAGTCGCGCCCCTTACGAACTGCAACTAAAGACCCGTCCACGTGGGCGGCTGGCGTGCGCCGGAGGCGGAGGACATTTAGTCCCGGTTTGTAACACGAACCGGGACTACAGGCTATTTCGTTATTTTTTTTAATTCATTTGGGTTTCTAATTATTTTTCACTCTAATTTTCACTCCTTTTTTTTCACTCCCTTTTTTTCTTCAGAATTATTATTATTTGCTTAGTGTCTAACTATAATTATCTCTAGTCAAATTATTTACTCGTGGTCAAACTTCCCGCTCGGTCACCCATCCTCCCACTATTTTAGCACTAGCACGCTTAACTTCCGAGTTCCATCCCGTCCCGCATCCAAGTGTTTCGCACGCATGTATGTGATTCTAGTATCATATCAATCCTATTAACATGTTGGTCGATGCCACATTTCTTTATTTTTTGAATTTCGAATAAATCTTTTAATAAACAAAAGTAATGATGTAATAATAATTTTGAATAAATAAATAAACATTAACTTTTTAATTTGTATTATTTCTAAAAAAAATCCAGAAAATAAAACTAATTCATTTTAAAATCTAAAAAAACAAATAATATATCAAAAAATTCAGAAAAATAAAACTAATTCATTTTACAATCTTAAAAATACAAATAATATATTAAAAAATTCAGAAAAATAAAAGTAATTCATTTTAAAATCTTGAAAATACAAATAATATATCAAAAAATTCAGAAAAATATTTTATCTCACTGTTTTCCAGTCCTTATGAATACATCTTGATTAAGTGCTCATATCTCTTAATCTTAGGAAATATTTTGTTTCCCCTTTCCTAAATCTCTTCTATTTTTCAGTCCTTATGAATGCATCATGTCCGTTTTAACCCTTGGTTTTATTTTAGCCATTTCATTAGTCTTCTTCTCTCACAAGGTTTTGAGACATTTAAGTAACCTTCTGTTTTCCATGTTTTCCACTCATTTTCTCAAATATTTTGCAAAGGAGTTAGTCTTAAACACAGCGGTACTTAAACACATACACAATTAATAGAAATAATATAGGACATATAATACATAATAGTAGTACTACATATATAAAGTCTGGAATAATGCAAACATAGCACATAATAGTAGTACTACATATAGAAAGTCTCGAATAATGCAAACATAGCATCTACTGCTGCATCGAAGAGTAGATGCGGAACAACTCGAACGCAACATATGCATCTATTGCTGCATACTTGAGATTGATCAGGTCAAGTGGGTTCTTCCCCCAATTGTTGTGATTTCTCGAGGGAAAACTACTCTTCATCGTTCTGTAGTCGTGGTGGATGAAGACAGTTGCCATCTGAGCCATCCCGGTCTTGGGCCCCAGCTCATCAAAATGGATCAAGTCCTGAAGATCAATGTAGTGGTCTTCAGGTATCTCAATATTCCACGTGCGCCGCATCTTCTGCTGGTCATTTGTGATATCGACGCTACAAAAGTCGAAACCTTTGTTGACAAGAAAATCCATAAGCTCTGGACATTTATTTGCACTAATGCAACAACAAAAATGAAACACATGTTAGATATTGTTGGAACACAAGTGTATTCTGTCAATGCAAAAACAAAAATGGAACACATGTTATAGATATTGTTGCAACAAGTGTATTCTTTCAATGCAACAACAAAAATGGAACACATATGTTACATATTGTTGCAACAAGTTTCTTTCAATGCAACAACAAAAATGGAACACATGTTACATATTGGTGCAACAAGTGTATTCTTTCAATGCAACAACAAATCGAAAATGCCATATTGCTACCCTATGCAATTTTCCTCTCTACAAATGTTGCTACCCTATGCAATTTTCCTCATCTCTACAAATGTTACATATCACTATTGCTATCAACATGACAACACAATTTTTCTCTCTACAAATGTTGCTACCCTATGCAATTTTCCTCGTCTCTACAAATGTTACATATCACTATTGCTATCAACATGACAACGCAATTTTCCTACAAGAGAGATCGTGTGCGTACATTGCCCATTGGAAGACCAAAACGGTTTCCTTGTAAGCAATTTGGATGACGGCCACATCCTTTTGATTGGACGTGTACTCGAGATCAAGCCCGAAGAACTTGTGGTGTTCATCGGCTTCATAGAGTTTGCTCAAACGGTTAAGAGCTTCCGGGAGTTTCTCGCAAATATTGGTATAGGCGACGTGAAGAGTCTAGCCGCATGGTGTGGCCACCTTTAGAATCTTGAAAACGGGAGAATCCATGGTGTGGAGGAAGAAGAAGAGAGGAAGAAGAAGAGAGAGCCGAGCGCGCACTGTAGCAATGAGGCCTTCTGCCTTCGCTCGCGAATAAGAACCGCGCGGGAGCCGAACAGTTTGGAACTTTAGTCGCGGGTGGCCAGGCCAACCGGGACTAAAGACCGGGAGGCCAGCAGTTCGGACCTTTAGTCGTGGGTGGCCAGACCAACCGGAATTAAAGCCCTCCGCGCGCTTCCCAAACCGCCACTCATGACCTTTAGTCGCGGGTCGCCTCGCGAACCGCGACTAAAGACCCATTTAATCACGGTTCGTATAATTTGGGGACTAAAGGGGGCGTATGGAAGGCCTTTTTTCTACCTGTGAATGATGTTTTGTTTGCTCGGATATTTGGGCAAACAAACTCGGAAAACCATCCATTTATAAGATCCCTTGTTAAATATAGTATGTTGGCATGCATTCGATAGTCGACAAACCACATAAAATGTCTCGTGTCATCAGGTATGTAGAGTATTTCGGTCATGCGTGCGTACGTGTTAGACTAAAAACAAAAAAAAACCCAAGATAAAGTTATAACAACTCCATTAATTATAATGCCGCGCAAGCCATCATACGTCTCATAACCCGGATACACATGCATCCCTGCTCTTCCCATTTGGCACCCTATGAACTTTTTATCAACCAGTAGGTGACAACAATGTTTAGTCTTCGTACTCCTAGTGTGGTCTTGTATCCTACAATCAATACTCAGTGGCAAGGGGTTCTTCTCCCACTGCCCTATGGAGACACCTCTATTATTTGTGATGAAGGGAGGGTGGTAGCTATATAGCGCCACCATTAGGTGACGAGACACCAAAACTACCATAGGGTCATCTTATTTAACGAGTCTACATGACCATACCCGACGATGACAAGAAATTTTCTTACCTCCACTGCCACCACGAGACTGATCTATCCTCCCGCGATAAAATGCAAAACAACCTCACAATTTTGGTCTGCTCCAATTTCTCATCTAAACATTAGAAATATCCAAGTACAACCAAATAATAACATGGAGGAGAATAACTTAGCACATACATGATTTCCTAGCTAGCATTCTTGGCATGCAATCAGGTAGAAAATTATACCGGTGGGGGATATATATAGAGGCTTTCATCCCCACATGAATGAATGGTAATAGAAACATATAAGCATGATCACGAAGCAAACATGAGGTGCATAGAGCATGATAAATGTCTAAACTGCATGAGCACATCACACAAGCATTCTCCACAAAGGCTAGCATGGTCAATTGCGTGATATATAGTCATCATGAATTTGCATCATGCATGTTTATCACCCTCTCATCCTTGTTCGTTGATTACACTCGGTCAACGGCGAGTCTACTAGACAGGCTTGAACAGGCTGAAGCCTACACTCCAACCAGCGAAAACAATATTTTACTACTACTAATCTGGTCCAGGCCATTCGCTTAACTCCCCAGCCCATCTAATTCTACATGATTCCCACGCACAACTCACACAACGCCCTAAGGCACTTCATCTTTAGTTCGACCTTGCTTGCGCTAAATAATTAGTAGATAATAAGTATATAAAATACTATTTAGTTTACTCGCGCTTAACTTTAAGCCCACCCTCTATTTTGTGTTGGGAATATGCCCTAGAGGCAATCATGTATGATGTAATTCCCACTGTATTCATAAAGTTATTAAGTTGTCCTTGTTTTGAACATCTGATATATGTCATTGAATATGTGATTCGATTGTGGAACTATATATTCATGTTGTTCATACTAGATTGTCCTTGGTCATTTAGGTTGTGCTGGACACACACCCTAGACTAATGTGAGTGTTGGCTGATGACACGGTTCCACTTGTCATGGGCATGGTGATGTCATTCCAACGTTCACGGACTTGGCTAAAGAGTTTAGCAAGTCGGACTGACCCACATTGAGATGCAACGATCAAGTCGTCATTTTCATGTCTCAATCAATATAATCCTTAGACCTGAGGTTGTCGCACAATCCGAGTTGTGGATCACCGACTTAGGTTCTGTCAAACGTTGTTCTGTGACAAGACAACTATAAAGGCAGAGTTCGGGTCGAATGAGAAGCAAGCTGCGTGATGTGGATAATCAAGATGGGATTTTGCCCCTCCTAATGGAGAGATATTCTCTGGGCCCTCTCGAGTGATATGATTCAGGAAGCATGGCCATGCGCGACTCAGTTAAGTGTTAACTGTGTCGGTTGACTAAGAGTTAGTCAGATGAATCGCATATCACGGATCGAGAAGAGAGTTGAACTATTTAAGGGATGACGATAAATCGCCTATAGTTCGACAAGGTATATCGTGAGGCAAAGGGACTAAGATGAATACATTGAAAGGTATGTCGTCATGACTCAATGGTACTTGGGAGTCGGCACGTTCTAGGAGCCGCTACCGATTGATCGATTAGGAGTTGGACTCCAATCGTGTCCAAGTCGCCATGAGCCTGCAGGGTCGCACACTTAAGAGCGGGAGCAAGTATTGGTTGGGTTGGACCCGAACCGGAAATGGACTGAGTTAGTGAGTCGGACTCACAGAGGGAATGTGCCACAAGTGTTGTGCAGCCCATTACCATACGCTATATAAAGAGGGGCGCAGGTTGCCCAGCGGGCACGTTAGTCCACTCTCCCATGCGTTGGGAACCCTAGCCCACTCAGTCCAGCCGTCGCACCAGACCTAGCAGTCTGCCGTCGGAGCTCCTCCTCGTACGTGTGGATACCGGCAGAGGTGTTGTACGTTCAGCACTTCGACGTTCGAGGGATTGGATCGGCCGGATCGGATCGTGGGACTGCACTGCCCCGACGCGCTTCATCGATAATCCGCAACCGCGCGTCTAGTGGTAATCATCGTGGCCTTCTACCTCGGCTAGATCTTGGAAGCATCGCGTAGGAAAAGTTTTGTTATCTCTACGCCCCAACAGTGGTATCAGAGCGGTAGCTTCTGGTATTAGGCCCGAGAACCGTACATATGTGATTAGTTAGCGTTAGATGTGATCAATTGCTGTTTTGGTGGTCGGTCTATGAGATAGATCGGTTTTGTACAAGGTTGATTGGATCAATCGTACTCGGGGTTAATGGATGATCTGGTTTCCATGATCATACTGCTAAGGTCGTGAAACAACTTACCCCTACCGGTCGGTTTCCGCCATCGGGGTATACCGTGACACATAAATCCAGTTGCGGTGATCGAAGATCAAAGAGTTTGGTCGAATCGGAATACAGATCAGATTCGGGTAAAATCGTTTTATCCGATGAAGAAATCCATGATCGGAATGCAGATGAGATCTGCGTTTTCGCCCTGTCGTAGCGCCTTAGATGTCGTTGCGAGTTTCACAACGCCGATAGATATCGTATCTATGCATAACTTGTTTTTTGCAGGAAGTTGTGAATGGTATGGCTTATGTGCATGTGATGTGTGTAATCCATACATGATCTGCGTATCATGTTTATGTCAGCCGGCTGGAGCCTAGGTGCTGTCATTTTATTGTATACCGGCCTGCGTGTCGGATTCTCTATGTAAATTTTGATTTACTAGCTAGTGTAGCTTGTTGGAGAACCCGGAAGGCATGCAAGTCGATGTACAAGTCGGCTACATGGAGCAAGATGGCACGTGACAAGAGTTGGTACGAGCCGACTTGCAAGCTTCGTGGAGATGGAGATCACCATGAAGAGAGCCATACCATTTCACATTATAATTGTTTTATTTGTGTTATTGTTATGTCTCTATTTACCTCTATTTAGATAGTTGGTAGATTCTTTAATCCCTCAAAGAAGGTCTAGTCGGTCGCCCCGCCAGTGCTGCACCATCACAAGTCGGACATTCTTGGTAGTGGGCTCATAAAATTGAGGTGCTACCAATTCTTTCCGGTTAGGTGGGTTTGAGTCGGACTCTTACAAGCAGAAGCACTTGGTAATCTAGACGAGTCCATCACAACGGTTGTGGGGCTCGGGGCGAGGTAGGTTGGGAGCCGGGGCATGTGATGTCACCCAACTAACAGGAGTCGTATTGGATACGATTGGCAAGGTGTTGCCTACCTAGATCACTGGACGGCTAGCGGTGATGCTAAAGCTCACTAGTCGGCTTGCTTATTTAGGATCTTGAATCACTTAGCAACCATCGGAGGGATGTTGGTTCTAGTGGGAGCATAAGTATTAAAGCGTTTAATATGCCTGCTCTTTTATGAATACATGTCTTAAGTGTTTTTGCGTATTTTCTGTTGTAGATCAATGGCACCTAGCAACCTTCCTCACTTGTCCACGTTTGCGTTGAGGTCAATCCTAGAGAAAGATAAGCTTAATGGAACTAATTTCACCAACTGGTATCGTAATCTGAGGATAGTCCTCAAGCATGACAAGAAAGAACATGTTCTAGAAACTCCACTTCCAGATGAGCCTGATGATGATGCGACTGTCGCAGTCATAAATGCCTACCGTAAGACTAGAGACGAGTCTACGGAAATTAGCTGTCTTATGCTTGCACATATGGAACCGGACTTGCAGCAGCAGCTCGAGAATGTTGAGGCCTACGATATGATCGAAAGCCTCAAAAGTATGTTCCAGGCTCAAGCAAAGACTGAGAGGTATCAAGTCTCTCAAGCTTTGCTTGGCTGTAAGCTAAAATACGGCGATCCACTGAGTCCGCATGTAATCAAGATGATTGGTTACATACAGTCTTTGGATCGGCTGGGCTTCCCAATTAACGAAGAGTTCGCTACTGATATAATTCTGAACTCTCTTCCTAGTGCGTATGGTCCGTTCATCTCGAACTACCATATGCATGGTATGGATAAGAGTATCACTGAATTACATGGGATGCTCAAAAGGGCAGAGGCTGATCTCAAGAAAGGCGCCAGTCAAGTGTTAATGGTGCAGAATAAGGCTAAGTTCAAGAAGAGTTCTTGGACTAAGAAGAAGAAGGATAAGTCAGGAGGTAGCGTCCATGGCCCTGTCCAGAGTGCTCCCTCAAAGACTAAGCCTTCTCCTACAGCCGGAGCCAATTGCTTCTATTGCAAGCAAGATGGCCACTGGAAGAGGAACTGTACCAAGTATTTGGCTGACAGAGCCAAGAGTGGAGGTGTGACTTCCAACTCAGGTACGCTTGTGTGCAATGTTATAGACATTTATCTTGCTGATGCGCCTAATAGTTCTTGGGTATATGATACCGGATCAGTTATTCACATATGCAACTCGTTGCAGGACTGGTAAGAACTAGGAGCGTGGCAAGAGGAGAGGTTGACATTCGGGTCGGCAACAAGGCGAGAGAGTCGCTGCGTTGGAAGTCGGCACGATGCAACTTCATTTACCTTCAGGATTTATTTTGGAACTAAAATAATTGTTATTTATGTTCCAGCGCTTAGTCGAAACATTATTTCCGCCTCATGTTTGATGAGACAAGGTTATGAGTCGAATATTAAGAATAATGGTTGTTCTTTATATTTGAAAGATATGTTTCATGGCTTTGCACCCGTTCAGAACGGGTTATTTATTTTAAATCTTGATAGTGAATCGGTCTATAACATAAATGTTAAAAGGTTGAAACCAAATGATCTGAATATGACTTACTTTTGGCATTGTCGGCTTGGTCATATAAGTTGGAAGCGCATGAAGAAGCTCCATGTTGATGGACTTCTAACTTCGTTTGACTTAGAGTCATTTGAGACATGCGAATCATGCCTACTAGGCAAGATGACCAAGACACCTTTTGCAAGGAGTTGTGAAAGGGCGTCCGACTTGTTGGAACTAATACATAGTGATGTATGTGGACCAATGAGCACGACAGTTAGAGGTGGTTATGAGTACTTCATTACCTTCACTGATGATTTGAGTAGGTATGGATATATCTATTTGATGAAACACAAGTCGGAAGCCTTTGAAAAGTTCAAGGAATTCCAGAGTGAGGTACAAAATCAACTCGGCAAGAAAATAAAGTTTCTGCGGTCGGACCGTGGAGGCGAGTACATGAGCCATGAGTTTGATGACCATCTAAAGAGTTGTGGAATAGTTCCTCAACTCACTCCGCCGGGTACACCACAGAGAAACGGTGTATCGGAACGGAGAAATCGGACCTTGTTGGACATACGATCAATGATGAGTCGGACAGATCTACCTTTATCATTTTGGGATTATTGTCTAGAAACTGCAGCTTTCACACTAAACAGAGTACCATCAAAGTCAGTAGAGAAGACACCACATGAGATGTGGACGGGCAAAAAGCCAAGTTTGTCTTTTCTTAAGATTTGGGGTTGTGAAGCTTTTGTCAAGCGACTTCAGTCGGACAATCTCACGCCCAAGTCGGATAAGTGTATTTTCGTGGGGTATCCGAGGGAAACCTTGGGGTACTACTTCTACAACCGGGAAGAGGGCAAAGTGTTTGTCGCTCGGAATGGTGTTTTCCTTGAGAAAGAGTTTCTCAGTCGGGAAGTCAGTTGGAGTACGGTGCAGCTCGAAGAAATTCGAGAGGAACCAGCTAGGGGCGAGTCGGCAATGGCCTTGGAGGCTGAGCCGGTCGTGGTACCTACACCGGTTACAGCACCTGAACCTCGGAGATCTGCCAGATTACAGAGTGCTCGAGATGTTTACTGTTAGACAGTAATGAGCCGGCAACTTATTCGGAAGCGATGGTGGGATCTGATTCCGAGTCATGGCTTGGAGCCATGAGATCCGAGTTAAAGTCCATGGATGAAAACCAAGTTTGGAATTTGGTTGATCTGCCTGACGGTGCAAGACCCGTCGAGTGCAAATGGGTCTTTAAGAAGAAAATTGATATGGATGGAAATATTTCCGTCTATAAAGCACGACTTGTCGCGAAGGGGTTCTGACAGGTTCAAGGAGTTGACTACGACGAGACTTTCTCGCCCGTAGCGATGCTTAAATCAATTCGGATCATGTTAGCCATAGCAGCCTATTTCGACTATGAGATATGGCAGATTGATGTCAAGACGGCTTTCCTTAATGGAAATTTAACTGAGGACGTGTATATGATACAGCCCGAAGATTTTGTCGATCCAGCTAATGCTGACAAGGTATGCAAACTTCAGAAATCCATTTATGGGTTGAAGCAAGCATCTCGGAGTTGGAACATTCGCTTTGATGAGGTAGTCAAATCGTTTGGCTTCATCAAGAGCGATCATGATTCTTGTTTATACAAGAAGTTTAGTGGGAGAAAAGTAAACTTTCTAATCTTATATGTAGATGACATATTACTGATTGGAAATGATGTCATGATGTTGCAAGAAACCAAAGAGTCATTGGAAAGGAGTTTCTCAATGAAGGATTTGGGTGAGGCGACTTACATATTAGGAATCAGGATCTATAGAGATAGATCAAGGCGGCTCATTAGATTGAGTCAGAGTACTTATCTGGACAAGGTTTTGAAGAAATTCAAAATGGAAGAGTCCAAGAAGGGATTCTTACCGATGTCCCATGGCATAAAACTTAGCAAGACTCAGTGTCCTTCGACAACTGATGAGCGAAGTCGGATGAGTGTGATCCCGTATGCTTCGGCAATCGGATCCATCATGTATGCCATGATTTGTACTAGGCCAGATGTTTCCTATGCTCTAAGTGTTACGAGCAGATACCAGGTTGACCCTGGCGAAGCCCACTGGGCAGCGGTTAAAAACATTCTTAAGTATTTGAGAAATACTAAAGAAATGTTCCTAGTTTATGGAGGTGATGAGGAATTCAGTGTAAAGGGTTACACGGATGCGAGTTATCTCACCGACTCAGATGATTCTCGTTCGCAATCTGAATACGTGTTCGTGATGAACGGAGGGGCTGTGAGCTGGAAGAGTTCCAAGCAAGATACGGTGTCTGCATCTACAACAGAGGCTGAGTATATTGCTGCCTCAGAGGCGGCAAAGGAAGCTGTTTGGATCAGGAACCTCCTGATGGATCTTGGTGTGGTTCAGGACGCGTCCAATCCTTTGGACGTATATTGTGACAACAATGGTGCTATCGCACAAGCCAAGGAACCTAGACAACACCAGAAGAACAAACATATACTCATGCGATACCACCTCATTCGCCAGTTTGTCGAACAAGGTGATATCAAGTTATGCAAAGTACACACGGATGCAAACATTGCAGATCCGTTGACAAAGGCGCTACCACAGCCTAAGCATGAGGCGCACACGAGAGGCATATGCATTAGATGCCTAGGCATATGATGCCAGGATGATTGACTCTAGTGCAAGTGGGAGACTGTTGGGAATATGCCCTAGAGGCAATCATGTATGATGTAATTCCCACTGTATTCATAAAGTTATTAAGTCCTTGTTTTGAACATCTGATATATGTCATTGAATATGTGATTCGATTGTGGAATTATATATTCATGTTGTTCATACTAGATTGTCCTTGGTCATTTAGGTTGTGCTGGACACACACCCTAGACTAATGTGAGTGTTGGCTGATGACACGGTTCCACTTGTCATGGGCATGGTGATGCCATTCCAACGTTCACGGACTTGGCTAAAGAGTTTAGCAAGTCGGACTGACCCACATTGAGATGCAACGATCAAGTCGTCATTTGCATGTCTCAATCAATATAATCCTTAGACCTGAGGTTGTCGCACAATCCGAGTTGTGGATCACCGACTTAGGTTCTGTCAAACGTTGTTCTGTGACAAGGCAACTATAAAGGCAGAGTTCGGGTCGAATGAGAAGCAAGCTGCGTGATGTGGATAATCAAGATGGGATTTTGCCCCTCCTAATGGAGAGATATTCTCTGGGCCCTCTCGAGTGATATGATTCAGGAAGCATGGCCATGCGCGACTCAGTTAAGTGTTAACTGGTCGGTTGACTAAGAGTTAGTCAGATGAATCGCATATCACGGATCGAGAAGAGAGTTGAACTATTTAAGGGATGACGATAAATCGCCTATAGTTCGACAAGGTATATCGTGAGGCAAAATGGACTAAGATGAATATCACATTGAAAGGTATGTCGTCATGACTCAATGGTACTTGGGAGTCGGCACGTTCTGCTAGGAGCCGCTACCGATTGATCGATTAGGAGTTGGACTCCAATCGTGTCCAAGTCGCCATGAGCCTGCAGGGTCGCACACTTAAGAGCGGGAGCAAGTATTGGTTGGGTTGGACCCGAACCGGAAATGGACTGAGTTAGTGAGTCGGACTCACAGAGGGAATGGGCCACAAGTGTTGTGCAGCCCATTACCATACGCTATATAAAGAGGGGCGCAGGTTGCCCAGCGGGCACGTTAGTCCACTTTCCCATGCGTTGGGAACCCTAGCCCACTCAGTCCAGCCGTCGCACCAAACCTAGCAGTCTGCCGTCGGAGCTCCTCCTCGTACGTGTGGATACCGGCAGAGGTGTTGTACGTTCAGCACTTCGACGTTCGAGGGATTGGATCGGCCGGATCGGATCGTGGGACTGCACTGCCCCGACGCGCTTCATCGATAATCCGCAACCGCGCGTCTAGTGGTAATCATCGTGGCCTTCTACCTCGGCTAGATCTTGGAAGTATCGCGTAGGAAAAGTTTTGTGTTTATCTCTACGCGTCCCAACATTTTGTGCCTGGACTCGCCGTTGCACTCAGTTCATGATTCCACGAAGGTGGAGACATGACTTGATATGGATCTACGTCGATGATCCCGTCGTGGAGCTTGCGGGATATGCTCTGTTGATGCTCCTCTATGTTTATTTGGTAGATTACAGGATGCCGATATATATTGTGGAGCCTTTGCGTCGATGAGGAATCGTGGCAGCAGTAAGTAAGCGGGGGCGTTAACACAGGTGAAGTTCAAAGTCCTACATTTCAGGGTGAAAATCCAAGGTCTGGACTTAATTAGTTGTGCCTGACAGTTTTCTTGCTGGAGACATTGTTTTGAGAGCGAGGATTATCTTCAAGGTGAAACCCAAGATCTGGCCTTAATTGGTTGTGCCGGGCAATGTTCTTCTTGAAGACATTGCTTTTGAAGAATTGGACATCAGATGTTGTTTTGTTGTTGGTTGTGCGGCTGCTGCAAGAACCGTAACTCTGTAGCGGGACTTTTCTTTTTTTATCTTTTTTTCTTATTGTCTTTCGGCTGTGTGCATCCGTAAGGCCCTGATTATTGCGTTGTTGCAAAGGCTGGATATAATTTGTATTTGCTCGATATTAATACACATTCTTTATCTAAAAATGTTATATATGCATCGTAGGATCTGAGCACGTATGTTTTTTTCTGTACATCCATGCATAGCCATGACGCGTACGTACGTGGCTCACCCTATGTATGTACTTAGTCGTAGGCTCGTAGCTCATGTGCTTGCGTTTTTCTTGGCAGAAATGAAAAAGAGGACGGGAAACAAGGCAGACGTACGGACGCGAGCCGGAAATTCCTTGGAATCAGGTAGTGTACCAAATACGGTACTAGTAGCAGGTAGGACCGTAGGAGTAGGTAAATTGATCGGATCTAGCTAGCTCCAGCTAGCTAACGCCGACGCGGCACTCAAGGACGGGGAGGATCGCCGGCGGCGCGCCAATCTGCCGGCCGAGCTTGTCTTTATATATAGACAACGCTTCCAGATTTTTTGGCGGCCGCTTTTTGACTCTGACGATACTACTAGCTTAGAGTGAAAAATCGTAACACAAATCTTAGGTGCTTATACGAAATGCTGGTTTGATAAAAACTCCTGTCGTGTCTAGGCAAAGAAATTCACATAATGAAATTGCCAGGCCGAGCACCCTAATGGCCATAATTCAAACGCTATCTAGGAGTACAGATAGGACGGATTATCCTAATCCTGGCACAACAGGTCTTTGGAGAACTTGCAGGGAACGAATCCACCATTACGAGCGAGGCTTTGGGAAGCCTTTGTGTATCTAAAGGATGATTGTAGTGTCTTGTTCACCATATTAACGGCGATGACCCATGTCTCCTCTCCATCAACTTGACGGTGATTGCTGAGCACAAAGTAAACAACATTGGGCTCCTCCATGCTCATGCGAGGACATGTGGGTGCAACACGTGGCATGTCGCCATAGCCCTGTTGAGTCCAGATGTCATCATCTTCTATTTCACTCTCTTTCTCCCACGTCATATTGTTCTTATCATCTTGCCTCAACCTCCACACTTTGATGGTAAATAGAGCGGAAGCGGTTGCACGGGTACGCGAGATGAAGACGGTGGTTGTGACAACCTCGATGAACTTAATGGTGCGGCCACCATCGGTCGAGCACAAGCCCGTTCCCCGTAGCCCCTACGTCCTGTGCGAGCGTATGTTCTAAGGTCACCATAAGGATCAGAAACGGAGATCTTTCCCGTGGGTAGGCGGACGTAGCGTAGCTCAGGGTTGTTGCCTCCGGTAAGGTTGTCGAGAAACAAGACGCCCATGGAGTAATTCACGTAGCACAAGGAACCAGCGGACGGGACCACTTCGTCGGTTGACCACAACACTAGATCGTCGCCTTGCCCCTTCTCATAGCGGATCCTCGGATGTGGAACCGTGGCCTCGTAGCTGCACCGTGTACTACGGGACCGGAGCACATAAAGCACAACTTCCACTGGAGTATAATCATTGTCCATGCATCTGTACGGCCGCTTAATCTCGAGGTCCGCCGCCACGAATTCATCGTTATCTTGTCCATCGTGTATGAGGGCAATGTGATGAGGCGGCCGCCGCCGCTCCGGAGCTGTCGTCCATGAACATAACGGTTAGGAGCTGCCCTGACGGTGATGAGGACGGTGGTGGATTTGTGATGGATAATGCTATGAATCGTCCGGGGGCTCACGCCTTCGCGTCCTCCGCCTCCTACACACGCCACGTGCCCACTAGGTGCGGAAGGAAACTGATGACACGCACATGATGAGCCCGCCACGCAACCTTATCTACGCTCTGGTCCACCCGTACGTTTCTTTCTCTCCTTCCTCCCATTCACGCACGGTGGTTGCCTCCTCTCTCTCTCTCTCACTCTCTCTGCAGATCCCCATGGCCTGGTAGTCGTCCTCTCCTTCCTCCCATTCGCACACGCTGGTTGCCTCCTCACTCTCTCACTCTCTGAAAATTCCCAAGGCCTGGTGCAAGCATCAACTACCCGGGAGCAGCCTCCTGTAGCAGAGCCGACCTGCTCTTTCTCGCGACGCCCCGCCTGTGCTTTCCCGGAGCGCCGCCCGTTCGACACCCCTCCACCGTCCTGCTCCTTCCTCTCGGCCCTCCTCAAGCCCTTGATAGTCCACCGATTGGAGCAGCGTCGTCGGCTTTTTGTAGCACTGATGGCGGCGGTTTGGAGCAGCGAAGTCAGCGGTTCAAAGCTGTGGGGATTGCTCACCGGTGACGATGGTTCGGAGCAGTGGCGTCGGCGTTTTGTAGCACCGGCAACGGCGGCCGGAAGCAGCGGGGCTGGTCTTTTGTAGCACCCGCGACGGTGGCCCTTTGTAGAAGCGGTGACGGCCGCTGTGAGCACCGGCGTCCCCCTATTGTAGCAGCGGCGACTGCGGCAGGGAGCACCGACATCCGCCTATTGTAGCAGCGACGACCGCGGCCGGGAGCACCGGCATCCGTCTATTGTAGCAGCCATGTCGGCGGCCGGGAGCACGGACATGGGTCTATTGTAGCAGCAGCGACCGCGGCCGGGAGCATCGGCGACGGCGTACGGGAGCATCGGCGACGGTGGACGGGAGCACCGGCGTATGCCTATTGTAGCAGCCGTGACGGCGCCCGGGAGCTCCGACGTCGGTCATCTCGCAGCAGCGGCGACTACGGCCGGGAGCAGCGTGGCGCAGCAGCGGCGACTACAGTCGGGAGCACGGACATGGTTCTATGGTAGCAGCAGCGACCGCGGCCGGGAGCATCGGCGTCCGCTTATTGTAGCCGCGGCGACGGCGTACGGGAGCACCGGCGTCCGTCTATTGTAGCAGCCGTGACGGCGCCCGGGAGCTCCGACGTCGGTCATCTGGTAGCAGCGGCGACTACGGCCGGGAGCAGCGTGGCGCAGCAGCGGCGACTACGGCCGGGGGTAGCGTGGCGGCCTTTCTTGGCAGCGGCAACTGGCGGCCGGGAGCCCAAGTCTCCTCGTGCGGGGAGGAGTTGGGACATGGGAGAGATGGTCATCGCTTAATATTTTTACTTTTGTAGGTGCGTTTTCTGCGGGAGACGTGGGGTGGGATCGGATGGCCAGAGATGTCTGCATCATACGGCAGTTGACCCGGGGGATCGGTGCGCGCGATCCCCCGGGGGACGCTCAGCACCATCCATTTGTGATTGGTGTGTGAGGAGAAGGAAGAAGGGAGCCGGCCGGTCGGTTAGGGTTTAGTTGGGGGGAAGGGGATGATGTGATCGATGGGAGGGGGCTCGATCTGAACCCGACGCGTTTGGTGGCAGGTCATGCTTGGCCACGGCCGTCCCAACAGCCAACAAATCTGCCTATAGAGTACGTAATAGCATATTTTGAACCCTGACTCATGGACCAAGTCTGACTTAAACCACAACTCTTATAATGACTAAAGTTTTCTCTAAGCCCAACACGTGTATCCAAGCGTGCAGCCTACTGTTGTAATGCAGCCCTTTGAGTAGATGTAGTACCACGATATGATGCTCCGGGGCTGGACCTGTACTTGGAGAGTCGAGCTAAGACGGGATAGCCAACCTGTACGTCTGAAGCGCCATCTGCACGCCTGGCCACAGAGTTGCACCGTCAGTGGCCTGGAGCCGCACGTGTACGACAGACTCAGCTGGTCCTGCATGCTATCTTTGTTCGGCAGAGGTGTAACTGCACCTATACACCCGTTGCCGATCGAGCTGCTCCCGCATGGTACGCGTAGCCGAGAGCACCTCTACGCAGATGAGCTGCACGCCGAGACCACCTTTAATGTGCAGACATGACCATAACCGGCGATGACAAAAAACTTTCTTGCCTTCACTACCACCCCAGGTCTAATCTATCCTCCCCTGATGAAATGCAAAACAACCTCACATTTTTGGTCCACTCCAATTTCTCATGTAAACATCGAAAATGTCAAAGTACAACCAAATAACAACATGGAGGAGAATAACTAAACACAAACATGAGTTCCTAGCTAGTAATCTTGACATGCAATATGGTCAAGAATGAAATCAGTGGGGGATATATATAGAAGCTGTTGAATAATTAGGCATAATTTCCACGATTAATTCCAGAATATAAATCATGATGACAGCAGCTATTAACATGTGAAACTCTAACATACTAGATGCAACAGACAACATGAATAATAGCAGCACGATCTCTCTAAACATGTAAACAGTAGACATGTTAAACAGACAGATCAGGACGCAGATTCCGTACCGTTCGTTTGTGGTAACGTTGTTGATGACAACGTTGGCGATGACGGGTCGGAGTAGACGACGCTTGAGACGGCGGTACGCAGCACCGCCTGACTTGCTAGGCAGACGAGCCGTCGTGGAAGCAGCGAGCAGTCGCGCGAAGCGCTTCCCAAAAACCTAATTCGCCCTCTCCCGTACAGGATCACAAGGGCGACTGGTTCCGGAGACCTGCTCTCCCGTTCGCCGGTGGACGCCGGCTCTCGGGATGGAGTAGACTACGGTGGCGGCGCAAGGAACGAGGTGTGGCAAAACCTAGATTGGTTTGGTGTGTGTACAACGCCCACGATGCGCGTCTTTTATAATGCGGTTCGGAAAACCCTAACGCGTGCGACGTGGGAGGCCCACGCCGCACATCCGAGTCGGTTGCAGCACGCGATACGGGAGCGACCCGAACCGCCTCAGCTGTGACGCGTCCGTCACGACTACGAAATCGGTTTTCCAAAACAGCAAAATAAACATAAGTATTGTCTCGGCTCGAGGCTCGATTCACGAAACGCGATCGCGACGTGTCGTGTCGAGACGAGACGAGCGAGCGAGGAGGAGGAGGAGTGCGCGAGAGGCTCTCTTGTTCTCACTCACATACAATCCCTACAACACTCCACCTTATAAGGTGGTGTGCAACTCCTCAAACTTCCAATGTGGGACTAAACTTCCCACTCCCACCACTCACTTGTACACATGGGCCATTTTGAGATTTCAGGATTTGCTATTGGGCTACCCACATATGGGCCCAATATTTCAGCTCACTCATTTGGGCCAAATATTCTAACAATCCCCCACCAGATCTCAAATGCCCATTTGAAGATTTGCCAATCCTCGCTACTTGTTTATATACTAGTGTTTCAGCAGAGACTGTTAAGTTGAACTTCCGCCTAGAGCCTTAAGCTACATCTATCAGCAACTTGAACAATGGACTATGCCTTGAATTGCAAGTTTTGTGCCAATAGACTTTACTCAAAGTCATAACTACTTGGCTGCCAGTAGCCTACCCCGCGGGTGGAGCATATGCGTCATACTCCGTGGTCTCTTCATGAGTTTTACTAGAGATCACCCAAATCTCATAGACTGCACGTTTACAGTCGGACTCACATAGGTGTGTTCTTTCAAGAATGCTCTGTAGGACAGCATCTTTGCTATGAATAGCCAACATAAACACATTAAGGCATGTTGCCAACCTGCCTTACAGCTCTTTGAGTTATGCATCATCACTTAGAGAGGGTTTACCAAATACTCTCCTCAGTCAAACCACTAGTTTGTTCTTCCCAGGTCCTAATTCACGGGATCTCCGATCACATAGGTTGGGTTACCACTATGGTGTAACGCTCACGGGTCTCATACCCATCTCCCTCGATGCACTATCTATCACATTACGTGATAGTCCCTTCGTAAAGGGATCTCCAGGTTTTTGTCTGTTTGAATATACGTAACAGTAATTACTCCGGAGTTTCTCAATTTCCTGACAGACTTCAAACGTCTTTTGACGTGTCTTGATGACTTCGCATTATCCTTAGAACTGGTCACCTTGGCAATCACCGTTTGATTGTCACAGTTCATGAGGATAGCCGGTAATGGTTTCTCAACCACCGGCAAGTCCATCAAGAGCTCACGCAGCCATTCTGCCTCAACAGTGGCTGTATCTAAAGCAGTAAGTTCTGCTTCCATGGTTGACCTCGTCAATATGGTCTGTTTACAAGACCTCCATGAAACTGCGCCACCTCCAAGAAGAAATGCATATCCACTTGTGGCGTAGAGCTCTACATCTGAGATCCAGTTGGAGTCACTATATCCCTCAAGCACAGCAGGGTGCCCTGAATAATGAATCCCATAGCTCATAGTACCATTCAGATAGCGCATGACCCTTTCAAGTGCATGCCAATGATCATTACCCGGGTTTGACATGAACCTGCTCAATTTGCTCACAGCAAAAGAGATGTCAGGCCTCGTCGCGCTCGCAAGGTACATGAGTGAACCGATTATTTGAGAGTATCTCAATTGATCTTTCGTAATCCTCTTGTTCTTTCGAAGCGTCACGCTAGGATCATAAGGTGTTGGAGAAGGCTTGCTATCAATAAAGCCGAAACGGCTCAAGATCTTCTCAACATAGTGTGATTGCGTCAACGTAATCCCACTCTCATCCTTAATAAGCTTGATGTTCAGAATTACATCAGCTTCTCCCAGATCTTTCATATCAAAACACTTTGATAGAAAAGACTTGACCTCATTGATCACAATTATGCTTGTACCGAAAATCAGTATGTCGTCAACATACAAGCATAATATAACACTATCGCCCCCACCATGGCGATAGTATACACACCTGTCAGCTTCATTAATGACAAAGCCCGCAGAAGTTAAAGTTCTGTCAAACTTCTCATGCCATTGCTTAGGTGCGTGTTTCAGTCCATACAAAGATTTTAACAATTTGCACACCTTTCTCTCTTCACCTTTTACCACAAACCCATCAGGCTGATCCATATAAATTTCCTCTTCCAACCTCCGTTAAGGAAAGCTGTCTTTACGTCCATTTGATGAACGATAAGACCATAGGAGGCAGCCAGGGAAAGTAGTACACGAATGGTGGTCAGTCTAGCAACAGGTGAATAGGTGTCAAAGTAATCTTCGCCTTCTCGCTGAGTGTAGCCTTTGGCTACAAGCCGTGCCTTGTACTTCTCAATAGTACCATCAGGCCTTAGCTTCTTCTTGAACACCCACTTACAGCCCACTGGCTTACAACCATAAGGTCGTTCAGATAACTCCCACGTCCCATTTGAAAGAATGGAGTCCATCTCATTATGGACAGCTTCTTTCCAGTCATCTGCATCTGGAGATGCAAATGCCTCTGCAATAGACGTAGGTGTATTGTCCACAAGGTACACAATGAAATCATCACCAAAGGATTTTTCAATCCTCTGTCTCTTACTCCGTTTAGGAGCTTCATTGTCATCCTTCTCAAGGACGTTCTCATCATGTGGTTGTTCAGTATGATCACTAGATGTACTAGATTCCGGAATTAATTCAGAAGAAAATTCAGCAAAGCTATGCATATCTTTCATAGGAAACATATTCTCAAAAAATGTTGCATCACGAGATTCCATAATAGTATCAACATGCATATCAGGTACCTCGGATTTAACCACTAGAAATATAACCAATGCTACGCTGAGCATAACCTAGAAAGATACAATCCACTGTTTTCGGTCCGAGTTTGCGTTTCTTTGGAATTGGGAACGTTGACCTTTGCCAAGCATCCCCAAGTACGCAAATAAGAAAGTGATGGTTTTCTCCCAACCCACTCCTCATAAGGGGTTTTCTCTTATTCTTGTTAGGAACTTTATTCAGGACATGACACGAAGTCAGCAGAGCCTCCCCCCACCATGCCTTAGATAAACCAGCAGTGTCCAACATGGCGTTCACCAAGTCGGTCAGCGTGCGGTTTTTCCTCTCAGCAATTCCGTTTGATTGTGGTGAGTAGGGAGGCGTCCTCTCGTGAATAATACCGTGTTCCTCACAGAATTCATCAAATACTTTAGAGAAATACTCTCCACCACGATCCGACCTAAAACGCTTGATCTTTCTCTCTAATTGATTTTCAACTTCAGCCTTATAGATTTTAAAGTAGTCTAAAGCCTCATCTTTAGTTTGCAACAAATAAACATAGCAGAATCTAGTAGCATCATCAATGAGTGTCATGAAATATCTCTTTCCACCTTTTGTCAACACACCATTCATCTCACATAGATCAGAATGTATGAGTTCTAGAGGTGCCAAGTGTCTCTCCTCGGCTGCCGTGTGAGGCTTTCGAGGTTGCTTAGATTGCACACAACTATGGCACTTAGAACCTTTGGCAATGGTGAAATTCGGAATTAAACTTAAACTGGATAGCCGCGACAGTAAACCAAAATTAACATGACATAAACGAGAGTGCCAAACACTAGCATCTGAATCAACATTGCCACAAATATGGTTTACTGACTTATTGCAAAATTCGGAAAGAGAAAAGCGGAACAAGCCTCCGCACTCATAGCCTTTACCAATAAATTGTCCAAATCTCGACACAACTACTTTATTGGACTCAAACACTACTTTAAACCCATCTCTGCAAAGAAGAGAGCCGCTGACGAGATTCTTATTCATAGAAGGGACATGCTGCACGTTCCTCAGCTGCACGATCTTCCCCGAAGTAAACTTCAGATCTACCGTGCCAACACCACGAACAGAAGCATGTGACCCATTCCCCATTAGGACGGAGGAATCCCGTGCGACCTGATAAGAAGTGAACATAGAGATGTCAGCACACACATGAACATTAGCACCCGTATCAATCCACCAACATGGAGATTGAAGAACTGAAAGTACCATCGGTATATTACCGTACCCATCAGTGTTGCTAGCGGTCACCACGTTGACATTCTTGGAGCCTTTCTTCCCTTTCTTGTCTGCACGGTCTGGGCAGTCCACAGAAAAGTGGCCGAGCGCTCCACACGTAAAGCACTCGAGCCCAGCTTTGTTCAGCACCTTCTTCTTCTTATTATTCTTAAAGGCAGTAAGTGTTCACAGGGCCATTGAACTGGGGCTTATAGTTCCCTTTGTTCTTGCTGTTATTCTTGACGTGATGATTTTTCTGCACCATATTGGCACTAGACTGCAAAATCACCACCTCTCTCAGTTGTGTCCTTTGCCCGAGCTTTCTCCTCAACATCAAGAGACGCTATCAGATTTTCAACTGATATCTCCTGTCTCTTATGTTTGAGAGATGTGGCGAAACTCCTCCATGAAGAAGGCAGTTTTGCAATAATGCATCCAGCCACAAACTTATCAGGAATCACACACTTGAGCAGATCAAGCTCCTTCGCAATGCACTGTATCTCATGAGCCTGTTCGACTACAGAACGGTTATTCACCATCTTGTAGTCGTTAAAACTCTCCATGATATACAGCTCACTGCCAGCATCGGACGCACCGAATTTAGTGTTCAGTGCATCCCAGAGCTCCTTAGCGTCTTCGATGTGCATATACACATCGCACAGACGTCCCTCCAGGACACTCAGAATACAGCCTCTGAAATTATTATTGGCTTCCTTGAACTTATTCTGAACCTCGTCAGAAGCTCCTTCAGGAAGGCCACTCATAACAATGTCCCACACTTTCATGGACTGGAGCCACAGTTGGCTTCTCAGTTGCCATCTCTTAAAGGTGGTACCATTGAACTTTTCCGGTTTCATCGAATCACTTAAGTGGGCCATAGTCAGTTCAGGAAATTGCCTACTATTAGGTTTTTGGATTGTTGAATAATTAGGCATAATTTCCACGATTAATTCCAGAATATAAATCATGATGACAGCAGCTATTAACATGTGAAACTCTAACATACTAGATGCAACAGACAACATGAATAATAGCAGCACGATCTCTCTAAACATGTAAACAGTAGACATGTTAAACAGACAGATCAGGACGCAGATTCCGTACCGTTCGTTTGTGGTAACGTTGTTGATGACAACGTTGGCGATGACGGGTCGGAGTAGACGACGCTTGAGACGGCGGTACGCAGCACCGCCTGACTTGCTAGGCAGACGAGCCGTCGTGGAAGCAGCGAGCAGTCGCGCGAAGCGCTTCCCAAAAACCTAATTCGCCCTCTCCCGTACAGGATCACAAGGGCGACTGGTTCCGGAGACCTGCTCTCCCGTTCGCCGGTGGACGCCGGCTCTCGGGATGGAGTAGACTACGGTGGCGGCGCAAGGAACTCGGTGTGGCAAAACCTAGATTGGTTTGGTGTGTGTACAGCGCCCACGATGCGCGTCTTTTATAATGCGGTTCGGAAGCACGCGATACGGGAGCGACCCGAACCGCCTCAGCTGTGACGCGTCCGTCACGACTACGAAATCGGTTTTCCAAAACAGCAAAATAAACATAAGTATTGTCTCGGCTCGAGGCTCGATTCACGAAACGCGATCGCGACCTGTATTGAGGGAACAAATGGTTTGGTTTATTGCATTATTTCCACTTTATACCCCTACTTAAATGCTTTCGGAGTGGTTAAGTTGATGTAGTATGTCATGTACTGGAGGCACGGTCATTTTTTTCAAGAAAACGCAAAGGTCCAGTTTATTGCATTATTTCCACTTTATACCTCACTTAAATGCTTTTGGAGTGGTTAAGTTGATGTAGCATGTCATGTAATAGAGGCATGGTCATTTTTTTTTCAACAAAACACAAAGGACCTTTGCATTCTATTTCACTGAATACGCAGGGTTTGAGTTACAATCAGTGGCAGGATGATCCTGAGCCCGTGCGCGCCGGCTATCTCGCACAGGGCCGCCTCACCTTTGGCATTGGCGATGACGGAAGGCACCAAGGGTTGTGCTCCATCGAACATGCACTCGTTGCAGTGTTTCCATATCATCCAAGGTAGAAGGAGAGTGACGGAGGCGAGGTCCTTGACTCCTTGTGCAGTGGCTTGGGTGTGACCTGTCCAGCGTGCTGCCAGCAGTCCATCATCGAGGTCGCTTGGCTTGATGCATGGTTTTTGAGTAGTCGTATCTCAAAATTACGGTGCCGCGACTATACAGCGACTTTTGGCGACTATACAGCGACTTTTGGCGACTATACAGTGAGTCGCAGCCTCGGCTACTTGACTCGACTCGGCGACTAAAAAACCATGGCTTGATGCTCTGAATGTTATCCTCAACCAAGGCAAGATCTCATGCCAGGCCTGCCAGGAGAACGGGCACTCGAGGAGGAGGTGGTGAATGATCTCTGGCGCCTGGTCGCATAGGGACAATGCGGGTGATGTTGGAGGTCGTGACAAGTGAGGAGGTCGGCTGTCCAGCACCTGTCCTGATACGCAAGCGAATGGAAGAATTTTACCCTTGGCGGTTCCCAGGTTTTCCAGATCAGCTTGCAGGTATGGTATCCATGCAAGATGGAGCGATAGGAGGACTATGCCGAGTTTATGCTACTTACTGTCCACTTCCATTGGAGGCGGTCCGGCTCCTCGGCAAGGGCAGAGTGCTCGATCGCGTACCATAGCCGCAGGTACTGCCCAGTCTCGTGGATGCCTAGGACACCATGGATCTCCCATACCCAGTTGTTGGCATTAAGGCCATCGGCCACTGTCCTCTGTTTTCTTCTCCTTCTGTCGATGCATGCATATAGGAGTGGCGAGATCTCGCTAACAGAGCGTCTGTCGATCCACTGGTCTTCCCAGAACATGGCAGTAAGGCTATTCCCAATCATTCATATGATTCTGAAAATGTGGGAATAGTTTTTATTTTTATTTTTTTCAAAATCAAGCCATATTGAATCTTATAGGATCAAATATCTGCTGGATTTCCACCACCGATTGTTTGAGCACACTATGAGAAACAACATAATCTTTCCAAGCTTGTGGACTCTATAGAATATTTCCTTCAAATCATTAGAAAATTTCCCATGGATTACTCCCTCCGTCCCACTGCAGGTGGTGCACAAAAACTTCTGCTGATACCAAGGAGAGCAATCTGGGGCAGAAAACTGGACTAAAATACCCTTGATCAAACAATGTAGCCGCACTTACTTGACATGCCCTGGGCGTTCAATCCTAGTGCGAAATTTCTCTCTATTCTCTCTCTGAGCATGCCTGTGGAGCGATTTTATAGGGAGCAGCCAGTCTGCATGTTGCTGCCAATAACAGCTCCACGTTTTACTGCCTTTCCTTGCTTGCAGCGCCATAGAATCAATTCTCACTACACACGCCTAAAATATTTTAAAAATTTAGAACCGTTAAAGCATAGCGGCAGAGAGGGCTATTCCTCTCTTTTGTGGGACGGATATTTTCTAATTTTGCGGCATCTACATTGGAAGTGCCCAGTCTGTGGAGTTAGTTAACCCTACAACTTTTGAGAGAACCCTTCTATTTTCCAAAATTTACGGATTAGTCCATGGAGCTTAAAGGGAGTGACACTGACACCACAGCTCCTTTCTCATGGCACTCCACTGATGTCTTGTATCATTATTGTTTTCTCTTATTGTGAGCCAGGAAACTGTTGCATTTCATATAGTTTGTTGCTGATTGAGTTTGCTATTACAGGTTCCTGGCACAACGAACTATAGTATGGTTTTCTACTTTGTTTCAAAGAAATTGATACCGAACTCCTTGTTGCAACGCTTTGTTGATGGTGACGATGAATTCCGCAATAGTTTCTACCTTGAGCTATGGGCTAGTTACGATTATGGGTTAATTAATCATCTCCCCGTGCCCAAGCGCAGGCCAAATCCTCAGTACTGCAGAATCCTGTCAAAATTTGTCAGCCAGTTGACCTCTTCTGTACGTACCGTTTCAACTTTCAAGCCTCCTTTTCTTCCATGCGCATCTTCTTCACGATCCGAGTATTTAGCATAAAACCACCACTTTAGTGCAGAAATGTCGGATAACAACCACTTTAGTGTGAGGTTGCAAAAACCTTCACTCTAGTACTAAGTTTTTTCAAATCAAGCCAAATCAAGATTTAACACGGATTGACACGATTTCTGACGTACAGGGCCCACCTGTCAGGATGATGTGGCTTATCAGCACAATTAAAAAACAAAAAAACTGGGAGGGGATTTACAGCCGCCGTGCGCTGGCTATCCTTTGTCGCCGGCGTGCCTGGAACCGCCACCGCGCCTGGCTAACCTCCGCCGCCGCAGTGCGCCTGCCCTTCCTCCCCCACCCCGTTCCAATTGCGGCGCCTGGCCGAACCTCCGCCCCTGCCGACGCGCCTGGCCGGACCTCTGTCCCCGCCGCCGCGCCTATCCTAGCCCCCAGCCCGTCCCGCCGCCGTGCCTGGCCGAGCCGGCCGCTCCTCCCCAGCCTCATCCCCGTCGCCGAGCGTGCCACCCTCCCCCAGCACTAGTGCAGAACAGGGCATTAGCCCCGGTTGGTAAGGGTCTAATGCCCAGGCTGCCCAACCGGGTTCCTCAAAGCCGGGCTAAAGGCCCCCCTTATGCCCCGGTTGGGTTACCAACCAGGGTAAAAGGCGTGCCCCACATGAGCTCTGCGTAGCGTGCTGGCACACCCACCTTTTACCCCGGTTGGTAACACCAATCGGGGCAAAAGGTATCTGCCGCGGCAGAGTTTTTGGGTGTTTCTCTGCCGCGGCAGAGCTTTGGCATGTTTCTTTTAGGGCTGTTTTTATGTGCTATTTTTTTTCGGTGAGGCTGTTAATAACATATTTTTTGCATATCAATAGTAATCATCATAAAAATCATTGCATGCATTGATATCATCAAAATATAATTACACTGATCTCAGTTAGATCATTACATCCGAATAGAGTTGTACACAATGAGATCATTACATGCAGATAATTGTTTATACTTAACAATGCAGTCTTCCATTTTCAGATACGACCTCCTTCAGCACAAAACCCGCAAATTCCTTTTGAAGTGCTTGTAAGGAGTGTGCCGGTAGGAGCTGCCTTTGGAGACCGTAGAGCCTTATATTTACTGTTCTTCCTAACCGCTCATTCACGATTATCCTTATGTTCTCCGTGACATAGAAGACACAAAAATTTGTTCCCTGTGGCTGCTGAGGGCACTTTACGAGAAATATAATTGAGTCAAATAATGATCAAGGAATTAAAGAGAGATGCGTGAATGTAGCAAGTACTACTTACGATGAGTTTGTCAAATCTCATATTCAACTTCGTTAAACCGGGTTGTTGCCTCCTAAACCGGTTCCAAGCCCTGTCTGAGAAGAAAAATTATGGGTCATCGTACGATAATGATTGAACAAAAGGGGACGGTGTAGTGCGACAACGATTGAACTTACTTTGTGAGCATTGACATAATGGGCTAGTACTCCTCTTTCTCTTTATCCATAGAGTCCATGATATCAACTATTCCGCTGTCAACGTGAATGTCGAAAAGAATCCAGTGAAATCTGCACAGGCGATTAACTCATCAATTACACTTAATTAACATCGACTTAGCGAAAAAGAAATGTGAAGGAATATGCATATAATACAATAACACTCACTTATGTCTGTAAGGAAATAGTATTTCACTACAGTGAAATTGATTCCTCAAAAATATAACTAGGTTATCCTCCGTATCTTGAGCGTGTTTCTTTAAAACGATATCATTGACGACATATGGGTCAATGAACCCAACGCCACCGTTTCCATTACATTCCAGAATCTTCATCCTGCATAATATATATCGTGCAGTGAGGACATAATATATATAAGAAGCAATGATCGAACTAGCTGAGGTAGATACTTACAGACAATAGGTGCTGATGATCGATTTGTCGAGGGCGTCTAGATTATATAAGAAAAAAAGATCTTCAAAATCAATACACATCGAGTCATCGCGGTAGTAATCCTGTTGTCTAATTTTCACGATGAGTTGGTCTAGCCCATCTTGTGCGCTTTGGATATACCACGTATGCAGTTGGCGCTTCAATATTGTCATAGAGCCCAGCTGATCAGGTTTGACGAGAGACTTGCCACACTCATATTTCCATGCCAATTCAGCCTTTTCGAAGTTGTCAGATTGGCCTAGGAGTTGCTCAACTGTTATACCACAGTCTCTGGCAAACTTCTCAGATGCTTCCCGATCAACTTGAGCCTGTACAGTGTCCGACACCTTGAGCGGGGGGGGGGGGGGGGAGGGGATTGTTTTGACTGCTTCCCGAGCTGGGAATTGTTCTCCCCGCCTTTTTGTCTTTGGAATAACTCATCGTTACTCCGCGATCATAGTTAGATGGCAGATTCATCTTAACTTGGGACGGCATCTCTAGCATATTCTGGAAGTGCTTTCTTACAGCCGGATCTATTGGTTCCTTTGGCGGCTCCGGGGTTCTCTTTCCCCACGAAGCCATCTGACGTTTCGTGTCCACAGCCACCCATTCGTCTAACTCCTGGTCAGTCTTATGGTAAGGCAACACTTCTGGCAGCTTCTTGGCTTCCTTCTTTGTAGGAGGTTTCTTCTTCGGGGAAGACTTAGAGGCAGCAGCCTTCCGCTTAGAGGACTTAGTGGGCGGCGGAGTCGGCTCAGGCATCGGAGATCGAGCCGGACTCGGGCTGCTGACGTCCATCGCGTCGACGTGTGCTGGCGATGATCGAGAAGGGATGTGTCTCGGAGAAGTAGGTGGCGGTGATGGCGGCGGTGGACTGCGTAACGGAGAAGGTGGCGGTGGTGGAGGCGGTGGATTGCGTCTCGGAGAAGTAGCTGCTTGTGTTGGCGGTGGACCGTGTCTAGGAGAAGGTGGCAGTGGTGGCGGCGGTGGACTGCGTGGGGTAAACACTATGCCACTCTTTTTTCCATTGAATGATTGAATTGACGGCCTCTCCAAGTGTCTCTACCCCGTCACCTCGGGGGATGTCTAGCCGCAATATTCTCCAATCAGGCTGAACATCATCAATGCCGACACGAGCATAGCCAGGTGTAACCGGACGGCCATGCGAGGTCGCTCCCTCTAAACAAGGTAAAGCGTAGCCGTCCGCCACCTTGATGGATATGTTTGAGACCGACACGTATAGCGCACAGCTTGTCTTCTCCTTGATTGCATCCACGGCCTCTGCCTGTGGAGGGGCATTAACAAGCAGAACTGCAGCGGAAGCCGGTACCTCCGTTGAAGCCACGCTGCTCCGGCGTTGAGATGGTTCTGTTTCCTCGAATGTAGTAGTGTCTTGCGTCTGGGAGGGCCGGCTAGTAAGCTCATTAATATGTAGTTGTGGCTTTATCACTACGGCTTCCAAGACACCCATCCGTTCTACGACCTCCGCCTCCTTCTTTTTCTTTCCACTCTCTCGGCTTCTATATGGAAAGAGACAATCTTCCGGCTTGAAGCCAAAGCACCACAGATATCGTCCGTTGCCTCGTGTCCAGCCGCCCTGTTCTGCATTCCTGAGGGCCTTGGTAAGCTCGTCATTTTCTCGATCTGGCTTGAACTCTCCCTCTTTAATCTTCTTGAACACTTTCTCAAGTGCCGCAAAGGGGACCTTTATTTCTTCACTCATAATAAGGTGCCCTTGTTCGTCAAACGTCGCCCCATGACCAAGCAACCAATTCCTTGACCTCCACGGAAAATCCTGAGTATCTGGAATGATCCCCTTCTTATAAGGTCTGCCCCAGAACCACTATTCAAGGACACCTTCGATATGCATACATTCACGATCCCAGATCACATCAGTCGTGAAAAGTTGAGTTTGTTTTCAAGGTTCAAATGATTCCCAAATTTTGTTTTCAAAGTATGGACTTGTTAATCAGGTTATATAGTTTAAGAAACATGTTTTGGAAACAATTTTGAAATAGTTTAAGTCCATGAAAACAATGTGGAAAAATGTATACTTTCTGTTTTTATCTGTTTTTCAAACATGCCTTTTTCTGCCTTCATTTTATAACACATAAAACTAAGATTATTGATTTGTAGTACATATATCAAGGATTAATTAAAAGTCAAGAAAACATAAAATAACATTTTATAGCCTAGTGAAAACAAGAGTAGAAAACTGTAGTTGGCTTTATTTTCAGGAAATGTTTTCCATATTAATCCTTAAAGGAAAATTTCATAAATCATTTTGAAATCTTGTTTTCTTGGATCTATCAAAATTAAAAGTTTGTTTTAAGATGCAAACAAGAATGATCCAAGTTTTGGAATAAAAATCCACTCAAGTAATAATAGGAAAACATCAGGGAAAAATATCAGGAAAAATAATAGGAATGTTTTTCAGAAACATTTTGTATTGGTTTTATAAAGAAACAAAACTTGTGTTGGAAATATGATTAGGATCATAAACACATGTTAGTTCAAACAATCATGTTGTTAGAAAAAAAAATTGTTGTCCCTAATTTTTGTCTTCTTAAGCACAGTACAAGAATCCAAAAACTGGGGTCTGACAGACCTTCCCCCCTTAAAAGAATCTCGTCCCGAGATTCGCAGGCAAGCGAAAAGAGGGTATGGTCAGAACAATGTTAGATGATTTGTTTACAAAACATGTGTGGGTGATTGGTAACATTATTTACAGGGGCTTCCCCCCTTTTATTAAACTTACCAAAATTTATCGGCAATTTAGCTTCCTTTTCAAAGGTCTGGGTGCCATGTTCTAAACCTCGAACTTATTGTTCCTCAAACCACGATATCAAACCAGGGTTTATCTTTTATAAAATTACCTATTTGTTTCCAATCTCAATGGTCAATTTAATGGATATCCACCAACATTTATTTTTATGAGCTTTCCATTGCTCATCTCCAAAATCCAGGAAAATCCAATATCTTCCCCTTCCTCTAATATACTCCGAGAAATCAAGTCTCACATCATTTGTTTCTCTCAAAGGTATATTATCAAGATCATATTGCTAAAGCTAAACCATATATACTAACTCTGTGTGCTACTTCTATAAATTCGTTCAAATACTCCAAACTCTTATCTTTTGATCAATGTTAAATCATTTTCACCAAATAATTTCAATAGAGCGTGACAAGCTCTGAGAATGTATCATCAAGAATAATCATCTACTAAATCCAAGTCATATTGCTCTTTCCTAAACTCCAAAATCATCCTTTAATATCCACAATTATATTTCTATATCAAAAATCCAATATTCCTCCAATACATCTATAATCAAAATCGAATATCTATTTCAATCCAACATGCTCTTTTTACTACCATCAATCCTTCCACTAAAATCCAGGATAAGAATCACCTATGTAAACCATGATCATCATCATTCCAATATGCCAAATTCTCTCACATGCTACATCGAATCAATCCAATCTCCTTATATATCAAGCACTTCCTAGTATCCAATAATTTCCACCAATCCTTCTAAAACTTAATCATTTCTTCAAGCTACAAATTTTAGTTACTGATAACTTCTAAACCTTTGGGGTCCACAACTGGTTATCTCCGGATATTATATCATAATTCATCTCAACTAAAATCATGTGATCCTCAATCTTTCACTCCTAAGCTAAACCTTAATGATTTCCTACCATCTGGTTCCCGAAAATCTTGTTCCTCCAAAACATATATACGAGAGGTCTCGTTGCCTAGTAGCAATCATAGTTTATCCATCCAATATTTTTTCCAACCTTTCACTTTCTTCAAAACAGCTATAGAATCATCCTAGGACACCTTTCTCTTTGGTTTAGTAGAAGTTAGTTGTAAAGTTTTCAACGGGTGATATCAATGCTATAACGTATCAACTCTGTAAGGTATTAGGCTTAAAAATTAGATGAGGTTATATTACCAACTCTGTAAGGTATCGAACTAGAATTCGATGAGGCTAGGTTACCAACTCTGTAAGGTGTTATCCTAAAATTAGATGAGGTTATGTTACCACTCTGTAAGGTATTCAAACATTTTTTTTGATGAGGTTAGGTTAGTATTGTTAATTATTTAATATTTTATTTAGTCCGACGTGACACTTCTAGTGTTCCATTTACGTCGGATTGTTCAGGGTACGATGACAGACAAACAAGGGGTTCACAGGTTTGGTTCGAAAACGTACCATTGGCTATGGCATGAGTCGTCGGGGTTTCTGCAACATCATCTTGGTCTCGAGATCCACTCGTCAGGCTCTTGCGTTTCTTCTGGGATGGACCTTGGTTTTCTTGGGGTTCATCAGGATGGGATAGAACACGGTTCTTCTTGGGACATTCGCGAGCAAAGTGTCCTCCCTGTCCACAGGTAAAGCAACCCGTGTTTCTAGGCTTGACTTTCACACGCCTCCTTGAAGATTGTGGCATCGCAGGCAGAGCGCTGCGAGTCACCCATGAACTAGTTTCTCCTGGCGTCACTATCTTCCTTTTGCGACTCTCTCCAACAAGCAGTTGCTGGTATCCTCTCATAAGGATCGCAGTATTCTCAGCGTTGGTGAGGACAAGCTGAGTCAACTGCTCCAGGGCAGCATGGGTGGCTATGTGCTCAGCACGAGCGACTTCACTTTCTTCCCTCAACAAAGCAAACAGTTGAGCAACTGTCGGCTTTGGTGGTGGAGGTAGATCGCTGGCCATGTTGAAGACAAAGAACGGTATAAGACGAGAGCAACTAAAGGTGGTTTTGGTTTTGAACACTTAGCTACACATACCGGCTCATAACGGAGATGAGAACGGTAGGTAACACAACAACAAGTAAGCATCTAAGAAACAATCTCCAACTCAAACCAAGATTAACATACGCATGAAAGAGAGTCTTAACATCGTAACATAACTTAAGGGTTCCCAAGGCTAAAGCATAAGGCTTACAACACAACTAGCACACACAAAGCTCTAACAGATTTCACACAACACAAACACAAACACAAACACGCGTCTGGGTGAAGATAACACAACTCCTAACATCCCGCGGCAATCCTAAGTGCTCGAGGAAGCGCATAGCTGTTCCTCCAGCTCTTCAACTCTGGTTTTGCTGGCTGCAAGATGAAGCTGAACGGCTCTTACTCTTGTGCGATTCTGGGAGTCAGTGTACTTCATGGTCTTCTTCAGTACCTTGAGACGACGCTCGGTAGCAGAAGATGCACCTAGACTGGCTTCTAGCTGGTCTATCTCTCTGCCTCGGAGGTCATAATCTGCTCTAACTTTATCAAGGGAGAGCTGGGTGTTGTACAGCTGTCCTTCCAGGTGCTGGAAGTGACGAGCCACAAAGTCTCCCGTGTCTTCTATGGGCTTGTCATCCTCATTGTGTCTTCCAAAGTAGCTATAGGGGGTGCCTGCAAACCTGCGGTGGAAGAAGTTCGCAATCTTGGCAATGGTCAGCAGCATCACTCTAAGGATACCATCTTCCCAACTGATCTCCACAACTTCCCAAGTGATCTCAGGGGTTGACAGTGCTAGCAACGGTGCACGGATGGTGCAGACCACTAACCAGGACATCTCTCGTCCATCCTTGTGAAACTGGGCTCCCTTCAACTCAGGTATGGGATGAACGATCAGGCGAGTCATCTTGATCAAATCCTCCTCAAAGCGGCGGTAGCAGGGTGCTTGTGACCCTAGCCGGAAGGAATGGGTGAAGACAACTGCCATCTACACAAGATTTTAAAGTAGATTAAGTTAGGTAACAGTGTGCAAAATTTTAAGATGCTCCTTTTTAACTTTAGTGTAAATAGAGTTTTTGAAACACAGAGGGGATGGAGTATGAAATTCTTTTTGGAAAATAGTCACCTTAGTGATCCGGTGTTATTAACTTTAATTATTAGAGTACTAGCTAACGTCCATGCTAACTAAGGTCTCCTAAGGTCAGGATAGCTCTGATACCAACTCTGTAAGGTCCGCCCCAGAACCACTGTTCAAGGACACCTTCGATATGCATACATTCACGATCCCAGATCACATCAGTCGTGAACAACATATTAGGTTGGTACACAGATACAATATTCATTACACGGTTGCATAAACACTTACAACGGACCTGGTCACACGACCAAGTCTAACACAACTGCCACGCAGGACAAACACACAACACACACAGCAGAAGACTAAACACACCCAACGTAGTAGAGCCCAAGTCACGCCTTAACCTACAGGCTGCTGACCGGGAGACAATCCTAGTTCGCAAAGCCATTAGCTCCGTACTCCTCTTCATAGATCTCCATCTGAGACTCCTTCTCAAAATCTGGCAAGTTGATAACAGGGACGAAACCAATATGAGTACATTTGAATGTATTCAGCAAGACATCCATCATGTAACTTACCAAAATGCAAGTTTGCTTATATGGTGTAATAGGTAGGCTATAAATAGGGTTCACTATAAATTATATATGTAAGACATATCATAGTTGATTTTTAAAGTCTCTGTATCTTCGTTGAAGAAGATACTTCAAAAGAAAATAATATATTATTCTTTCTCTTGTAGATATCGCATGTACAAGAGGTTTTGTAAAACTTTGTCTAAAGAAAATTTTCTCTTTGCAAAACTTCTTGTAAAACAACTTCTGGCTTTTCGTCATCGGTACCTCCACGGTACAAGATTTCCTCCTTTCCGAACTTCACAAGTCCAATTTTTTTTAAACTCCTTTTTTAAAAAACATTGACACAACGCTAGCTACATGGCCATTCAACTGTCCATATCCGAGGACGCGGCTACTTCGAAATAGTTGTACTCTGCAGAGGTGTACACATCCACCAGATCCAGTACACCCGCCGTGAACAACCACGGACTGTAAAAACAGTATGTAAACATCAGATAACTGATCCTAACCATCCACTATGTTCAAGCTAGAATATGCCTATCTCTTCAGTTGAGTGTAATCATCCCAGCACCAGGTCCCACCTTGCCATGACAGGAGACTCAACCGCTGCGACCGGAGGAAAACTTAATCCCACACTTTTATGTCTCAACATTGGGGGTTTTGACGACATTCGGTTCGAGGGTACGACGTCCCTTATAGCAATTGAGATAGAACACACACTAACAAGAACAAATTTCAAGTTAAGCCCCGTGCCCATGTTGGGGTAGGGTGGCAGTACGGTAAAGGTTGTCTAGCGAAGACTAGGTTATGTGTCATTTTTGAAAACACCATTTTCCCAAAAATTACCACTTCCACATTCCTCCGGTGAATAAGGCTCTACCTTTCCACCGGGTTTTCCATAAAGCCTTTGTTTTGTAAAAACATATTTTAGGTGTCCACTTAGGGACTAATATTTGTAATGGTAATAAATACCATATGTGGCTTATGGGCTTGGTAACACCAAGTATCAACTACTGGCATAATAGTAGTATATATATAATAGTAGTAGTAGTATTCACTTCAAAAATAGTTTTTTTTTTTGAAAAAAACAAAGTTTTGGAAAACTTTTCAGAAGTAAAAACATGCATGATAGATAATGATAAGTGTAATATCAGCAAGCATCATGATGGCTTGCCTTAAATCTCTTAATGTCCCTGGCCTTGAAGTAACTTGAACTTGACGCACATCTCCACAACTGCTGCTTCTTCTTCTTCGTTTTCTAGCGTCGTAAAAGAATAAAAGACACACTCTCAGGTCAAAAGGGCAAACAACTAAACTAAACAACACATACAGCAAGCAAACGTATACTAGCGTAATCACTCAAAACATCATCACAGAAACTATCTCACATAACTCTCACGGTCCAAAACTATCGTCCGACACTATGTATGGTTTAGAAAACCATATCCCACATCTTACATACCATATATGGATAGGTGTACCACACCCATAATAAGATATTTAAGAAGCCAAAAATATAGCTTGTGGGTGCAAAAGGTTAGGTTGCTCAGATAAAAACACACAATCGAAGTAATACCCATGGCAGTGGGTATTAGCAACACACAAAGCAATTTTCACCTATTATATTCATGTTTAAGTTGGATGCTTAGTTCACAAGATACTCCTAAGCACAACAACAACACTAGCACAACAAATAACACAAGTATAACACTCATGCTAAGGTAAACACTCAGATAAATTCCAAACAACAGGTAAACACACCACAGATGAATAGAATATTTATTTACTACATTAATGTTTACTTGAAGTTATGGAATCCATCAATCATGAAAATTCACCAAACAACCAGTAGCTAAAGTCCAATGAATCAAGTCATAAAAATAATCCAAAACACAATCATCACTCAAGAAAATACTCCTATCAAAAACTCACAAATTAAAAGAGCAATAAGAATAGAGCAAAGCCCTAATTTCTAGTGGTGACACTAGTTCAACACTAGAGAAGCAAATAATGCTACCATGATGCTTAACTCTAAACAAGCAAGTCATGAACATAAATGCACCTAATAACAATACACAAATCTTACACATGCTAGTAAGCACAATCATCAAAATAATTCTTATGAAACAACCATTAAGCATGCATAAACCAATTCTAGCAATTTCTGTTTTTTCTAATTAATTACTAGCAAGCAAGCAAGGTATAACCTACACAACCAGTAGCTATGCACTCAATTAAAAGTTATCTAAACCTTCTCAAAAATCTAAACACTCAATTTAAAACTATTCACAAACAATCTATCAATCACAAGGAATTTGTTTTGTTTGCAAACAATTTAATTTAGCTCACCATAGTGAAACATTTCTTAACATGATACCCCTAAGGAATATTATGCTAACAAATGGATCACATATAAACATACTAGTATTTACTAATAAGAAATAAACTTCTGACTTGCATAAGTGAAAACAAACAATCTATTTTCCCATGGTGGAAAATAACAATCAATGATATAACCAAAAGATGTTATTCTTACACACATGTATGGTTGGGGGTTTTATCCTCAACCAAAATGCAATGGAACCAGTGGGTTATGGGCCCACTAATACCAAGGCAAAAGAGGTACTAAGTCTCTGGTTACTCATGACAAAAATTAGCATACAAGATAAATAACACAAGGTTATTGATTCTAGTGAAAACAAGACTAGTGCACATGCATAACAAATCCTACACATGTTTTACTATAAAATGATATGCAAGCTAACAGAGACAACACCATAAAAATAACAGTACCAAAATGGTACTGGACTCAAATCAATCATAGCACAAAATTTACTAAAGCAAGCACACAAAGATCTAGCTCACACAAAAATTCCAAAGAATAAAACTAGAAAGTAACCAATGCTAGTTCCATTTTTATTTGGGTTTTCCAATCATGCACACACTTTCTAAGGTAGACGTACTGCAAGAAAACAACTTAATAACAAGTCCTAACAGATCTATACAAGCTAGGAAACAAAATAGAATCAAACACAAATTTCATTTTCATGAAAAACACACAAAGAAACATAAACAGAAAAGCTGTTGTTCCTAAATCTACTCACCAAAAATAATCTAGAGCTCCAAAAATTAATCTAAGCTAGGACTACATAGATATAGTCAATATCAAACTTATCCAGTTGGATTTACTTGAAAAATCATTTTTGAACTCGTTCTAAAAATCACAGAAGAGCCTACTGGTCTTTTACTAAAATGGATGGAATTTCCATTTCGTAGCTCACCTTGATGTGAGGCCAAGTGCTATGGATAGATCTGTTCAATATCTATCCAGGACATTTTAGTTTGTTCATTTTAGCGACATATTTTAAAATTTATGTTCCAAACATTCTCACAGACACTTTGTGCCAATTCAGTCATTCTGAGAAGAAAATGGTCCAAAACTCAGATCTGCCATTTTTATGTGGTTAAGAATTCGTATTTTTAGGTTCATGATTTTTGGCAGATTTTATTTTGCAGGTTTAGTATTTTTCAAACGTCCAAAGTAAAAGTACAAGTTTCTGTTAAAAACTTAAATGAATAAACAGCAGTGCAGTGCGGGCTGGTTTGAGAGGGCGCGGCCCAGTTAACGGGCAACACGGCCTAGCTGTGCTGCGCGCGCGCGAGCGGGCGCAGAAACGGTCTCGTTCAAACGCGGCCGTGGATCTAGGATCCAACGGCGCGCGGTCATCTCCTACCTCACCTCTCCTCTCTCTCTTTGCCCCGAACGGCCGGCGGCGAAAAAGGCTCGGGGAGGGGTGTCGCGGGGCATTGTCATTGCCGCTCGGCGCGGCTCCAGGAGGCGGAACACGGCCGGTGCCCGTGGCGGCGCTCATGGACGGTGGCGGAGATTCTGCAAACGAGGGACCACGGGAGGGGGTCAGGGATGATCAAGGGGAGGTGGGGAGTTGATCTAGGCAAACGAGAGGGGTGGGGAAGGCACGAGGAAGGGAGGGCAACCTTGAGCTCCAGGCGGTGATTGTCGGGCTCACCGGCACGGGCATGCTCTCCAGGGCTAGGGCTCTGCCTCTACTCGACTTGGGGAGGCAGGGGGAGTATGAGCGAGGGCAGAGGCGCAAAGAAAATGGGCTTGGGGTACTTGTACCCGTGGTGACAAGGGGCAAGGGAAAAAATGGCCACGGGTGCATGCCAAGCAATGGCATGGGCTAGCCCTAGGGGGTGTTTTGGTCATCTCAACTCGTGCTCTGGTGTCCTAGTCATCTAACACATGGGTGCAGGTCAGGGCTGGCCTTTGGGTGCAAGTTGAGGCAAGGGGTAAGTTAAATAGGTCAAAGGCATGGGTCTCCATACCACTCCACCTCATCACCTTCTCTCTCATCTTTTCCTTCATGCACAAGGCTTCTAGAAGCTCACCAAAGTATCCTGGCTCGAGTGGGTACTGTGGTGTTCACTTATGGCAAGGTTGCATTTCAAAATTTGCAAAGAATCACAAAGAAATCAACTGATCAAAAGTGTATCTCTTACTGTACACTGAAATTTCAGAAAATTCAGTTTAGGACTTAGAAAATTTCTAAGTGTTTGAAACAGATGAAAAGTTCAAAAAGTTGAGTTTGTTTTCCAGGTATAGACTTGTTAACCAGGTTATATACTTTCAGAAACATGTTTTGGAAACAATTTTGAAATAGTTTAAGTCCATGAAAACAATGTGAAAAAGGTATACTTTCTGTTTTTATCTGTTTTTCAAAAATGCCTTTTTCTGCCTTAATTTTATACCACAAAAACAACAAGCAAAAGGTAATTTTTATTTATCCAAAAATAAAACTAATCTTGTGGATTTTTAGTACATATATCAAGGATTAATTAAAAGTCAAGAAAACAAAAAATAACATTTTATAGCCTAGTGAAAACAAGAGTAGATAACAACTACTTGGCTTTATTTTCAGGAAATGTTTTCCATAGTAATCCTTAAAGGAAACTTTCATAAATCATTTTGAAATCTTGTTTTCTTGGATCTATCAAATGTAAAAGTTTTTTTCAAGATGCAAACAAGAATGATCCAAGTTTTGGAATAAAAATCCACTCAAGTAATAATAGGAAAACATCAGGAAAAAATATCAGGAAAAATAATAGGAATGTTTTTCAGAAACATTTTGTATTGGTTTTATAAAGAAACAAAACTTGTGTTGCAAATATGATTAGGATCATAAACACATTTTAGTTCAAACAATCGTGTTGTTAGAAAGAAAAATTGTTGGCCCTAATTTTTGTCTTCTTAAGCACAGTACAAGAATCCAAAAACTGGGGTGTGACACTTCTCTCGCAGCTCTGCCTCGAGTGCGTCAAACTTAGGCACTGAAACTCTGTAGCCACCTGAACCCATCTTATGGTGATATACCTTCCGCTTGGCATTTTCCGCATTCTTGGCTGACCTCAGCTTCCCCTTTTCTGATTCCTTGTACGCCAGAAATGTTGTCCAGTGTACCTTCTGCTTCTCAAGCGGCCCCTCGAATTTTGCGACCTCTTTTTTCTTCTGATATTCCTTCCATAATCTTTTCTTGTAAGCATTGAAAGCCTCGGCCATCTTCTTCAGAGCCCAGTGCTTCACTGCGTCGCGCAGTTCCTGCTGTGCCGTCTCGTCATCCTCTTCATCATCACATTCTGGAAGCCTGAAATGGCTCATCAGCTTCTCGAACAAGAGTTGTTTGGACCGGTCTGTGACAAAATAAAATGCCATTCGTCTAGGATCGTCTTCGCCCTTTGCTGGCTCATTCCATTCTTCAATACTTATAGGGATTATGTCCCTAACAATAACTCCACATTGGCTTGTAAACTTTGTTGCTGTCTTGATGGGCCAAGCAGGTTCGCCGGTTCGATAGACTTGCTCGATTAACAGTTTCACTTTTGAGCTCATGTCTTGGACCGGGCCTCGTTTCGACCTCTTGCTAGACGATGTCGATGCAGCCTTCACTAAGGCTTGTTCATCACTTGTTTTCTCCGGTTCCGCATTTGTTCCTTGCAATTGCTCCTCTTCCTCCATTCCCTGACCTGATTCATTCAGGTACTGTGAGCCGTCGTCTTGATCACCTCCACCCTCATTGGGTCCACCGGGGAGTGTACCTTCTTCTATTATCACGAACACCTGTTCTTCACCCTCTCTGCCGTCCATAGCTCAACTAATACAAATGGAAGATAAAATACTTTAGTAAGTTATAAATTCTCTTGAAAAAATAATATTCCACTAAACAATCATGAAAACAGTACACTTTAGTAAGGAGTATGACTAGCAGATCAGATCGAGTCTTGCCGAGTAAAGTTACGACTCGAACGGGGCATAACAGATGTAGCATCCCAGATTATCCATATCATCTGTGAAAACATTGCAGATCACTTCCTCTTAGAAGAAGAGGAAGTGATCTGCAATATTTTCACACATGATTGGATAATCTGGAACGCTATTATGCACCGTTTGAGTCACAAGTTTACTAGGAAAGAGTGGATCTGATCTGCTAGTTATACTCCTGTCTAGGCCTATAGTACTCTGACGCGTAGTGTTCGTCTCGGTTCCCCTCGGTTCCCTCTAGACATATAGCTAATTTCCCTAAAAAAAATACTCCCTCCGTATCAAAATATAAGATGTTTTAGCTAGCATTTCCTAGACAATATGTACTAGAGATGTTTTAGTGTAAGATGCATATGAATCTACACACTAAAACATGTCTAGATACATTATATCTACAAAATGCTAAAACATCTTATATTTTGATACGGAGGGAGTACTATCTAAAATAGCTAATGGTACTAAAATGCTAATGTACTAAAATGGTACTAACATGTCCTAACTATTTCAAGAGGTCATATCTATAATAAAAAATTCTATATCATATCTTTATTTGAACAAGTCATATCTATAATTAATAAAAATTCTATATCTATAATAAATTTCTAAAACAAGTTATAATATCTATAATTCTAAATTTCTAAAGTAAAATTATATAATCCCTTTATCTATTTCTAAATTTCTATATCTAATCCTAAAAAAATTCTATACTAAATATTCACTCAGTTTCTATTTCTAAATAAAAATTCTTAAGTACTAATTATACTAAATACTAATATTCCTAAGTACAAAATCACTAATTATACTAAGTAATATTCCGAATTACTAAAAATGCCGGCGAGGTGAGCACTATGACGGTGAGCACTACGGCGGTGGATCTCTCTCCAGCGAGCACTACGGCGAGCAGTACCTCGAGGGCAGAACAGGGCGAACGACGAGCAAGACGGCGACGAGGACGGGGACGAGGATCTCGGCGGCGAGATAGGCGCGGGAGCGGGCTCGGGGGCGCGGGGAAGGGCGCGGTGGCGAGCTAGGCGGAGAGCTTCGAACGGCGCGGCGCGGCGCGGTGGAGCTCTCTCCGGCGGCGGTGAATTTGGGCAGCCTGACGGCGTCGGAGAGGATTTCGGCGCCGGAGACTTAGCAGTTTCTGAGGGTTTGCCCCGTGCGGTTGCTCCGCCCGGGGTTATATACTGGGAGGCCTTTTGCGCCGGTTGGAAACACCAACCGGGGCAAAAGGGTGGGAGGTGGGGCCCTTGCTTGCCGCCCACCTCCCCCTTTTGCCCCGGTTGGTACCACGAACCGGTGCAAAAGCCCCAAAATTTAGTTGTGTTGGCTTCCTGCCGCCATTTTTTTCTTCTGCCCCGCTTAAATACATTTTTCAAATGTTTTTTCAATTACATTTCAAATGATTTCGAATTAGGAGAAAGTTTCAATATGAAATGTGTTTAAAATTAGACAAAGATTTCAAACACATTTTCTGTTTAAAAAATTAATTATTCTAACTATTTAAACTAGTAACAATTTTTGAAAGTTCAAACATTTTAAAAAATCTAGTTTACGAATGGTTTTGAATTTGAAAAAACTTTCAATACGAAAAGTGTTTAAAATTGCGTAAACATTTCAAATACATTTTCAATATGAAAGTTCTGCCGCGTGGACACGTGGCGCGGGAGTTGTGACGCGTGACGCGGGAGTTGTGCCGCGTGGCCACGAGCGCGCGGTATAAACTGCCGCGCCTCGAGCGTCTTCTCCACTCCACGCGCGCACTCCTCTCCACGCACCGTCGCGCCGCCACCATGTCTCCGAGGAGGAACAGCACCACCGGCTTCCGCAGCGTCCCAGCACGCCAGAACGGAATGTTCACCGCGTATATCCGCTACGGGGACGATCGCATCCCCCTAGGCTCCTTTGCGACGACGGCGGAGGACGCCCGCGCCTGGGATGCGGCGGCCTGGCGCCTCAACCGCCCGCGGTCACTGATGAACTTCAACAACTACCACACCCTCTGGGAAGCGGAGGCCAGGACGCCGTCGGCGCAGATCGTCACTGCCGCCGACCACCGCCACCTTCGCCACCGCGCGTTTCAGGGCCTAGTCGACGCCAGGGACGACCGCGTCGTCCGCGAGTATTACCGGAACAATTCGGGGGAGGAGAGCGCCGACGAGGAGCTCTGGCAGACCCGCGCGGCTGAGCGGGCGGAGCGCCGCCTCGAACGCCACCTCGCGTTAGAAGCTGCTCGGGAGGTGAGGACGAAGGCGTTGCAAGAGCTCCGCCGGGCCGACCACACCGTACCTGCCGCGCGGCCTCTCCGTCGCGGAGCGCCGCCCACGACGGCCGGCCACGTATGTCGGGGATGGCATCGGTGCGCGCACCAGGGTGCCTTCAACGTAGGTCCTAAGGAGAGGAGTCGCGCCAGCCGCGGACGGCGCCCCGAGAAGAGGCGGTGCACCGGCCGCCGTGTGCAGGCTGCTGCTTTTTTTGTTATTTTTTTTAAAAAAATTATTGGGGCTGAAAAGCCACATGACCCTGACAGGTGGGTCCCACTATGAGATCCAGCGTCAATTTGCTATCAATTCGCAATCAATTCGAGATTAGTTTGGTTTTAAAAAATCAGTACTGAGGTGGTGGTTTTTTGCAATCTCACACTAAAATGGTGTTTTTTCTAAATTTCTGTACTAAAGTGGTGGTTTTATGCTAAATACTCTCACGATCCATATCTCGAAGATTTGAAAATCGATGCCACTAGAAATAAGGCAGCAGCGGAGCCACTCTCGCTCTCGCTCTAGCTCTAGGTGACAACGCGCTCACCGTCGTTGGCCACTCCGGCCACGGCGTCCAACAAACATTAGATTGCCTCTGATTACTCCGATCAAGGCAAACACCAATCAATCTCTCGGTTCTTCTCTCTTCTATTGGATCTATGGCGCTTTTGGATCTCAAGTTTGAAGAGGGTTTGGATTATCAAAACCGCATTCTCAAGAGGTTTGGCACTAGCATCAACTATCTTGAAGGTAAAGGTTTATGGGACTTCTATCTGGTGGTTGATTCCTCTAGATCAAAAAATCGTCTCAATGAAGATTCTGTGGGGCTGATCTTGCAATCATGCTTTGGTGGAGAGGCACGTCTTTTCAAAGTCAAATGTCTCCAATATTGGTCTTTTCGTTTCTCTGTTGCATCCAAAGAAGTGGGATTTGAGATTTTTATGGGAGGTAATATTTTCAACAATCTTTTCTGTATGAGTTTTTGGTTATGGGGTCGTGGAGGACCGGATTCACAAAAGGAATATTTGCTTTATCTCAAAGAACAAGAGAATGAACGGACAAAAGTTTCGCATGCTAAACAATCTAGATCATATGTTGAAGCTACTCAAGTCCCTAGATTTTTTGAAGATCATTGTCGTGTTCTTACATCTCCCGAAACATCTGTTCAGCCATCAAGGAGGGTTAATGCCCGTGATACCGCCAATTATACTTCCTCAAAGACAGGTTTGAATATTTCAAAAATTAATGGGCCGCATTTATTCTTTATCTGTTGTCTATCAGACGGCCATACCATGCCAAAATATACTAGCAAGATCAGATGTCATGCTTGTAAAAGATGGGGCCAGATTGGAGACAATTGTTGTTTCAATTCGGACGTTAATGGGCTGCCCATTATAGGAAAGAAAACCACGGCTGCTAAGATTTTTTTTTGGAAGCTCCTCGTTCATCGCGCATGAGATGGGACGTGACACAGGGGATTTCGGTGAGAGACATAAGAGAGTTCATTGCGGAGCAGAACAAAATGATTCAGTCTAGGCTTTTAGGCCCACACACCAGTGACTCACCAGGTAGAACTCCACCGATTTCCTCCTCATCTTCTACCTCCCCTGCTCAAGCTGTGAGGGTTTTCTCTTCTGCTCTGGTTCGAGGTGAATCTGCTCCAAATAGAATGGAGAACTTCCCCGTTCATCCTGCCCCTTTTCTCCCTCCAAATCGACAATCTCTGGTTATTGAAGGCCGGCCTGCAAGAGTTCCTATTATCCATGGTGAACACAGATTGACCAACGAAGACCTCGCGATTGTCACCATCATGCCAATGCCGCAAGGGGAGGTGGCTTTTCAGAATGTCCACAAGATACTAGGTGAGTTCTTTGTGGAGAAACGTGTTGACATCAGAACCATCTCTGAATGCCCGTTTGGCCAAACTTTCGTCAGATTTTTCAGTATTGAAGATAGGGATTGGTTTGTGTCAAATGGCCCGCATGCATGTGATGATGTCCACTTGATTTTTCAAAAGCACAATGAAGGACTCAACTGGAGGAGATTTAATCTCAATAGGGAAGTTTGGATTCAGATCATTGGTTTCCCGGCTGATCTTAGGTGTATGCATGAACTGGCTAATACAGTACAGAGTTTTGGTAAACTGCTTGTTTGGGATAGAACCAAGTCTACTAATGCATATGTGCTGCTCAAAATCAGTGTGGTTGCTTTGTGTGATATTCCTTCTAGATCAATGGTCTCGGGTGCAGATAGATTTAGTGGGGAGTCTTGGACATGTCCTATTATTATACTCCAGGATCAGCTACTGAATGATGGTCCACCTGAAGAAGAAGAGGTGCCAGTAGATGGGGTTCCACATCCTATCCCCCCTGAACCTTTCCACCATCCAAACCAGAACAACATCTTGATAGGTCCCCTGCCACAGAATGAGGTGGGTAATCAAGAACTTCCTGAGGAGAATGCACCTCTTATTGCTAATCATGTTGGCAATCATCCTGTCCAGTTAGCTATTGAGCAGCAGTTGGCAGCAAATGTTGTGGCATGGGACCGATGGGCCATGCCTCTCTGCTAATGAATTAGTGGATATGGAACTTCAGGCAGGGGAATTTCTTGAGTTAAATGATTTGATGGGTCCAACTATTGAAGTGGCAGGACATAATGAAAATGATGTTGACATGGGTAGTGATCTGACATTGACTATCAACTTATCTGAAGAAAATACTATCTCTGAAGGCTCTATTCATGGTCCAATTGGCCAGTATCAGCAGATGGATCCCTTGCAGCCACACGACTTATTGGACCTCAACATACCTGTCCAGGAGATGGCCCCCCATCAATTGGAAGTGGCCCAAGTTCAACCTATGGAGGTTCCTGCTCTGAACCTTTTCCCTGCTATTGAGAATATGCTCATTCAGAATCAGGAGGAAGAGATTGACTTCCTAGCTATTCAAAGCCAACAAGCTGAAGTTGCTCAATATCAGATGGAACACATGGCAGATTTAGTTTTATCTACAGAGATCACTAACAATGTGTTTCAGACTGTGCATGTTACTCCATCTAAACAAGGCCCAGCTTCTCCTATTGGAGATAATACTCTTGTGTCAATGGAACAGAATGTACACATTGAGGTGCAAGAGGAGGCTATCAAGGAGACTCGTGATCTCAGTCAGAAGGATATTTCTATGGTTCATACTTCCACAGATGAGATTGATTAGATGGTTGAAGCACATGACATGAGGGGTATCTTGCCAGATAATCAAGTGGAGAAGGAACAGGAGGAATTAAGTGATAATGATTCAAGTACTTCATTGCAGGGAGCCCCTCCTAGTTTTCCAGTTGCACTTTTCAAAGATAAGACACAAGTTTATGACAATTCAGATAAGATGGATCCTATGTCTCAGATTATGTTGCAATCCTATCTTTTTTCAGAAGCTAATGTGCTGGGAGAAGATGGTGCTGCCCTCTGGAGTAAACATTGTGCTCCTAGGGAAGATAATGTCAAGGTTACACAGGTACCTATTGAATGGATGAATTTTTTCACACCTGCACTTCTATCTCATGAGAAATTTGCATGGGCAAAATCTTTTCTTGAAACTCAATTATGGAAGTTCATAGTGGAAGGCACCTCACCATCATCACTTAGGCCCTTTGTTATTCCTGATAAATGCCCTATCTCTCAGAATTCTGATGGTCAAAATGTTGCATTGGGACATGAACAACATATTGGTACACCTGAGCGTACTATCTGTACATCCAAAGGCAATGCTACTACTTCAGTCCTCCATGCTAATAAGAAAAGGAAGGAGAAAGCTCCCTTGGTTGAAACTGAGGTAAGAAGAAGTACTAGATTGCAGCAGATCAATAATGGTTTTAGAAAATCTGTCTGTAAGAACAAGCATTGTGTTAGTTGCACAACTAAACCCCCTATTATTCTAGCCAAAATTGTGAGAAATTTCTCTGTATCTTTTTGTAAGGTGGAACCTGAATTATGCTCTGAGGAGGAGCTGCTCAAGTTGTACATAAAAAAGAAAAAGGTGCAGAAGGAGATGCCTCCGAGTGTTCAAGTGGAGGAAGAATCAGCTTGATTGCTGCACCTTGATGATGGTAGTATTTGAGTAGTTTTAGTACCCATGATAATAGTGATGTATGCATTTGAGCCTTTTGTGGTACCTAAGACAATATTATATATGGTTGTATGGTTCAACTATGTAATATTGATGACTATCTATGAGTATTTTATCAGTATCTTCTGGGAAGTATCTAAGGAGTGGATATCTGTTTCAAGTTTATATTTTACATATGGATAGATCTTGCATCATTTTGGATTGGAACATTAGGGGGATCAATGATCCCAATAAATGGATGGCCCTTAGTTACAAGATTATGGAATCTTGTTGTCATATCATCTGCTTGCTGGAGACTAAGAGAGAGAATTTTGATATCTCCTATATTTAGAATTCCCGTCCCAAAAGATTCAACAAGTTCATGTTTTACCCATCTGTGGGTAATTCTGGAGGTCTTATAGTGATTTGGAACGGAGCTTTGTTCAGTGGTACTATGATTCAGAATAATTCACATGCTATATCAATCAATTTCACCTCTACCTATAACAATACTGAATAAGTGCAAAAAAAAAATATAACAATACTGAATGGATTTTTACAAATATTTATCAATCATGTGAGTATGTTGCTAGGCAGGAGTTTATTCATTGGTTTAGTAACTTGGATTTTTCTGATATTAGAAGTTAGTTAGTGGTGGGAGATTTTAATTATATCAGATATCCTGATAATAGAAGCAGGCCTGGTGGTAATGAACATGACATGCTTGCTTTCAATGAGGCTATTAGCAACTTGGCATTGGTTGAAATTCCTATTAAGGGAAGAAACTACACTTGGAGTAATATGCAAGCTGCCCCACTGTTAGAAAAATTAGACTGGGTTTTTTCATCTGAAGAATGGACTCTCTCTTTCCCCAACACTATGGTTCATCCTCTAGCTAAAACTATATCAGATCACACTCCATTTATGATTAAGATAGGTACTGATATACCTAAGACCAAAAAAAATTAGATTTGAAAATTATTGGTTGCAGCACAATGATTTTAAGGACATGGTCAGAAATATTTGGGAGCTGGATGTTTTTCTAAATAACAGTGCCAAGACCATCACTCCTAAATTCAAGAGGTTGAGGAAAGGTATCAGGATCTGGTCCAAGAATAAATCAAGGCTGATTGCTTATATTCAAAACTCCAATGATCTTATTGGGCTTTTTGATATGATTGAAGAATCCAGGGACCTAACTCTATGGGAACGCAATGGAAGAGAAATAATTAAGGAACACCTTTTTCACTTACTCAGAAGTCAAAAGGAATACAGAGAGCCACCATTAGATGGACCAACCTTGGAGAAGCAAACACTAAATTTTTCCATGTCAAAGCTACCATAAAATTTAGGAGAAATTACATCTCATCTTTCCAAGATGAATTTGGTTTTGAGCATTCTGAACACTCATTTAAAGCTATAGTATTGGAGAGAGCTTTCAAACAGAGGCTGGGTACCACTGTCCCTTGTAATGATGACTTTCAACTTCTTTCATTGATTAATAGAGCGGATAATCTGGAGCAATTAGAGGTCCCTTTTACTAAATAAGAGATTGATTCTGTTATCAAGGAACTCCCAGCTGATAAAACTCCTGGACCTGATGGTTTCAACACAAATTTCATTAAGGAGTGTTGGCCTATTATTGCTGAAGATTTCTATTATTTGATAGAGGATTTCTTTCATGGAAGGGTGAATATTCAAAGTATAAACTCTTCCTTCATCACTCTCATACCCAAAAAAGAGAATCCTATCAATGCCTCTGATTACAGACCTATCTCTCTATTGAACTGCTCACTCAAGATTATTACCAAGCTTTTAGCTAATAGACTTCAGAAGATCATGCATAAACTTATACATGTTAATCAGTATGGTTTTCTTAAAGCCAAATCCATTCAAGACTGCATGCCTTGGGTCTATGAGTACATTCATAGATGCTTCCAGGATACACATGAATCTATCATCATGAAATTGGATTTTGAAAAGGCTTTTGACCTTTTGGACCATAATGCTATTCTAAATATTTTGAAGGCAACAAGTTTTGGTACCAGATGGATTAAATGGATCAAGCTTATATATTCTACTGGTTTCTCTTCTCTCTTACTAAATGGTGTCCCTGGCAAGCAATTTAAATGTATAAGGGGTGTAAGGCAAGGGGATCCTCTTTCCCCTTATATTTGTGATAGCTGCAGATCTCCTTCAGGATGTTCTTAATGAAGCTATGAGAAATTTGTTGATCACTCATGTCTTCTCATCATTAGTATGCCCCGATTTTCCCTTGTTACAATATGCTCATGATACTATTGTCATAATGAGGGCTTGTAGTACTCAGGTACAACATGTTAAAAGCTTGCTATCACATTTTGAATCTTTCACTAGATTGAAGATCAACTATCACAAATCAAGATTGATCCCTCTCAAGGCTAGTGAGGAGGTCTGCCTTAGGTTGAAGAACATTATGGGTTGTTCCATTGAGACATTGCCCATTAATTATGTTGGTCTGCCTTTATTTATTTCGAAGCCTAAGGTGGATGATTTCTGGCCTCTGATTAAAAGATTAAATGATAGACTGCATGGATGCTCCTCTTTCCTTTCATATGGTGAGAAATTGATACTTGTGAAGGTTGTTTTCTCTTCACTGCCTATGTTCTATATGAGCAGACTCTAGATACCTAAGACTGTTATGGACCATATTAACAGAAGTATCAGACACTGTTTTTGGAGAAAATATGGGATGGAGGATAGAGGTTCATCACTTATTTCCTGGAATAAAGTGAACAAGCCACATGATCAGGGAGGACTGGGGGTGCTTGATCTTGGTATACAAAATAAAGTACTGCCGATGAAACATTTGCACAATTTTTTTAACAATGAGAATCTTCCATGGATTAAGTTGATTAATGAGAGTCATTATTCTCATAGGATGGTGGATAACAGAAAGGTTGGCTCCTTTTGGTGGAGGGACATGATTAAATTTATACCTGATTACAAGAATATTTCTACATGTAAGATTGGTAACGGGAAGACTGTGGCATTTTGGACTGATAAATGGTGTGATGTTATATGCTCTGAGCAATTCCCACAACTTCATTCTTTCTGTTATAGTACAAATCAATTTGTTTGGGATTTTTTAAATTCCAATGATATTGCTGATAACTTTCAACTTCCATTATCCAACCAAGCTCATCAACAACTCATTCAGCTTCAACACAACATTCAAGGCATCCAGTTATCTGACAACTCTGATAGATGGTCATACAGATGGAAAAATAAGAATTCTGTGATTTCTGCAGCCTACAAGCAATTCATTGAGGGACCTAAGTCTCATTGCCTTTTCATAAGTACTTGAAAAAATGCTGCTATTTTAAGATACAAGATTTTCTTCTGGCTACTGCTTCATGATAAACTTAATACAAGGAACTTATTACACAGGAAGAATTTTCATCTTCAAAGTTATGATTGTCAAATCTGTGATAAATTTATGGAGGAGACTTCGCTTCATCTTTTCTTTGACTATCCATTTGCAAGCAGATGCTGGGATCATATTGATATTAACAGGAAGAGAGGCATCTCTGTTTATCTCTACTACTATTAAAAGAGCAAACATATTCATTGCTACGCGCACCCAACCTAAGGTACACTGAACAACACAGACCAACGAGAGCCTCAGGATCAGGCCCACTAATTAGGATCTAACCGTCGAAAATAAAACTAACCCATACCGTGTGTACGTTTAGTAATTTCGGTTGGCGGACGAAAACTCTGCCCATCCACCCCGCACGCTCCGATTGAGTAGTTAATGGCGTGAATCTCTCTTCCTTCCTGATTTCCTTCTCCACCTTCCTCTGCTGCTCTTTCTTTCTATCTTTTTGCACGCAAGCGAGGCGACAACGCAGTGGCGGTGCTTCGGAAGGCATGGTGCCGGTCGCGGCTGTGGTTGCTCGCCCCGGCGATGGCGCGTTGTGGGACGCCGCCGTGCTCATGGCCATCAGCCCCTCTGCAGGCCGCCTTCTACGACCGTGCATCGGTCCCTTTCCGGCCTCTACAGCCGCCCTCGCTGTTCCGCCGCCACCTGCAACGGCCCTGCCTACGCCGTCGTCCAACACCTCATCTCCCAGGTGAAGCCTACTCAGTCCCTTGCCACCCCTCCACTCGCCATCAAGGTACAAGCCGGGAGCTATTTTCGCCTAATTGTGCTCCCTCCTGATCGTGTCCTGCCTGTGCAACCGTTCTACACCACTTGTGAATTTTTCAGACATGCACGATAGTAATTACCCTGTAGCAGTGTGGATTATGGCCATGCTCTGTCAATGGATACAGAGTAAGTTAGCTCTTTTAGTCCTACACCTGATTCTACCCGATGCTTACATCTGAATTTGTTCAACTCTTCGTAATTTTTTAGAATTTCACTATCATATCGTTTTTAATTTGGAATCTTTAGCCACCACATGATAATTAACTTGGGATGCTCTATATTAATCAAACTTGTTGAATGCATCTTTATACTCTTATCTCAATGTCAATACATCTCTGTTGTGTTCCATTGATTTTTTTTCCTGTTTTAGAAGCATTCAGGTCAGACAAACCAGTTTAATGTAGAAAGCAACTACCTTACAGAGATGATATTGGTGTTCCGCATACTGTAGTATCTTTTACCTTGCGGTTATGGATTGTTCGGCTACTAGCTTATCTTTTCTTCTCATCTTTTCCTTTTATGTTCTGGCATTTTTTCTACAGGTAAGGATAGAGAGGATTTAGCTGCCTGCCCTGCTCCTGGCTGTGAAAAGGTGCAAGTTAATTCATGTCAAAATTCAAATATGAGATCAGGTATGTGTTCAACGAACAAGTCAATACTCAATGCCTTCCAAACTTTTCCAATGTGCCTGTTCCAAAAATTTCAGCTTTGGTTGAATGCAAATTTCAGTTGAGACCGCTCTCTTGATCTTGGTTTAGTGGACGAGGATACAACAAAGTGCCTTCACGATGGTAAGAACTCAGTGCAGTTTAAACTTGGAACTCTAAAAGTAGATAGCGAGCATCTCAATATCCATGATTCACCTTTAGCAACTAGAGTTAATCAAGTTAGTATAATTGACATATTAGTAGTAATTATATCAGCACGGAGTAATGATACCTAGACTTCTGTTGTACTTTGCATCATGGTTGGGGTCAACATTTGGAGAGAGAAATTAGTTACCGGGGAAAGGAGCGGAAGCAAAGGAGTTGGAAACATCACCCTATAAATTTTCTGGTGCTGCAAAGCCTATTTGATATAGGAAGAGATAATTATTGTTCTGCTGTGTCTTGGTCAGCTCTATTTCTGGGTATTATTGATATTGAGACAAGCTAGATTTATCTATTTAATTTTGGAATTATATTTTTTTTTGCATAAATATACGTAACTGCGAGACATACCACAATTATATGACGATATGTTGTTTCCAACTTCCCATATATTCTACTTAACGCGGATTTCTTTATATAATGTATCATGGTCGTCGATTTGAAACTCTCAGGTTCATCAGATGGCTAAAAATACAAGTTGCCTAAAGGGTAAGTTTGCAACCTACATGAAACTCTCAGACACTACAAGAAAGATGACATTTAGTCACCAAGCAATTGCCACCAAGCAGTTTGGTGGCTATATATGTACCATTTGTCACCAATAACCTAATAGTTTGGTTACTATTGCTTCACTAAACCTTTAGTCACCAAGGGCTGGTAACTAAAGATTGTCATTTAGTAACCAACAAATGCAATGTTGGTTTCTAAATACATTCAGCAACCGGGTTTTAGCAACCACGAAGAAATCGAGAATGTTGGTGATAATAAATAATTAGCAACCAATAGTTGATCTCTAGTAACCAAGTACCTTTGTGACTAAAGGTCTATTCTATAGTAGTGAGATTCATCTGTGTGCGAGTTTTCTGCTGTTTGGTAATATTGTTACTGCACTAATTAAATTTCTTCATGCTATTGTTGTTTGTTGTTCATGTCATTTATCATCCAATGCATGAGATAATATTAGTTCAAACTGAATGTACATGGAGGATAGTTATTCTATGTATATGGAGGATGATCTATTTATCAATGCTCTTTACTGGTTATGACTCGGGATAAGACAATATTGTTAGATTTTCAGATCCACTTGTTTCTCATGAAGATGGCCAGTTCATTCAATTCATGGACAGAATGCTGGAAGCGACAAGTAATCCCGAGAGACTTGCACAGATATAACACGCTATTTTCGAGTTTTTGAGCAGAAATAAGAAATATATGGCCAACCAATTTACTATTATTCCATGTTCTATTTAGGAACATATGAAGAGTAAATGTGTATGAAGTTGCTTATTCATCAACTCATAATACTTCTATTATATAGTCACATTGGTCTCGAGGCAGATTGTGTGGATTGATCTGTCCTCAAAACTCAACCTTGTTATTATGTTAGTGATCAATTGTGCAGTGTGATATAGCTTTAAAATCCTCAATCTCGAACCATTATGTATTTGTATTTAAGCCTGAATAAATAATGTTATGTCATATTTGTGCAAATTTTAACCATGCTGGAATGTGTGAAAGGAACATTTTTTTTTCATAATAAATCTGAGGTTGGCCTTTGTTCCAGCCAGATAAGCAATCTGGGGGTGTTGATCAGATCAATTAAGATTGATTTTAGAGTTGTGTCAAGCTCTGTTTTATCTTTGGCCTCAAATAATTCATGCACAATGGCTACTATGCTAAGTATGCAGACAAAGTTGTGGAACTAAATTTTTTCCATGTCACTAATGTAAGTGGCTTAGTGAGGAAAAAGATATTAAAAAGCAACTCACTATGAAGTGAAGTTAGATTCAAAATATTATTTTATATTTTAGAGACGTGCGTGCACGTGCACACCTACTAGTGATGAAATAATTCTTCTTCAGCAGATCATTCCTAAAGATATTGCGATGGAAGTGATCAGCATGGGTTGCTGGAATATATGGAAACAAATAAATGACAAGATTTTGAACAACATCACTCCATGTCCCAGATCATGGAAAATTCAACTCTCTAAGGACCTCCAAATCATCATTCTTAGGATGAAACCCAGATATATAGATACTCTGAAGAACTGGATAGATTCAGCTCTTAGTTAATCTTCATAGTTTATCCTCATAGTTTATTTATGATGTTAGAGAAAACCGATATCGGTTGAGTTTTTAGGCTAGTCACAATGGGGCGTAACATAGACTAGTAACATACACGTTATCCTAGGCTATGTTACCACCTCCACAATGGGTAGTAACCAACATGTGGTGTCATGCAAGCCCTATTAATTAGCTTATAGACTCACACTGTCTTGGGATATGTGATGTTACGGTAACTAGCTAAGTTACCACAACACTCTCTCTCCTTATTAAATACTTGTCACATCAGCCTTTTGTCCTATGTGGCATCTAGTGAAGTTACTCCCACTGGGCTAGCCTTAGGGGCTATGTAACATTGTTTATTAATATATACCGTAGAACACTTTGTTCTACGGTTCATTGCCTCTAAAAAAATGCCACTAGAAATTAATCTGACAAGAACTCACTGGTAGAAAAAAGGCCTTCCATACGCCCCCATTAGTCCCCAAACTTCGCGCCCCGTGACTAAAGGGGTTTTAGTCCCGGGTCGGGAGGAGACCCGCGACAGAAGGTCATGCGTCGTGGGTTGGGAAGCGCGTGGAGGGGCGTGGAGGGCTTTAATTCCGGTTGGCGTCGCCACCCGCGACTAATGATCCAGTCCGCTGGCCTCCCTGCCTTTAGTCCCGGTTGGCCTGGCCACCCGGGACTAAAGATACAAACTGCTTGCCTCCCGCGTGGCGGTTTTATTCGCGAGCGAGAGGCAGAAGGGCGCCATTGCTACAGTGCGCACCCGATTCTCTGTTTCTTCTTCTCGCTTCTCTTCTCTTCCTCTCTTCGATCTTCCTCCACCAAGCACCCATGGATGAAGTTGGGAGACTGTCCGTGTGGCCACACCATGCGGCAAGAGTCTCGATGTGGCCTACACCAATAGTTGCGAGAGGCTCCCCGGTCTTTTTGAGCATTTCGGCTATCTCTATGAACAAGCCGATGAACACCATAGGTTCTTCGGGCTTGATCTAGAGTATACGGCGGATCAACGGGATGTTGCCGTCATCCAGATTGCGCTCAAGGAGTTCGTTTTGGTCTTTCAATGGTCAAGGTAACGCACACGTACAATCTTGCATTTTCGATTTGTTTGTTGCATCTGAAAAATACATGTGTTGCAACATATCTAACACGTTCTATTTTTGTTGTTGCAGTAGTTCAAAGGGTTCTACGGCCCTTATTGATTTTCTTGTCAACATGGGGTACGACTTCTGCAGTGTTGACATCACTCAAGACCGACAGAAGTTGATGCGATTGGGTATTGTGATACCTGAAGATCACTACATTGATCTTCAGGATCTTATCCATTTTGATGATTTGTTCGGTCACAAGACCGGGATGGCTTCGATGGCAACCGCCTTCATCCATGCCGACTACAAAACCATGAAGTCTGGTTTCGCCTCCAAGAATCACAGGCGTTGGGGGAAGACCCCACTGGAGCGGACCAACCTCAACTATGCAGCCATAGATGCATACGTTTCCTACGAGTTGTTCCGCATCTACTCGACGGAGCTCGAGTAGATGGTGTTTGTACCGCATGTCTTGCGTTCGATATCTTGCGTTCGATATATGCATGTAATGGATATATTAGTATGTAATAGATATATATTATTATGTAATGGATATTATTTCTATATTAATTCCTAGCTATACTATTTCGATATTATGTCAAACACACATTTCAAAACAAACAAACAAAAACACATCAAGAAAACAAACAAAAACACATCAAGAAAACATATATCTAGTCAAACCAAACTCATCCAGTTGGATTTACTTCAAAATACATTTTTGAACTCATTCTAAAAATAATAGAAGAGCCTACTGGTCTTTTTAAGATTTTAAAATGAATTGGTATTATTTTTCTTAATTTTTTCATATATTATTTGTATTTTTAAGATTTTAAAATGAATTGGTTTTATTTTTCTTAATTTTTTGATATATTATTTGTATTTTTAAGATTTTAAAATGAATTAGTTTTATTTTTCTTAATTTTTGATATATTATTTGTATTTTTAAGTTTTTAAAATGAATTAGTTTTATTTTTCTTTATTTTTTGATATATTATTTGTATTTTTAAGATTTTAAAATGAATTAGTTTTATTTTTCTTTATTTTTTGATATATTATTTGTATTTTTAAGATTTTAAAATGAATTAGTTTTATTTTTCTTTATTTTTTGATATATTATTTGTATTTTTATGATTTAAAAATGAATTAGTTTTATTTTTCTGAATATTTTGATATATTAATAGTATTTTTAGAAATAATACAAATTAGAAAGTTAATGTTTATTTATTTATTCAAAATTATTAATTACATCACTACTTTTGTTTATTAAAAGATTTATTTGAAATTCAAACAATAAAGAAATGTGATATCGACCAACATGTTAATAGGATTGATATGATACTACTATCATATACATGCGTGCGAAACACTTGGATGCGGGACGAGATGGAACTCGGAAGTTAAGCGTGCTAGTGCTAGAGTAGTGGGAGGATGGGTGACCGAGCGGGAAGTTGTAAGTAATTTGACTAGAGATAATTGTAGGTAGACACTAAGCAAATAATACAAATTCTGAAAAAAAAAGGAAGTGAAAAATTGGAGTGAAAAATAATTAGAAACCCAAATGAATTAAAGAAATTACGAAATAAAGTTTAGTCCCGGTTCGTGTGGCCAACAGGGACTAAAGGTCCTCCGCCCCCCGGCTCACGCCACCCGCCCACGTGGCCGGGCCTTTAGCCGCGGTTCGTAAGAGGCGCGACTAAAGGGGGGGGGGCCTTTAGTCGCGCTTATTTAGTCCCGGTTGCGCGGCCGGGATTAATGGGCCTGGCGAACCGGGACTGTAGGTCTATTTTCTACCAGTGACTCCGGCCTGAGACAGACCAAGAGGGTAACTTATTGAGTTTTTCTCGATTTCTCGGATCCATCATCACGAGCGTGAGTATTTAGACCTCAGATATTTTGCTGTTTCCACAAGTGCCGAGGAGAAATGCAGGCCGTCCATCCACGATTTACCATTCTAACTCCCGATGTGGACGAATATTTTGCACTCACTTCCGCTAAAGTACTAAAACTGAGAAGTCTCTTTCTGCTGTAACCTTGCATTATAAATAACCATGTCCATATAAGTTGTCATACGCTCAATGCTATGCGTCGTGGCTTTCTTTTGGAAAACGCTGACGTTCCCCTGGGGATCGTGGCTCGCAATCGTCCGGATGCCTTGCCTGCCGCGCGCATACGAAGGAGAGCAGGGCCACCACGAAACGTTATCTCTTCGTTGCTTCCACCTCGCCCACTCGTTCGTCCCCCGAGCGAGCAGTTGCTCTGCTCTGCTATTCCTCCCGAGCGAGCCCCGCGCGAGACTGCTCCCCAGATCCGCACCGTACCCTGCCGCCGCCGTCCCCTACCGTTGCCGCCCGCCCCCTCGCCGAAAATCCCGCCCGTCACCGCCCCATACTCCCCCGCCCCGTTCCCACCCTCCTCGACTGCTTGCTCCGCCGGCCCGAGCTCCCTCCGCCCGCCTCCGAGCTCCCCTGCCCGCCTGCGAGCTCCCTGCCGACTCTGCCCACCTCCGAGCTCCCCGCCGACCCTGCGAGCTCCCAGCCGACTCTTCCACCGAGCTGCTGGCCGTCACGGCGGCCGCCGAGTCCGAGGTGGGGAGCACCGGCGCCAACGGGGTCAGCTCCGCCGTCAACGGGTTCACGCGGAGCAGCTGTAGAGGACGGTGGCGCCCTCGCCGGCTTCCCCGGCCTCCTCGGGCGCGGCCCCCCGGTCGCCGCAGGACCCATCATGCGCGAGGGGCCCCAACCTCCCCAAGCTCGCCCGCAAAGGAGCAGTGCCTCGCGCTCGGACAGATTTTTTTGTGCTTTTTTTTTCTGTACAAATAGTTGCTACTATACGTATTTTTTTTTGTTTTTTTTGCACAAATTTTTTGCTACTGTAACTCCGGCGAGGTCCGATTTTTTGCTCTAATAGCATTTTTTTTTGCTACAATAAGGTTATTTTTTTTCTTTTTTAGTATAAGTTTTTTGCTTTGCTATTCCTCCGGCGAGCAAAAGTCTCCGGCGACGGCTCCGGCGAAATCGACTTTTTGCTACTGTAGCAAAAAAAAGGGGACTTTTTTCTCCGGCGAAAACGGGACTTTTTTTTGCTACGGGAGCAAAAACGAAATTTAGACAAAAAATAGGACACGTGGGAAGCGCTGAGCGTCCCCCGGGGGATCGAAAATTTCGATCCCCCGCCTCCAGCAAACGACACGTGTCCCCACGGGTCCACCTCACGCGCACGGAAAAAATGTCCACGATTGGGAAGCGGTCAACCGCTCTATCCCTCTGCGCTCCTCTGCGCTCACGAACAACAAATCCAGCAGCGCGTGGGCACCTCCGGTGAGCTCCACCGCCCGCCATTGAGGGCTCCGGCGAGAGATTCGTTGGCTCACAACTACGGTAGCACCGCCAGCGCCGCAGCTCGCCGACGTAGTAGCACCACCGCACCTCTACAGGAGCACGGCGGCCTTGAGGAGCACTCCGGCGGTCTTGCGGAGCACCGCCAAAGGGAGCAACGCCGGCGGCGTTGGGGAGCACCGCCTGTGGACGGGGGGAGCAACGCGGCGGCTTTGAGGAGCAACTCCGGCGCCCATCGGAGCATCGCCAGTGCCCATCGAAGCATCTCCGGTCGCCCATCGGAGCAACTGCATGCGCCCTCGGAGCATCCCCGTTGGCCCATCGGAGCATCCAAAAATTTGCATCGGAGCAAAAATTTGGAGAAGAATTGCTCCCGCCGCCGCCGTTGCTCCCTTCCGGCGCCGTCGTCGACGAAGCTCCCGTCCACCTCCCAGCTGCTACAATAGGGCGCCGAAGATGCTCCCTTCGCCGTGGACGATGCTCCCGTCCTTCCGACGCCGTACATGCGCCCTCGGAGCATCCCCGTTGGCCCATCGGAGCATCCAAAAATTTGCATCGGAGCAAAAATTGGAGAAGAATTGCTCCCGCCGCCGCCGTTGCTCCCTTCCGGCGCCGTCGTCGACGAAGCTCCCGTCCTCCCAGCTGCTACAAAAATAGGGCGCCGAAGATGCTCCCTTCGCCGTGGCCAATGCTCCCGCCCGCCTACGCCGCTGCTACAATAGGCTGTTGGGCGACGACGAAGCTGTTGGGCGACGACGACGAGGCGGAGCCGGCGATGAGCGAGCCGGTGTCGCGGGGATGGAGCTCCCTGGCCGCCGTCGCCGGGGCGGAGGTCAACCCGAGAGGAAAAAATGGAAGGAGCGGTGGAGAAATTCTCTCCGAGACGAAGAGATAAGGCAGGGGGCGGTGGGGAGAAAAAAACGCGGGTGGGGTCCACCACGGACGCGCGGGGCATGCGCGAGGAGGCCACGTATGTGGAGCGCGCAAGTGAGCGACCCGGAGGATGATCCTCCGGGTGATTGTTAGCATTTCCCTTTCTTTTTTGTTCCTTGGCTTCCTATTTTTTGGCAGCCGCTTTTTTACTCTAATAACGATATTACTAGCTTAGAATGAAAAATCGTAACACAAATCTTCGGTGCTTATAGAAAATGCTGGTTTGATAAAAACTCCTGCTGGACAAAGAAATTTACATAATAAAATTGATAGGCCGAGCACACTAATGGCCATAATTCAAACGCTATCTAGGAGTACTGATATGATGGATTATCCTAATCCTGGCACAGCAGGTCTTTGGAGATCTTGCAAGGAATGAATCCACCATTACGAGCGAGGCTTTGGGAAGCCTCTGTGTATCTGAAGGATGATTGTAGCGTCTTGTTCAACATATCAACAGCGATGACCCATGTCTCCTCTCCATCAACTTGACGGTGATTGCTGAGCACAAAGTAGACGACATTGGGCTCCTCCATGCTCATGCGAGGAAATGTCGGCGCAACACGTGGCATGTCGCCATAGCCCTCTTGAGTCCAGAGCTCATCGTCTTCCATTTCACTCTCTTTCTCCCACGTCATATTGTTCTTATCATCTTGCCTCAACCTCCACACTTTGATGGTAAATAGAGCGGAAGCGGTTGCACGGGTACGCGAGATGAAGACGGTGGTTGTGACAACCTCGACGAACTTAATGGTGCGGCCACCATCGGTCGAGCACAAGCCCCGTTCCCCGTAGCCCCTACCTCCAGCGCGAGCGTACGTTCCAAGGTCACCATAAGGATCAGCAACGGAGATCTTTCCCGTGGGTAGGCGGACGTAGCGTAGCTCAGGGTTGTTGCATCCGGTAAGGTTGTCGAGAAACAAGACGCCCATGGAGTAATCCACGTAGCACAAGGAACCAGCGCACGGGACCACTTCGTCGGTTGACCACAACATTAGTTCGTCGCCTTGCCCCTTCTCATAGCGGATCCTCGGCTGTGGAACCGTGGCCTCCCAGCTGCACCGTGGACTACAGGACCGGAGCACATAAAGCACAGCTTCCACTGGAGTATAATCGTTGTCCACGCATCTGTACGTCCGTTTAATCTCGAGGTCCGCCGCCACGAATTCGTCGGTATCTTGTCCATCGCGTATGAGGGCAATGTGATGAGGCGGCGTGGACGTGTGGCTGATGGGTAGTAGCCGGAGCGTGGGCGGCCGCGTGGAGCCGACCGTGTACACAAAAAAGTCTGAACTGTAGTGCCAGCAGTTTCCGCCGGAGTACCTGGGGCCGAGGATGAGAAGGATGAAGTTGTCATGCGCAGCTACGACCATAGATTTCCGCTCGTCGTACAGGTAGGACAAAGGGTCCTCCGACAATAGTGTGTTCTTGGTGCATGTCCAGCTGACTGAAAGGCGGGAGATATCAGGGGGGTGCACGACGGCGCGGAAGGAGACGCGGATAGGCTCGCCATTGGAGGTCATGGCGTGCGCGGTTGTCCAGCGGGAGTGATCCTTAGAGGAATCTGGGGTGCGGTCCTTGTGGAAGTCGAGGAGAAGGTTGTGGGGGTCGAGCATAACCCAGTCAGGATAGCGTTGGGACGGTGATGAAGACGTGCCGGCCGAAGCCGCCGCCGCTCCGGAGCTGTCGTCCATGAACACGGCACCCGACGTGTGGTGTGGTGGATTTGTGATTGGTGGGTCAGGAGAAGGAAGAAGAAGCCCAGCCGGTTAGGGTTTAGTGGCAGGTCAACCCGACGCGTTTCGTGGGTCATGCTCGTACACGGCCGGCCCAACAACCAGCAAATCTTCCTATAGAGTAATAGCCTATTTTGCACCCTGACTCATAGACCAAGTCTGACTTAAACCACAACTCTTATAATGACTAAAGTTTTCTCTAAGGCCAACACGTGTATCCAAGCGTGCAGCCTTAGTAAGTCACTGCCTACTGTTGTAATGCAACCCTTTGAGTAGATGTAGTGCCACGATGGTGTATACCGTGGTCCACCTTTTGAAAAAAAAATTGCGAAAAGACCAACAAGTTTATTAAGCATCAACAACAGTATAAAGAATACCAAAAAGAATAAAAATTACAAAGACGTCTTGGGACCACCTACCGACGACTACAAACACTGAAGCGAGCCGAATGCGTGCCGCCGTACTCACACCCCTCCCTCGTTGGAGTCGGGTAAAGCTTGTTGTAGTAGACATCCCGGAAGTCGTCATGTTAAGTCCCAAAAGACCAGCGCACCAGAACACTAGTCATCGCTAATGATGACAACCATAGATCGGAAGAGGTAGACCTGCAACCATACGGACGAACACGAAAAGGGACTGGATGCTAGGAGATCTGTCAGACAGACGCCTCCACGCGCCCTCCGCGCTAGGCGCACCACCGGGACGGTATGACAACGGTGGATCCTCCGCACGCCGTGCCATCGGAGGTTAGACGCCCGCAAGGTGGTCCTGTTGTGCACGTGAATGCAACCGATAATTGTTAGTTTGATGACGATTTACTTCTTCAGAATCTCGGCGTATGGGGTACGGCCAATAGGATTGGCATGGCGTGAACATCACAACCATCATCCATCTATACTCCATGGCAATGATCCACCTAGTGCCCATCAGGCGCCAGGTGAAGTACATGACGAGGCAATGGGAACTCCAAACTTGCAAAAGGATCAGCCCATCCAGCACAGGGCTATTGTCGAGTACCTGACTCAATATATCCCCGGGTGACATACTAGGGGTTTGAGAGTAGGAAACTGTTGGACGCTGGTGATCCGGTCGTCTAACAGGGCGGCATAGTTTATCCAGGTTCGGGGCCCTCAAAGAGATAAAACCCTTAGTTATGCTTGTGTGGTTCGTATTGATGTGGTGTTTATAATGGCGGCTACCCTAATCGAGAGATTGGATCTCGAGAGAGGAAACACCTACGGTGGGAGACAACGAATAGATGCCCTACCTGGGGAGGTTCTCCCAGCCTTTATATAGGAGGCTAGGTCCCAAATATTGGAGATATGCCCTAGAGGCAATAATAAAATTTATTATTTATTTCCATGTTCATAATTAACGTTTATATTTCTATGGTATAACTGACGTGGTCCTTGAATATGAGATTCAGAGAAAAACCCCATATGCACGTGTGGAAACATAAACATTAAAGAGTTCCCTAGTCTCGCCTCTAAGACTAGCTCATTTTTTGCATTCTGATCTCGTTTTGCTGATCATGGGCATAGTTGGATGCCAACAAAAATGGGAGCACATTGTTGGTAGAACAATGAGTGTTGGACAGACCCAATTAAATGATATACTATGAGATCGTGTCGTCACATGTCGTTAGTATAATTATAGAAATGTTAATGTATACCCACTTCATTAGACCATGTGAATATCTAGTTCCTACGTACCATACGTTTTACCTTGATGTTGTCAAATATTACCCGTAACAGGATAATCATCACGGCAGTTATCAGGTACTTTGAAAAAGTGAGTCTAGGACTTGATAGTTCAAGATTGGGATTTTCTCCTCCGACGATGGAGAGATACTTTTGGGATCTCTCGGTATTATGGTATCCATCATCGTCTGGCCAAACACAGGGTGATGTGATCAACGGGGATACCAGAATATGGAAATGAGAAAAGAGAACAAACTGTCAACGAAGATAACTAGGTATCATGATCAAGTGTTGCTTCACAGGGATGCCGATATAATCTCGCCTCGGGTTATGTTATGTATCGCGAAGCAAAGGTAATTGTGTATGGGAACAGAACGTTCACTCGAATTCATTCGTGTAACTGTAGGAATCAATATGGATGTCCAGATCCCGCTATTGATTATTCACCGGAAGGAGTTTTGGGTCATGTCTACATTTTCACCGAATCTGCGGGGTCACACGCTTAAATATCATCGGTTTGTTGAGTACTAGCATGTGATAGTAGTACGAGATAATGTTAATGGAATGGTTCCGAGAACATCGAAATAATTTCAGAGAGAAACCAGAAAAAATCTGGAATATCGGGAAAGTTCCGGGAAAACCTAAAAGAACCGAAAGGGTCTAGGAAGATTCTAGAGTATTCTAGAACCTTCTAGAATGTTTCGGAATACATCATGGGAGCATGCAATGAATGGGTGGTAACTCCACTCTTTTATGTATATGCTAGTAAGGAGTGGTAACCTCCTTTTTTATGTGCATCGGTTTAAAGAGGTGGTAACCCCCTCACTAATGGACCAGCCATTATATGGTGGTTTCTCCCCTTGGCCTCCCCCTTTGGGCTATATAAGGAGAGGAGGAGCAGCCCTCAAATTCGTGCTAAGGGGCTGAAAGGATGCTGCCTCCTCCCTCTCTTTCTCTCACGCTTTCACATATCTTGTAAGGTTGCTCGTGCTCTGATGGCGTGTAGTTGACGCCCTCGTTGGTAAACCCCAAGAGAAAGGTTGTGAAGAGTGTAGCAACAAGTTTTTCCTCAGAAAAGGAACCAAGGTTGAATCGCCCACTAGGAGGACAAGCAATCTCTGAAGGTTGATGCAGCTTAGGTGGCAGGGCGCACTACCGGTTTAGCAGCAACGTGGAACCTACACAACACAATCAAATCACTCTGTCCCAACGAAGCGGTGAGGTTGTCAATCTCACCGGTTTTGCTGAACACAAAGAGGTTGAACGTATGATGTGGAAAACAGTAGGAACAATATGAGAGCAGTATGAATGCAGTAGGTGTTTTATCAGTATGAGGAAAAAGGACCGGGGTCCATAGTTCACTAGTGGTGTCTCTCCGTGAAAGATAAATAACATGTGTGGTGAACAAATTACAGCTAGGCAATTGACAGAAATGAAGGCTGCACCGTAGTGCATATGCAAGACATAAATATTACTATGTGATTTTTGCGGGCATTACAACAAAATACATAGACTGTTATCCAACCGCATCTATGACTAAAAATCCACCCTCCGAATATCATCCGAACAAACATTGGGTATTAAGTTGCAAGAAATAGATAATCGCAATAAGCAAAGTGTGTAATGTAAACAATAACATCATCCTTAGACAAAGCATTGTTGTTTTCTCCCTAATGGAAACAACATATCCTCCATCCGTCACTCGAACACAGATGAAAATGAGGCATGAACCCACTATCGAGCATAAATACTCTCTCTTGGAGTTACTAGCATCTACTTGGCCAGAGCATCTACTAATAATGGAGAGCATGCAAGATCATAAATAACATAAGCATGAAGATAACATTATAGATTGATAATCAGAAGACATAGCATTCAGTATTCATCAGATCCCAGAAAACACAACATGTAGCATTACATAAAGATGATCTTGGTCATGTTAGGCAGCTCACAAGATCTAAACATGAGGTACAAAGTGGAGAGAACAACCATCTAGCTACTGCTATGGACCCGTAGTTCAGGGATGAACTACTCACGCATCAGTTCGGAGGAGGGCATGGTGGTGTAGACCCCTCCAGCAGGGTGTCGGGGAGAGCTCCAGAACCCTCCCGGTCTCAGGATGACGGTGATGGCGGCCTCGGGTGTTTCTCGGGAAAAGTGGGATATTTTTAGGGTTTATGTCTCAGGAGGATTAAATAGGCGAAAGTGCAGAGGCGGTGGAGGCCTGGGGGCCCCACACCACCACCCCCGGCGCGTTCAATGGGGGCGCCCTATGGTGTGGGCCCCCAGAGGCCCCCCCTCCGGGTCTCTTAGGGACTCCGTGAAACCTTTGGGAATTCTAAGACTTCCTGGCTTCGAATTTTCCAATTCCGAGAATATTTCCAGAACAACTTTTCTGAAACTAAAAATAGCAGAAAATAGGGAACTGGCTCTGTGGCATCTTGTCAATAGGTTAGTTCGGAAAATCGATAAAAATGACATAAAGGTAAATCAAACATGTGGGAAACAATAAGAAAACAACATGGAACATCAGAAATTAAGGATACGTTTATGACGTATCAACATCCCCAAGCTTAGTTTCTACTCGTCCTCTAGTCGGTAAACGATAAAAACACAATAATTCTTGAGGTAACATGCTACCAACATAACTTGATCATCAATAATGTAAAAGCATAAGTAAGCTGAGATCATAGAATTTAAACACAAGCATGATAAATAGAACTTTAATAATAAAGCATAGCAATCACTCTGCATCATGAGATGTAACTCAAATAAAAGATCATGAATAACAATGCAAAGAAAGATATACGTTTGATTCAAGTATAGAGAGAACATGTCAAAGTAATATTTCGCTAGTCCTTAAGAGTCGGGCAAAACATAAATGCCAGGACACCTTCAAAGTTCATGAGGAAGACTAGAACAAATAATTAGAGAACAAGCAATAACACATCATGAATCAATTAATAATATTTCTGGAACAAATGCACATAAAACTCAGAATGGCAAACGTGCTCTCTCAACTGTGCATAAAGTTAGAAGATCGAGAATTATCATAAAAGTAAAAGAAAGGCTCTTCGCAGAGGGAAGCATGGATCACTCATGTGTTAGAGCTTTTATTTTATTAAACATTGGTATAAAATGTTTGACACTCCTCCCATCCATCTTACACAAACCATGGAAAATTAAATCCTCGGGTGCCTGCCAACAATCACATGACATGGAGGAGTGTTTATTTCTTAAGAGAGATGTATGCTTATTTCAACGAATGGTAAACAGAAAATATAGTACGTCACAAACCAACTAGAAGGACACATCTGGGTAGAAGGTCATCCCTCTTTCACTTTTATTTACACAATTATGCTTTGACTGATAAATCAGGGGCAAAAATAGTGAAGGGAATTTGTGTTATTAATTTGGGGCTGGACACCATGCTGCCAGCTCTTTTATCATTGGATAAGCGGATGAAGCCACTAGTCCAGGGTGTAAAAGTCCAATCAACAAGTGAGATAAAGATGCTCTATTTACGTCCTCATGAGCTAAAACAAGAGCACAAAACAGGAGTAATTTTGAACGTTTTAAAGGTAACACATGAACAATTTATTTTGGAGTGGCGGTTAAATACCACATGTAGGTAGGTATGGTGGACACAATGGGAAATGTTTTGGTTTCAGGGAGTTGGATGCACGAGTAGAGCTCATACTCAATACAGGTGGATGCTAGCAAAAGACTGGGAGCGACAAGTCAAGAGAGCATAAGAGCCATAATCATGCATAACGACATAAACATTATTAATCAAAGCATAAGTGGTACCACAAGTTCAAAAACTAAATTTATGCTTCAATATGACAAGAACAACTCATGATTCTTTCAATGGGAAATCAAACACTCTCGGCTATTTGAGGCTAATCATGCTACTCAATAACCACAATGATTTAAAATGACATCTAGCACGATATGAAAAAGTTTAGCCACAGTATATACAAGCTTCTACTTGCACTGTTAAAAATTCTACCTCAAGCAACATATTCTTTTCCCAACAAGCACCATACAAAACATGCCTTAATAAAAACTCTCTAAATGCTACAGTAAGAAAACATGAGAGGACTCACAAAAATCTACTAAAAATAACATCTCTAAACAATAGATGCAATGAAAACGAGAGCGAAACAGGAATTTTTGCAGCGGCTAGAAGAAAAACTAAGAATACTAGCGTAGCAAGTATTCAAACGAAAAAGAGGAGCGTGTCCCTCTCCCAAACAAAGAATTCTAGGATCCAACTATATTATTGCAGCAAGGAAAAAAATAAAACAATGGAAAACAAAATAAAAACAAACAGACGCTCCAAGTAAACTTCATATGATGTGTCCGAATAAAAATATAGTTTCACTAGAAGTGGCCTGATAGATTGTTGATGAAGAAGGGGATGCCTTGGGCATCCCCAAGCTTAGATGCTCGAGTCTTCTAAAAATATGCTTGGATGAACCACAGGGGCATCACCAAGCTTTGATCTTGCACTCTTCTTGATCACATATATCACCTCTTCTCTTGACCCTTGAAAACTTCCTTCACACCACACTCAAACAGTATTTCACATTAGCGGTTTAGTGCAACAATTAAAAATCCATTGGTTCTTTATGGCACAAGTGCTATTGATACTTTTAAACATTATCTATAGCTACTGATGGTTCGTGACGCAAAGAAATCCACTTGACATCGCAAAAGAGCAAATGCAAGAAAAATGGCAGAATCTGTCAAAACCAGAACAGTCTGTAAAGATGACTTTTTCGAGGCACTTATGTTGCTCATATCTAAAAACTTAAAGAAATAAAAATTTGAGGAATTAGCCGTGGAATAAGCACAAAAATTTTCAGATCATTCTGGTCTTCCGGGATTTTATACGGTTTTTTTACGGTGGACAGCAGAAATCTGTTTCCTGCGCAGAAATCCGAAAACCAACTCCAACTCTAATCAGAAAGCTTACTTGGAACTACTAAAACATGAAAATAAAGATACAAAGGAGTTTCTACAGAAGTATACAACCCCTTGACTCAAAGAAAACAGATAAAAACAAAGCAAAAATTAAAACCATGGGTTATCTCCCAAGAAGTGTTTTTCCTTAATGCCTTTTAGCTAGGTATGATAATTTGAGAAGATGCTCACATGAGAAATATGAATTGAAGCAAAAGAGAGCATAAAAAGCAAATGTAAAACAAATTTAGGTCTAACCCACTTCCTATGCATAGGAATCTTGTAAATAAATAAATTAAAGAAGCTCAACCTAGAAATCATGGGAAGGTAGAACAAGAGCAACTTCAAAACTTTCAACAAAAAGAGAGGTGTTTTAGTAACATGAAAATTCCTACAACCATATTTACCTCTCTCATAATAATTTTCAGTAGCATCATGAATAAACTCAATAACATAATTATTACATAAATCATGTTTGTCATGATCTAAAAGCACACAATTAATATCAAACTCCAAAACAATGGGATCAAAATTTAAAATCAGCTCCTCTTTCCTCCCACTTTTAGCAATAGTAAAACAAGATGATTGATCAGTCATAAAAGGTATAAGACACATTATATCAATCCTATTTTCAGTAGCATTATAATTTATAACATCAAGTAACATAGGACCATCATCAAGAGCATTATCATAAGGTTTATCCAAGTAACATAGGGCGCGAAGCCAGAATGGCCATCCTGGGTACAAACCCATGCAAACATTTCGAAATGAAACAAAAAATTCTTACTCAAAATTTGGAGTTTCCACAGTATATTCCAAACATGATTAATATTGGAGCATCCTTGCCCATCCCTTCTTCTAAATATTTCACCAAACTAGTGGTTCCATTCCACATAATATGCTGAGCGAACTGAGAAAGTGAAAGATTTTATTCTATGCCATGCAGCAAAATCCTTCGAGAGGTGCTCACTAAGTGGTAAATAATAATCCTTTCCCCATCGGCCAGGAAGAACAAAGAATGAACCAGTTGCTCGTCCCATGACTTTGGCTCGGGAATCATTAGTTCATCAATTGTGGTTAACACGATATGATTAGGGGAGTCATAATGTGGCGCCAAGGCCAATGGCATGAACGGGAAGACAAAGTAGAATGGCAAGGCCGTTGCTAATTCCAAGGAGCCCAAGTATGGCCTCAAACCTAAACTTGGCGTTGTATGCTTCTACTTCAAGGGCGCGAAGATCACTGAAAGCGCAACTGCACCAAGTAGCTGGCAGACAAGAAGGACGGCAAGTTTGTCGACAAATATAAAGGTATATGTGATATAGATGTTATAGATGTTTACCTTACTAGTGCCCGAAGTAACACTTGGAAATTGGATACTGGAGCTCACATTTGTAACTCACAGACGGAGTTGCGGAATGAACGACGCCTAGCGAAGGATGAGGTGGTAATGCGTGTTGGCAACGGCTGCAAAGTTAAATTGGTGGTTGTCGGCACTCTCCCTCTACATCGACCATCGGGATAAGTTTTGATTTCGAATGAATATTATTTTGTGCCCGCACTGAGTGCAACAATTATAAGTGAAAGTTGCTTGTCATGAGCTTTATTTTCATTTAAATTAGTATAAAATGGTTATACTATTTGCATGAATGGTATATTTTATGGTAATGCACCGGAGCGCAGTGGTTTGTTCTTATTAAATCTCGATAGTAGTACTCACATCCATACCATGGATGTCAAAAGATTTAAACCTAGTGATGATAATTCCATGTATATGTGGCGTTGACGTCTTGGTCATATTGAAGTTAAACGCATGAAGAACCCCCATTCTAATGAGATTTTATGTTTATGATATTTTGAATCTCTCGAAACATGCGAACCATTTATGATGGGAAAAATGACCAGGACCACGTTCTCCGGAGTGATGGAGCAAGCGTCGGACTTATTGGGAATCATATATACCGATCTGTGTTGACCAATGAGTGTTTCGACACGCAATGGATATCGTTACTTCGTGACCTTCACTGATGACTTAAGTAGACATGTGTATGTTTAATTAATGAAACACAAGTCTGAAAAGTTTGAAAGTTCCAAGGAATTTCAGAGTGAAGTGGAAAATTAAATTTACTAGAAAATCAAGCACATTTGATCTGATCGAGGTGGCGAGTATTTGAGTTTTGAGTTTTGCATGCAAACAAAGTCTTGTAGCAGTGTACCACAATTGACACCGGCTAGGACAACACAACACAATGGTTTTTCAGAACGACGTGACCAGACTTTGTTGTATAGTGTGCGATCTATGATGTATCTTACCGACTTGCTTGTTTCGTTTTGGGAATATGCATTGAAAATAAATGCATTCATTTTAAATAGGGCACCATCCAAATCCGTGAAGATGACACAATATGAGATATGACATGGCAAGAAACCCAAGTTGCCGTTTTTAAAGGTTTAGGGTTGTGAGGCTTATGTTAAGAAACTGCAGCCTGATAAATTTCAACTGAAAGCGAAGAAATGCATATTTGTACGATATCCAAAGGAAACTATTGTTTCTAACAACGGTACCTTTCTCTAGAAAGAGTGGCGCTTCGGAAGGAGTTCCGAAAACGTCTTGCACAGATGGAGTGAGAGCAAATGTTGAAGCGTCTATTTTACCTCGTAGGTCTACGAGAGCACGCACCACTCCGGAATGGTATCATGATATCGTTAGCCCGGTCATCTTGGTTGACCTAGACGAAGCTGCAAATTATAAAGGGGGCAATGGAAGGACCCGAGTCCGAGAAATGAATTGAGGCCATAATATCTTAAATACAATGCATGTATGACAATGCACGTTGGTGGAGATTCTCGAAGGTCGCAAGGCCGTCCAGAATAAATGGATCTTTAAGAAAAAGACAAAAGTTGATGAAAATGTGACCGTCTATAAAGTTGTACTTGTCAAAAAGGTTTCGGACAAATTCAAGGAGTTGATTACGATGAAACTTGTTCACCCATAGCGTGTTGGAACGCGTAGAGATAAACGGAAACTTTTTACTACGCGGTACTTCCAAGATCTAGGAGAGGTAGAAGGCCACGATGATTACCACTAGACGTGTGGTTGCGGATTATCGATGAAGCGCGTCGGGGCAGTGCAGTCCCACGATCCGATCCAGCCGATCCTCGAAGTGCTGAACGTACATCACCTCTGCCGGTATCCACACGTACGAGGAGGAGCTCCAACGGCTGGACTGAGTGGGGCTAGGGTTCCCAACGCATGGGAGAGGAGTAACATGCCCGATGGGCAACCTGCGCCCCTCTTTATATAGCGAATGGTAGTGGGCTTCACAACACTTGTGGCCCATTCCCTCTGTGAGTCCGACTCACAACTCAGTCCATTTTCGGTTCGGGTCCAACCCGACCAATACATTTGCTCCCGCTCTTAAGTGTGCGACCCTGCAGGCTCATGGCGACTTGGACACGATTTGAGTCCAACTCCCAATCGATCAATCGGTAGCGGCTCCTAGCAGAACGTGCCGACTCCCAAGTCCCATTGAGTCATGACGACATACCTTTCAATGTGATATTCATCTTAGTCCCTTTTGCCTCACGATATACCTTGTCGAACTATGGGCGATTAAATCGTCATCCCTTAAATAGTTCGGCTCTCTTCTCTGTCCGTGATATATGATTCATCTCACTAACTCTTAGTCAACAGACTCAGTTAACACTTAACTGAGTTGCGCATGGCCATGCTTCCGGAATCATATCACTCGAGAGGGCCCAGAGAATATCTCTCCATTCGGAGGGGCGAAATCCCATCTTGATTATCCACATCACGCAGCTTGCTTCTCATTCGACCCGAACTCTGCCTTTATAGCTGCCTTGTCACAAAGCATCGTTTAACAGAACCTAAGTCGGTGATCCACAACTCGGATTGTGCGACATCCTCAGGTCTAAGGATTACATTGATTGAGACATGTCAATGACGACTTGCTCGTTGCATCTCAATGTGGGTCAGTCCGACTTGCTAAACTCTTTAGCCAAGTCCGTGATCGTTGGAATGGCATCACCATGCCCATGACAAGTGGAACCGTGTCATCAGCCAACACTCACATTAGTCTAGGGTGTGTGTCCAGCACAACCTTAACGACCAAGGACAATTAGTATGAACAACATGAATACATAGTTCAACAATCGAATCACATATTCAATGACATGTATCAGATGTTCAAAACAAGGACAACTTAATAACTTTATGAATACATTGTGAATTACATCATACGTGATTGCCTCTAGGGCATATTCCCAACAGTCCCCCACTTGCACTAGAGTCAATCATCCTGGCATCATATGCCTAGGCATGTAATGCCCATACCTCTTGTGTGCGCCTCATGCTTAGGCTGTGGTAGCGCCTTTGTCAACGGATCTGCAATGTTTGCATCCGTGTGTACTTTGCATAACTTGATATCACCTTGTTCGACAAACTGGCGAATGTGGTGGTACCACATGAGTATATGTTTGTTCTTCTGGTGTTGTCTAGGTTCCTTGGCTTGTGCGATAGCACCATTGTTGTCACAATATAAGTCCAAAGGATTGGACGCGCCCTGAACCACACCAAGATCTATCAGGAGGTTCCTGATCCAAACAGCTTCCTTTGCCGCCTCTGAGGCAGCAATATACTCAGCCTCTGTTGTAGATGCAGACACCGTATCCTTCTTGGAACTCTTCCAGCTCACAGCTCCTCCGTTCATTACGAACACGTATCCAGATTGCGAACGAGAATCATCTGAGTCGGTGAGATAACTCGCATCTATGTAAACCTTTACACTGAATTCCTCATCATCTCCATAAACTAGGAACATTTCTTTAGTCCTTCTCAAGTACTTAAGGATGTTTTTAACCGCTACCTAGTGGGCTTCGCCAGGGTCAGCCTGGTATCTGCTCGTAACACTTAGAGCATAGGAAACATCTGGCCTAGTACAAATCATGGCATACATGATGGATCCGATTGCCGAAGCATACGGAATCACACTCATCCGACTTCGCTCATCAGTCGTCGAAGGACACTGAGTCTTGCTAAGTTTTATACCATGGGACATCGGTAAGAATCCCTTCTTGGACTCTTCCATTTTGAATTTCTTCAAAACTTTGTCCAGATATGTACTCTGACTCAATCCAATGAGCCGCCTTGATCTATCTATATAGATACTGATTCCTAATATGTAAGTCGCCTCACCCAAATCCTTCATTAAGAAACTCCTTTCCAATGATTCTTTGTTTTCTTGCAACATCATGACATCATTTCCAATCAGTAATATGTCATCCACATATAAGATTAGAAAATTTACTTTGCTTCCACTAAACTTCTTGTATAAACAAGAATCATGATCGCTCTTGATGAAGCCAAACGATTTGACTACCTCATCAAAGCGAATGTTCCAACTCCGAGATGCTTGCTTCAACCCGTAAATGGATTTCTGAAGTTTGCATACCTTGTCAGCGTTAGCTGGATCGACAAAAGCTTCGGGATGTATCATATACACGTCCTCAGTTAAATTTCCATTAAGGAAAGCCGTCTTGACATCCATCTGCCATATCTCATAGTCGAAATAGGCTGCTATGGCTAACATGATCCGAACTGATTTAAGCATCGCTACTGGCGAGAAGGTCTCGTCATAGTCAACTCCTTGAACCTGTCGGAACCCCTTCGCGACAAGTCGTGCTTTATAGACAGAAATATTTCCATCCATATCAGTTTTCTTTTTAAAGACCCATTTGCACTCGACGGGTCTTACACCGTCCGGCAGATCAACCAAATTCCAAACTTGGTTTTCATCCATGGACTTTAACTCGGATCTCATGGCTCCAAGCCATGACTCGGAATCAGATCCCACCATCGCTTCCGAATAAGTTGCCGGCTCATTACAGTCTAACAGTAAAACATCACGAGCATTTTGTAATCTGGCAGATCTCCGTGGTTCAGGTGCTGTTACCGGTGTAGGTACCACGACCGGCTCAGCCTCCAAGGCGCTCGCCGACTCGCCCCTAGCCGGCTCCTCTCGAATTTATTCGAGTTGCACTGTGCTCCCACTGACTTCCCGGCCAAGAAACTCATTCTCAAGGAAGATACCATTCCGAGCGACAAACACTTTGCCCTCTTCCCAGTTGTAGAAGTAGTACCCCAAGGTTTTCCTCGGATACCCCACGAAAATACACTTATCCGACTTGGGCGTGAGCTTGTCCGACTGAAGTCGCTTGACAAATGCTTCACAACCCTAAATCTTAAGAAAAGACAAACTTGGCCTTTTGCCAGTCCATATCTCATGCGGTGTCTTCTCTACTGACTTTGATGGTACTCTGTTTAGTGTGAACGCTGCAGTTTCTAGACAATAACCCCAAAATGATAAAGGTAGATCTGTCTGACTCATCATTGATCGTACCATGTCCAACAAGGTCCGATTTCTCCGTTCCGATACACCGTTTCTCTGCGGTGTACCCGGCGGAGTGAGTTGAGGAACTATTCCACAACTCTTTAGATGGTCATCAAACTCATGACTCATGTACTCGCCTCCACGGTCCGACCGTAGAAACTTTATTTTCTTGCCGAGTTGATTCTGTACCTCACGCTGTAATTCCTTGAACTTTTCAAAGGCTTCCGACTTGAGTTTCATTAAATAGATATATCCATACCTACTCAAATCATCAGTGAAGGTAATGAAGTACTCATAACCACCTCTGGCTGCCGTGCTCATTGGACCACATACATCACTATGTATTAGTTCCAACAAGTCGGACGCCCTTTCACAACTCCTTGCAAAAGGTGTCTTGGTCATTTTGCCTAGTAGGCATGATTCGCGTGTCTCGAATGACTCTAAGTCAAACGAAGTTAGAAGTCCATCATCATGGAGCTTCTTCATGCGCTTCCAACTTATATGACCTAGCCGACAGTGCCAAAAGTAAGTCATATTCAGATCATTTGGTTTCAACCTTTTAACATTTATGTTATAGACGGATTCACTATCAAGATTCAAAATAAATAACCCGTTCTGAACGGGTGCAAAGCCATGAAACATATCTTTCAAATATAAAGAACAACCATTATTCTTAATTTTTGACTCATAACCTTGTCTCATCAAACATGAGGCGGAAATAATGTTTCGACTAAGCACTGGAACATAATAACAATTATTTAGCTCCATTAAAAATCCTGATGGTAAATGAAGTTGCATCGTGCCGACTTCCAACGCAGCGACTCTCACCTTGTTGCCGACCCGAATATCAACCTCTCCTCTTGCCACACTCCTAGTTCTTACCAGTCCCTGCAACGAGTTGCATATGTGAATAAATGATCCGGTATCATATACCCAAGAACTATTAAGCGCATCAGCAAGATAAATGTCTATAACATTGCACACAAGTGTACCTGAGTCGGAAGTCATACCTCCACTCTTGGCTCTGTCAGCAAAATACTTGGTGCAGTTCCTCTTCCAGTGGACATCCTGCTTGCAATAGAAGCAATTGGTTTCGGCTGTAGGAGAAGGCTTAGTCTTTGAGGAAGCGCTCTGGACAGGGCCATGGGCGTTGCCTCCTGACTTATCCTTCTTCTTCTTAGTCCAAGAACTCTTCTTGAACTTAGCCTTATTCTGCACCATCAACACTTGACTGGCGCCTTTCTTGAGATCAGCCTCGGCCGTTTTGAGCATCCCATGTAATTCAGTGATACTCTTATCCATACCATGCATATGGTAGTTCGAGATGAACGGACCATACGCACTAGGAAGAGAGTTCAGAATTATATCAGTAGCGAACTCTTCGTTAATTGGGAAGCCCAGCCGATCCAGAGACTGTATGTAACCAATCATCTTGATTACATGCAGACTCAGTGGATCGCCGTCTTTCAGCTTACAGCCCAGCAAAGCTTGAGAGACTTGATATCTCTCGGTCTTTGCCTGAGCCTGGAACATACTTTTGAGGCTTTCGATCATATCGTAGGCCTCAACATTCTCGAACTGCTGCTGCAAGTCCGGTTCCATGTGTGCAAGCATAAGACAACTAATTTCCCTAGACTCATCTCTAGTCTTACGGTAGGCATTCATGACAGCGAAAGTTGCATCGTCATCCGGCTCTTCTGGAAGTGGAGTTTATAGAACATGTTCTTTCTTGTCATGCTTGAGGACTATCCTCAGATTACGGTACCAGTTGGTGAAATTAGTTCCATTAAGCTTATCTTTCTCTAGGATTGACCTCAACGCAAAAGTGGACAGCTGAGGAAGGTTGCTAGGTGCCATTTATCTACAACAAAAAATATGCAAAAACAAATAAGACATGTATTCATAAAAGAGCAGGCATATTAAACGCTTTAATACTTATGCTCCCACTAGAACCAACATCCCTCCGATGGTTGCTAAGTGATTCAAGATCCTAAATAAGCAAGCCGACTAGTGAGTTTTAGCATCACCGCTAGCCGTCAAGTGATCTAGGTAGGCAACACCTTGCCAATCGTATCCAATACGACTCCTGTTAGTTGGGTGACATCACATGCCCCGGCTCCCAACCTACCGAGCCCCGAGCCCCACAAACGTTGTGATGGACTCGTCTAGATTACCAAGTGCTTCTGCTTGTAAGAGTCCGACTCAAACCCACCTAACCGGAAAGAATTGGTAGCACCTCAATTTCATGAGCCCACTACCAAGAATGTCCGACTTGTGATGGTGCAGCACTGGCGGGGCGACCGACTAGACCTTCTTTGAGGGATTAAAATCTACCAACTATCTAAATAGAGGTAAATAGAGATATAACAATAACACAAATAAAGCAATTATAATGTGAAATGGTATGGCTCTCTTCATGGTGATCTTCATCTCCACGAAGCTTGTAAGTCGACTCGTGCCAACTCTTGTCACGTGCCATCTTACTCCATGTAGCCGACTTGTACATCGACTTGCATGTCACCGGGTTCTCCAACAAGCTACACTAGCTAGTAAATCAAAGATTACATAGAGAATCCGACACGCAGGCCGGTATACAATAAAATGATAGCACCTAGGCTCCAGCCGGCTGACAAGAACATGATACGCAGATCATGTATGGATTACACACATCACATGCACATAAGCCATACCATTCACAACTTCTTGCAAAAACAAGTTATGCATAGATACGATATCTACCGGCGTTGTGAAACTCGTAACGACATCTAAGGCGCTACGACAGGGCGAAACCGGCGGTCCCGCTAGCCAGATAGCGCCCGACGATTTTGGAAAACGCACATCTCATCTGCATCCCGATCATGGATTTCTTCATCGGATAAAACGATTTTACCCAAATCTGATCTGTATTCCGATTCGATCAAACTCTTTGATCTTCGATCACCGCAACTGGATTTATGTGTCACGCTATACCCCGATAGCGGAAACCGACCGGTAGGGGTAAGTTGTTCCACGACCTTAGCAGTATGATCACGTAAACCTGACCATCCATTAACCCCGAGTACGATTGATCCAATCAACCTTGTACAAAACCGATATATCTCATAGACCGACCACCAAAACAGCAATTAGATCACATCTAACGCTAACTACATATCACATATGTACGGATCTCGGGCCTAATACCAGAAGCTACCGCTCTGATACCACTGTTGGAACGCGTAGAGATAATCGATTTTTTTTTCCTACGCGGTACTTCCAAGATCTAGCCGAGGTAGAAGGCCACGATGATTACCACTAGACGCGCGGTTGCGGATTATCGATGAAGCTCGTCGGGGCTGTGCAGTCCCACGATCCGATCCAGCCGATCCTCGAAGTGCTGAGCGTACAACACCTCTGCCGGTATCCACACGTACGAGGAGGAGCTTTGACGGCAGACTGCTAGGTCTGGTGCGACGGCTGGACTGACTGGGGCTAGGGTTCCCAACGCATGGGAGAGGAGTAACGTGCCCGCTGGGCAACCTGCGCCCCTCTTTATATAGCGAATGGTAGTGGGCTTCACAACACTTGTGGCCCATTCCCTCTGTGAGTCCGACTCACAACTCAGTCCATTTCCGGTTCGGGTCCAACCCGACCAATACATTTGCTCCGCTCTTAAGTGTGCGACCCTGTAGGCTCATGGCGACTTGGACACGATTGGAGTCCAACTCCCAATCGATCAATCGGTAGCGGCTCCTAGCAGAACGTGCCGACTCCAAAGTGTCATTGAGTCATGACGACATACCTTTCAATGTGATATTCATCTTAGTCCCTTTTGCCTCACGATATACCTTGTCGAACTATAGGCGATTAAATCGTCATCCCTTAAATAGTTCGACTCTCTTCTCGGTCCGTGATATATGATTCATCTGACTAACTCTTAGTCAATAGACTCAGTTAACACTTAACTGAGTTGCGCAAGGCCATGCTTCCGGAATCATATCACTCGAGAGGGCCCAGAGAATATCTCTCCATTCGGAGGGGCAAAATCTCATCTTGATTATCCACATCATGCAGCTTGCTTCTCATTCGACCCGAACTCTGCCTTTATAGCTGCCTTGTCACAAAGCATCGTTTAACAGAACCTAAGTCGGTGATCCACAACTCGGATTGTGCGACATCCTCAGGTCTAAGGATTACATTGATTGAGACATGCAAATGACGACTTGCTCGTTGCATCTCAATGTGGGTCAGTCCGACTTGCTAAACTCTTTAGCCAAGTCCGTGATCGTTGGAATGGCATCACCATGCCCATGACAAGTGGAACCGTGTCATCAGCCAACACTCACATTAGTCTAGGGTGTGTGTCCAGCACAACCTTAACGACCAAGGACAATTAGTATGAACAACATGAATACATAGTTCCACAATCGAATCACATATTCAATGCCATGTATCACATGTTCAAAACAAGGACAACTTAATAACTTTATGAATACATTGAGAATTACATCATACATGATTGCCTCTAGGGCATATTCCCAACATAGCGATGCTTAAGTCTATTCGGATTTTGCTAGCAATTGCTGCTTATTTCGATTTTGACATATGGAAGATGGATGCCAGAACCGCATTCCTAATGTTAGCATTTAGAAACACCAGGAGGGTTTTGTCGATCGAAAGGTTAATGGTATGGTATGCAAGCTTCAAGATCGATTTATGGACTGAAGCAAACATCTTGGACCTGGAATCTTCGCTTTGATGAGGTAATCAAATATTTTGAATTTGTCCAAAATGAGGAGGAGACATGCATCTACAAGAAAATTAGTGGGAGCTCAGTTGCATTCCTAGTATTACATGTGGATGACATATTATTGATTGAGCATGATGTAAATCTTCTAAACATTGCGAAGGAATATTTAAATAGTAAATTTTCAAAGAAGCACTTAAAAGGGGCTGCTTGCGTACTAGGTATTAAAATCTATCGCAATAGATGAAGACGCCTATTAGCGCTAAGTCAAAGTACATATCTTAATAAGATATTGAAGAAGTTCAAAATAGATGATGCGGAGAAAGCGTTCTTACCCATGATATCAGATAAAACATTGAGTAAACTCAGTCTCAAATCACGGCAAAATAAAGAGAAAATATATGCGACGTCTCCTACGCCATAGCCATAGGTTCAATCGTGCATGCCATGTTGTGCACTAGACTAGATGTGTCCCATGCTCTTAGTTTGACGAGCATGTACCAGAGTGGTCCTGGAGAGGAACACCGCAAATAAGTTAAAAAAATCCTAAAGTATCTTATAAGAGGACCAAGGAAATGTTTCTTGTCTATGGAGGACGTGGAGAAGAAATTGGCGTAACAGGTTACGTTTATGCAAGTTTTTGCACGGATACAAATGACTCGAAATCTCATACGGGCTATGTGTTTGTTGTGAACGGAGGTGATATGAGCTGAAGGAGTGAGAAGCAACCCATTGTGTCTCAATTTGCAACAGGGTCGGAGTACATTGCTGCTTCGGGAGTGGCGAATGAGACTGCTTGGCTAAGGAAGTTCGTCATGAAGCTCAGAGTGTTTCCAAGCGTGCAAAAACCTTCGAACCTCTATTGCGACAACACATGCGCCATTGCTAATCTTCTCTTGAGTTCTTATGATCCATACTAGATGTCAAACAACAAAAATTACCGATACACGCTGCAATTATATTTGAGATTTCTTCATCATCGGCTCTCCCTCTCTCAATTTGGTTGAAATAGTTTCTTTAAGAGCGGTTGTACAATTTATTACAACACTTGATGCATACTGGCTTACTGCTTCAATGGTAAAGACACCTGAGATTTTGTCCTAAAATCAAATGGATACCACTCACTTTTAGTTTTGATAAACCATGAAATATAAGAAAACAGTACATCCCTAGTTCCCATACTAAACATTGTTGCAGTTCCCTGGTAGTCATCCCTCCAACTGATTTGTTGATGCTTTTTCTTAGCGAAGTTGATGAAACCGAAAGCACTAATATTTCTATGTGCTTCTCACTTCAAAATGAGCAACATATGTTTTAATAACATACAAAACCTTTGAAATATTTAGGAACCCCTCGGCATGCTATTCATCAACACAATGACATTTCTAAAATGAATGCTCAAACTTCCTCCAATTTTTTCGTATGTAGTAATTTTTCAAATACCAAAAATTCAATTGAAATTATGTTATTGTTTTGCATGATCCATTAAAATAAATAGCCCGTGCAGTTAAACGGGATGATCACTACTCAGCATTCGTTGTTGTTCCTCGTACTCTGATGAACAAAGCCAAAACCCATCGTGCCGCACACGACGGAGAGGAACATAAATTGGCCTAGGTCGTCCGATTTAATAGGGAAAATGGAGACCGTCAGCACCAAGGATATTAACATGATCCCAGAGACTACGAGCATCAGAACCTGAAGTTAAAGAAACAATGCAGGATACGGATCAATCGAAAACAGTTAAACCTATAATGTATCTGTACTACGTATAAAAGAGCAAACTTCGTAGATACATTAAATCTCATCCGTTAAGCTATATGCATCAAACGGACATGATTGTTTCAATGTTGAGCTACTCGACACAGGTTATGATTATAAGACCATACCGGATCTTGGTTTCCTTGGTAGGGTACGTGAAGTAAACACACTGAAACGAAAAAGAAGAGGAGTTTAATCCGGAAAGGTACAAGGCAAAATGCAAATTGGATGATGATGCATGTACGTGACAATTGTTGTCCGGCTCATTGTAATATCGGGCAGCATTGTCTACATCCACACTACTTATAGAATAGTAAACCGGAAATTTATTTTGTCTCCCTGTGCATACGCACCCGAGATTTAAAAAACGTATTTTGAAATATCAAAAATTCGAAAAACAATATTCTCGCATAGGTCTTAACATAATACGTGTGCATAAAGTCATTTCATGAGCAATCAATATGTTTTGTGTCCTGTAAAAAAAGACAAAAAAAACTCCTAAAAAGGCTTATTCTAGCATAATATAAAAAAACAGTTTTTGATGAAACGACTTTGTGAATACAAAGAATATTAAGATCTATATTTTGCCAATATTTTAATGTATTTTTTAACATTTTAATTTTTTTAAAAATACATTTTAAATACAGGATGCATATGCACCTAGGTGCCAAAACACCTCCTCTATAGCAAACATGTTAGTGTATATTTAATTTCAGGCGTTCAATTGTCTTTGACCAAAGGTTCAAATTAAATCTATTCAATGTTGAGAACCAAATATGTTATGTTAGTACGGACAATTGTTGTATTGAAATGTCAGGCTGATGAAAGTTATTGTCTGGTCAGCCTGAACTTTCGCAACAACTTGGTATGGACATATTGCGTACCATTACACAGGGCAGCCTTTGGTTTGAAATCTTCATTGTACGATATCGTAGGAAAAGTAAATAAATTGGAATAAGAATTTTGAGAGGATCCATTTATCTAAAATGGTGTACAAAGAATCATTAGGAAATATATGAAATGATCTCCATGGAAAATAAAATTAATATTTGTATGTTTCAAATGTCCTATAAGCCTATTTTGGATCAAAAGATCTATTTACAGCATCTCTTCTCTTTTTTATTAAATGGTGTTGCACATTGGTAGGTTAATGAATTTTATAGTAGCACATTATATATTTTCTTAAGATAATTATTTATAATGGAATGTTTAATTTGGTCAGTGATTCGAAAGTTTTTTTATAATGCTTCCGAAAGCATACATATGTTAGAGAAACAAGGTGCACAATTCCATAACCTTAATATCATATGTGAAGTAACGAGTAGAGAAAAGATGTAGAAACTACAACAGAAGCATATGTTTTAAATTAATGCTTTTATACATTTTATTTATATATTGATCAATAGTGAAGTCGAAATCTCAAAAAAAATAGTGAAGTCATGCGCTTGCACGTGCAATATGCAACTAGTTTATTATAAATGATGCACAATTAATTCTTGGATTGTCATGTACGTACCAATGTGCTTTGTGGAGCACATTTGGGTGCTGCTATGAGCTCAAGCTGATCTTCACTTTCCGTCTTGTTTTTGTAGTGCCTGACAAGCAGGAGGGCCATGGCCCATGGCCGTTGTGTAGGAGAAGGTGATGACGATGACGAGTGAGACGTGCAAATCGGGCCAGCGAGATAACAGCATCAACATGGCCACCACCAACATATACCCAGCGATGAGGAAAGTACTGGTGCGTGCAAACGGATAGCAAGAGATGAATTAGCAACAGACTTTTAATTAACACGCTAGAGTAGGCATATAATATGTACCAAAACTTAAGGGGAAATCACGACTTGATCATGATCTGGCATTCTGATCTGAAACATCATGATCTGACATGCATGCGTGTACGTGATCGATCGATGACTGATTAATTACCGGCTGAGTTTCTATTTATAGATTCCGTGAACGAGAGAGTACATACCTCCATACGTGTACGGTACTTTTGGTACGATTCGTCGAGGAGTGGCGTCGACTCATCCGCCATTGAAGACCCGCCTCCTCTGTTCGACCTCGAAGAGTATCCTATCACCGGCGCGACGAATACCCCACTACAGGAATGGGCCGATATGCCGACGGCCAAATCCTATGCCGACGGCAATTTGTCGGGGCCGTCGGCATAGGCTTAGTGAGCAAATCCCAAATTGCGAAAAAAAAAAATTTGCTGTGCCGACGGCAATGCCGTCGGCCTTTTGTTTTTTTTTTTTTTTTTTTGAGCTACGCCGACGGCTGCCGTCGGCATCGACCCTAAGGGGGAATTCAGAATTGAAAAAAAAAAATTGAGCTATGCCGACGGCAAAGCCGTCGGCATAGCCAAGCTCAAATTTTTTGTTTTTCGACTTAATCAACGTTTTGATCATAACTTTTGCGTTCCAACTCGGATTTTGACGTTCTTTAGCTCGTTTCGAAGAGGAGAAATATATCTAAATTATCATGCATATTGTTAAAGCTAAATAATTAGAAAAAAATCATAAGAAATAACGCTACTAACAGTAATGGGTTAACAGTTTCGTCTGAGAGGATTGTGGGGCGTCTGAATCCAACCAAAATATAGGGGGACCTTAAAATCATGATGAAATAGGTATTTGTGTACCTAAAAATGATTTTTTCAAAAAATCATGAGCAAATTAGGAGGCACCTGTAGTTCAAATTTGACCCGTTTCCAGCTGAATCGGCAGAAACTTGTGTTCTTCAAAAGAGGTTGATGAAAACCTTTTCAGAGGAAAATAATTGGTTATTCGTGCATATAACATGGTCTAGTATATTCAAAAAATGCAGCTCCCAGGTTTTGCAAACATATTTATGGTTGATGCTTCACAAAAAAGCCATTTTTCACACTCGGAAGATGGAAAATGGTTTTTTTTATTGAATGAAAAGGAAAACTTTCTTCGGGAACATTGTCCATGCTTCCAATATGCATGTTTGTGTGGAATATGGGCATATTTAAACAAACTATGCCATGGATTTGGCCATTACACCCGTCATTTGGCCCGAAACCCTAGAATGTTCGTAGGAGATAGCTCATTTATGTGAACATATTTTCAACACAACTGTCGTATTCCAAGTTTATTATTTTTTGTGGATACTAGGACATATATAATGACACCACGCGAAGGTCTTGCATCATTTTGAGGTTTTTTAAATTTTCTGGAATTTTCTAAGTCGGTTTCGGGAAAAAGTCAAGACGGCGGGCATGACCGTTCGTATCTAGGGCTTGAATATTGAGAAACTCTTGGTGTATCTCTGATGAAATAGGTATTTGTGTACCTAAAAATGATTTTTTCAAAAAATCATGAGCAAACTAGGAGGCACCTGTAGTTCAAATTTGACCCGTTTCCAGCTGAATCGGCAGAAACTTGTGTTCTTCAAAAGAGGTTGATGAAAACCTTTTCAGAGGAAAATAATTGGTTATTCGTGCATATAACATGGTCTAGTATATTCAAAAAATGCAGCTCCCAGGTTTTGCAACATATTTATGGTTGATGCTTCACAAAAAAAGCCATTTTTCACACTCGGAAGATGGAAAATGGTTTTTTTATTGAATGAAAAGGAAAACTTTCTTCGGGAACATTGTCCGTGCTTCCAATATGCATGTTTGTGTGGAATATGGGCATATTTAAACAAACTATGCCATGGATTTGGCCATTACACCCGTCATTTGGCCCGAAACCCTAGAATGTTCGTAGGAGATAGCTCATTTATGTGAACATATTTTCAACACAACTGTCGTATTCCAAGTTTATTATTTTTGGTGGATACTAGGACATATATAATGACACCACGCGAAGGTCTTGCATCATTTTGAGGTTTTTTAAATTTTCTGGAATTTTCTAAGTCGGTTTCGGGAAAAAGTCAAGACGGCGGGCATGACCGTTCGTATCTAGGGCTTGAATATTGAGAAACTCTTGGTGTATCTCTGATGAAATAGGTATTTGTGTACCTAAAAATGATTTTTTCAAAAAATCATGAGCAAACTAGGAGGCACCTGTAGTTCAAATTTGACCCGTTTCCAGCTGAATCGGCAGAAACTTGTGTTCTTCAAAAGAGGTTGATGAAAACCTTTTCAGAGGAAAATAATTGGTTATTCGTGCATATAACATGGTCTAGTATATTCAAAAAATGCAGCTCCCAGGTTTTGCACATATTTATGGTTGATGCTTCACAAAAAAAGCCATTTTTCACACTCGGAAGATGGAAAATGGTTTTTTATTGAATGAAAAGGAAAACTTTCTTCGGGAACATTGTCCGTGCTTCCAATATGCATGTTTGTGTGGAATATGGGCATATTTAACAAACTATGCCATGGATTTGGCCATTACACCCGTCATTTGGCCCGAAACCCTAGAATGTTCGTAGGAGATAGCTCATTTATGTGAACATATTTTCAACACAACTGTCGTATTCCAAGTTTATTATTTTTGGTGGATACTAGGACATATATAATGACACCACGCGAAGGTCTTGCATCATTTTGAGGTTTTTTAAATTTTCTGGAATTTTCTAAGTCGGTTTCGGGAAAAAGTCAAGACGGCGGGCATGACCGTTCGTATCTAGGGCTTGAATATTGAGAAACTCTTGGTGTATCTCTGATGAAATAGGTATTTGTGTACCTAAAAATGATTTTTTCAAAAAATCATGAGCAAACTAGGAGGCACCTGTAGTTCAAATTTGACCCGTTTCCAGCTGAATCGGCAGAAACTTGTGTTCTTCAAAAGAGGTTGATGAAAACCTTTTCAGAGGAAAATAACTGGTTATTCGAGCATATAACATGGTCTAGTATATTCAAAAATGCAGCTCCCAGGTTTTGCAACATATTTGTGGTTGATGCTTCACAAAAAAAGCCATTTTTCACACTCGGAAGATGGAAAATGATTTTTTATTAATGAAAAGGAAAACTTTCTTCGGGAACATTGTCCGTGCTTCCAATATGCATGTTTTTGTGGAATATGGGCATATTTAAACAAACTATGCCATGTATTTGGCCATTACACCCGTCATTTGGCCTGTTTCCAGCTGAATCGGCAAAAACTGTCAAAATGGCCACCATGGCTATTCATCAAAAGAGTTTAATTTTTTTCTAAACTATCGATGTTTTTATGATATGGATGTCATATTTGAATTTCTCTAATTTTTCTAATCGATTTAGACATTTTATTTGTCAAATTTCGATTTACGGATTTAAAGATATAAATTATTGTATATTAAATAATTTATTCACAAAATAAAGTAATTTCTAACATTATATTGTTATTTAGTCAATAAATATAATTATATAATCATTGTTATTTGTTCAAATATATTTTAAAATTTATACAATAGAGAAGTTTAACATCATTCCCCACAGGTTAATATGATTGATATGATAGTAATATCAGTAAGTTCTCACATCTCATATGGAATCTAGTTTGGAAGGAACTCAAAGGTTAAGCGTGCTTGGGCTGGAGGAATTTCAGGATGGGTGACCGAATGGGAAGTTTGACTAAGTTAAGTATGTTGACTAGATTAATTGTGTAATTAGAGATTAGAGATTAAATATGTGGCTAAGTGAAAAATTCTGGAATAGAATGTCAAAAAAGTTCAAAAAAAAAAAAAAAAAAATTTTTTTTTTTTTTTCAAAATTCGAATTTTGGAAATATTGTGCCGACGGCTTTGCCGTCGGCATAGAGCTTAGTGTGCCGACGGCTTTGCCGTCGGCATAGCCTACGCCGACGGTTTTTTATGTGCCGACGGCCATTTGGCCATGTGCCGACGTGGAATGTGCCGACGGCAAGGTGCCGACGGCGGCCGTCGGCACAGGCTGTGCCGACGGCTTTTTAGCCTGTGCCGACGGCTTTTGGCCGTCGGCATATGCGGCGTTTCCTGTAGTGCCCCGCCACCGCCATGACTAACACCACCACCGTGACCACCGCCACTGCCCCCACAGCCGCCACCGCCGTGACCACCTCCACCACCGCCGCCGACCATGCCCGAGACCGATCGATTGATCACAGCATGCTGTAGTGCTAACCCTACCTTGCTACAAAGAACATGTGTTATTGGCAGATAAAACTAGACCCGCTTATATATATGTAAGGTTGGTAATGAGAGTGAGATCGGCAGGCATGCATGCATCCATGTGCGGGGGTTCAATCGCCTAGCTACTTTCAAGGATCACCAGTCAAACAAGAGATTTTACGGTCCATGCAGAACTGTTAGCACGCCAGATAAGATTCCTTATCTGATCGATATTCATGGACACAAGGGAGTACGAAACTGCTTTACATAGGAGTACAACAATTCCCATCCGGTAAGTGCACGGTGCTTTCTACCTTGAGCTGTGGGCTAGTTACGATTATGGGTTAATTAATCATCTCCCCGTACGTGCAGCCCAAATCAACAGTACGTACTGCCGAATCCTGTCAAAATCTGTCAACCAGTTTGACCTCTTCCGTACGTACCGTTTCAAGCCTCCTTTTCCTCCATGCACATCTTCTTCACGATCCATATCTTGAAGATTTGCAAATCAATGACACTAAGAATTAATCCGACAAACTTTCAAAAAAAAAAATCTGACAAGAACTTCAATCTGAGATGGACAAAGATCGAGTGTAACTTACTGAGTTTTCTCAATCCATCATCAGCGTGAGTATTTAGACCTCGGACACTTTGATGTTTCCACATGTGCCGAGGAGAAATGCAGGCCTGACATTCATTATTTACCACCCTCCGTTCACAAATAGATGACTTCCATTTGTCCTAAAGTGGATGTATGTAGACATGTTTTAGTATCTAGATGGATCCACTTTTGGACAAATGAAAGTCATCTATTTGTGAACGGAGGGAGTAACTCCCGATGTGGACACTATGGGACTGGCTCTCCACCCAACGGCCTGACCCCGTCGGCGTAGGCGTAGGCTGACGGTGGCCGCCGAGTATGCCCCGTCGGCGTAGTCCACGTGTTGTCTGCGTATAAAAGCCGTTGACGTAAATTGAGGTCGGCGTAGGTTGGCAGAATATTTTTTTTAAAAAAATATATATATTTTTTCGATTTTTTATTTTCCTTGTTTAACCACTTAATCATACTATTGACACATTTATCTTTATCTCTAAACAATTTTATTTTAATCTAAATTACTCGTTTCTACAAAAAACTTCATGACCAGTCACCCATCCTCGGATTGATCCAGCCCCAGTTCTTAGTTCCTTCCCTATGAACCCTATGAGTTAGCTACAAACAACAAATGTTTTGCTAACAATAGTATCAAATCAATCCTGTTAACCCTTGAATCATCATGTCACACTCCTTTATTTTTTGAATCCAAACAATCATGTAAATAAAAAAATAATAACTAATAATAATATTGAATTTAAATAATAATTAACATTTTTGCATTTTCCATTTAGTATTGAATAATTCATATTTATAAATCCGAAAACTGAATTTTGACAAATAATATGTCTAAATCGATCAAAAAATGGGAGAAATTAAAATATGACATCTATATAAATATTTCCCATCGTGTATAGGGCTTTGCAAGCTGGGATGTTTAGTGTATGAGCTATCTTCTTCGAAGATTCTTGGATTTTGGGCCAAATAACGGGTGTTATGGTCAAATCATGGCATAGTTTGTTGAAATGTGCCCATATTCCACAAAAACATGAATCTTGGAAGCATGGATAATGCTGACGGAGAAAGTATTCCTTTTCATTAAATAAAAAACCATTTTCTATTTTCTAAGTGTGAAAAATATGTTTTTTTGTAAGGACCAACCACAAATATGTTGCAAAACTTGGGAGCTACATTTTTTAAAACAATAGACCACATTATATGCACAAATAACCAAAAGTTTCCTATTGAAAGGTTTCCATCCATCTTTTTTGAGAAACACAAGTTTCTACCGATTTAGTTAGAAATGGGTCAAATTTGAACTACATGTGCCTCGTAGTTTGCTCATTATTTTTGGTAAAATCCATTTTTAGGTACACAACTACCTATTTCATCAGAGATACACCAAGATTTTCTCAATATTCAATGCATAGCTACGAAAGGTCATGCCCGCTCTCTTGACTATTTCCTAAAATCGGTATCATTATATATGTCCTACTTAAAACCGATGCAATACCTTCGCGTAGTATCATTATATATGTCCTACTATCCACCAAAAATAATAAACTTGGAATACGATAGCTGGGTTGGAAAGGTGTTCACAGAAATGAGCTAACTCGTCCGAAGATTCTAGGGTTTTGGGCCAAATGACAGGTATTATGGCCAAATCCATGACATGTTTTTTTCTGAAATGTGCCCATATTCTACAAAAACATGCATCTTGGAAGCACGAACAATGTTTATGGTGAAAAGTTTCTTTTCACTACATAAAAAAAACCATTTTCTATTTTTTGGAGTGTGAAAAATGTGTTTTTTTGTGAAGGACCAGCCATAAATAGGTTGCAAAACTTGGGAGTTGCATTTTTTTAAATAATAGACCATATTATATGCACAAAAAACCAATTTTTTTCGATGAAAAGGTTTCCATTCACCTTTTTTGAAAAACACAAGTTTTTGCCGATTTATGTGGAAACAGGTCAAATTTGAACTACAGGTGCCCCGTAGTTTGCTCATGATTTTTGGCAAAAATCATTTTTAGGTACAAAACTACGTATTTCATCAGAGGTACACCAAGAGTTTCTCAATATTCAACCCTTAGCTACGAAAGGTCATGCGCGCCATCTTGACTATTTTTTTTAACCGGCATAGAAAATTCAAACAAATTAAAAAAAAAATGGCGTAAGATCTTTGTGTGGTGTCATTATATATGTGAGGTATCCCCTAGGAATACCCAAAACAAACTTATACGAAAAATATTCACAAGATTCCATTCGGTTCGACCGAAGTGAGATTTTCCACCTATGAGTCCGAAAACTCGATCACTAGAGAGAAACCGATGATGGTTAATCCACTAGCATCTCGGAGTGTAATCTTGGACATCTAAAACCCAAAACACACTTGTACCTACTTGGCATGGTGTTACCTAACTTTTGGTTGGATTCTGACGCTCCAGATCCCCTCTCCGGCTCTAACCCTTCATCTTTATTGTTGGTTTCGTCTTTGCTCATGATTTTGTTTTTGAAAAATACAGTTTAAGGAGTATGCATGATGATGTAGCTCTGTTTCTCCTTTTCGAAATGAGCTGAAGAACGTCGAAATCCGAATTCGTATGCAAAAGTTATGTTCACAATGGTGTTTAAGTAAAAAAACAAAGCTAGACTAGGCCAACAGCATTGCCGTCGGCGTAGCTAAAAAAACAGATTTGTCGACGGCATTGCCGCCGGCGTAGCTCTTTTTTTTCTCGTTTTAGCACAACTACAGAATAGCCTATCAATGACAGGCCCAAAAGGCCTACTAGTGACTGGCACGGTGCATGTCACTGGTAACTAGTCACTGGTAATAGGTTACCAGTGACAGGCAAGCGCCTGTCACTAGTATTTTGTTTACTAGTGACGGTCATTTGTTTATGCCCGTCACTAGTTAGTTTTCACATGTGTTCATTTTACCTCATTAAACGATCTTAGTAGTGACATGTCCTTTTCTAATTTGATAGTAGCCTGTAACTAGTATATATTTTAGAAATGATAAAAATATTTTTCAAATAATAAATATATTGAATATGCACATGGATAACATATGATCACACACATTGGTAACAAAAATATGATCATAAGTACAACAAAGTTGAATTAATATCGATAGCACAATATCCAAAACAATTTGCTGTCATTCAAAAACAAGCAATACCTAAATGTGCTGCCTAGCACTCATAAGCTTCCACCATGTGCTATCTAGTACTCATAAGCTCCAGACTACTCTCCCCAATGTACTGCATAGCACTCATCAGGTCCATCCTACTCGCAATTTGATGTTCGAGTTCTTTCATGGTTGCAGGATCCGGCACTGCTTGCTGCTTGGTATGTGCTAATAATCATCCTTGGCACGTGCTACAATAACGATCAAAAGATATCCATCAATTTCTTTGTTAGTCCATCAATGCAACCAATACAGTAACTTTTGCAATTAGTCAACTTATTAAAAAAATACTCTAACTCGTCCTAAAATTGATGTGGTCTTAAGAATAACTAACTATGCCCAATTAAATTGGCAATTGACACGAACATGCACTGATATTTTAGTAATGAACAAGCAGTGCACCTGGCCGCCTCCCTTAAAAAAAGCAGCACACTATAGCAACTCGAGCTACAACTGATGTAAGTACATGGACTGAACCGCTGCAGATTTTATTTCAAAATGCTATAACATTGTTATAAGTAGAGCATTTGATGTTACCATACTTTATCTCAAAGTTATAAATCTCTAAGTTTTCATTTCGTACCAATATATGAAGCAAAAGGCAGAAATGACAAATTAAAAATAAATGTGACTTACAGAAAACATAGCAATAAATGGATTTAGTTCCAACCATGTATTGCTAGTCGAGAAGACGAGAACTAATGAGTACCCTACAGAACAATAATATAGAGATGTTTGAGATATATTTTCGAAAGTGTACATAAGTACATGAGCAAATCAGCAAATGGACATGAGCAAGCAACATTTGTACGGAGTACATGAGAAACAATGGCATCAGTATAGGAAATAGAGCTAGTGAAGAAATACACATGTTCAAAAGGATAACGTGGGAACATAGGCCAAGATCTAATGGCTCAGTGGCTGCAGGAACATGCCAAAGTACATCCCAATCCTCAATCTCTCTCAGGAAAAATCTTCTACAAGGGAGGATTGAGAATACGGACCCGGGGATGACTTGATTTTACGTGTTGGGAATTCAGAGCCAGGTTTGCTTCCGACTACATGAATCCTCGTGATGAAGACCTTGTGCGCCGCTAGGGTTTGCGGATGGAGGCGCGGATGTGGATGCGGCGTCGGCGGGGGAGTGGAACAGGAGGATGACCGACGAAACAGCGTGGCCCGGCGAGCTGCGCGGGTGAGGGCGTGCTTGCCATAGAGAACGTCGGCGAGCGGGACGGCTAGGTCGTGGTGTCAAGGGACGATGCGGAGATGGTGGGGAAGACGATGCAGGGGTCTGACTCTAAAGACCGCGGGTTGATGCAGAAGCAGGTGTAGCACTATGAGGCTTACCTTTGGCTGGAGATCATAGTTTGGAGACTCCATGTGGCGGTCGGAGCAGGTTGGGGATGAAATCGACATTGCCACGGCCCCCTGTATCCGTCATGGGCAAGAAAGCCAGGAGGTGACGCGGTAGATGTGGGACATGGGTGGTGACACCGTAAGTCCAGGTCGCCGCGCTAGACACGGCGACGGCGGCGTCGGATGGTTGCTGTAGTTGGAAAGCCTTCTCAGGAAGGGGCTTCTGTGGCGGCGGTAGAGTTGAGGCTGTCCTCCACGTTGGCGATGCCGCCGGCCTCCTTAAGAAGGTCCCTCGCCTAGGCGCCGGCGGGGAAGGGGTCGGTCGTCCGGCCGGCGTGCTCGGCCTTGCGGGGCGTCTCGAGGCAGGGGGATTGGGGAAGACATGGCGAGATAAAAACAAAGAGAATGGGTCAAGGCGTAGGGCGAGGTGGTTACACACACGTCCATAGAAACAAGGAAAATGTTTTGTTTAGGGGGACCTAAACTCCCCTAACGTAGGTCGCTTGTAGCGAAGTCAGCAGTTTGGGCTTTTTGCTCTCGTGTGGCAGGCCCAACTAGGTCTAATTTTGATTTTGGGCCCAGTTTTGTATGCAAACAGCCCACCATAGTAACTAGGAGCAGCACATATATACTAAGTGTTTCCAACATGTTCGGCCAACGTTGTATACGTACTAAAAATTTGTAACAATTTTGACCATATTTTGTTGAGAAAGCACAAACGCGATGTTACAATGTTTTTCTGAATGATTTTCTAGTAATTACGTATACCTTTTTAGAATTCATTTGGAATGACATGTTTACGTGCTCCTTTGCATGTTGTAAACATGTAACTTTTTTGTTGCTATCGGTTTACCTTTTTGTTGAAATAGGTGATGATTTTTGTTGCAACTGAAACAGTGACAAATTTTTTGTTGCTTACCAACTTTTCTATTTGGTGCAAATAATTTTTTGTTGTAATAGGTTGTGATTTTTGTTGCATTGTTGTAACTTTTTTTGTTGCAACGCAATAACATAATATTTAACTATTATTTGTAACATTACTTATTTTCCGAAATTTTTTTGGAAATTTTTGTTGCAATATTTTTTTTTTGTACACGGAGCGATATTTTTTGTTGCGACACGAGTGAAATTGTTGCAATGGCAGATTTGCTGTAATTATCGAGATGACCGGGGGCAACACAATATACTTTTTCGTTTTAAGTGGGCTGTTGTGGACTGCGGGTTCTATATGCGAAAAGTAGGGGGGCTAAAGTGTAAAACTGGTTTTGTGCTGTTTTGAGCCATTGGATGAAGATCGGACGGTGCGGAAGGAGACCTAAAACTCCCCCGCGTAGGACGACCTACGCCTAGCGCTCTCATAGAAACAAAGGATGCCACGCAAAGGGTGGGGACAGTTCCAACTTTCAATCCGTCTCACGGAAGACTAAGTAAAAGGCGTCCATTACGTAGAAATTTCGAAAGATATTTTTTTTTAATTTTCAGTGACAGCACTTTAAAGATGCATGTCAATTCAGCCGCCCCCTTGGAAAATATAAATGACGGACAATTTTTTTTTATCACATCACTAATCATAGAGTTTACCGTGACAGGCATTTAAAAATACCCGTCACTAAATAATTTTCCCGTTCAGCCACCTCTGGAAAAAAAACACTAGTGACAACCAGGTTTTTGCGCCCGTCACTGTTTAACCTAGTGACAGGCTTATTTTTGCCCGTCACTAACCACCTGGCGGCTATAAGCCTTTCTGCAGTAGTGTAGGTTAGACTCTTAGGGTCTACGCCGACGGTCCCGACATTTGGACGTCGGCGTATAATTGTTCTCCCTTAGTGGGACGAATATTATGCACTCTCATTCCACATAAGTAATGGAATAAAACTAATTAGTCATTTTCTACTGTAACCCTATACTATTTTTTTTTTAGTTTTATTGCTTACAATGTTTAAGAATTACACCTGGCCTCTCCATATATAAGATGCACACACCCGACACTCGTTCGACGTCTAAAATAAAAAAAAATCGAATTACATATCAGAATGAGAAATTATAAAAACGTCTATGATTAAGGAGGTCAGGTCTGCAAATTATGTCGTCGTCCATGTTGGGATAAAAACTCTTTCGCCGTATCCTCCAGCAGCGTACACACCACCATAAAGAGGTCGCGATGCTCCACATGTTGCAACTGAGAACACAAATGGAGCATAGTTGTACACATGTAGATTACCTGCATAAGCGAAGGATTTTTATCATTAAAAATCTTCTCATTTCTACATAGGCAGAGCGACCAAATAACAACAAGAGCTGTCACGCTAACCAGTCATTTAAACCTCGGATCCATCCCGTTTAGCCAGTTGCAAAAAATATTAGCAATGCTTCGTGGTGGGTATAAGGTAGAATCTATCTGGATGATTGACCATATAGAACTAGCAAATTTTTACTCGAAGAATAAGGGTTTTATAGTCTCATATTTATGAAAAAAATACAAACTTCAGACTTCCATGCCAAATGCGTTTTGGAAGGTTATCTTTAGTAGAAGATACCACACAAAGACCTGGATTTTGAGTGGTATGTTCATCTTCCAAATTTTCTTATTATTATCCACTGGCGTATCAGGCTTGATTGACGCTTTATACATAGAGTCCATCGAGAATTTACCATTATTTTGCAAATTCCAGCAAAGCTCATCATTCTCATGTGTTAGATTGACTAATATCAATCGTTGTAGCAGCTCATTCCAAGCTGCTAGTCGGGGGCCAACAAGGTCCCTTCTGAACGTCAACGTTGTGAGTTATTTTCCAACACCTGAGCGATCGTATCACTTTTGTGACGTGCAAGAACAATATTGTATAAAGCTGGATATTGTTCACGGAGTGTGTGGTAGTGCCGAGCCACCTATCCTACCTGAACCTTATCTCCGAATCATCGTTTTTGGAAAAAGATCCAAATGGAAAGAAAAATTTCTTCATATCCATTAGGCCACCCCAAAAGTGGGAATCACCTAGTTTTTTAGAAACATGCGATACCGCACTAGAGCCGATATACTTTCTCCTTAATAGAGTTTGCGAGACCCCTTCTTCAGTAAGAAGTTTGTCTAGCCATTTACCGAGGAGCGCTCTGTGATTGACCCCTTCTTCAGTATGCTGACAATCATGTTAACCCTTGAACTATTTGTGAATCAAAAAAATATTTAGTTAAACAAATATAAATAAGTAATAATAATCTTGAATTCAAATAAACATGAATTTAAATAATCTTGAATTTAAATAATCATGAATTCAAATAATTATGAATTTATTATGTCGAAATTGATATGCCTTTTCCATTTAATATGTCTAAATTGATTATTTGGTATGTCGAAAAATAAAATGAGTAATAATAATCTTGAATTCAAATAATCATGAATCTAAATAATAATTAATTTAATATGTCGACCAACCCGATGTGCACTATGAAGATGACACACCACGTCGACACGGGTTCAACACATGGGCCGGCCATGTCGACGGCACAAGTCCATGACACTTGCGCGGCGGCGGCCACACCTTCAGGGGAAGAGCGGGCGGAGAATGATTCTAATGTTGTACCATGTATGTTTTCCCTCAATATTTGGCTATTCACAACTGTAAATTTTCCAGTTCCTTGCGTTGAACTTTCTAAGACGGACCATGGGGTGACGATGTTGGAGAATCCGCTAGGATTTGGCATTGAACGCGTTGAGCGGCTAGGATTTTTCGTTGAACGTCTTGGCAGGATCCATGTGGTGGACGATGTGGGATGATCGGTCACATTGCACTATCTGAACGGCCAGGATTTTGCGTTGAACATCTTGTTGGGGTTTCTTTCGTTTTCACTAGCTAGCTAGCTCCACAACGCGCCTAAAATTCGGACACACCCTTCCCCCGGCCGCTCTTTAGTTTTTTCCCAACCCAGTTTCGAACTAAACTCCAATCTCGCCGCCACCCTTTTCCCACAATCCCCTCTAGTGTCGCGCCGGAATAGCATCCAGCCACCCGCCACCACCCACCACAACCTTCAGTGCAAGACCTTTGGCATTCCCCGCCACTATGACTGCGAAGGACACAAGGAAGAGTGTGGTCGCTCCAAGACGGTGTTCTTCTAGATTGAACCCCCGCCCCCTGCCGGATGAGCCTACCGCAGACGATTATGTCGCCCCAGACGCGGTCTTCCCTGCCACTACGAGCATGATGGACACAACGAACAACGCGGTTGATTATGTCGCACCAGACGTGGGGGAGGGAGTCGATGTGAATGCACTATGGACGATAAGGTGAAGCTTTCTACACCATTTGTTCATCCCCTTGTTGCTTTTTTCATAATTAGTACTCCCAAGTCACCACCTCTCACCTTGCCCAAGTGAAAACATGCTTCAGAAAAATATTTTACTTCTGAGTACTATGTTTAAAGGACACGGATGTCGCCTAGAGGGGGGGTGAATAGGCGTTTAAAAATAATTACGGTTAAGGCTTGAATAAATGTGGAATAAAACTAGCGTTTAATTTATCAAGCCAAAACCTAAACAAACTAGGTTCACCTATGCACCAACAACTTATGCTAAACAATTCAAACAACTAGTGATAGCAAGATATGTTACTTCAAGCTCGATGGCTATCACAAAGTAAATTGCATAAGTAAAGAGTTCGGGTATAGAAATAACCGAGAGACGAGGAGACGATGATTTATCCCGAAGTTCACTTCCCAATGGAAGCTAATCTCCGTTGGAGAGGTGTGGAGTCACAATGACTCCAAGCGTCCAATGGCTCACCTTATTCTCCTCGTGCCTCCACCAATGCGGAGTGCCACGATCCACTATGGGACCTTTGAGGGCGGTCACCGATCCCGTACAAGGTTGGGGCAATCTCCACAACTCAATTGGAGGCTCCCAACAATATCCCGCGAGCCACCAAAACTCCGAGATAGCAACAAGGTCCGGAGCTACCAAAACTCCGAGACAACAACAACCGTCTAGGGCACTCCAAGTACCCAAGAGGACAAGCTCAAGGGCACTCCAAGAACCCAAGAGTAGCAAGCTTCTCAACCTTTCACTCGAACGAATCCTCGTAGAGAACTCAAACCGATGAAACCTATGCAATGGCAAGAACACAAGGAGTGCTCAAATCCTTCACTCTCAAATCCCACCAAAGCAACAAATGTTATGTGGGGAGAAGAGAGGAAGAACAATGAAGAACTCAACAAATGAATCCACAAGATCTAGATCCAAAGACTTTCCCCTCACTAAGAGGAGAGATGGATTGGTGGAATAATAGATCTAGATCTCCTCTCTCTTTTCCCACTAATTGGAGGCAAGAATCATGGAGGAATAGAGAGAGAGCAAGCTCCAAAATGTCAACAATGGTGGGGGAAAACTTGCAAAAAAGGTTAGGGAACCAATGGGGAAGAAGGCCCCTTTTATAGGCCCCCAAAATCAGCCCGTTGGGGTCATTCTGCCCCACCCCGGCCTCCCGGGCCGGCCAGGCCGGCCTCCAGGCCGGACAGTTCGGGCAGGGGTCCGGCCTACGGGAGCCCACCCCGGCCTGGGGCCGGCCTACCAGTTTTGAGAAAACCTCCTTCACTAAAAACGCGATATCTTTTGCATCCGGACTCCGTTTTCGATGATCTTGGGCTCGTTGAAATCGTAAGAACGAGCACTACAAGATTATGCAAAGAAACATCATAGTACATAATTGGATGATAAAACCAAATGATGAAAGTTATTACCTCTCTATAAAGGAACAATCGGTAAAACCTCCAATATCAAAAACGCAATAAGTTTTTCATGCGGAACCCGTTTTTGATGAACTTGAGCTTGTATTGAAGCACATGACAAGCTCAAAAACCACACATGGAGAAAATACAAATAAGAACCAAGAAATGTTATGCCAAGTATGCAAAGGTTTGAGCTCTCTCCGACTGATGCGATCAAGTTGCTAATATGAGAGCCCCTCTTGATAGTACGGTTATCTATCCTATAATCCGGTCTCCCTCCTAATGCTATGAGACCGGTAAAATAGAAAACCTATCAAGATCATACCTTTGCCTTGAGAATTCCACTTGAGCTATAATATGACGATCTCGACCTCCTCAAGATGGAACACCTTTCTTGATTTCTTTTTGCTTGGTGAAGACACAAAGATGCTCCCCCATATGCAACTATGGGAGAGGCTCTTTTAAGTATATCTTTACTTTAACATTATCTCCAAAAGAGTGGCAAGCTTCAAGAATGTGATCTCTTCGATATGATTCCCTTGAACTTGCACTTCTCGAACTTGATGACGATCACAACTTGACGTCATCCACCATGGACTATACGAAATCTTCCTTTTGATGCAAGCCCATGGAAAGATGCCTAACCCCACATAGATATACCACACACACATATAATGGGTTAGAGCACAAAGCTATATGAACAATTACTTACGATACCATGATACTACATGGTACATCTTCTTGCTTTGTGAGTTGATCACTATTAACCATCGCTTAGCACTTTGCCTTGATCAACCTTTTATCTTTTCTTCTCTCTTCATAATAATGATGTCTTGAAGGTAAAGATGAATGTTCACACAATATTATTCTTCAAGACATACTTGATGAACCTTTTATCTTTTCTTATCTCTTCATAATAAATGATGTCTTGAAGGTAAAGATGAATGTTCACACAATATTCTTCTTCAAGACATACTTGCAATATGCTCAACTCTCTCATGACCAAACTTGGGATATTCACATGAATAGCACCTTGGTCACTACTTGATTATCTTGAATCCAACACATGGACATCAAGTATTGCCTATGGAGAAACTCTACAAGTATAGCTCAATGCAACCATAAGTCCATAGTGATTGTCATCAATTACCAAAACCACACATGGGGAACCATGCTCTTTCAATCTCCCCCATTTTGTTAATGACAAACTCTTTACGAGGGTTTATATAATGAATTTTACCTACCATGCAAATAGACAAGCAAGTTGCATGAGCATGAAAGGAAAATGTTTAAGAACAAAACCAAAATTTCTTAAACCCTCGAAACTTTCTCCCCCATTGGCATCCATTTCCAAAATGGGATCATAGAAATTTTAGATGGCCAATATAGTAAGGGTTCCTCCGTAGGCTATGCACTTCTCATAATATGAGTGAAATCAAATACACTTATCCAATGATGAATAATGGGAGGAACTATACCAAGGATCCAAAGATTGCAAATAAGATGGTATACAAATCTAATATTCTCTAAAGAGAAGCAAGCAATCAAGAGATCCAACAAACCAAACGAACAAGGTATTATGGTTTGAGAAAATGAGTGTTTTTAAAGAAAATAGAGGAGCTCCCCAATATTTGTGCATGATTTAGAAATATTGCATTTTGAACGCAAAGGGCACAAAAATGGAATCATAACTCCCCCACTGTTGTTCAAAACTCAAAGCAAGTGTAAGTGATCATAAAAGAAAATAAGGCATATCACTTGGAGTAAGAGATGGTTAAGCCATAAGAGAAGTTACCAATAAAAGGATGGACACCGAACCATTAGGATACAATAAGACATGTAATTCTTATCATGTGTATAAGTTTCTTAAATAGACCACAATCATGATGATGTACATCCATAAAGAAACATGTACATACAATATAGTTACAAAGATAAAGAGCGAGATATCCAATTCGAAGACATAAATATGATAATAACATCTTTGCTTGAAAGCATTTTCTTTTTTTAGAGGATATGAATGACATTCCAACAAAAACACATCAAAGACGTCACAAACATCAATAAGGGAAAAAGAGATAGTTGGGACGTTTTGATAAAAGCAACAAATATCACAAGGAGTAAATATGTTTCATGCCATGATACAACCTACAAAAGGTTGAAATGTTAGAGTATATGCATGAGATAGATACTTGTTACCGAGGTAGCATTGGTGATGTTGTACTATATAAGAATTCATCCATCATCATAGCTTGACTCCAATAAGCATGTATTGATAACACCTTCTTTGTGAATGAGGCAAGCATCCAACGCATATGAAATGTACCTAAAACATATTTAAGTACAAAAATGGTCCCCAAACTCATTGGGTCCAAAGTAGTTACACAAACTACAATATATAGGATTCAATCCACATGAATATAGGCATATAGATAAGAAATTGAATATCATGAACATCTTAGCTAATTTAGGATTTATGGATATTATTCTATATAAATATTGGATCAAGGAAAATAAACATGCCATAACATATACACTAATAATTATGTATGCAATCTAAAGGTAGCAGAAACATTTCATTTTATACCCGGGAGAGAGAAAACGGTCGTTGGGGGGTTCCCCCACTCTGCAGCGCCCAACCCGGCCTAGGGGGCCGGCCAGGCCGGCCTGGGGCAGCCAGGGCCGGGCACAATCCCACCCCAGCCTGGCACCCAGCCTGAGGCCGGCGTGGAAGGAGAGGGAGGCCGGCGTGGGGGCGTCCACCCAGCCAGCAGCCCGGCCTGGGGCCGGCGTGGGGGCAGGGCGGGGCCGGCCACCCACCCGGGCAGCCCGGCCTGGCACCCGGCCTGGGGCCGGCGGGGGCAGAGAGTGAGGCCGGACCCCCACCCGAACAGCCCGGCCTGGCACCCGGCCTGGGGCCGGCGTGGGGCGTGGCCAGGCAGCCACTAGTCCGGCCTAGAGCCCGGCCAGGCCGGCCAGGCAGGCCGGCCACCCCTTTCACCTTCTCTCCTTTCTTCTCCGTTTCTTCTTCTTTCTTTCACATCTTTTTCCGTAGACTTTTCTCTCTTATTGCTGCAACTTGCATGTGGTTTACGGGTAGATATGGTTGCACTTTATCCATGATATTTTTTGAGTAAACTTAGGGAACACGTTAGTCCTTCCATATGTTGTGATCAAACACTCAAAATAGGATTTAGGAACATGTCAATCAACTCATGATTGATAAGATACCAATTAGAAAATATATCATTGTAAAAATAAAATACCAAAGGAAATACTTATCACTTGGGGGATACTAAATAAAAATGCATCAATGAGTAAAATATTGAGATCCCAATAGACATCAAATGAACCATGTCAAATTCCAAGAGATGTCAATTGAAGCAAATATCTATGAGTGAGATATCAAACTCCAAATAAATAGCAATTAAGGGCATCAACGCAAAACAAATGAGCATAGAGGATGTCTATGTAAAATATGATCTCTCATTCAAAACAATAGAATGCAAAACAAGGAATGAGATAACCAAGCCCTCTACACTTTTTATGATGGCACAAAGTAATAAAAAAAATAAAAGTTGTGCCTTCCACAAACTCACAAGATATTGATTAAATTACCAATTTAAAAAGATCTAATATCAATTGATGATAACTAGTGTTCAAAAAGAATCTATGATAGCTCCCCCATGATCTATGCATGATTTTGAATTTTGCACTCAAATGGGATCATCACTCTTCGCATGCATACAATAGAAACTTTCATTAAGTGGCAAGAGATCCAATGAAAATATAGTGTTCTAAAGGAAGTAATATAGCTCTCCCATGACTTATGCATTATATAGATGTTTGCATTTTAATACAAAAGCACTATAAGGGGATCCTCGCTTTTCTTACAACCATTACACTAGAATTTTGTTTGATTATAACACATAGATATTCAAGAGTCAAGGAAGACAATGTGAGTTCATACAAAACAATTTCTCGTCGATAATACAAATGGAAGCAAAGCATAATGTAAATATGATCAATAACTTCTACCACAAATATGGTTGTCACTTGTCCAAGAACAAGGAGGTATGGTTAATTTTAGGTGGTATGTTGCAAAAATATTCGTGATCATGTTGAAACACAAAAGTTTATGGAAAAGGATATGAGTTAATTACCATGCTTCAACTAGTAAAATTATCATGCAAAGCAATTCTTAATATATATTGAAGCAACCGGTTTCCCAAACAATAAATACTAGTGCACATTTGAGGAACACCGCACGAAGAAACTCTCTCAAATTCAACAAACCAAAATATGAGATACAAAAAACTCATTTGAGCAAGTATGGAACTTGTTTGAGCTAATCATGCCACGTAGTAACAAGATAATTTAGAATATCAATTCTAAGTGGCATTACCTCACATGTTCACATTTTCTAGGATTGTAATATGCACATAGCTTATTACTCCCCCATAATATGATAATCCATTTCTTTTCAAGAAGAGGCAAGTGAAATCAAATAAGAGATAATTAATGAACATTGTGAAATTCGAATTTCTCATGAGAATGAAATACCACATGGAGACTATATAATCTTGTCACGTTAATAATAAGTGATATACCTCATGTACACATATTTTAGGATTGTGAGGTGGCAAGCACACCACTCCCCCAAAATGAGATAGTTCATTAATCTCTCAAAAGAGGCAACTTAAATTAATCATAAATTGCAATAAAGGCTCAACACAAAACAAACAAGTACATGGTGCAAACCAACAAACACATACTAGATTACTCAAGATAGGTAATTAGTAAGCACACCATATACAAACACATGCTAGACACAAAACTAACACATGCAAGGGGCAAGCAACTTTTAATGTATATAATTTAAATACAAGTTACCGCAAGGAGACACATTGGATAGGAGATAGATATATGATGATACAAATGACTTGGCTTGAGTAAATATAATTGATGAAGATCCCTTAATTCTTCATAAGATAGCCAAGTCTCCAATGCCCTCCAACAACACCTATTGATCAAGTTTTAGCTTGTTGGTCCCCAACCAAGTTGGGTCCTAAGAGGTTAGTCACAATAGGCTTGGCAACCCAAATGGGTCGTTTCTTGACACCACTTTGAGTGCCAACATATTTGGCAAACACATTACCAACCTTATCCTTCCGAAGGGAATAAACATCATAAATAATGATAGGGTTGGATAAGGTACCATTAGTGCATGATGAAGCAAGGTGGCCCTTTTCACGGCATAAGTAGCAACATCGGCTTCCTCCTTTCTTCTTAGTTGATTTCTCAACTTGAGTAGTTATAACTTGATTATTATTGGGAAGAAGCCTTTCTTCATCTTGAGGTTGAGCATGAGATTGAACTTGTGGCCGCTTCCCTTGTTGCTTCTCACTAAGAGGCTTCTTCTTTAATGGGCAAGACCTAACATGGTGCCCTTCAACATTGCACTTGAAGCAAACAATCTTGGACGAATTGTTGACTTGTTCTTGGCTCTTGTTCTTGTTGATTATATGATTCTTCTTTATATTGGACTTCTTGTTATTATTGGAGTTGAATCCAAGTCCACTCTTGTCATTGGGTAATCTTTGTACACTCAACATGTTGTCAAGTGCGGACTTCCCATGACGCTTTTCCAAGTCTTTCTTCAAAGAAGCGACTTGGACCTTGAGCTCTTTTATTTCTTCTACATGGTTAGTAGCAACACAAGTAATAGAGGAAGTAGATGATTCATTGTTAGAGCAACAAGGCATGGAAAGCAATTCATCACAAGATGTAGCGATATTATGAGTGAATGAATTAATAGGACTATCACGAGGCAAAATAGAATTTTGAGTAGAGTTTGTGCTAATGTACACATGAGGATCACAAGATATCACCTTGGTAGTAATCTCATGAGCTAACTTTATCTTATCATGTGAGACTAAAATATCCTCATGAGAGCCTAAGAGCTTTTCATGACTTTCTTCCAATTTCCCATAATTGCTAGTTAGCAACTCAAGTTGAGACCTTAGCTCAACATTCTCCTTCAATGTAGATGCTTCACGAGAAATAGAGTTAGTAGCACAAGCATCATAATTAATAGAAATAGGAGAAGGCAAATTGGCAAGTCCTTTTGAATATGAAGCTTTAAGTTGAGTATGTTCGACTTTTAGCTCATCATTTTTAGTTTTAAGACAATTAACCACATCAAGATTTCTATTATGAGAGTCTTTTAATTTTGATAACTCTAAAGTAAAAGTCTCTTCAAGAGATTCATTGATAGTTTGTTCTTCTACAAGAGCTTCCTCTAGTTTTGCAATTTCATTGGAATAATCACGCTCGCGGCTATAACACGCATCAATGCATGCTTCCAAATCCTTAATGGTGATATTGCGCCTATCAAATGCTCTAATGATTTCTAGGAAATTGGCACAAGCATCTTTATCCTCATAAAGGATATTGTGATTCATTTAAAAGCGAATCATTGTCATTATCATCGTCATCATCATCATCATCATCCTCATCACCATCATAATAATCATCATCATCACTAGATACATTGGTGTTCAAAGTAGGAGCTACCTTTGAACCTTTAGTCATAAGGAAAAAGTGAGATATGGTAGATGATGATGAACCATTACTTGAAGCGCCACTTAAATCCACATCTTGTTCCATGGAATGTTGAGTTTCTTCTACATGGTTAGTAACACAAGTACTAGAGGAAATACAACCATTTTTACTATGGAAACAAGATGTATCAAGCATATCATTATAAGATTTAGTCAAGGAATTTTTACATGATATGCATGAACTATCAACGCAAGCATGTAAATCATTTTGGCTGCTAGGTGTGTTTAAGTCCATAGACAAAGTATTGCAATAAGATAGAGATGAAGAATCTTCAACAATAAGCATACTATCAAGATTGCAATTTTTGTCACTACTCACCATATCATTATGGTGTGCCTTGACACATGTTGGTGAGGTAGAAGAAGTTGAGAACTCATCACGCCCGGAGGTGGAGGAGTATAATCATCACCACAACTTTTGGACACATCATATTTATCTTGAAGCTTGGTCCAAATATCATGAGCTTTCCAAGATGGCCTAATTGACTCAAGAACTACAATACTCAAATATTTGAAAAACACATTAGTAGCTTGAGTATTGAGATATAAGTTTTTCTCATCCTCTAAAGAGCAATCAATACCCGTTGGAGTAAAAAACCCATATCTACAATTTTCTCTATATTGGACCCATGTCCTTAAAAATATTAAGCATACTAATTTTCCAAGTATTATAATTTGTGCCATCGAATATAAAAGTGTCATTATGCACTAATCCCCTAGCCGACATCTTTACTCTCTGGGTTGTGAAACCCTATGAAGAGAGACCCGGCTCTGATACCAATTTAAAGGACACGGATGTCGCCTAGAGGGGGGGTGAATAGGCGTTTAAAAATAATTACGGTTAAGGCTTGAATAAATGCGGAATAAAACTAGCGTTTAATTTATCAAGCCAAAACCTAAACAAACTAGGTTCACCTATGTGCACCAACAACTTATGCTAAACAATTCAAACAACTATGTGATAGCAAGATATGTTACTTCAAGCTCGATGGCTATCACAAAGTAAATTGCATAAGTAAAAGTTCGGGTATAGAATAACCGAGAGACGAGACGATGATTTATCCCGAAGTTCACTTCCCAATGGAAGCTAATCTCCGTTGGAGAGGTGTGGAGTCACAATGACTCCAAGCGCCCAATGGCTCACCTTATTCTCCTCGTGCCTCCACCAATGCGAGTGCCACGATCCACTATGGGACCTTTGAGGGCGGTCACCGATCCCGTACAAGGTTGGGGCAATCTCCACAACTCAATTGGAGGCTCCCAACAATATCCCGCGAGCCACCAAAACTCCGAGATAGCAACAAGGTCCGGAGCTACCAAAACTCCGAGACAACAACAACCGTCTAGGGCACTCCAAGTACCCAAGAGGAAAAGCTCAAGGGCACTCCAAGAACCCAAGAGTAGCAAGCTTCTCAACCTTTCACTCGAACGAATCCTCGTAGAGAACTCAAACCGATGAAACCTATGCAATGGCAAGAACACAAGGAGTGCTCAAATCCTTCACTCTCAAATCCCACCAAAGCAACAAATGTTATGTGGGGAGAAGAGGAAGAACAATGAAGAACTCAACAAATGAATCCACAAGATCTAGATCCAAAGACTTTCCCCTCACTAAGAGGAGAGATGGATTGGTGGAATAATAGATCTAGAACTCCTCTCTCTTTTCCCACTAATTGGAGGCAAGAATCATGGAGGAATAGAGAGAGAGCAAGGTCCAAAATGTCAACAATGGTGGGGGAAAACTTGCAAAAAAGGTTAGGGAACCAATGGGGAAGAAGGCCCCTTTTATAGGCCCCCAAAATCAGCCCGTTGGGGTCATTCTGCCCCACCCCGGCCTCCCGGGCCGGCCAGGCCGGCCTCCAGGCCGGACAGTTCGGGCAGGGGTCCGGCCTACGGGAGCCCACCCCGGCCTGGGGCCGGCCTACCAGTTTTGAGAAAACCTCCTTCACTAAAAACGCGATATCTTTTGCATCCAGACTCTGTTTTCGATGATCTTGGGCTCGTTGAAATCGTAAGAACGAGCACTACAAGATTATGCAAAGAAACATCATAGTACATAATTGGATGATAAAACCAAATGATGAAAGTTATTACCTCTCTATAAAGGAACAATCGGTAAAACCTCCAATATCAAAAACGCAATAAGTTTTTCATGCGGAACCCGTTTTTGATGAACTTGAGCTTGTATTGAAGCACATGACAAGCTCAAAAAACCACACATGGAGAAAATACAAATAAGAACCAAGAAATGTTATGCCAAGTATGCAAAGGTTTGAGCTCTCTCCGACTGATGCGATCAAGTTGCTAATATGAGAGCCCCTCTTGATAGTACGGTTATCTATCCTATATCCGGTCTCCCTCCTAATGCTATGAGACCGGTAAAATAGAAAACCTATCAAGATCATACCTTTGCCTTGAGAATTCCACTTGAGCTATAATATGACGATCTCGACCTCCTCAAGATGGAACACCTTTCTTGATTTCTTTTTGCTTGGAAGACACAAAGATGCTCCCCGGCAACTATGGGAGAGGCTCTTTTAAGTATATCTTTACTTTAACATTATCTCCAAAAGATGGCAAGCTTCAAGAATGTGATCTCTTCGATATGATTCCCTTGAACTTGCACTTCTCGAACTTGATGACGATCACAACTTGACGTCATCCACCATGGACTATACGAAATCTTCCTTTTGATGCAAGCCCATGGAAAGATGCCTAACCCACATAGATAACCACACACACATATAATGGGTTAGAGCACAAAGCTATATGAACAATTACTTACGATACCATGATACTACATGGTACATCTTCTTGCTTTGTGAGTTGATCACTATTAACCATCGCTTAGCACTTTGCCTTGATCAACCTTTTATCTTTTCTTCTCTCTTCATAATAATGATGTCTTGAAGGTAAAGATGAATGTTCACACAATATTATTCTTCAAGACATACTTGATGAACCTTTTATCTTTTCTTATCTCTTCATAATAATGATGTCTTGAAGGTAAAGATGAATGTTCACACAATATTCTTCTTCAAGACATACTTGCAATATGCTCAACTCTCTCATGACCTAACTTGGGATATTCACATGAATAGCACCTTGGTCACCACTTGATTATCTTGAATCCAACACATGGACATCAAGTATTGCCTATGGAGAAACTCTACAAGTATAGCTCAATGCAACCATAAGTCCATAGTGATTGTCATCAATTACCAAAACCACACATGGGGGAACCATGCTCTTTCATATGTTAAACTAGTTATTTTATTCTTCAACATTTTAATTAGTTCTCATTTACATGATACGTTTGATGTATACTAGTGCTTCTAATTACGAAGTTGTTTTTGTAATTTAGTTGTCATCGGCATGTTAATTATTTGGTTCCCGTATGGTAGGTTTTCTCATTAAAATCTATTCTACAGAAGTGGCTATAGCATCAAAATTTTGACAAGTGCACAACAATACATGACCTGCAAACGCAATGGTCGGAAGGCATCCGGGCTCCACTATCGGTGATGACCGTCACCACAGTTTGTCCGTTTATCGGAGCTCCCTTTTAGCAAGAGATAGCTAGAAGAAAATTCAGTACCGTTTGTGGTATTGTCAGTCGGGAACGAGTTTCTATCCTCTTTTCTAGCTGGAAGGATGTATCACCGACGCAGCGCAACTATATCCCAAACGAGATCCTCAGCTACTTCGTCCTTCCTCCGTGCAGTAGGTCTCTCATGCAGAACGGGTGGCTCTAATGTGTGCTGACATGGCATGGAGGAACTTGAAAACCAAGCTCGTGAGAGAATACATGCACTCGAACAAGATTCCTTTGACAACATATCCTTATATTACTTATGATCAGTGGACCCAATTTGTGAAGCTAAACATGACGCCCAGTTCATTGTGAAGGGTCTTGCTGCTCGAAAAATAACCCTCATGGGAGTTGGGCCCAAAATATATGCTGACTATCAGGAGGGAGGACATAGACTTTCAGACATCTGAACAAGAGTCTGAAGAATCTTAAGCGGCCGAAGAGATGCAAAGCTACCCGTGTGGGCACACTGAATTTGAGACCAAGATTTGGGCCAAAGAGGATGACGCGGGAATTATAGTCAATTAAAAAGATGTTCATAACGAAGACGACGACGGTCATTTCATGGTCACGTGGGATTCCATGTCAAACATGATGCGATTGACATCCTTAGACGACACCATTCTGAGATGCTTCACGCTGTAAGTACTTAGCCTCAATATATGTTTCTATATCTATGTTAATTCGTAAACATGATTTTTTGCCGATGGAACTAGATCTATATATACATGTTACACATATTTATGTTCTTATTATGTAGGAAATGTATGAGTTGCGCGAGGGAACAATCCCTTAAAGTAGTCTTCATGGACCCTGCTCGTACTTCGCAGCGAGTGATTGATCTTGAAGAGAGGCATGTGATGCATGTAAAATACATACATGAACTTTGCATTGTATTACTAATATTTCAATCATATTTGCATCATATAAGGGTTATATCATTGTTTTATATTGATTTTTGGAATATTTCACAGTTTCCTTATTTTTTCTGCAATTAACCCTGCACTAGCAGAAAATCATATTTTCTATATTTTGATGTTTCAAGGACCCAAATGACGTCCAAATGACTAAATATTTGGGGGGGTCATTTTTTGGAAGGAACAAAGTGTAGGAGCCAAAGAAGCGCATGAAAGGAAGTCCGAGGAGGATTTTGGGGGGTCCCACGCGGCCAGATTCCCTGGCCACGTGAGAGCACCTCTCATCCCCTCGTTACTCACATGCCATCGTTTTCATCTCCGTGTTTTCGTCGTGACCTAAAAACGACTATAAAAATAGTCCCCCGACGACTTTCGGAAGAGAGCGCCGCACAAACACAAAACCACGAAACAGAGAACTGGAGTTGCAGATTGGAGGGGGGAAACTCCGGCGGGGCGCTGTCGGCGTGGTCTCCATGTCCTCCAACGACTTCTACACCGTATACATGATGAAGAAGAAGTAGTCCACCCCTGGACTATGGGTTTGTGGAAGTAACTTATGTATCTCTCCTCTCTTTGAGCTTCATTAATTAGCACCGTATGAGCCGCTAAACATGATTACGGTCATCTACGTAATACATTTGTGGTGGATCTTTTTATGAGTTAATATATGTTTGAGATTGCAATATTTTTATTTCAGTTATGAAAGTAGATGCATATTACGTTCCCCGTTCTTGTTTACTTGTTCTGATCAAACTTGTGTATGAGAGCGTGTGAGGAGGAACGTGTGCATTAGATGGAGTAACGGGGGAGGGGGGTTAGTGCGGTGAAATTGACAGAAGTTCCGCGATCGACTTGGGTACTTTACCTTACGTTGTTTCCTCACTAGGGATAAAGAAAAATACCTTACTACCCAAGATGTGGGGTGACCTTGCCACTTCTCCATGACTAGATCTAGCATGTTCTTACTTTAACTTCATGTCATAAAACTTAATACTATACTCTGATTTATCTTAATACTAGGATGACTCGATTTAATTCCCATCTTAGTGGAGTATAAGAGAGATTAATAAACAAAAGATCTCTATGTTAGAACGTGATGCCCATATAATTAGTAACTTATCATGATTTTTTTTGCTGCAATCTAATATGTCAATTCTAGTGTTCCATTATCTACCACTTTATTAAAGAGAGAGTGCAATCTAATATGTCAATGCTTGATGACAACGCGGTGCATGAAATGATAGGAAATTATATCTCCCAGCGTAATATAAGGAAGTCCAAACATTGAGAACTGGGCTGGAAAATCCAAAAAAATTGTGCTAACGAAGGTTCTAGTGGACTATAGCACCCAAAAAGAAGAAAGAAAATGCTAAAATGAAAGGGAACTCGTAAAAAACGCTACTCCCCGAGAAGGGATTCCGAGATTGTAGCATACCGAGAAATTTTCGTAACACTTGTGAGGTGAGACCTAGCGGGAAATATTTAGGCCCAAAAGAGGCCGTCCAAGGTCCTATATATTTGCGGACCCATGGTTGGAAGGAACAATCTACATAACAATGTTCGGGCCGCCCTGACCCCATCGTGCGCGCCACCCCCTCTGTTTGTGTCCTAGCATGGTCTCAAAGACATCGTCCTCAAAATCCCTGCCTCGTCTTCACTATACTCGTCGGAATTAGATCCTATGATGTACAATATCGTGGGGTCACTGACTTATGGCGTCGATGACCCATGTCACTGGTCGCTACTGTTCATCGATTCCGAGGGGGGACCTAGTCGGAGGAATGTTATATCCTAGATCTTTGTTGTCCGTGAGTCTGTTGGGAACAGAACAGAAGATCGTCCCGGTGGATAAGATCTCGTATGTGTAGCTTTTCCGTGTGTGGCGCCCGTCTCGGGTTTTTCTTCTGCTCCATCTCCCCCTCCCCCTCTTATGTTTGGGTGCGGCGGTGGAGGTTGAACATCATGGGCTCGATCGTGGAAGACTCTAGGTGGGCTCGGGAGAGAAGTTGCTGCTCAAGGACGGGCCATCTCTCGCTCCGCAAAAGCTTCCCTAGATTTTCCGCGCCGCTATATTTTGCTGCCTCCCAAAACCGGCCGGTAACATTGTTGTTGACGATCGAGTTATACAGCCATGCATGCATGCCGTTGGACTTGCACTTACATGCATCGGTGCCATGCAACCCCTCCAAGAAATTCAAAATATTTTAACCATGATGTCTTAGCCTATTTTTAGGACTAGTATCACATAGTACCTGTGCATGCATGCATCGACGTCTGGAGTAATCACCAAATTCCGCACCACATGGAAAAGAAACAAATCATGCGGATCGCAGTGCTGACACAGATGCCGCCGAAGCAGGATCCGCTGTGCCGCCTTCATCCCCCTCCCGAGGCGGGAAGCACGTTGCTCGCACACATCCAAAGAAAGGCTCACTGCTTTCACGTCGGATGTCGTTGTGTGGTTGACCCGCTAGCTCGCACAATTTTTTTATCCACATATTATCGGAATACAGAGCTCAGAATAGAGAATTGATCTTCTAAGCCCAAAACTGTAGCGAATTTCCACATATATATTGACTGTGATCGATAGTTCATGTTCAGTTCCTAGTATATGTGCGAGGACATTTTGCTTCGTTTTCGGTGCGAATTTGAATTTCGTGTTTCATTGTTGTAGGTTACCGCACTTGGACGATTCTTAGTGTTGACTTAAGTATAGTTATTTCTCACTGGGAAACAGCAAATACCGTTTTAAACGGTTCAGTTGCACAGAAATCAGCAAGGCTTGTAACCCAAACTCTACCTTTGCAATGAAATGAAACGCAAAAGTCTTTTGCGTTTTCGAGAAAAGAATTTTTTTTGGAAATTATGAACCGAGGTGAAAGTCAGCATCTCCGATATGAACGGATAATACAACTTAATCTGAAATTAACACAAAACCTCTGATGTGCAGGGGCATAAACATCTCGTGGTCTGGGTTGAAGCGGCATGAATATTACATTTTGCAAGAAGAAAAAAAAAGATAATATATAGTTGTCCTTGTAAGTAATAATTTTATAAATATTTTGAACTTCAACGCTAATGTGCTGCTCAAAATAAATTGGTATAGATTACTGCACCAGGTTTCTGGTTTTAAGTAGATATGCTCTAGGAATGTGCATCACTAACATAAAATAGGATATTGTTCTTTTGTTCACAAAGACATTTTGACAACACGAAATTGTGACCTTACATGCTCCTACGAAAAATTGTTGAACATGAACAAACACACTCGTTAAATACCTATTTCCATTCAAATTAATACATATACCACATAATCTGACAACACTCTTAGTACAAACTATAAAAAAATCTTCCTAAAAAAATTCTGAGCCCAGATGCTCTTTAGTCAAATCAACAACGGTACTGTTACCTTTAAGGTCAATATAATACAAGGTTAAGGTTAGTCGAACCTCATACTTTAACATCTCTAAATCTCATATGTGATCCCAACTTTGAGCAGTTGGTCTTTTGGAATTGACAACACCTTGTGACCCTCTGCCAGATTCCTCCTCAAGAATGCATACACGTAGTTTACCACTACCTTCTTTAGTACGGATGATTTGGGTCCTGCTATCACATTGGCTGATCCCATCAGATAAACCACTCCTCGCTCCATCTCTACGTCAATCAGTTGCTTCTCATCTTCAATTTTCTGAAGCGAATAGGCACTAATGTTCCCTACATGGCTGGTCATTTGCGGCTCTATCACCTCCTCGCTGTGCACGGCAGAGCGTTCAGATTTCCTGGTCCTCGTCTGGCCTTCCGAAACTCTGGTTAGAGAGTCGGTATCCTCATTCTCCGGTCCATCTGCCGCAAATAGACTCTCATCCTCGATGAACATCTTCAGCCTGTCCGCGAGGAACCTTGCAAACTCCCTCGATTCCTCTACAGTGTCAATGTACCCATACCGTGCTACGCACCGGTACATCCTCTGCTCCCTTGGACCAACCTGCCGGAGGATGAACCGCTCCGCTGGTACGACATGCGGGATCGGTAGGTGCTTGATCGACATGAACAAAAAGACAGAGTGGACAGATGGTATTTTCTGCACCAACCGCAGAAAAACTGGGGGAATACCTTGCACAAGCTCCGAGTATAGGAGGCCCACCCCAGGGATCCGTCGCACATTATGCTTCTTGAGCAGTGTCGTCACTTCATCTATGGGGACGATGTGGTCAAGCTCATACCGGTACTTCATGACATGCACATAGTGCCATGTTACCATTAGGGCCATCAGGACAAGCGAGAAGCAGAAAGGCAGGTACCCACCCTGGACGAATTTTGACAGTATTGAAGAAAGGTAGATCCACTCTATGGAACTAAACACGACGTAGAACAGCAAGATGAAGTGGATATTCTTCTTCCACACGAGCAACATCACAATGGTCATCAAATGGGTGGTGATTGAGAAGACAGTGACGACACAGATCCCTGTCCATCAACATTATCAAATCAGTAAATGTATCTAATGGTCTTTTTAAAGACTGGTCAATTAATTACCATAGGCATTCCCGATTTCAGTCGTTGTTCTGAAGGTGATCGTGATTATGACGCTGGCTAGACCCATCAGAAAATTCACTTCAGGAATGTACACCTGTCCCTCGTGATGCTTCGAGGTGTGGATCACACGAACCCTGGGGAAGCAACCAAGAGATAGAGCCTTGGAAAGGATAGAGAATGCACCAGAGAGCATTGCTTGGCTTGCAATGATAGCCGAAAAGATGGCAATGATGAAGGTTGGCCAGAACAATGGAGCTGCATTTTCCATACAAAGAGACAATCTTATTTTTTGAAAATCACAAACTACTTCACCTAGAAGGACAAAACCTGTATTTTAGTTGGTTGTACCTGGGATAGCCTTGTAGAAGGTGTCTCCAACATTCTCTGGAAATTTTCTCAGATATGCTGCCTGCCCAATGTAACATAGTGCCACCGAGGGGAACAAAACACCAGTGAAGCTTATCTAGGCGACAGTACGTAAGCAAATGTGAGATATTTCTTTTATGAGCATTGAAAATTGCTACATTTGAAAATAGACCGACTGTTGGGAGTAAAATACAGTGAAGCAAGAAGTGACGTGGCCATTACCTGAATGGCCCTGATATTGAAGTGTCCCAGGTCAGCGTACATACCCTCTGTGCCTGTGGAATAACGCAGCATATTCAGATTGCAGGCAACAGGTTCTCTTTTCAATTGCATTTTTCATCAAAATGTTTACCTGTAACACACAAGACAACACCTCCTAGTGAAACCCATGCTTCTTTCCCATTTCTTCTGAAGTAATCTAGTATGTGCATTGGGTTGAAGGCTCGGAGAATGCCGACCTCATGCACAAAGATATTATATATTCCAATGCCAGCAATAAGAACAAACCACACAGAAATGATTGGAGCAAAGGAGTACCCGACCTTATCTGTCCCAAAGCGTTGGACTGAAAATAGCATGAACAGAATAGGCACCGAAATCCAAACTACCTGTGCTGTACAAGAAAAGCAACAGACCGTTTAGATGCGATTAAATCAGGGTAACTACTAATCGGTGATAATAGCAGCTATTTTTTCACATACTTTCAGTTAAACTAGGGACTTTCTCTCTGATCCCACTTACTGCAGAGAGCACTGCAGAAATAGGTGAAAAGAATCTATTAGTAATTCCTCAAACGGATCACAATGTGATGACTCAATCTAATATAACTGTTACCAGAAATTGCTGGTGTCAACGTTCCATCACCCATCACCATGGATGTGCCAAGGATTGTGAAGGTGAAGAGCCCAACCTTGGCTGCCTTGCTAGACTCAAGCTTCTCCTTCAGCCATTGTGCCCTCCGCAACGGCAAGCTCGGTGACTCTATGTTGTAATTCGACACCATTGAATCCTCCACCTGCTGGTTCGGGATCAGCCTTATCTTTGAATGTCGCGATATAAGTGAGTAGAGCGCAAACGTGCCACCTGTAATAGCAATGTGTAGAGGAGACACATTAAGCACTGCAGATTTCCATGTCAAAAATCTAAATATATCAACTTACCATCTCCATTATCATCTGCATAGAGCACAATGAAGACATACTTGATCATTGGTATAAGGATGAGAGTGTACAGAATGAGCGACAGGACACCCAAGAGATCATCCGTGTTCTTGATGCCAGTAGGGAAGGTGCTCGAGTACACATAGAGCGGTGATGTCCCAACGTCCCCATAAATGATGCCGATGCTCTGGAATGCAAGATGTAGTACTTGTGTCCAGTTTCCCTGTATCACCCAAAAGGTTCATTACTGTCAAACTATAGCAAAGAGAAACATGGTTGCCGCATCATAGCCGTGTGACACAGACCTTGGAGCCATGTCCCTTGATATTAGAGACCTTCTCCGCATCGCCAAAAAGTGAGTCTTGGCGCTCAAGCCGTTTGGTCGTGTCAAGGCTTGATGGGTCATCAACTTCTAGTGACATTTGTGCTATCTTACTATTTATGAGCACCTCCTAATACTTTCGAGAGACTTCTTGAAATATCTTAAAATATATGTTTCGACCCGTACGTGCATGCACATATGGTTCCAAGTTCCAGTCATCAGATTGTCCTAGCACCAATCCTAAGATCATTGTTGTGTATACCAACAGATCATCATCAAAATAGGTATGGAGCTACAAAAGACGCAAGCTGGTGCTGAAGATTAGCTGATGTTCGATAGGTATCCGTAAGCCAAGCTGTAAAGGGTTAAAGAAAGTCAGTTAGAGAAGAGCAAGCTGTAACATGTAAGTTCCATACCTTTGGGAGGGAAAAAGGTACTAAATTGATTAGAAAGCAGCAGTGCTATAAAATTATTATGAAAGAAGAATTATCCTTCTCAACATTCAGTACTATTCCAAGCATTCATCCTCAGTTTAATTATTAAACTTTAGACTGAGCTTCGTTATAAGGAAACACCCATCAACTCATGCCATAGTCCAGATTTTTTCAAGGATACACCCTGGAAGGTGCATTGATTTAATAGAAGAAGAGACCAATACGGCCGCTACAACGCCAAAAGGCGACACGATACAAACACATCGCTACACGGATAACAACACAACCCACACCCGCCGACCAACAAGCCTCGCCTTGCACCACCTCCAGCCAAAGATGGCAAGAAAAGGATATAGCGAGCTTCTAGGCCGCGTCACAACCGAAGACCGGGACTCCATAAGACCGACAGTAACACCAAGATGGCACAAGCCAACGCACTGCCCGCCCTTAAGCGCCTAAGAGTCGGCAAGTGGATGACGGGACTGAACCATCGGAAGAGGCGCCGACCAAGAAGCACCAGCGACGATGTACATAGCACCCCGGGAGCTCATACTCTGAGCAGTGGTCAACAACAACTCTAGCCGACGTACCAAGAGCTCCACGAACCACCTAGGCACCAAGAAGGAAAACAACGCAGTTGCGCCGTCGATGCCTGATCCGAAGGACGGATCTAGGTTTTCCCCGGTGCTCGAGACGGGGAAGAACGAACAACACCATGCCGGCGCCTCCAAGAAGGTGACGGCACCCGCGGGCGTCGCCGTCGTCAGCTACATGCAAGGCTTTCGACCCGGCCCTGTCGTCGACCGCAACACCCATCAGACACGGCAAGGAGCATACTTTGGACCACCGACGACAAGAGGCGGGGCCAAACCGTCGACGGCGGAGCAGGAGGTGCCGCTCACTGTCTCACCACAACCACCAAACATGGACCGGATGGTGAGAATCCAGCCCGCCACCGCCATGCCGGCCGCTGGCACCACCACGGTGCCTAGCCACCAGCACCTTCAGTCTCCACGCAACCTGCTGCCACAGGGCCCTGAGCCGCCAGCCCATAGAAGCCCATCTGAGCGTGCACGGAAGGAGAGCTCCTGCCGCAGCCGCATGGCGCCACCGCCGCGCAAGGGCTTTGCCTCCATATGCGCCGTCGAGACGCGCTCGTCGCCGGGGCCCTGCCGCTCCACGCCGCCAGACCACTGTAGAGCCACACGCCGCCACCGCCCGGGTAGGCCGCTTCCGCCACGCGAGGGAAAAGGCCCCGTCGCCGCCATCGCTGCCCGGGCTTTGCCAGGCGCGACCTCTGGCGGCGGCGAGAGGGAGGGGAGCAGGGCGGGGAGGCCGGAGATGGGCGGCGCAGTGGAATCAATATGGTTGGCGCGGGGGTGTCGCGGGAGGTCAGGGACGTTGCCCACCCCATAGTCCAGATTTCACCCCTCAACTCTTAAACTAATGTCGCAGCACCAGATATCAAAATCTGACATATAAAACCCGGTGGAATCAATATGGTGGGGATCGCCAATGCCATGTCAACTGAACTAAGGTGTGCTGGCCACTCTGTTTTGGTGGCCTCAGCGTGCAGGCCATCATGGAGACCGCACCGGCGGTCTTCAACCTCGCAGGTCCATGACTGTGTCACTGAGCCTGCTTAACGACAGCAGGGCGCATCCTTTCCATGGAAGCTTCATGACGAGGCCTTCCTCTACTTCTAGCTTCTGTCCAATGATCTCGCATACCAGCTCACCGAGGACCCAGATTGCCTGATCTGGAGGTGGACTGGCAATGGCACTTAGTCGGCATGCTCCTGCTACCTGGCATCCTTCCACGGATCAATTTTTGCAGCGATGTTTGGCAGCTCAATGCCTCGCGTCTCAAGATGGGTTAGGTTCGGTCCGGTTCGGACCTGATACTGGACCTGAGAACCTAGGAAACAAATTTCAGGTTTGGGTTTTTCCCGTACCTCCAGTTTTAGGTTCGTGGGTAACCCCAGGATCGGCCCTCCTCTGTAACAAGAGCAATACCAAAACAGTAATAGCAGCACGGTGACGGCCGCCGGCCGGTGGGTCAGCTAGCTAGCAAGCCTCCCGTGCACTCGTGAGGGTGGCGACATGTTCCCGTGAGGGTGGCGACATGTTCCCTCTCCATGCACGACGCGTCCACGCCCGGCAGCTTTCTGAACCCGCCGCCGCATCCGACGATGCGCTGCGCGCGGCTGCAGCTCTACCGCATGCTAGCAGCCGGAGGCCGACTACCGGCGTCGGCGCAAAACTCATACGTCGTGTCCTCGCCGATCCTCCCGGCCGCGACACTCCAGCTTCTTGCCTGCACGCCCGACACTAGCACGTCCTGCTGATACTGCCGCTGCGACATGGCGCGCGTGAACTCGCTGACGGGCGACGGCTGACGTCCTCGTCTCCGTTGTCCGGCTTAGCCACCGGCTTGCTGGGTGCGAGACGCTACCGTGCGCCCTTGTCACAGTGTGCCCACCGTGGGGTGCCGATGGAGGCTGCCGAGTTCGACATGGCACTACCACTGCGGAGCACGCCGTGCCGGCCAATGTCCGTGTATGCTGTCTTCGCTCGCAGATCCCCGCTCGCAACGTAGTGGAGAGCAGCGTTGATGTCGCCGCCGTTGCAGCTGCTGACGCCTCGCGTGCAGTCGAGCACCTACCGCGACAGCCGACGGCGCAACCTTGATGACAATGCGGCCAGCCGCTTCTGTTGGAGGAGCGGTCCGACCCTAGGGTCGTAAGGATCTGATCCTGTTGGAACCTAATTTTTTCCGGTCCAAACCTGTACCCTATCGGTATCAAAAGGCAGGTTCGGTTCAGAGGGCCAACGGGCCGGCCCGGACCTATCGCAACTATACTCGCGTCGATGACCCTGATCACCGCATGGATGCTCTGGAAACAGCCCGCAACGAGTGCACCTTTGAAAATGCACTCTGCTTTGAAACAGCCAGAGCTGCAGCAACACGCTGTCTCGAATCAAAGCAGAAGCTACTCTTGGGCGTGCGCAGGGGCCCTCTACACCAAATTCAGTGTCACCTTTACCCCTAAATACTAGTACAACCGGCCGGTTGTAAATTCCAAAATAAGCTATTACTAACGACACGGTGGTATATATGAGAAATGGTCCTATGCTACAAGGAACGGGTTGGTCCAGTACACATATTGTTCGCATTTCTTCAACAGATTACGATTGTGGGTGAACTGATTAGTAAATGAATAAACTCAACATGCTAGCAATAGTTCTGCCGCATATTGGGTCTAAAACTTGATTGGGCAATTTAAGAACAAGAACAATTGTAGCAGTTAACTAGTCCAGTGGTGAGGCCAAGTTGGTCCATTGGCATGCATGGACAAGTTTAGGCATATGTTGTGTCCACATCATATAAATGATCAATAAGCTTTTGTGTCTAGTTGAAAGGAGAAAGGTTAAAGTGTAAGTGCACATGCTCAGAGACGGAACCGGGAATCTAACAAAAGGGGGGCCATTTGCACATAAAGAAACTTGGAAGGGGGCATATAGCTAAATCTGTGTAAATTTGGGGGCCAAAACTCAAATAAACTAAAGGTGTTTTGGAAAAATTTCCACCCATAGGGGGGGCCATGGCCCCAGCCCGCACCCCCTGGTTCCGTCCCTGCACATGCTGTACCTAAACAAAGAGATTTTGTTTTGGTTTGCTACAATCTGACAACCCAAACATTCACCTATGTGCTACGATACGGATATAAAAGAGAACTCTCCCCCCTAAAAAATCACATTAAAAAAAGACAAGAAGCATTACCCTCGAGAAATGAATATCGGGGGGCGAAGAACAGCGGAAGATAGTGTGGAGACCGGAGGAGTTCCGGGTACGGAGAGGAGAAGAGGGGACACCGGCGGCCATAGCTTCCCGTACTTGTATTGTGGGGAAATTCCCCACGCTGGGGAGGAGGATCACTTGGCCGCGCACCGCGAAGCACGGAGGATTTGATTCGGAGGTCGCCCGCATCGCATGCCACGAACTGAGAAGCTGTGCGTGGAAGCCGGGACGACGGATGACAAAACATGCAGCATGACTAAACATAGGGAAGCCTTTGCGACGGGAAACTGCTTGCATTGTTGTCGCGACAAGTGTCACGTTTTCCTTTCTCGCACGCTATGTGTTCTCCAAGGGTAAGCTTCTCCTTCTATGAGGACCGTGTGGGATGTCTGCATGTGTGGCAAGTGTCACAGCGTGAGAATTTTGGTGGGATTTCTCCAACCGCAGGATGTGATCCCGAAGTGGTCCACGCATTTATTTCAAGATCTCTTTTTTTAAAACGAGATATATTGAGGACTGTTTGTCCAAATTATGAACCGTTTTCATATTTGAGATCCTCGCGTTGAAATATTTAAAACTAGATCATATGTTGACTGTACATGTACGCACTCTTCAGTGGGATGTGTACATCCAATACGTGGATGTACATTGAGTGACAGCGCAGATATATATCCAGTAGCATCATGGATATACATCCAGTAGCAGCGTGGTCGTACATCAATCAGTTCAGTAGTAGCATGTATATCCAGTTGGGTGTACGGACTACGGAGAACGTGTACATACAGTAACAGCGTGAATGTACATCTAGACACCATGACATACTTTCGGCTACAGTGTGGGTGTACACTTTTTTTTATTGTTTGTACAACGGAGACATACTCGTTCGCTCGCTCTCTCCCGTACGTCGCTCGCTTTGCTCCCTGACGCGTATGCTCACTATTAGATGTATTGTACTCTGTACGGATTGGGTATAGGGTAGTACCCTACCCCAATACGTACTCTCCTTGTATTGCCACCACACAACACTCACGTCTTGTAATAGCAATTTTAAAAAAGGGAATCACGAGAACAGGCGCTGCGAGCTCATGGACTGCTCAACACGCATGGGTTATATATGAGAGTGTCCACCATTGTATGCATGGTACCGATGTCGTGGAGGCCAACCTGGCCAATCCGTCGATTGCGCCACCGGGGGCTTCACCGGCGGCACTGACTGCAGTCTGCAGCTAGTGCTCCTCCTCTTCACGCCTCCACTTGCTACAGATTTTAATTATCCTGATTACTACCAGATCAAGCATTGTTCACTCTGATTGATGTGCGGGATAGTTCGTTAGCATGCTCCTCCTTTTGACGAACTTTTTCATCTGCAATAGTATAGTGCCTGTACCTTGCATTTGCAGCCATCTTCATCTTACCCTGCTCTCTCTTTAATTCTATCAAATTCAAAACGGTAGCCGAGAAGTTAGCCTGTTCTTCTTGCGGGCTTCTTCCTAGATGCTTTCCGAGCAGGTAGATGCTGCACCCCTAGGGCTAATCCAGGTTAGCGCTTCAACTCTCTTAGTTCGTTCTCCGTTCCAGATTTGGGCTACAGTGGAATTATGTTCATTACATACATAATGAACAACCCAAAAGTAAATAGCAAGGCTAATACCTCCAAACCAATGGTATTCCCAAAACTGCATTAACTACAACACAATGATATCCAAAGTGTGCAGCTTTACATTGGACGATCTGACCATCATGCATGCAAAAAATGTTAGGTCTATTGAAACTGTGCCACATCCTATTCAAGTGCCGCTACTCCATCCGCATATGGAGCATGATTAGAGATTGGCTACACATCGTCGACTTCGATACCTCTTCGTGGGCGACTCACGACTCGGTGGAGGATTGGTGGGCCTCCATTGTGCTCTCACATGATGGCCGCCGGAAAGCTATGGCCTCCCTCCTCATGCTTGTCGCCTGGGAACTTTGGATCGAGCGCAACGCTAGGACCTTCAAGAATGTTAGCACGATGCCGCATATCATCTTTGCAAAGGTTAAGTTAGAAGCGCGGACGTGGGTGAGCGCCGGCGCTAAGCACTTGGGTGTTTTAGTTTCGGGAGAGTAGGCTTTGTTCCCGGGGGGTCTTTTTATTTCCTCCACGCATGTTGCACTTAAAACTTGTTCCCAAACTCCTTCTTATTGAATGAATGAAGGCAAGTCTTTTGCCTTTTTACCCTTCAAAAACTGTACTCCCTCCGATCCATATTAATAGGTGGTGAAGTGGATGTATTTAGACATGTTTTATTGCTAGATACATCCACTTCACCACCTATTAATATGGATCGGAGGGAGTATTTACATTGGACAATCTGATTCCAAATATTGTGAATATCCAATTTGGTACCTCATGATACGTGAGGCTAGCAAGGAAATATTAAGCTCTCTGATATTGATATATCCAAGTCACCATATTCTTTTTTCATGCTCACAATGTCCCAGTTAGCAACATGATATTTAAATCAAGTGGCCATTAGCTATCCCAGATGTAGTGGGCGATCTGGGAGTTAATTGCCGTAATGGCCTTTGGTAGTTTAATAGCAGATAGTAGGAAAGCTGGAATACTTGAGAGGCAAGATTTTATTAATACTAATCTTCCACCATAAGATCCATGTGGTTCCATCGGACCAGTTTGTTGCCGTAGGATCTCTGTGCTTCTGAGCGTCCGATTTACTGTGCCGGGGGGGGGGGGGGGGGGGGTAGGTGTGGCGGTGGCAGTTACTGGGTCATTTAATTCCTAATAACTACTTTCACAAATCACGTTGGATCTTCTATTTTCCTGAGAAAATTAAGACTGCGAGTTTTCTGATGTAAGCGCTATCTTAGATCAGGCCTAATCTCCCCGAAATTTTTGTCCTCTCTGAAAACTGATTCATATATGCTTCGAGCTCACTAAAATCACAAAATACCTCATCTTATATATGCATGTCTGTTATTGGATAATGTAGTTGAAAGCAAAATTTGCATACAAATTGAAAGAAGCATGTACATAGGTAATAAGGTACATATTTTTGTTAAGATATAAACATTGTAGGTTCAAAACAATATTGTTCTATTAAGCGATGGAAGCAATTATGTTGGTAATAGGAAACTTTGTTCTCTGAAGTTGAAGCATGTCACATGTAATGTGATACCTAATAACTAGCGTGGAAGTTAAGGAATTATATTTAGGAAGCACTTATTCTAGTATTTGGTAAATATGATGTACCATATAAACAAGCACACTAGAAAATATGTATTACAGAAGTACTTGTGACACAAGAATTCCGAAGCACATCTTTAGGTTTTAGAAAACATAATACAGTGATGGTGCAAGCACTACAACCTACAGGCGGAATCCTACGGAAGCATTGCACGGGTATGATCTATGTGCTACCGAAGCATTATAGGATTATAGTTTGGAAGCACTTGTTTTCTGAAGTAGAAACTTCATCTTGTGAGATAGAAGCACTCTCCACAGGCAGTGGAAACATTAAGTTTTGTTTGACGTGGTTATTTTTCTAATCAATGGACAAATTCAGGCTGCACTGCCAAAATGTATTTCTCTTGCTGAGAAAACAATCACCATGTCGCGCACCGACCATGATAGCTAGCAAGGGGATACAGCAATACACAACACCGGAAAAAGGCAGCGTAAGTGGTTGTCCATGGTGACCAAGGATGGAGCGTTGCAACGAGTACAAGTGGCCATCCATGGCTCCTCTAGGCGAGTTTGCTGGAGCATTGCGGCGTGGCAGTGTAGGTGCTCGTTAGCGAAGCCTCTAGTAAACGTTGCTGGAGTGCTGGGCCAGATCGTGTAGGTGGCCGTTGGCGTCAACTCCGGCCGAGTTGTTCGAGTACTGAAGCGGGACAGGGATGGCTGCCATCGACATAGCCACAAGCTCGGAGAAGTTCCTAGAAAATGGCGGACGGTACGGCGAGCCAGCGGATCAATTTTGGGGAGGAGCTGATATGAGGGAAATTTAGGGATTTTATGGACGGGGGTGGCCAATCTCGTGCGAAATTAACGGGTCTACTTTTTCCCGTGAGAAAGCCGTGCGATGAAATGGGAAATAGATGGCATGGTATCGGTCCGACGTTTTTCTTCGCGTCAGACTACGATGTGTAGTATTTACCATTATTTTAACGAATTTGTAAGCTTCAGTTCATTTTGGCTCTTGTTCTATTACTGTTCCTAGAATCTCTTTGCGGAGCTCAAACTCAATATTGTGCTTATGAATCCATTCACTTTTTTCGTTCCCAGACTTTATATTAAAAGTTGCATCTCAGTCTCAACTTTGTTCATCATTACACTGAAGATAAGATTGTGTACACTAGAAACTATTTCTGTCTCAATTTAACACAAAGTTTTTTTTTCATCTCTTTAGTGTAGGGTTTGATTGCTGAGCTGAAGCACCTGGTGACGTCAATTAGAAGAACACTTTGTGAGTGTTCAGTTATCTTTAGCCTGTGCTAGAAAGTTGTAGTAGATATTTATGTACTTAATATTTTTATCAATTTTAGAAATGAATTTTCAGACTTGAAACTTAATCAAAATCGACAGCGTATAAAAACATATAGTCCCTCTGATCTATATTAATGTGGCAGATCTAGTACAAGTTTATAGTACTCCCTCCGTCCACTTTTATAAGCCATTTCAATTTTGTCCACATACATTCTAAAATGAGTGAATCTAGACTTATTTTGTATATAGATTCACTCATTTGAATATGTATGTGGTCAAAACTAAAATGATACGTAGTGAGCCTTATAAAAGTGGACGGAGGGAGTATTAAATCTTCGGCAATTGAATATGGATCCTAGGGAGTAATAATAATCTATTTTTATTTCTATTATATATTAAAAGCAATATACAGAGATCAAATAGAACATCCACGTTGAGCCACATAGGCTAAAGATATGTGCTTCATCGATCTATATTTTAATGGTTGAGATTTAAAACAGATTGTTGTTACGTAAAAACTATCACGTACAATGTTTTGGTACATATCACATGTAGCCACGTACACAAATATTAAAAGGAAATCAAAGGAATATTTTACTTCACACGAGGAGCGTGTAGCACAACATTTTTAAGAAAGAAAAACAAGAGATTTATTCAGATATCTACCTAAACTCATTTGACACGGTCAATGTATACGGACAATTTAGAAAAGAAAAATTAAACTGAACGTGTACGAAACTATGGCCGGAACGTGATAGCTATGTTTTTTTTTTTCTGCTGAATCGTGATGGCAAATGGTAGGACGATAGGAAACATTTTTTGCTGAATTATGGTGGCAAATGGTAGGACGATAGGAAACAACACCGATCCATGGAGCAGTTCACAAGTGGAAACAACCCCTTTCGTCAGGGGGGCAGGAGGCATCTGTCCCGGTTGCACCAAAATCCGGGACAAGTGCCATGCATTGGTCCCGGTTCGTGTGCCCGTGGCAGCAGAAACCACCTGGGGTATCTGTCCCGGTTCGTGGGGAGCCAATGGTCCCGGTTCGTGGCACGACCCGGGACCAATCCCTAACCACAGGCCACGTGGCACGCGCATGGGCATTGATCCCGGATCATTCCCCAAACCGGGACCAATGTCCCTTCCCCTACAAATGCGGCCACAGCCCCCATCACTTTTTTTTTGCTTGGGGGAGTGAGAGAGAGGTGTGGATGGTAGTGTGTATTGTACCTCGTGGCGCGGGAGTCCTGCCGCGTGGCCACGAATGCGCGGTATAAACTGCCGCGCCTCGAGCGTCTTCTCCACTCCCCGCACCGTCGTGCCACCACCATGCCTCCGAGGAGGAACAACACTACCGGTTTCCGCGGCGTCCGATCGCGGCAGAACGGAATGTTCACCGCGACTATCCGTGTGATTTTTCCTGATTGGTTGGATTCAGACGACTAATGGCATTTCGATAGATTTTTCCTGATTGGTTGTGATTTTTCCTAATTGATTTGACGTAAAGATTCAAATTTCATAGTGGTAGAAGATATTTTCTCTCCAAAATCACAAATACAAGCTAAACCTAAGTAATATCCGTTGACACAAAAGTAAAACCCAAATTCATAGATTGTCCTTTTTTTTTCTTTCCTACGAAGACCTCTGCTGGTGGTAGAAGAAGCTGCACTAAATGTCCGGCCACGATATTCGTCTCCGTTGCATAACTCCCAACCAAAAGCAGCATTCACATTAGGCGGCTGCGTTAACGTCCAACCACTCTCTACCCTCCTCTTTTTGAAGGTCGACCGCCCACACATTTCAGAAATGAAGCGCCAGTCCATCTTCCTATTGCCGCTCTGCGACTTGCACATGCCGGCGGCCACATGAGGTGAGGCATCGACGCCGCAAAGTATGCATCTGTCTCTTCTATCATAACCCGTTCTATCCGGGAAACTGCGGCGCGCTAGCGCGTCTGTTTTCTGTTTTCCGTGTGATTCTTCCTGATTGGTGGGATTCAGACGCCAGAAATAAACACACCCCTTATCCAACGACTCACGTTAAGGAGGGGGACATGCATTTCGATAGATAAACAAGGCACAATACACATAATGGCAAGATTGGATCTAAATCTAAACGGAGAGAATAGATCTAAATAAACAAGGCAGTACATAATGGCCAGAGTGCATCGATCTACTAACTAGTCATACTCCTGCCTAGGCCTATAGTACTCCGACTCGTAGTCGTCGTAGTCGCCGCCGTCGTCGTCACTATCGTCTGACGGTGCTCTGCACTCCCTCGGAGGATCACGACTCCAGGACTGGGCGCAAGGGTAGCGCAGGCGGGGGATATCGCCGGCCCTGATGTAGTCCATGACGCTCTGTAGAGTCCGGCCGTTCCACCATAGCCGACGACCGGCCTCGTGAAAGTTCCCAGGAGGCAGACCGTCCTCCTCATACCTGGTGAGCGCCCTCTCACGCCGATTGATGAAGAAGGCATCCCAAGTATGCTGGTTATCGGGATGCCAACTAGGATTCCTCCGCTGCTCCGGCGTGAGCTCGTGGTAGTAGTGGTTCGTGATGGACGCCCGACGCGCCACACCTTGAGGAAGAGGAGGGACCGGCACTCCTCCGGCGCTCAGCATCCAACCGGCGGGAACGTTGTAGCCGCACAGGCAGGGGTAGTTCGAGGCGGAAAGTGCCTCCGCCTGGATGAATGTTAGAGTGGGTACGGTAGAAGCCATTAGAGAGTGGTGAGTTTGTATGTGTTTATGCCAATGGTGTGGCAATGCATACATATATATAGCGAGAAAAAAACATCCCTTTAGTCCCGGTTGGGGACACCAACCGGGACTAAATGGTTAGGGTTTCATTGGGAAACGGATCATCCCTTTAGTCCCGGTTGGGGACACCAACCGGGACTAAATGGGAATTAGGGTTTCGTTTGGACCAATCAAATAGAATCACAAGGATCGTGTGTTTCTTTCAAGCGCTTGTGAGTCGTTGGATCCGGGGTGTGTTTTTTTCGACCTGTTGTGAGCCGTTCGATCAGGGCTACGGTGTGTTTCTTTCGAGCTGTTGTGAGCCGTTGGATGAGGTGGTTTCTTAAACGTTGGATCAAAACCCTAGCACAACACTTTGTGAGCCAGAGGACCCTATATATAGCACACCTTAATACATCAGTCAGTTCATCGAGCAAATACAAAACATCCGGATTCGCCATCATACGTCCTGCCGTGCATTTGGTATGCATATTGCACTCAGTAGCCACGATGGGGCTGTATGATGGCGATACCGATTGTTTTGTTCTGTATCCTCCTTTAAGATTTGATACATCATATATTCAGTTCGTAGAGCAAATACAAAACATCCGGATTCGCCATCATGCATACGTCCTGCCGTGCATTTGGTATGCATATTGCACCGACTAGCCACGGTAGGGCTGTATGATGGTGATACCGATTGTTTTGTTCTACACCCCTTTAACACATTCATCCATGCATGCTTGGGTCAGTGTTCACTTTGAGCTCGGGTAGTAATGTGCAACTATTTGCTTGGTTGTGACGCGTGGCGCGGGAGTTGTGACGCGCGCGTGGCCAGGAGGGCGCGGTATAAACTGTCGCGCCTCGAGCGCGTCTTCTCCTCTCCACGCACCGTCGCGCTTCCACCATGCCTCCGAGGAGAAACATCACCACCGGCTTCCGCAGCGTCCGAGCACGGCAGAACGGAATGTTTAGCGCAGAATAAAAGAATTTGTATTCCGGCGACACTGCGGCCCGCTAGCGCGTCTGTTTTCTGTTTAATGTAATTGTTACTAATTTTAAAACAATATAAGATATTTATATTTAAATTAACTGCAAATAGTGAAATATTTAATAGTTTGAATAGTTAGAATAATTATTTAGGTAAACAGAAAACGGATTTGAATTAGTTATGCAAATTCAAGCAATTTTTATGTTGAAATTTTTTTCAAATTTGAAAGTATATAGAAATTATTCATGTGCATATTCAAGATATTCAAATTTTGGCGCTAAACCATTTGGCGCGCCCGGCCCAAAAGTACTTCTGGTCCCGGCCCGTGCGACCAGCCGGGACGGAAGCGTCTTTTCGTCCCGGTTGGTGCCACCAACCGGGACGAAAGGGGCATTCGTCCCGGTTGTTGCCACCAACCGGGACGGATGGACAGTGGATATATACACGTCATCCTCCCTCCTCAGTTCCAGACCGCGCGCAGGGACGAAATCGACGCCGCCAGACTGCCCAATTTTTCCGTCCCCCCCGCGCCCCTCGCCCCCGTCGCCGTCCCCCTCTGCGGCGCTGCCCCTCGCTCCCGTCGCGCCGCGCGCCGCCGCCGGCCCGTCCTCGCTTCCGTCCCGCGCGCCGCCCTCAGTCCTGAGCACGCCGCCGCCAGCCCGCGCGCACCCTAAACCCTCGCTCCCCGTCGAACCGCCGCCATCCCGCGCGCACCCGCCCTCGAACCCGTCGCGCCGCCTTCGGCCCCCGCGCGCCCCGTCCTCGATCCCGTCTCGCGGCGGCCTCGCTCCCTTCCTCGCTTCCATCGCGCTGCCCTCCGCCCCGCGCGCCGCCCTCAGTCCTGAGCGCGCCGCCGCCAGCCCGCGCGCACCCGCCCTCGATCCCGTCTCGCGCCGGCCTCCACCGCCGGCCCGCCGCTGCCCCGAGAGGAGGTAAGGCCTGCCTCCATCTCGCCCTAACCCGGGGTCTCTTTTTGTTTTTTTATTAGTGTTACAAATGTTAGAATTATTAGTTATGAATGTTAGAAATTTTAGATTAGACTTAGGAATTTTAGATTTGTTTAGAATTGATATAGGAAATTTAAGAATGTTACAAATGTTATGAATGTTAGAAAATTTAATTAAGTTAGTGTTATAAATTTAAAAATGTTAGAATTATTAGTTATGAATGTTAGAAATTTTAGATTAGACTTAGAAATTTTTGATTTGTTTAGGATTGATATAGGAAATTTAAGAATGTTACAAATGTTATGAATGTTAGAAAATTTAATTCAGTTAGTGTTATAAATTTAAGAATGCTAGAAATGTTATCGTACGTTTAAATATTTCATGAATATGTTGCTCTTTTTGTGTATTATCTATAAGAAATTTTGATGAAAATAATTGATCATTAGTTAATTATTATGTATAAGCAATTTTAATAAAATGGATCTAAAATATATATAGTTACTCTTTTTGTATAGTATGGAGCCAAGAGACGAAGATGCCGAAAATATGATCGAGGGTTTAATCCGCGGGCCCGACGTAGAGACCGATGTGAGCCAGTGGATGAACAACTCCGGTGAGGGAGATCCGAAGCTCACCCGGCAGGGAGACGACTCCGATGAGGGAGAAGCCGACGGCTCCGATATGGGAGTAGCCGACGGCTCCGGTGGAACCATACAAATTACAAACACCGGCTCCGAGGTGCATATATAGATATGTTAATTAATGAAGCATCCGTTGTGTATATACATGTATTAACAGTCTTTATATTTTTAGCCATCCGGTTCAAGCATATGAACCGGAAAAAAGACTAAACGAGGCGCAACAAAGAAGTTGAAAGATACAGAAAGATATAGGATCGACACGATCGCAGCAGACGGCGCACCCGAGCTTCCCGCTGATGTTGCCCAAAAATTTGTGAAGCAATGTGGAGTGCTAGTTAGGGATCACATCCCGATCAATGTTCATGAGTGGAATAAGCCAAAAGATCCGCAGAAACAAGGAATTTCATATGTCAGCAAAATAACCAAAGATCATCTTTTCTCGAAGATTTTGGCTCATTTCAACTTACCTTTGCCGAACGTGGACGAGAATGAAGCGGCTGTGAATGAGGCCGATGTTACTAAAATGAAAATTGAGATACGGGAAAAGGTCAAGGCGTGGACCCTGAAAAAGATGGCCGAGCAATTCAAAAACTGGAAGAAGAGATTAAACCTTGACTATGTTAAGAAGAACAAGACTCCAGATTTCACTCAAGGGTATGAGAAAATAAAACACATATGGACAGATTTCGTGAAGTACAAACTGTGAGAGAATGAACTGGAAAGGACAAAAACAACTGAGAAAAACGCTGCCAAAAAGGTATATCACCATGTTATGGGGCAAGGTGGATACAAGCGTTCCAGTCCCAAGTGGGAGCAATGGGAGAACGACCTGATTAAGCTGGGGATCACTCCCGAGCCGTTCTTGTGGGTCGAGCGGACAAGGTCATGGTTCTACGGGCATGGGGGCACGTTGGACGCCGAAGGAAAAGAAATCTATAACCTAAGGCATAATGATAGTCCTCTACCCATAGAAAAGCTGAGAACCGCAATAAAGGACGTTAAAGAGGGGAAGTTCGTGCCAGATAGAGAGAACGACGAGCTCACACGCGCCCTTGGGAATAAGGAACACGGAGGGCGTACACGAGGCATAAAAGGCATTCCTCCGTGGAGTATTGCGTTCCACTCCACCAAAAACTTATACCCCGATAGAAGCCGTCAACGTAGAAAGGACGCGGAGGCAGCTGAAGCAGAGACTCAGGCAAACTGGAGGCGTCAACTTGAAGAACAGATAAAGCTGACGCAGGATGTAGCAAAGAAGCAGCAGGAACAAATTAACACACTTAGCCAGCAGATAGTCTCTACCGGCGCATCAGTACACATGGTAGAAGTTGAAGTCGAGGCTACCGACGCCGCACATTCTCATCGCAAAAGCAGCGTTGCGTCCATGCAGCTACCGGGTGATGATGCACCGCCGATGATTCACCCGGTGGATGAGATCACGGAGATGACAACCTGTGAGCTCCACGTGAAGGTCGTCAATATAACCATCAAGGCGGCGGCCGGCTATGTCTTACCAATTGGCAACGAACCAACTCACCATAGTCTTCCGGTTCCACGGGGCTACGCTGTTGTTGGGGTCGATGAAGTTGTCAACGGATTCCAGCGGGTAAAGCTTGATTTTCCTGAAGGTGAAGACGAAGAGTTGACTGAACTCGGAGAAGCCAAGAACTTGACCGTTCTATGACTAAAGGAATGCATTGTGCTCCCAAATCAGACGGCAAAGCCATCGAATCCTCGCCTTTCTCCAGCGCAAAAGTCTCCAGCGCGGTCGTCTTCGCAATGCATGCCGTCTCCGGCGCGGTCGCCTACGCCGTGCACGTCTCCAGCGCGGTCGCCTACGCCGCCGCGTCAGCCTTCTCCGCCCACTAAGTTTCTGCCGAAACGTAAAATATCACCGAAACGTCAACGGTCACCCCTCCCGAAGGTACCAAAAGAGGTACCCAAGTTACCTTACGACTATACTCCCGAGGAAACCCAGAAAATCGCAAAGGACGAATACGAGGCGTGGAAATCGAAGCGGAAGGAGAAGCAAAAGGAAGATTTCCCCGAGATCGAAGAAGAGATAGAACGAGCTTGGAAAATGGTGAAGACTCTTCATCAACCCGAGCCGAGTCTGTCATCTGACTATGACCGCTCTATTCTGAAGTCACACCAGGAAATGGTGCGGTCGACGAAGAGTAGTAGCGCAAGCGGGAAAAAGGGAAAATCAGTTGCTCAGCTCGGAGAGCAGAAAAAACAATCCACGTCCCCGCTCAAAGTGATTTCCAATACCCAGGTGGGGCCGAGCACTAATATTGCTGACGAGCAAATTGATCTGGAGTTTATAACACTGTACGCAGACAAGGCAGTTGATGCGGGTTTGTCCATTGCTGAGTATATGCAAACAGTAAACTACTTCCCCGCAGCTGAATGTGCGTACAAATACCAGTACGGGAAGCCTCTTGTCAAACCCGAGGAGATAAAGGATCTACCAACGAAAATGCGAAGAGTGCATAGTTGGTATATGGAAGCCGTTGAGAAATCTATGGACTGGATATGTCTCAACGTTAAGGACGAGCACTATGGAAATGGAAATGGATATGTTATGATTCAATTTGACGAATTGTTTCAGTTATACCAGCAGCAGGCCCTCGACAAATCTGTCCTTAGTGCCTACTGTCTGTAAGCACTTATTTCTCTAGCTCACCTCATTCAATTGCATATTCATATATATATATAGTACACTCATATATTATAATTGCAGAATGAAGATTCTCGAATGCAAAAGAGGTGGAATCTATGATATTGGGTTCATTGATCCAAATATTGTTTATGAAAAGACTCTTCAGCTATCTCCCAAGGATACAGAAAATAATATTCTGAGCGCAATAATATTTAACCAACACCGACGGGAAATACTATTTCCTTACAACTTCGGGTTAGTGTGGTACTCTGTTGTAAACATTATGTTTTCCTTACTCGATGTTCACTGTATAATTGATGAGTTATGCGTGCGCAGCTTCCACTATATTCTGCTAATCTTCCAAATTGACAAAGGAAAGGTAATGGTAATGGACCCAAAACGTAAACCCCTCTCGATGTGGGCTGACATGCAGGAAATGATCCAGCGGTAATTTCAATCTTTATTAATTTCAGTATATCGACTACTTTGTTTTATTTTTGGATATCAAGTAATTACTAACTCTTTTTATTCTTTTTCTTTCTCGGGTAGCGTTTGGAAGAGGTTCATAAAGAAGTCTCCCGGTGAATGGAAAAAAAAAGCTTACATTTGATGTTGTGCAAGTAAGTACTATCTAGATCCGCGCGCATCTCCTTGATTCTAGTGTCGATACCATTATCATGGCTGGTTGATTATTATTTTGATTGAAACAATATTCTCGTAAAGTGCTTGCAACAAGGAGACGGGAATAACTTGTGTGGATACTACGTTTACGAGTTCATTCGTCAGACGACATGTCCCAAGGGCAGAAATTTAAACCAACTGCATGTACGTTAGTCGTCAATTCTTCTTATTACTATCTATTTTAGTTACTTAGTTTCATATATATATATATATATATATATATATATATATATATATTGACCACTCTTCTTTATATTAGATCGAACGGTTTCGGGACGGTCTTCTACCAAGGGACCGCATACGAGCAATTCAGGAGGAAATTGCGGGCTTCTTAGATGCAGAGGTCATAAACGTAGATGGAGAGTACTATACCTCCGGTTGGAACTTAATTTGATTTTGTAATACACTCCATCGTTCATGTAATATGCTCGATATACTTTGCTTCCGTAATATAAGTGTTCCTTATTCTGCTTTATATACTTATTCACTCGTGCGATCCGGGAGCTCCGGGGAGGGTCCACCGAGGCTCCTCTCTTCTCGTGGGACCCGGGAGGTCCGGGGAGGGGCCGCCAGGAGGTCTGGGAGTCCCAAAAAACGCAAATCGTAGAATTTCTGCCGCGGCAGAGAAAAGGGCAACAGCCCTGCCGCGGCAGAAGGGGCATGCATCCCGGGTCGTATTGAGAACCGGGACTAATAGCCCTGGCCAGGTTCCAGCGCACGGGCCACGTGGTCAGCCCCATTTGTCCCGGGTCCTGGCACAACCGGGACCAATGGGGGAGGGATATTTGTCCCGGATGCCCCGTCCCGGTTGCACAACCGGGACAAATGGGGTCTACGAACCGGGACTAATGCCCCTGTTTCCACTAGTGGTTGTGCATTGTTTAAATCACCTTATCTGTAAAAAAACGTATACCCATAGGACTATTTGTTTCCGTTAGAAAAAAAAAACTTGGCTGGAACGTGCTGGCGAGGTGGAACTGGGAAATACGTTAATTTACTTTCTCAAGCATTAAAAGGCTTCCTACATATACATACACAAAAGAGAGACTAGAGCTAAACAGTGGGAAATTCTCTTTTGCACATAGGAACATATACTCTGTAAAAAAACATAATTTTTAAAATGATTAAATTTTGGATGAACTTTTAGAACATTCTATTTACGCACGCAAAGTTGCATGGAAACTAACATTTATAGTAACCTTTGTAAAAATAAATAAAAATTTCCGCTTGACCATATAAAATGTCGACATGTCCCAATTTTCATTGGGTTATTTAACAGGGTGCCCTCAGTTGGTACCACGATCTCAGTTTTGCCCCTAGCGCCGAATCGACCTCAGTTTTGCCCCTAGTCTGTGCGCAAGGACTCGTTTCGCTGCTCCCACCGTTACTTTCTGCCCCCGTTAGGATTCTGACCTGTGGGACCCATCATAGAACCGTTGGCGCGGCCTGTGGGCCCCAGCTGTTGAGCATTGGCGCGGTTTGTGGGCCCAACTGTTGACTGTTGGCGCGGTTTGTGGGCCCCAGCTGTTGACCGTTGCTTGCGGCCGGCGGTTTAAAAGCGGCGGAGCTCGCGGCGGTGAGCAGGAAAATCAGCCGAGCTCCGCTTTTCTCAGGCAGCGCGTCCCCTTTTTCTCCAGCGGCATGTCGTCGACCTCTGCTTCCGAATCCCACTCTAAATGGCCGCGCTTTGGGCCAGTTCTGCTGGGAAGATGCACTGCCTGCCCACAGACGGCGTCCCTGTAGCGGCGGGTCACCGCGAGCGACAAGAACGGCAACCGCGGGCGCGAGTATGTGAAATGCGAGAGCAAAGAACAGCTTGGGAAGGTGAGATCTGTGTTCCCCCCTGTCAATTTCGTTTTTTTTTCTTCAATTTTCAGCCGATTTGGGTTTTCATCCGATTTGGGTTTTCGTATTTGCACGATCTTCTTCCATGTGACCATTTCGAGTGGCTTGAGGATTACATAAAGAGGATTCAAAAGGAGTACAAAAAAAGGTGCCCAATTTGCTACCGGAGGTGCAGCAATTGGGATCTGCTACGGTGCACAATGGGGTGCAGAAGGACGAGTTGAAGATTGTGGCCAAACAGCTGGAGACGCTTATCGATCTTAAGAATCAGAGCAATATGCTGGCTGCAATTTTTTATTTATGTGCAATTGTTCTTGGAATTGTGTATTTGCAGATCATTAGTCCAAAATAATGTAGTTAGTGTTGTAGTTAGCTTGACATGGTCAATTTGTGTATGGCTAAGACTTGGAATAAATGCGTAAGGAATCCAACCCTGATTTGGTTTGTTTCAGTTCGTATGTTCAGTTTTCAGTTCAGTTCAGTTTTCAGTGTTCGTATGTACAGGTTCAGTGTTCAGTTCAGTTTAGATTCAGTTCACGATAAAAGGGCAGGCCCATCTAAAACCAAGACAGACCTAATGTTAAATGAGATCCAATGTATACTAGCACGGACAAACAGTGGAAACAAATAATTTAAACATTGGACAAATATAATTTAAACATTTGGACAAAATAAATTTAAAATTTTGGAAAAATATAATTTAAACATTCGGACAAATATAATTTAAACATTCAGACTAATCTTCAGACAAATATAATTTAAACATTGAGTTAATTTGGGAAAATATAATTAAACATAACTTCATTGGCAAACATAATTAAACAGTGGACATATAAATATATATATATATATATGGATAATCATTGGCCCCACTTTACATATATTTAGTGGGGCCCGTCGGACATTACATCTATTAAACAAAAAAAGGGCCCTAGCCCAAAACCCTAACTGCCCGCGGAATGCATGCGGGCGCCCTTCCCGCCGTCCGTCCAACCGCCGGGGGTTGGCCTACTTCTTCCACTCCGCCGCCCTGGTCTCGATCTCATCCTTGATCCGGGCGCGGCGGTTCTCCTCCTGCATCCTCTCCTTGTCGTTCTCACGGGCCCTCTTGATGCGGGCCCGGAGAGCCTTCTCCTCCTTCTTCTCCTCCTTCTCGAGCTCCTTCTTCTCCAACCGCTCCTCTTTCTTGAGGAGGCGGTTCTTCGTCTTGGGGGAGAGGTTCTCGGCGCGCTCGACGCTGTCGGGGTCGGACGACGGAGATCGCTCCCGTTCGGGAGATTTGACGGGCACGAGGCCCGTCTCCTTCGGCGTCCAGTCGGCCTCGTACGAAGGCCGAGCCTTGGGGTGGTTTTCCTCGTCGGAGACAAACTCGGGGCTTGAAGGGAGAGAGTAGGAAGACATGGTGTTCGGGGCTTGAAGGGAGAGAAGGCAAAGGGGCTGGAGAGGGATGAGCAGATGGAGGACGAGTGAAACGGGCTATTTAAAGACACGATGAGACGTGAATTAATTGGGGTAGATGAAGAAAACAGTGTGAAAACGTAGGATGCAGTGTAGAACAGTCGATGCATGGTCAAAGCGGTGTAGAACAGGCGTAGGTGTAGGACAACTAGTGATACGAGCGTGTGCATTAGGCAGTCAAAGTGATCCGACGTTGCATGCGTGTATTAAAGAGGTGAAGAGTAGAAAGTCGAAAGTCTCACGCTAAATCCTGCCTCGTTGCATATACATTGATGCGTATCTTCTGAAAACGAGGCGTGGAGGGCTGCATCGCTGCAAATGCGACGTGACTCGTGTTTCTGAAACGAGGCGTGCAGGGCTGCAAATGTGACGCGACGTTTACTCTTTTCTTCTTCTGCCATGTTGTTTACTCTGAAAAAACGAGGCGTGCATGCACCAGGCTGGTGAACGGGGCCCCACTAGACAGTGTTCGTTCTTGCATGCAGTTAAATTGAGACAAAACACCCAGTCCATGCACCGCGTCATTTTCGATCGTTTGATTGTAAGGAACGGTGCAGATCGAGCCCATGCATGCAAACTACGGCGGCAACGGCCTTCAGACGCTGAGAAGAGCGCTTCTCTGTGCGGGAACGGGATCCTCTGACTTTATGTCACTGACAAATGGAGCCCATCACACACCGGACCCACGTGTCATGGGAGAAATTCAGAGAACGTAAGGTGGGCAAAGTAAGAGGATCTGGTTCCTCTGTTTTTAGGGAATGTACAATAGTGTAGACGGGTGCTGTCTGCACTACTCGTCCAGGTCATTTCTAGACCTTTTTAGAGACAGTTGGTACAGTGCGGTGACCCCCTAGCTTGTGTTGGGATCCAGACGCTCAGAGGCCCCCTCCCGGTGAAACCCTAGACCCGCAGGAGAAATACCGGACTTATACGGAAACACGCGGTAACGGCGTCGAAAGGTGTAGCAATGTGGAACTATTTGCTTGGTTGTGCTAGGATAGACCATAGGAACACAAAACAAAAAGGTAGAACCCACCTCTGCGGAAGATTCACGATGTTTCGTCCGATAGAGGAGTTTCACCCCATAAGCGCTCACGAGAGAGAAGTGGATGTCGGTGAAGCGGGTCACACCCCGGAGAGCAATCTTTGACATCCAAAGCACACAACACACCTATCTAACATGGTATGGCACCCCCTAGCTTGTTTTGGGATCCAGACGCTCTGTAGCCCCCCTCCCGGTGAAACCCTAGACCCGCTGGAGAAATACCTGACTTATACGGAAACACGCGGTAACGGCGTCGAAAGGGGGTAGCAATGTGGAACTATTTGCTTGTTTGTGCTAGGATAGACCAAAGGAACACAAAAAAAAGTTAGAACCCACCTCTTTGGAAGATTCACGATGTTTGGTCCGATACAGGAGTTCCACCCTATAAGCGCTCACGAGAGAGAAGTGGATGCCGGTGAAGCGGGTCACACCCCGGAGAGCAATCTTTGACATCCAAAGCACACAACACACCTATACTAACATGGTATGTCACCCCCTAGCTTGTGTTGGGATCCAGACGCTCCGTAGCCCCCCTCCCGGTGAAACCCTAGACCCGCTGGAGAAATACCGGACTTATACGAAAACTCGCAGTAACAGCGTCGAAAGGGGGTAGAAATGTGGAACTATTCACTTGGTTGTGCTAGGATAGCCCATAGGAACACAAAACAAAAAGGTAGAACCCACCTCTTCGGAAGATTCACGATGTTTCGTCCGATACAGGAGTTTCACCCTATAAGCGCTCACGAGAGAGAAGTGGATGCCGGTGAAGCGGGTCACACCCCGGAGAGAAATATTTGACATCCAAAGCACATAACACACATATAATAACATGGTATGGAACCCCCTAGATTGTGTTGGGATCCAGACGCTCCGTAGCCCCCCTCCCGGTGAAACCCTAGACCCGCTGGAGAAATACCCGACTTATACGGAAACACGCGGTAACTGCGTCGAAAGGGGTTAGCAATGTGGAACTATTTGCTTGGTTGTGCTAGTATAGCCCATAGGAACACAAAACAAAAAGGTAGAACCCACCTCTTCGGAAGATTCACAATGTTTCCACCTCATATTCTTTGAAATCTCTGCTACTGTATATTCGAGGAATCACATTTTAGTGAAGGCTTTCGTTCTAATGTTTATAAATCCTATTTATATTTTTCCTAGACTTGTATTAGACGTATATAATGTAATTCTGAAGCCTGAAAATTTATTGGATGAATATTCGTATTATTTATTTTCTTTTGAATAATAATGGTTTTAATCGAAAATCGTAAATAAAACAAGTTTAAAACATCAAAATGAAAAAATAACTTTGGATCTTTCTTAGTCACACCAAAATGAAGCTTTGGTGAGATTTTGACCTTATTTCAGTTCCAAAGGTTTGAAACTCATCTCATTTTCTTGAACTCTCTACTAGTCTGTTTAAGATATCACATATTATACAAGGCTTTTTCGTTCCATTCTTTATAAGACAGGTTTATATTTTTTTCTCGTTACTATATGACATAACACTACTATGTGCGTCGGCTTTATTTTTTTTTTGAATTATGTATGCTCATTTCAAGCTTGGTTAACCCTCCGTTTGACCAGCCGAAAAGCTTCTAGAAGGACACCTAGAGATTCGACCTGGGCTGTTGGATCAACGCCTTCTAGAAGGAATCTTGCATCGGACGGATGCGCTTGCAGCCACAGCGATCCGTGAGACGCTCGTTCTGCGCTCGGATTGGTTGGTCCGTTGGCCACAGGGATCGATGGTTTCTATCTGTTCTACATATGATTTCATTTCTATTAAGTATTAAACCATGTTATTTAAATAAAAAAATAAAAAAATAGAAGAATTATTCAAAACATAATGAAACTTCAGATTTACTAGAGCGATGATTTTTATCTGTTTTACATATGATTTTTCTATTAAACCATGTTATTTAAATAAAAAATTAAAAAAATAGAAGAATTATTCAAAACATAATGAAACTTCAGATTTACACTATATATGTAGAATAGATGTCTAGGAAATTAATTTGGCTGATTTAGACAAGATGCCAAAAAATGTTGAAGCACAAATGGGGTATTTACCCTAGCTTCAGACCTCATTTGAAGCACATTTCAAATGAGCATAAATAATTAAAAAAAAATCAAGATGACATCAATCCAACGCACCATGCTGTTATATGCGATATAGTTTCTCCTCAAGTTTATTTGGATAATTTTGACAAGGTCGAATTTTTCATGAAATTACAAACTGGGGTGTTTACCCTATCTTCAGACCTCATTTGAAGCACATTTCTCATGAGAATAGAGCGATGGTTTCAAATGAGCATAAGTAATTCAAGAAAAATCAAAATGACATGAATACAACGCACAATGCTGTTATATGCGATATAGTTGCTCCTCAAATTTATTTGAATAATTTTGACAAGGTCTAATTTTTCATGAAATTTCAAACGGGGGTGTCTACCCTAGCTTCAGACCTCATTTGAAGCACATTTGCTTAAAATTTTGAAATGACTTGGTTCAACATCATCCAAACTATGTTCTAACTTAGATACATCACCAGTCAACATAAATACAACATTATTCAACAGAAATACAACACCAACTTAGTCTAAATAGCGTCGGGGCTTCTTTGTGATCCTTGGCTGTTTTGGTGGCCCTTTGCTCCTTGTGCTCATCTTGCTCACGGCTTATGGTCTTCTCCTCTTGGTAGTCGGTACCTTGGCCTTCTTCTTTGAAACTACACCAGATCTATACAAAATATAAAGGATCATAATAAATAAATAAATGAAAAATGAAAACTGGTGAGATCATGGCAGGATTTACATACCCATCTGAGCATGGAACTGGTGAGATCATGGCAGAATCATCCAATGGAGCATCCAATGAAACTGGTAAGATCATGGCAGAATCATCGAATGGAGCATCCAATGAAACTGGTGAGATCATGGCAGAATCATTGACTGGAGCATCTGCCGGAGCATCTGGAACATCATCTGAATCATCAGCTGGATCATCAGCTGGAGCATCTGGATCATCGAATAGAGCATATGGAGCATCATGGACTTGATCATCATTTGAATAATCAGTTGGATCATGTACTTGATCATCATTTTGATCTGGAGCATCATATGAATCACTTGACTGCTGATCATCATTTTCAAATGTTGCATCCGACTGCTGATCATCATTTTCAAATGCTGCATCCGGCTGCTGACCATCATTTTCATCAGGAATACTCTCTCCAAACCCTGGATCTACTGCGTTATCACAATATTTGCCGAAATGACCAGTCCCACCACACCTTGTGCACTTACACACCCTCGCTCCAACTCCACCTGCACTGCGACGTCGGTGTCGACTCTTCCTCGGTCTACCTGCAGCTCTCTTCAGAACCGGAGTACAAAGATTGAATCCAGAGTCCACTCTATCCCATTGTTGTTTTCCCTCCAAAGCAGGCAAGGCATGTGCATATGTGGCTCTGAACATTGCTACAGAGTAGTAATCATGCACATACTGCTGTATATCCCCTGCTGGACCTGGGAGAGAAGTGATGAAAAACAAGGCATGAATGCATGGAAAACCAGTTATCTGTCATTGCCTACAACTGCAAGTTTTCTCTTTTAAATCCACTGGATATCTCCATTATTTGTTAGTTTTATCAAAGAATGATACCTCTGATTTGGTATCCAAGATAAATCTAATGTTCATATTTAAGCCCTCTGTTTTTTGCTTCAATACCTTCATCACAGCCGGGATAATAACGTGGCCCATGAATTTTGCATTAGCTATTTCAAGACGGAATTGAAATTTCTCGGCGTATTCTATCCTTATCCTGTCAAGCAAATACGCCAAATAAAGATCCTTTAGTCTCCGGATCGCTGAGTTGAAAGATTCTGCAAGATTATTATGCACATAGTCAACTTTGCTCACTTCACTGAATTGGCTTCTACCCCATAACTTCGAGTGGTGTGTTTCCAAGTATTCCTTCACTTTCTCATTTGTGTACAACTGCCTCATGTGGTAGTTGTGCTTCCTCACACTGCAAGTCAAAGATGCAGGCCATAAATTCTCGGTAAAAAACTTTCCTTTAAATTTCTTCACAAAATTTGCAGCAAGGTGACGCATGCATTCCCTATGCTCTACTCCTGGGAACACATTGTCCTTGGCCACTTCTAAACCTTTGCATGCATCTGTGTGAATTACCAATCCATTGGGATGTCCAATAGCCTGGCGCAAATTCTGCAAAAACCATGTCTAGCTCTCCTCGGACTCTGTCTCCAGCACACCGTAGGCAACTGGAAAAACAAAACTGTGTGCATCAACTGCACAAGCTGCTACTAGCTGGCCTTTAAACCTCCCTGTGAGAAAAGTAGCATCAATAGCCAAATAAGGCCTGCAGCCTACCAAAAAACCCAATCGACAAGCTTGAAAGCACACAAAAACCCTCCTAAAGCATTCCTTGGTCCTTGTCACTTTCTTCAATGTGTACTCCACGGTGTGGTGATCAATTTCAACAACACTACATGGGCTTGTCCTCTCCACTTCAGCTTTGAATGAATACAACAACTGAAAACTTTCATTTTCCAGTTACCATGGATAGATTCCAATGCTTTATTTTTACCACTGAACACCCTCATGTATGGTAAATCTATCTTGAACTTGTCTTTGATGTTTTTCTGCAATTCCTTTGCACTCACTTGATGGTTTTCTGCCACCCATCTTTTTACTTCATCCGCCACCCATCTTGACTTGGCTCTGCTGATTGTTTGCTTCCTAAGGGTTGATTCTTCGCATGTGTGGGGAAAAGGGTTCACTTTTACCTGAACATTGGTGCTGCCACGCATTTTAGATGCATCCATCCTCCATTGACAATCTTCAGACACACAGTGCACGGTGTAGCCTTTTATCGCTCTTGTCAACTATAAAGGCATGTTCTACCTTAATGCGGTACGTCACAAGTGCATTTCTACACTCAGCCATGGAAGAAAAAATGCAACCTTCTGCCATAAGAGGGTTCTCAGGGTTCCATTCAACAGGTGTCCGGTCTTCCTCTTCTTCATCGTCACTGTCAGACTCATATTGGATTTCAGCCCGAGGTGTCTGTCTTAAATTCTGAATAACATCAGGATATAGCCTCTCTTCATCATCCGCAGAAATGCAGGCATCATCCTCCACTTCAACATGAACCCTTCTCCCAGTGCCCACACTTGTCGAGCCACCACGTCGAGTTGGTTTTGAACTGTTCTGGCTGGAGTTGGCAGTACGACGTGATGGTCCTGCCACAGAAGATGAACCCGTCACCGTGTGTCCAACTGCCGGCACAACCACATCATTTTGCAACTTCACATGAAAATTCTCTGCCTCCTTATGCTTAGCAAACATGGTAGCGAGCTCTTCATCATTACTAATTTGGATCCAATCTTTTCCCCCATCAAAGTATCTAAATTCCACTTCATCATGCAAACCCCAAGGATATGGGCTGCAAATTATCTCTCCAAATTGTCTGAAACTCCAATTACAATCCATTGGGACCGAATAACTGAAACCTCATTGCTATTTCTTCTTAATGTCTGCATCGACGATGTAGCGCTCCCTTCTACCTTTCACCAAGAAAGCAAACCGCAACTCCATCCTAACCCACGAAAACAGAGACGCAATCAGCTGCAAATCAATGGCATCCCATGTCTAATCGACAATTCAAAGCTCGGTACTTACCCAATGGGAACCCAATCGTGGACACGGCGTGTTTCCGGCCCCATGGTGCGGTCGCTCTCCATTTCATTCGTATCCATTTCGTCGAGCAAGTGGCGGGCAGAGTGCTGGAACGAGCGCCCCACCAGCGGCGTCGCAGGACGGCCCCGGCGGTTAAGCAGGTGGCCACACGGAACGGCCGCGGTGCAGGTGGTGCAGGTGGTGTTGGCGGCGCAAATGTGTGCTGCTGGCTGTGACACAGGTGGCGAAACAGGTGGCGGTGGGGCGCTGGCTGAGGATCAGGTGGCGGTGGAGCAGGTGGTGGTGGCGCCGTAGGTGGTGGTGGTGTCGCAGTTGCTCATGGCGCGGCAGGGGGTGGTGCGGAGGTGGCGGCAGCGAGAGCGGCAGCGCACGACGACGGGGCAACTAAATTGGGCGGCATCGCACAACAGTGGTGGCGGGAATCTCAGGTGTGGACTATTCAGAATAGTCAACTAACTGCGCGGTCCCACCTGTAAGCTCCGGACGGTTTCAACGAACTTGGCAGTCCCACCCGGACCCACTTCGCAAAACAGAGTCTGACTCCTCCGGGCCCACTTCGCGAAACGGATTAGACTCCAAACTTACCGTTCCGGCCTCTCCATAGTAGTTGCGCATAGACTAAGGGCAAAACTGAGGTCGATTCGGCGGTAGGGGTAAAACTGAGTAGAAGTGGACCGCTGTGGGCAATTCGATAAATGACCCATTTTCATTTGGACATTCCAAATTGTGTATAAATGTATTTTAACAACGGGGAACTTATCCTCTCATGTGTAAATACGCCAACCTCGCTAGATAGTGCTAGTACACGTGTGGATGTGTGTCTTTCTTTTGACTTGTTCCTTAACTTCATTTCCTTGGCCTGGAGCACATCCCTCGTATCTCTTAATATTTATGTCTTTGATTAATATTTTAAGGGTGTGTTCCATCGCATCATACATGGGACCTGATAAATTAAATTGTTGAAGACGTGTGTATTTATTATCTATTGTACACTTACAACAAGATAAATATTATTGCTGACCTTTTCCAACTATTAAAAATAATTGGACATCAAATTTGTTGTCAAGAATTGAATGGAGGGTTTACAACTAAAGAGTTATTGGAAAAAATGTAATATATATTCTAAATTAATTAAATGTATCAACAGATGTTTGATTAGAGACACGGTTCACAACCATAGGGGCGAATTTGGACAATAAACGGGAAACATATTCTTTAAAGAAAAAGAAGGTGTTAGTCAACCATAGTGGCGAATTTGGAGAATCTACGGGATCACATATTCTTTGAGAAAAAAAAGGTGTTGGTATTGATTGGAGAACCATCTTAGTATGGTACAACAATGCATGTGAATGTATAACAAATAGATGGATCGGTGGAAGAAACAGAGAAGTGAAAAAAAAATATGACTAGGTCCATTTATATATTTACCATATTCTATAATATATAAGAGATTAAAAAAGTTTCTTCAAATTTGTGCACAAAAATAATATATTGATTTCCATTATCTTGGAATATATTCACAAAAAATTCAAAGCTACATCTAGGAGATGGCGTCGGTAACTAAAATGCGACATATATTGGAATAAACGAAGAACGTCGAGTAGTCTATAATCGAGGGAGTAGACCAGAGAAGACATTGATTAAGCCATGATAAACTAAATTATTGATGTATAGTGTCCCTACAATTCAACATGACTTCTTGTATTCACTTCCCTATCAAATATTTTATTCCATAAAAAATGTTTCTAGATCTTTGAATGACTATGAAAGCACCCAATCAAATTATCATAATCTTTTATGTGTTTTTAACGTTGTTTTCCCATTTAAATATCATATGTCATGTTAAAAAATATTGAGCCATCCGACATCAACCAATATATTTGCATGCACTTAATTATCTATGTAACCTTATTATCAATGGACATGAGCGGACATATATTTATAATTGTGTGTAACATCATATGACCATCAATTTGACGTTTCATAATTATTCTAAACCATGTTGAAATAATATATTATAATTAGGATTAAAATTCATTGTCGAAAAAATTAAACTAATGTAGCCGCGCTAACCAAATCGGGATAACCGACAAGCACACACAACACCACAAGTACGAAAAAACAGCGCAAACAACAAAAAAGAAAATATAAAACAGACGAACAACACGAACACCTCGGTCGAAGAAGGAGAAGAGAAAAAGAACCAAACGAAAACCGAAAAAGATAAAGAGAACGAACGAACAACAACCCCAAGAGGACGCTTAGATTGAAGAGAGGGAACCGTCTCATGTAGAAAATCGCGCAACACGTATTCGTGCGACGTACACAAGTGTAGACACAAGTAGCGCAACACCACACACAGCAAAACAGGTGTCAAACATCCCACGCCAAGTGGCATTGACAACATGGAGTTAGCATGATGCACCGCCACCACGCCGGGAGAACACAAAACGCAGGGCCAGCGATCCCAAGCTGAGAAAACGCCGCCATAGGGGTGCACAGGGACACGCGCCAGCCGCGGAAAAGTCGTGCGATGCCTAAAAATCGGACAAAAAGAAACTCACGATTTGGTATATAGGCTTATGTTTATAGTTGATACTTCTACCAACATCCATACATAAGCACCTTCGGATGAACGATCAGAACACTCTCTCCTGCACTTCGAACGATCTCTAGGTGATCACTAAGTATCTACATGACCCTAACAATATGATTGTGAACACTTTCAAATGTTGCCCTCGCATTTGCGAGGGCCACTATGCTAGTTAGTATAGAAAAAGAGTAAAAAGTTAATGGGTGTGCATTAGGATAGTGCCCTCAGCAGTCACCACAAGATCAAGATAGCATAGTCGGATCTCCTATAAATAAACGACACGGAGGTGGATCTTCTTCCAACACTCAACCCACTCCATTCCATCCTCTTCCTCTCAAATAAATGACATGGAGAGGTATTTTGTATCCCTCGAGTAGCCGCGACACCACGGCAATGATGTCGGTCCATGTATGTAATCTATTCTTGCCCACCGTCATTGCCAGCCTCACTAGGGAGAAGTTAAAAACACCGACGGCCAAATATCAGGGTTGTCGGCGTAGACCCGACATGGTAACCCATAATAAAAATAATTGGGCTACGCCGACGTCAACCCCGTCGGCTTTTTTTTTTTGCTACGCCGATGGCAACCGTCGGCATATCCTAGTTTATTTTTTGACTTACTCACCATTTTGAGTATAACTTTTGCATTCGAATTCGGATTTCAACGTCCTTTAACTCGTTTCGAAAAGGAGAAACAGATTTACATCATCATGCATATTTCTCATTCTTCAAAAAAATTCCATGAGCAGGAACAGAACAAACAACAAAGGGTTAACGGTTACCGGGTGTAGACCTATAAGTTGGGGTTTTCTCCAGCGGGGTTAGATGTTGAATATTGATAAAATCTTGGTGTATCTAAGATGAAATAGTTAGTTGTGTACCTAAAAATGATTTTTCCAAAAATCATGAGCAAACTATGAGGTACAAGTAGTTCAAATTTGACCAGTTTCCAACTGAATCGACAGAAACTTGTGTTTTTCAAAAGAGATGAAAGTAAAACTTTTCATAGGAAAAAATTGGTTATTTGTGCATATAACATGGTCTAGTATTTTCAAAAAATGCATCTCCCAAGTTTTGCAACATATTTGTGGTAGGTCTTTCACAAAAAAACCCATTTTTGACTCTTGGAAAATGGAAAATAGTTGTTTTATTCAATAAAAAGGAAAACTTCCTCTGTCAACATTGTCCGTGCTTCCAAGATGCATGTTTCTGTGGAATATGGGCAAATTTAAACAAACTATGCCATGGATTTGGCCATAACACCCGTCATTTGGCCCGAAACCATAGAATGTTCGGAGGAGATAGCTTATTTTTGTGAACACATTTTCAACACAACTGTCGAATTCTAAGTTTATTACTTTTGGTGGATACAAGGACATATATAATGACACCACGCGAATGTCTTGCATCATTTTGGGTTGTTTTGAATTTTCTGGAATTTTCTAATCCGGTTTCAGGAAAAAGTCAAGACAGCGGGCATGACCGTTTATAGCTAAGGGTTGAATATTGGTGTATATATGATTAAATAGATAGTTAAAGTATACCTAAAAATGATTTTTTCCAAAAAATCGTGAGCAAACTATGAGGTACATGTAGTTCAAATTTGACCCGTTTCCAGCTGAATCGACAGAAACTTGTGTTTTTGAAAAGAGTTGGATGAAAACCTTTTCACAGGAAAACATATTGGTTATTTGTTCATATAACATGGTCTAGTATTTTCAAACAATGCGTCTCCCAAGTTTTGCAACATATTTGTGGTAGGTCCTTCACAAAAAAAAAACATTTTTGACACTCGAAAAATAGAAAATGGTTTTTTTATTCAATGAAAAAGAAAACTTTATCCATCAAAATTGTTCGTGCTTCCAATATGCATGTTTGTGTGGAATATGGGCACATTAAAACAAACTATGCCATGTATTTGGCCATAACACCCGTCATTTGGCCCGAAACCCTTGAATGTTCGGAGGAGATAACTTATTTTTGTACACAATTGTCGTATTCCAAGTTTATTATTTTTGGTGGATAATAGGACATATATAATGATACTACGCGAAGGTCTTGCATCATTTTGGGTTGTTTTGAATTTTCTGGAATTTTCTAAGTCGGTTTCACGAAAAAGTCAAGACGACGGGCATGACCGTTCGTAGCTAGGGGTTGAATATTGAGAAACTCTTGGTGTATCTATGATGAAATAGGTAGTTGTGTACCTAAAACTGATTTTTTTTTCCAAGAATCATGAGCAAACTATGAGGTACATGTAGTTCAAATTTGACTAGTTTCCAGCTGAATCTGCAGAAACTTGTGTTTTTCAAAAGAGCTGGATGGAAACCTTTTAATAGGAAAATAATTGGTTATTTGTGCATATAACATGGTCTAGTATTTTCAAAAAATGGATCTCCCAAGTTTTGCAACATATTTGTGCTAGGTCCTTCAAAAAAATACCCATTTTTGACACTCAGACAATGGAAAATGGTTTTTTTATTCAATGAAAAGGAAAACTTCCTCCGTCAACTTTGTTTGTGCTTCCAAGATGCATGTTTGTGCGGAATATGGGCACGTTAAAACAAATTATGACATGGATTTGGCCATAACACCTGTCATTTGGCCCGAAACCCTAGAATTTTCGGAGGAGATAGCTTATTTTTGTGAACACATTTTCAACACAACTGTCGTATTCCAAGTTTATTATTTTTTGTGGATACTAGGACATATATAATTACACCACGCGAAGAATAAAGTCAAGACGACGGGCATGACCATTCGTTGATAGGGGTTGAATATTGAGAAAATCTTGGTGTATCTATGATGAAATAGGTATTTGTGTACCTAAAAATGATTTTTGCCAAAAAATCATGAGTAAACTATGAGGTACCTGTAGTTCAAATTTGACCAGTTTCCAGCTGAATCGGCAGAAACATGTGTTTTTCAAAAGAGCTGGATGGGAACCATTTCATAGGAAACAAATTGGTTATTTGTGCATATAAATGAAGGGAATATGCCCAAGAGGAAATAATAAAGTGATTATTATCTTATTCCTTGTTTATGATAAATGTTTATTTCTCATGCTAGAATTGTATTAATCGGAAACATTGATACATGTGTGTTTAATAAACAAACAATGGTTCCTAGTAACGCCTCTCGTTTAACTAGCTCGTTGATTAACTTATGATCAAGGTTTTCTGATCATGAAAATTGGATGTTGTTAATAATGGGGTCATGTCATTAGGAGAATGATGTGATGAACATAGACCCAAATTAAGTATAACAATACGATCAAATCATTTAGTTTATATTGTTATATCTTGCATACGAAGTAACCTTATTCATTAGACCATGAGATCATGTCAATCACTGATACTGAAAGAGTACTTTGATGTCACCAAACATCACGCGGTAACAGGGTGGCTATAAAGGTACCATTGGGTATTCGGAAAGTATTAGTTGAGGCTCATGGATCAAGAGTGGGATTTGTCCATCCAAATGATAGAGAGATATACTCTCGGCCCTCTCGGTGATATCACATTGACACCTCTTGGAAGCACGTGACTAGGTCACAAGGATGTCATACCACGGAACGAGTAAAACAGTACTTGTCGGTAACGAGATCGAACAAGGTATGGTTGATACCGATGATCGGATATTGGACGAGTAAAATATCGCAAGACAAAGGGAATTAGTTACGACGTTGTCACACAATCACAAGATTCATCGTTGAATATATAGGAGTCAGCACGGATCTCCAGATTCCGCTGTTGATTATTGATCGGAGAGGTGTCTTGATCATGTCTGTATTATTCGCGAACCGTAGGGTGACACACTTGAGGTTCGATGATGCATTTGAGAGGATACGGAATATCGAAGAATATTTTGGACAGCACCAAAATTATTTCGCGTAAAATTGAAATAGTTCAAGTGGTTTTTGTCGAATGGTTGTTAATAGAATTAACAAATGATTTGAGGTGCTATATGCAAATGTTTGTTAATAGAATTAACAAATATTAAAATAAAGAAATAAAAATGTTTTATTTATTTATTAAAGAAAAACGTTTGGATTTTCTAAGTGAGAAAATATGGGAGCATGAGTGGGTGTGAGTGGAGCTTCCACTCACATGAATAGAAAATAGGTGGGGGCACCACCATGGCTGGCCGCACCTCCCCTTGGGCTGCCTCCCTCTCCCCTATATAAGGAGGGTGAGGGCTCTGCCTCCTCCACACACTTGTCCCACCTCTTTTCTCTCCATCCGCTGCTCCATTCCATGGTCGTTTGCTTGGCGAAGCGCGGACCGTGGGATTCTTCACCACACCATGTCGTCGTGTTGCTGGAGTTCTGGGGGATCCTCTATTTCCGCTGCCCCGCTGGATCGAGGGAGCGGAGTTCGTCATCAAGTTGTACGTGTTACCGATCACGGAGGCACCGCCGGATTGCTGTGCACATCTTCTCGGTCTTGAGATCGGTTTGAGTACGACTGCGCCAACAACAATATTCGATCTCGTAACGCTTAGAGTTTTCGAGGGTATGTTTTCCTAAGACTCTTTCTCCCCGTTGTTTTTCATCTCCTAAATTAGATCTTGGCCCTTCGGGTATCTCTCGCGTAGGAATTTTTTTGTTTTCTATGCAACGTACCCTTCAATAACATGGTCTAATATTTTCAAAAAATGCATCTTCCAACTTGTGCACCATATTTGTGGTTGGTCCTACACAAAAAACCCATTTTTTCACTCGGAAAATGGAAAATGGATTTTTTCTAAATGAGAAGGAAAAAAATTGTTTGTTTGCAACTTTACAAACCTAGGTCTATGTTTGTTTGCAATACAGTTGTGCTCCACTTTGCCATATCTTGGCACATTCCAACATGGTTTGCTAATTTGGTGCCCAAGTTTGGCATGTTTTCTCCATGAACCTTAGTTTCGACACCTAATTTGGTTCTATACATGATAAAAAAAAGGTCAAAAATATTATATGGATGTCATATTTTAATTTCTCTCATTTTTCTAATCGATATGTACATATTATTTGTCAAATTTTGATTTACGGATTTATAGATATGAACTATTCAATATTAAATAGAAAAGTCTAAAATGCTAATTAATATTTAAATTCAAGATTATTTGAATTGAAGATTATTATAAGTTATTATTTTTTATTTAAATAATCGTTTGAATTCACAAAATAAAATAGTGTGACATGATGGTCCAATGGTTAATTGATTGGATACTATTGTCAGCAAAACATCTGTTGTTTCTAGGCAGCTCACAGGGAAGGAACTACGAAGTTAAGCGTGCTAGGGCTGGAGCAATCTAAGGATGGGTGACCGATCGGGAAGTCCTAGTAAAAGCGAGTAATTTAGATTAAAATTAAAAATGCTTAGAGACAAAGATAAATCTGTCTATAGTGTGATTAAGTGGTTAAACAAGTGAAATAAAAAATTACGGAAAGAAAATAAAAGAATTCAAAAAAAATTGGAAAAAAATATTTTGTAAATTTTAAAAATATATATTTGGTCTACCTATACGCCGACGGCTTCCCCGTCGGCGTAGCTCAGTTTACGCCGACGGCCACCAGGCTACGCCTACAGGGGTAGACGCCACGACGGGCCTACCCCTACGCCGACAGGGATCATGTATACGCCGATGGGGTCTGGACGTCGGCGTATAGACTGCGTCCCGTAGTGCCTCTCCCAGCGGTCAATCCTTGCCAACATCATTCCTTTCCAGGTCTACAAGCATAATATGTTCAGCACATTGACGCCGGTTCATGTATGTAATCTATTCTTGCCCACCATCATTGCCAGCCTCTCCCAGCGGTCAATCCTTGCCAACATAATTCCTTCTCAGGCCTACAAGCATAATGTGTTCCCCACATTTTTTTTATCACTTAATAGTTGTTCCTCCTGCAATTTATCTTCATTCTCTGTCTTGCCCCTTCGGTTAGTAACATCAACTTCCTCCATATTTTGTATATGTTTGCACATATGTCTCAACAAAAATATGATAAATAAACTTAAATAAATTCAAACAAATAATAGTTCAATAATACTTAATTATTACATGAATGATTCATCAAATGATTAAACAAGTTGCTCACAAATCATCACACAACACCTTCCGTGCGACCGAGCCGATGGGTGGCAGCGAAGTCGTCGGGCTGGCCGTAGCTAGCCCGCGCAGCCGTCACAGGGAGTTGCTGGCGTCGTGGGAAGCGTGTTCGAGCGACGGCGAGGTAGCGGCACTGCAGAATCGACAACGGAATCCAAATTTCGGGCGCAGCGGCGGCGGCAGACGTGCGATTCCAGTCACCGGCGGCGAGATTTCGGTGACCTAGGGCTGCAAGATCAGGCGGTGGATGGCCGGTGGTCCTTGGGCGGGGGCTGGGTCTAACGACGGTGGATTTGTGCGGGGCGACGGCGCGGTGTTGGGCGGGACGGGGCTGTGCAATTTCCGGATGGCAGTTGACTGCGTGCGCGTGGGGTTGAAATTTGGGACAGCCCCTTTGCTGCCCTAAATATACATCAGTTTTTTCTACTCCCTCCATCACAGTATGCTAAGCGGGTCTCCAAGTTCTCTGGGACCAAGGTGGCAACGGATTGGCACTATTATCCTAGGTGCATGACGTGAAAAAAGGATCTGTATTTATTGAGTTGCGCCTAATTAGTTGCTAAATTAGCGCCTAGTATCCTCCCCAGCCAATTAACTGGCCGTTCCCAGCGCATGTAGAGGTGGAGACCGTTTCCTAGCGGAATTTTCTCCCTTTCCTTCTTCTTACCGCACCCTTCCTTTCTTCCCGCACTGTTTCCATCGAAAACTAGAGAGAATTTTGGCGATCAGAACCTCCCGCCGATCTCCCCCGCTCCCAAATCCAATCTTTCATCTCAAACAAAAATTTTGACGCTGTTCCCGCCGTTGTTTGGCTCGATATATATCTGCGCCGATGGAGGCATACGAACAGGCAGCACTAATCTTCTCTCCTCCATCTCTCTCCAATGGCGCCGCCGCACCAAGGTCCAGCAGAGCGCCGGCCTCCACCTCTTGGTCTCCGTGGGCTTTCGCGTCTAGCTTTCCAACCCAGGTCGCCGCCGCCTAGAGGTGCTCCTCCCACTGGTAGAAAAAAGGCCTTCCATACGCCCCCTTTAGTCCCCAAAATGTTCGAACCGTGACTAAAGGGGTCTTTAGTCGCGGTTCGGGAGGCGACCCGCGACTGAAGGTCTTGAGTGGCGGTTGGGGTAGCGCGCGGAGGGATTTAGTCCCGGTTGGCCTAGCCACCCGCGACTAAAGGTCGGAGCTGCTCGCCTCCCTGTCTTTAGTCCCGGTTGGCCTGGCCACCCGCGACTAAAGATCGAAACTGCTCGCTTCCCGCGCGGTTTTATTTCGCGAGCGAGAGGCAGAAGACCATTGCTACAGTGCGCGGGCTCTCTGTTCTTCTTCCTCTCTTCTTCCTCCACCAAGCACCCATGGATTCTCCCGTTTGGAACGTTCTCCATGTGCCCACACCATGCCGCAAGAATCTCCACGTGGCCTATACCAATATATGCGAGAGGCTCCCCCAAGCTCTTAACCGTTTGGTCAATCTCTATGAAGCCGATGAACACCATAAGTTCTTCGGGCTTGATCTAGAGTATACGGCCAATCAGAAGGATGTTGCCATCATCCAGATTGCCTACAAGGAGACCGTTTTGGTCTTCCAATGGGCAAGGTACGCACACGTACAATCTCTCTTGTAGGATAGTGTTGCATTTTCGTTTTGTTGTTGCATTGGAAGAATACACGTGTTGCAACAAAATCTAACACGTGTTCCATTTTTGTTGTTGCAGTAGTTCAAAGCAATCTCCAGAACTTGTGGATTTTCTTGTCAACAAGGGTTACGACTTCTATAGCGTTGACATCACTCAAGACCGGCAGAAGTTGATGCGCACGTTGGGTATTGAGATACCTGAAGATCACTACATTGATCTTCAGGACCTTATCCATTTTGATGAGCTGTACGGGCACAAGACCGGGATGGCTCAGATGGCAACTGCCTTCATCCACCCCGACTACAAAACCATGAAGACTTGTTTCCCCTCGAGGAATCACATGTATTGGGGGAAGAACCCACTTGACCGGATCAATCTCGAGTATGGAGCAATAGATGCATACGTTGCCTTCGAGTTGTTCCGCATCTACTCTTCGGAGCTCGAGTAGATTTTGTTTGTGTACCGCATCTATGTACGGCTATGTTGCGTTCGATATATGTAATGGATATATTATGTAATGGATATATGTCTTTCTATTAATTCCTATATTAATTCCTAGCTATATTATTTCTATATTATGTAATGGATATATGTACCGCTATGTTATGTAATGGCTCAAATAAAATCACGGGTTAAACATAGCAAACAATTTACTAAAGCAATCACACAAAGATCTAGCTCACACACAATTCCAAAATAATAAAACTAGAAAGTAACAAATGCTAGTTCCATTTTTATTTGGGTTTCTAATCATGCAGACACTTTCTAAGGTAGATGTTCTGCAAGCAAACCCTAATATCAAGTCCTAACACTCTATACCAGCTAGGAAACAAGATAAGATCAAACACACATTTCAAAACAAACAAAAACACATCAAGAAAACAAAACAGAAAAAACTATTGTTTCTATATCTGTTCACCAAAAATAAATCTAGAGCTCCAAAAATTAATTTAAGCCAGGAAAACATAGTGTCAATACCAAACTCATCCAGTTGGATTTACTTCAAAATTCATTTTTGAACTCATTCTAAAAATCATAGAAGAGCCTACTGGTCTTTAATTAAAAAGGATGGTATTTTCATTTGGTTGCTGAACTTGATGTGAGGCTAAGTGCTATGGATAGATCTTTTCAATATCTATCCAGAAACATTTTAGTTTGTCCATTTGGTTAATATTTAAAAGTTAGTTCAAATCATTCTCACAGATAGTCATTGCCAAAACAGTTCTTGTGTCCAAAATAATAGTCCAAACTTGGATCTGCAAATTTTATATGGTTTAGATTTCATATGGTTTGGTTCATGAATTTTATCAGATTTTATTTTGCATTTAGGAAAGGGGAAAATGAATTAGTTTTATTTTTCTGAATATTTTGATATATTATTTGTATTTTTAAGATCTTAAAATGAATTAGTTTTATTTTCCTGAATATTTTTTAGAAATAATACAAATTAAAAAGTTAATGTTTATTTATTTATTCAAAATTATTAATTACATTATTACTTTTGTTTATTAAAAGATTTATTTGAAATTCAGACAATAAAGAAATGTGGCATCGACCAACATGTTAATAGGATTGATATGATACTAGTATCACATACATGCGTGCGAAACACTTGGATGCGGGACGGGATGGAACTCGGAAGTTAAGCGTGCTAGTGCTAGAGTAGTGGCAGGATGGGTGACCGAGCGGGAAGTTTGACCACGAGTAAGTAATTTGACTAGAGATAATTGTAGTTAGACACTAAGCAAATAATAAAAATTCTGAAAAAAAAAAGGGAGTGAAAAATTGGAGTGAAAAAAAGGGAGTGAAAAATAATTAAAAACCCAAATGAATTAAAGAAATAACAAAATAGTCTGTAGTCCCGGTTCATGTCAAAAACCGGGACAAAAGGTCCTCCCGCCTCCGGCGCACGCCAGCTGCCCACGTGACGGGCCTTTAGTTGCGGTTCGTAAGAGGCGCGACTAAAGGGGGGGCCTTTAGTCGCGCATATTTAGTCCCGGTTGCACGGCCGGGATTAATGGCCTTTGCGAACCGGGACTAAAGGCCTATTTTTCTACCGGTGTCCACTTGGTCTCACCGGACGAGCGTTGCAACCCATCTCCATCGGCACTGCTGGCTTCGAGCCGCATCCTCCTCCACCGACCCTGCCCCGGCGACGCGTCGGCCTGTCACACCCATGTCGCCCTCCGGCACCTAACGAGGCTGGATCGTCGAATTGGAGTGCCTCCGTTGGCGGGGGCGGGACATGCAGTGGAGGGAGCGTACGTTCTTCTTTCGTGGGGTTCAACCTCAGCAATGGCGGTGGCGGGATATCGTTTGGCAGCGGCGGCAACCACTCCATGGGATTCAACTTCAGCCGCTGCTCCGGTGGCATACGGATAGGAGGGCAGGGAGAGGGTTCTTTTGGGCCGGCCGGCCGCACACAAGGTAAACCCTAAACCGTATTTGTTCATGTAGTAATATGTCACAGTTCATGAAGTTTAAACCCTAGTCTGTAGTTCACCTACTATTTTGTTGTAGTGTAGTTCACGTAGTATTACCTGTTCTTGCTGAAACAGATCAAAAACAAATAAACAATTGGTCTACTAGTTAGCAGATTACTTGTTCTTGCTCTAAATAGATAGCTTGTTGCACTAGGTAGTAGATTACTTGTTGCTGAAATAGATAAAAAACAGATCAATTGTTTCGTTATGGAAATAGATTACTTGGTCTAGTTGTTAGCAGATCACTTGTTTTTACTGATTTGTGTTCTTTTACATTGCGAGTAATAGGTAAATCAATCCCTTGCTGAGTACCCGCATCAAAAACTCAATAGGATCTGGTTGAGTCATCAAGCGTGCATGAGGGAGATCATCAAGCACAAGGGGTCTATGCAATACGCGGTTCCTCACTTGAAGAAAAAAGCATTAGAGAGACAAAGACTTGTTTTTATAGAAGTCAAAGAGAAGATGAAGAGAGAACAACATGCATCGTGGAAGAGAGAAAGCATGCACTAGGGCCTAGACGGAGAGAGAACGCGCATGCAGCCATGCGCTATTCACACCTCACAAATTCTCTCCGTGTTCCCACTTGCATGCATAGTACGTAAGGGAAAGAGAATAAGAGAAAACTGGGCCCCTAAGGGCATCCACAGTGGGTGCCAAATTTGGATGCCAAATACCCTATTTGGCTTTTGGCATCGGTTTTCTACATTGTAAAGGTGCCAAATCTTGATGCCAAAGCCAAATAATTTGGCGTAGGAGCAACTAGAAGATCCAATGCCAAATTCTTTTAAGTGAATAAAATAGTTGGATAGAGGGGTGAGACTAGAGAGAGAGTGTGCAGTCCAAAATAGTTTATTATTACTTTATACATGGTGGGCCACATAATAAGGGAATTTGGCATTTGACATTGGCTTTGACAAATTGTAGATAACATAGCAAGTTTATCCCTGATGCCAAATAAATCTATGTGGCAAATTTGGCTTTGGCAACACTGTGGATGCTCTAATCGCTCACAAAACGGCTCAGTAATTGCCCAATCAATTCTCACACGCCTTAAACCATTCCTATTCTGAAAATTCTTGCTTTTGGAGACGCTCCTAGTATACTGTGATGGAGGGAGTAGTAGTTTTTATGTCGTTGTCCTAATTTTTTTTCCCCACTAAACTATTTATGGCAGACCGTTTGTGACCGATTTTGGCCGTTTTCTATACTATAGGACGAGTTTTATATCCATGCACCCTACCCTACAAAGAGGCTGCTGTTGGAGATGCTGTGATACTCTGATGGACGTTGGACGGACGGCGGCTGGTTTCCATGGGGCCGTGGATTTTTTGATAAAGGGAAGAATATTAATATCGCGGAGATATAAATTATACCCGGGCTCTGCAACAACGCAATGGATGCACACAGCCGAAAGACAATAAAAGAAGAAATAAAAAAGAAGAAAAGTCCCGCCTCGTGGTATCCACACAACCACCACCTAAACAACAGATGATATCCAACTCTTCGAAAACAACGTCTCCAAGAAGAACGGTGCCAGGCACAACCAATTAAGGCTAGACCTTGGTTTTCACCCTGAAGATAATCCTCGCTCTCAAAACAACGGCTCCAAGAAGACCAGTGCCAGGCACAACCAATTAAGTCCAGACCTTGGGTTTTCACCCTGAAAGGTAGGACTTTGGACTCCACGCATATCGTCTCCCCCTCTGACATACAGATGCCACGAATATTGTAACTCCAAGCCAGTTTCCCACCGATGCAAAGACTCCGAACACCGTTGCTAGTCCTCCAATCTCGCCTTCGATGGCTGAGCATTGCGACCAAATTCTACCTATCCAGCAATCTCCAGGATGTGCCTATGGGAGTCGCCGGCTGAGCCTTTCGGTCGACACCTCGGCTTGATCAAATAGGACCTACATCATGATCTTCATCTTCGCGCGACAGGAAACCCTAGGACCACCGCCATTATTCTTCAGCCTCGCGGCCCGACACCGCGAAGCCACTCCCAGCAGGAAAGCATCATAGAAAGGGTAGACCATTGCCCAACACTAGGTCGCCGGCGTGACCAAGGTCGTAGCCAGACTACCACGGCCGGCCAAGGCCGGATCCGATACCCCAGATCGCTAGATCGGGCATCACATCCCAGCGTCCCCAACCGATTCCCGGATCTGATCCAGGCGTCCGCCGGTGACGCAGCACCCCCGCCGTGCCACCTTCCCGCCGGGAGGCTCAACCTCCGGCCCTAGGCCGCGCCGACCCATGCCCACCGCCGGCTATTTTTGTTCATGGGGCCGTGGATAAACGTCGTTTCTAACCCAATCCAAGGCTCGCTTCCGTTCCGCCCGTCAGGCAGCGCACGAACGCGGAGCACGAGTGCTGCCATGGCCAGAGCATCTGACCTTCTCCCCGGTGCGGCCCGCGACGGGTTTTCCCCTCTTCCGATCTTCAGCCGTCCGCTGCTATTCCCGCCTCCACCCTGCGGCCGCCGGCAAACGGATGCGAGCCGAGGACGACGGCGGTAGTAGGTCGGTCGCGGCGCAGTCGGCATTCGGACCTCCTGTTGATGAGGGCTGCCACCTACCTGCTCTCTGGCCAAGCGGCTGCCAGCGCAGAGGTACCTTCTCCCTCTTCAGTTAATGCCTGTTGTTATATGCAGAGAGCAATCCACTAAAACATTTGACGTGAGATCCGCTCTTTCTCTTCCAATAGCTCCCCCTCAATTTGCTTAAAAACTGAACTATACATTAGCTGTAAGCTTTCCTGGTATTTTAGTTTGCAGTATAGTTTTCCTGATCCAGGTTACACCATCGGCAATGAGTGGCCGCATAATGTCGACTCATATTAAACATTGCTGAAGCACAGAATCCAATCTTCTTTTTTTCGTGGAGAGAAGAACATACCTTCAATGGAAGAACAGATGAAGTAATTGATTTAGAGATCTTGAAAGCGGCAACTCCAACGAAATATACTTTATGCTAGCACAACGCATCAGGCCCATTGCCCTCATCACATCAACCTCAGCTCACAACAAACGCAAGCAGAAATCCAAATGCGTGTGGAAGAATGTATTGTATTTTGAAAAAATGTACATGTTGATAACCAATAGGAACACAAGCAATGTACAGAAAAACTGAACAAACAAACAAACTAGGGACAGCAAACTCTAGATCCAGCTAGCGATAGGTGAGAACACGGGAAAATAAACAGAGAAAATGTCGATCCTTTGCTTCAGGACGAACGTGGCAGCTCCTCCAGCTTCACAGCAGGTGTTGTCTCTGGATGGTCAGCAAGCAGCTGGCTCTCAAGTGCTGCCTTCATTTCATCATCGGCACCCTTCAACAAGACTTGCTTGAGTTCAGGTAGGCAATTCAGGCCATTAACCTGATACGACGCACCAGAACAATCAAGCTTCAGCAGCTCAAGATTCTTCATCGATTTTGATCCAAAAACTACATGTGATACATTGCTGGAGCTGCAAGCAATCTCAAGGACTTTCACCTTTTTGAAGGTGAGCAGCTGTTCTCCATACAACTCTGCATAAAAATGTAGCTTACCATCCTCAAACTGCTCGACTCGAAGGCGTAGAATACATAGTTCTGGTAGGCTGTCAAGGAACTCAATGTCATTTTTCTTTAAAGTGGCCATCTCTAGAGCCAACTTCCTAAGCTCATTAAGATGATTCGTCCACAGTGGCAACTTGTCTTGAAGCCCATACAGTTTAAGACTCTGCAGGTTCTCCCAAGGCAGGGAGATGTCATCCAAGCAATCTTGACTGTCCTTGTCCAGTCGTACTGACAAGGATTCTAAATGGACATGACCTGGGGTTGCAAAGAAGCATTTGCAGTTATGCCTGTTGACGCCGGACACTCCGAGCTTGCGCAACTGGGTGAGCTTCTTGATTTCTTTCACGATGTCCTTCCTACCTGAAGCACTGATGTTGATTACACCAAGTGTGTGCAATGCCGTCAGTTCACCAATTCCACTAGGAACCACAATACCAAATTGGCGAGAACTTCTGCGGAACTCCCGCAACCAGCTGGATGAGGCATGTGGCATTGATGTTTGGACAGCCGCGCCAGCACGAATATACTGCAGCTTCTTTAAACTGGCTATATTCTCCGGCAGGTTGACTATGGAGGTGTGTCTCACATCAAGAGTCTGGAGCTGCCTGAGTCCACCTAGTGAACTTGGCAGATTGCAGATCTCACTGCGTCCTCTTAAAGACAGAAACTTGAGGCGACGCAGAAGCTTTAGCATCTTACTGAGATCTTCTTGCTTTAAACCCAACGCATTCTCCAGGTCAAGCACCCGAAGCAGCCTCATACTTTTTGAGATGAAGAATGATTCCCACTTTCCAAAAACTGTCAGTGACCTTAGCCATGAGAAGTTGACGCTCTCAAACACAATTCTGTCTCTATCCCAACTTCTTAGTATGATAAGGTGACGCCCTGTGCGCTGGGTGGTTAGGACAGAATTGCGCCCAAGTTCAAACACAAGGTTCTCTTCCATTCTCCGTGAGACGATGTACTCGCGGATGAAGCCATTGACCTGGCAATATATCATCCTTGTGTCATTGGTTGCAGTGGTGACTAACTGTGGTAGCTGCTGGATTATGCTCAATTGAATTAGATTGGAGAAGAACTTCTCCCCTTTCTCCTCCGCAGATAGTTCATCACTATCCTTGGAGTAACCCTCTGCAATCCACCTCCTTACCAGTCGCCTCCGCCGAATTTTTTGGTCTCGAGGAAAAATTGATAGGTAAAAGATAAGTGGCTTGAGTGAATCAGGGCAATTACGGAAGTAGGAGTGCAGCCAACCAAATAGGCCCTGCAGGCTATCAAACTCTGGATTGGTCTCTAGATGGTGCATAAACTTGTGATTCAAAGAGCGTACAGTATCCATCAACGTCACTGACTGTGTGGCTAATAAGGTAGCTAGAGCAACTATAACTTTGGGAAGACCTCCACATTTCAAAATAAGTTCATCTAGCTCCATATCTTTGAGATCATTTAGAGGTGATGATGGCTTCTTCTTTTTAACCTATTGTTCACACATAAAAAAATATTGTCAGTTCATTACCATGGTAAACATCAATTGCATTGGATTCCAATGTTCCGGCTGCAGAAAATATTGTGTAATGTACGTAAACATATAATTTTCATGCATGCATAATTTCAAGAAAATAGTTGCCCAAATAAATGAAATCATGTGTCGATCCTTAATTAAAATCTCGTCGTTTTCCAAAATGATCGCAAAATTCATCACCAACTTTAACAACTAATAGATAGAAACTAATTAAGAGTTATTGGGTCAATGTTGTATCATTAATCTTTCAAAGAAAAATGTATTCAGGGTATAAGAATTTTATATTTTTTCCTAACATAGCAATAGTACAGAAGCTATCCATAGAGACTGCTACAATATCTAGTGATACTTTTGTTCTTTGTTTACTTCCTTTCCCATCCAAAAAAATTTGTACTTCCCAAAGATTCTAAACTTATGGTTTGTATATTTCAAACTATATAGGGTCATAGTCTCATAGATTTCAATGTGATTTACTTTTGCGGTAATTTTTTTTAATATTAAAGATGGTTTCTTTATTTTTCACGTTTTAATTAGTAAGAATTTTACAATGTGCACTTCGATGTACCGTTCAAAGTTTTGAGATCCTGAAATCAATTTTGTAACTGCCTATCCAATAGTTGTGGACAAGCCTGATGCCTCCCCTGTTTACTTAAAAACTTGTTTCCTCTTAACTATATTTATTTCCTCTAAATTACTTTCTAATTATATTTTTTTTATACATGAGGATTGTTGTTTTTTGTGATTACAGAAATTTCTTTTAACATGATATTTCTCTACTAAAAAGCTTGCTATTAAAATCCCTTTATACTGTTTTCGAATTAACATAAAATCCATGCTAAGACCATGTACTATAATTGTTTTGAGCTTGTAATGTGGTCTATAGATTTTCTTGAAAATTTTATGCATACTTACATAGTTATATAGATTTTTCGTCTTAACAATATTGAATATATGAAAAGATGGTGAAGTTCTAATTTCTATAGAAGTTTACTTCTCAATATGAAGTTTACACTTTTCATGTTTCAGTTCTTTTAGTCAAACACCCTTTGAATGTGACCATTCTTTATAATTTTGACAATAAACTCCCAATTAAGAGAATATCGTAATAATGTAACATATGTTGTTTCTCGTTCCACGTCAGTGAAGAGGGGACAAAACAAAATCATGCAGGAGGCCTGTCAGTGAAGGGGGCAGATTAAACTCATGCATGAGGTGCTAAGTTGTGAGATCATGGATGCATGAAACTAGCTAGATACTAGAACTCGTAAGAAAACACACCTCTTTCTTGAAGAGATCAAAGGATGCAGCAGCTTTTAGACCTTTGACATTAAACACTTGCTCTTCGATATTTGTGCAATACGTGGCGACGCTGGCTTCAGTTGTAATGACAATGATAACACTTAAAGAATCTTTAGATACCAAGGCAGCCTGCATTGAGTCCCATTCTTCTTTAGACTGCACATCATCAATGACTATAAGACATTGATGTTTTCTCAGAAACTCGCTACACTCTTTGATGGGGTCCTTTTCTGAATGAGAATCTAAAAGCAAGCTCCGAGAAAAATCCCTTAAATTGAACGGATGGGTTACATCCACCCATCTGTACATGTTAAATTGGTCGGTGTGAATCATTCTGTCATAGTACAAATTTCTAACAAGAGCTGATTTCCCAATGCCAGCTATCCCCCAAACAGATATAACCCGGGAATTGCTGAAACGTGCCTTAGCTGTATAACTGCGAAGTTCAATTAGTTGTGCCTTGCGTCCCGAAAGGGGATTGTTAATCATCCATTCATTGACTGCTTTTTTATTTGAAAAGGGAATATTTCCATAGCAGGAATTTTGGCTTACTGCAGACACCAGTGGTTTCTCTTCTTTATCTCTATAGTCCTGAGAACCCTGCACGTGAGGAGAGATCTTAATTAACACACAATGACCTTGGCAAGGTACATGAAGAACTTAAAAGTGCTTTTTCGCTGGCTATCTTGGCCAGTGTAAACATTCAGATACTCCCTCTGTTTTGCAGGGCATATTCTGATTGGTTAAGATAAGATTTTGGTCAATAATTACTCTCTATTAGTATGTAAATTATGTCACATAAAATTGAAATCATTAATATTGTATTCATACATATGATTACCATTTTGTATCACATAAACTATGTTTTACCCGAGTAGTGCTTGTAAAATTCTTACCCTAATTAATCAATCATATATGACTTAGAAAATAGAGTTGTGCATTTCTAGTCCTTCAAATATGCTAACTAGCTACTGATGAAGGTTTCAAAAAACTAGCTACTGATGAAATTGTGCATTTAAACATAATTTTATTATAATATGGGGCTCTTAGTAAATAAACACTGTATCTTTTTAATTGACAGAGAAACTTTATTTGTTTCAAGCCAGACATAGGTTTATTCTTAATATCCCTTCATCTAATATATACCGCTTGTTAGGGCATCTTCAATGGTTGTAAGATAGGTGTTGGTAAACTTTGCCACCTAGATTATATGATGACGTGGCAACAAATAAATGAGGAGAGAGAGCAAAGTTGTATGTAGATTAACCAACACCTCTTGCACAAGCTCCAAGGTGAAATAGAGAGCAATCACATTTACTCTCTCTTCTCCTATTGGACAATTTAGAAACAACCATTGGAGTAGTTGTATGATAGCTTGTTGGTTGATGACATGGACAATTTTACCAACAAGACTACATACAAACTATAGGAGATGCCCTTAGCCTTTTCAATTTGATTCAGAATATGCCTTTTTACACTCTCAATGCGCTTTGCATGTTTCTGTGAGCCCTAAGCTAATTTCTTTGAGAAGGGCCAATAACTGTAGCATTTTAGAGGAAAATGAGAACGTTACACATACAATAGAAGGGTAAGACTCCATAGAGCCTGACCGGCTGCTTTGGTGCTGGACGCCAGACTCCCAAGACTCCTCCAAAATGCTACAGTTATTGGCCCTAGTGTACGTTCTTGGGTTGAGTTGTAGGTACTCCCCTAGTGTAGGTCCTTGGGTTGAGTTGTAGGTACTCCCCTAGTGTAGGTCCTTGGGTTGAGTTGTAAGTGGTGGGTACGCCTGGCGACAGACTTGTACATTCAAATTCTCTTTTCTATCAATGCATCGAAACGCAAGGCTTTTGCGTTTTCGCGAAAAAAATAGAAGGGTAAGACTTGTATTTTACATGTGCCCATAATTCTATGTACACATGCTGTAAAAAATCTACATTTTTTATTTGGGAGAGTAATTTTAAGGATCTAAAAGTTTTAGAAATAATCAGAGCCCGTAAAATACGGCTAGTCTATGGAAATCATAACCCGGTTTGTTGTATGGCTTATTGTTAGAAGCTACATCTCCACTACGTGGAGCAATAATTCTTCGTTCAAATCTCGATATATACCAGTACTAATGAAGTTAAGGGGACTAGGATAGATCACCGTTTTTCTGGGTGTGGTGTGGTGGATGGCTAGCTAATACGGCACTAAAAGTTGTAGGTGTTAACTTCCGATAGACTTCATATAGCAATGATGAAAATGGTGTATAGAAGTTTAATGTGTCCATGTGCAAACGTACCAAATAAAACAAAAAAAATGCAGTTTATTTTTCCCTAAAAGTTCAAAATTTATGTTTTCATTTTTTGTTTACCTCTTTGAAGAAGGCACAAACTGAGTGGTCAGGCGAGAATTGCTTGAGCTCCTGTGGTTGGCAAGAATGTCCGATGCACAGGCTTGCAATCTCGAATTCCTGCGTGGACACGATGATCCAGCTGCCTTTTTCCATATCAGGAAGGAACGTCCTCACGGCATCCCAATCTACCATGTCGGCCAGGTTCTCCAAGACGACGAGATAAGTCTTTGTGTGGACTTCCTGCAGAAATTCTGTTAGGAGCTGTTCTTGCCCAGCATTCATCTTGTTGAGGACATGAACACCAACAGCTGCTCCTTTAGCTTTACACGTGTTTGTGTAGACCTGAGTCATGAAGAGCCTGACGAACTCATGGGGATTGAAAGGATGCATTAGCTTGACCCAGACGCGGCAGGGGAAGTTCTTGCAGATTTCAGGATCATTGTACGCCTTCCTAATGACAGAGGTTGTCCCAAGATGGCCGCCTGTTCCCCACACCGAGATCACCTGAATCTGAGGGCCATTGTGGTTGTCTTTATTGGTGATTAACTGGGTGAGATCCCCTAATCCTTGTTCCCTCCTCGCGGTGTCCCTTGCCTCCGCAAACATGTTGGCTGATGACGTTGAGGCGGTGGGCCAGCTAGAGGCTTGTTGCTGTTGTTGCAGCATGACGGTCTTGGATGCAGGGTCGGCGATATGGCTGTAGCGTGAGTAGCACTCGCTCAGCTCCTTGGCCCTGCTCTTGAGCTCCTCGATCTCCGTCACTGCCTGGTCCAGTGGCAGCAGACCTACCACGCACGATGGGAGCAGCCGGCGCCAGAAGATGCGCTTGCTGTCCAGATGGACAACGAACTCGACGCAGTCCTCGAGGTCGTAGGCCAGCTCGCGGACGTGCCTCACCCAGGTGATCACCAGGTTGTTGGTGGCCTTGTCCCCGTTGGCGATGCTGAGGAAGGAGTTCATCATCTCGAACTCTAGGGTGATGGTCACCAGGTCGCGCTGCGCCTTCTGCCGCAGCTTGGTGTCCTCGTCGATCGCCGACTGGACCTTGGTCAGCGCCTCCGCCACCACTGTCTTGGACAGCCCAACCGCCAGGTCCGCCATGGCTACTCGCTTATATGTCTTGTCTTCTCCTTGGAAAGGAACACCCAAAGCTTGGTGTTCCTCCTTTCGATGGTATGGTATTGGTACTAGCAAGTGTTGCTAGAATCGTGCACCAGGGAGGAGTTGGAATTCTTAAAGGGCAGGCAGATCCATCGATCAGTGAGCTACCGTCCAAACAGCTCATCAGTTGGACTTTCAAACCGCCTACTGGCCAGATCCGAAGATGCGTCGACCAAGTGGGAAAAAATGATTACAGGTCGTTGTCTCCCTTGTCTCCCAGAGAATCTACCATCTAGTCTAGTGGAAACCATGCTTGCATTTCATTCATTTCTCTTATGGCTATTTCTCAATCTGGTTTTCAGGTTTATTGATCGACCAGCTATCTACTTGTCTTGAAAACTATAACTGCAATTCCTAGCCTACTGGCCAGGTCTGAGATATGCAAGTTTTGGCCCATCCATATTTTAAATAACTTAAATTAATCATCTGGCCAGCTAACAGCCAATTTCTCAGAAGGTAATACTTTTCAATGTATATTCATGCAACTCTATGTTTCTTATGTTAACATCTTCATAGAATCTGCTGGAGTTTCCTTCTCAAAATATTTTATCTCCTCATCCGAAAACTGGTTTTTGTTTAGTTCGGGACTCTAGTGGTACAACTACAGGATTCTTGCATATCTGCTAGAGCCTAGAGATGTTCTGGAGGGACAGATTCATCGGACGATGAGCAACCGTCCAAAGTCCAAACAGCTATCAAGTGGATATTTTCAAACAATGGACCTGCTGGCCAGATCCACGAGATGCGTGAGCACGTCTTTGCCGGACGGTTGGAAATTATATAATGATTCTCGCGCACAACAGCCAATGCGTTGTTGAATAATGAGCCTGGAACAATTTGATTTTGTACTACTTGTATTCTTTGGTCATTGTTCGGAGAGGCCATAATAAGTTGAAATAGTGAAAGCTGTGTATGTTTTTACACAACTGGCATAATAAGTTACAAAGTACACTTCAATTGATTACTCTTTCTCTACTGATTGTTTCTCAATATGCTTTCAGGTTTCTTAATCTTGGCACCGGCCATCCTGGTTACTAGAAGAGAAAGGACACCCCATTCTGGAGAAAGAACACCATATGCTAGCAAACTTTTTTTTCCCGAGAATCCAAAGCTGCAAACTGTTCTATGTATGCAGAGGCCGGACCCATGAACTCATTAGTACACTTTCAAAAAATTAATAAAAAATAAGAATGTGATTAATTTACACGTCCAATTAAGTTTATTACAATGATTATGGTTGTGCGGTAGGTAACTGCTGGACTGTAGCGCTCAGTGCACAGAAAGGTTCTCTTATCGGTCACTGAGCGCTACAGTCCAGACAGCTCATCGGTTGGACATTTTCAAACAATCCGTGCCTACTGGCCAGATCCGGAAGATGCTCGACCTAGTGGTAAACAACAAGCCATTCTCTCTCTTGTCTCCCACAGCATCTAGTACCTACCGGTCATTAAACTAAGAAGACCCGTAGCAGGTCAGCTGGCCAAGTCCATGGTGTTCGCAATGGAGCCTGTCTCTTTGTCACGCAGTTCACATTGATGTTGTCCATGAAGTTGTGATCAAGCCCCAGTTGTACACCTGCTATCAAGAACATATATATTAGGGTATCTTCAATAGTTGTAAGATAGGTGTTCGTGAATTTTGCCACCTAGATCATGTGATGATGTGGCAAAAAATAAATGAGAAAAGAGAGAAAAGTTGTATGTAGATTAACCAACACCTTTTGCATAAGCTCCAAGGTGTAATAGAGAGCAATCACATTTACTCTCTCTTCTTCTCACTAGTGGAAACAACCACTTTCGTCCAGGGGGCCAGGGGGCATCTGTCCCGGTTGCAACAAAATCCGGGACCAATGCACGATATGTGCGTCCGAGGCAACAGAAATCGCCTGGGGGCATTGGTCCCGGTTCGTGGGGAGGCATTGGTCCCGGTTTGTGGCATGAACCGGGACCAATGGCTAGCGCTAGCCATTGGTCCCGGTTCATGCCACAAACCGGGACCAATGCCCCCCTTCCCCTATATATACTGCCCCACATCCCCCTTTTCATCTTTTTTTTTTGCTTGGAGGTGTGAGAGAGGTGGGTGTTAGTGTGTGTTATTTTACTATGCACAAGAGGTGTTCGACGAAATTCCCGAGCCACACATAATCTAACTGAAAATGGTATCTTCGACCGAGGATAACAAACTTATCTTTTTCATCTGTAATTGATACATAAAAAAGTAATATTTGTCGATGTACTGTGGTCATTTCTCTATTGAATATGTTATTGTAATGTATTTTGATAAACTTAATTATACGATGCAGGTGGATGCACGGCAGCGATAGATGTACGGTGACCGACGCACTTCCGAGTATATGGCAGGCCTGAATGCATTTCTCGTTGTAGCTCAGGCGAACAAAGATAATGGCTTTATGTGTTGTCCATATGTTGATTGTCGGAATGTCAGGGAGCACTCTTTCTCGAGAATCCTTCATGGCCACCTACTTCGGAGAGGTTTCATGCACAGCTATAATTATTGGACCAAGCATGGAGAAAGAGGGGTTGTGATGGAAGACAATGAAGAAGAAGAAGATCATTTGTTCCCTGAATACGGTGATACTGCAATGGAAGACAATGCCGAAGAAGGAGGTGATCAAGAACATACATCAGAAGAGCCCGATGATGATCTTGGCCGAGTTATTGCTGATGCAAGGTGTTGACACTCGTTTTTGGCTCACAAAAGGAAGGCAAGAAGATGAGCCCAAATGAAAAAATAATGTGAACGAGAGTTGTACATCTCATCGAAACAAACAACTTTGATTTTTGGACCATCTCGATCCCATAAAGTATGCAAATTCTATAGGCAAAAAATAGGACGAAACAGAGGCCAACTAGTACATGTACTAGCGGGGTTCAGAATTTTTGCCAAACTAGAACACGAGACAGAGACCAACTAGTACATGTACTAGTCGCGTTCCGTGAAGATATGAACAAGATTGACACCTGATCATTAACGGGATCGGTAGACAAACCAGATGGTTTCTGATGAGAAAACACATAAAACAAAAGTTCTTCGTTTTTTCGAGACGAACAACTTTTTATTTTAAGAGATTTTGATCTGAGGTTGTTTACAGCCTCGAATCTGCAAAATAAGGATGGACGAGAACTGCCAGATTCGGATTCGATTCGAACTGTTTTCAGTGCAGATAAGATTAAGCCATCAAGATGGACTCGGATGAGAAAACACATAAAATAAAAGTTCTTCGCCTTTTCGAGACGAACAACTTTGTCTTCTAAGTGATTCCGATTTGAGGTCGTTTACTGCCTCGAAAACGACCCGCAAGATACAGCCAGTTTTCAAACGGAACATTTTTGGAAGGTTCGAGTCAAACATCCGAATTGGATGCCAATTAGGGCTTTTGGACGTGAATCCAAACCTTTTCCTTACACGGGAAGTCCAGCCGCCTCTTATGTACATGAGGGGTGACGGCCGATTGAACCAACACCAATCGAACAAACACAAAGCTTAATTTATCGTGTTCATCTATCCCTCTCCCTTATACCTTGCTTCTCGTTCTTCGTTGTTATTCAGGTTAGGAGGCTGCGATCCACGAGGCTCCAGTGGCGTTAAGGACGACTTGGAGCAGCCAATCGTCGCCGGGTCCTCCGACGGGGTCCCTCCCGAGGAACCGGGGCGTCTTGTCCAAAACGCGCCTGCCGGACTGTCTTGCGTACCGCGCTTCCGGCAGGCCTCCCGCGGTGCGAGTTGCGGAGCATCTCCCTCGGCTCCGCGGGTACACGAGGACGTGTTCGTGTGACTCGTTCGCGCGTCAACACACTTTTTGGCAACTCCGCTGGGGACGAAGCATTGAACGGTCTCCAGCCCGTTCTTGCTACGAAGAGAGCGTCATCAAGAGCTGCAATCTACAACGGTATCATGAATCCTCAATCTCCATATGTAGATGCAAATTTCTCTCATGTTAATGTTGCTAGATCTTTTGATATGAGTAAGGCATCGGCTAGCCCTAGTTCTTACTATGTGCAAGAGCCGATGCAAAGTAATCTCCATGCTTTGACTAATTTTAGCAACTTGCAACGTGTATACTCTGATTCTCATGCATCGGCAACCCCAGAAGTACATATGCCGATGAACAACATGGTGAGTTCGGTTAATCAATACGAAACACCCAACTTTAGAAGTTTTGATAGCATGCAAACGAGTGTTTCACCTTTTTGTGCATCGGCAAGTGGCATGCAATATGTTAGTTCATCTTTAAATATGCCCATGGATAGGGGAATTGGACATGCAACTAATAGCTATTTGGCCAATAACCCCCAACCATCATATGCTACACCTTATGTTACTAATATTTCATCTTCATGTGCAACTAGTGAGCTTCATAATTCGGCTGCGCACTTTCATAGTGGCCATGGCCGAATGAGTGAAAATTTAACAGGAACACATGCATCTTCATCTACTTCTGTCGCATATGGACTGGATAGTTTTAAGGAAAAACTTGCAGCTGAATTTAAGAAGATCAATGCTATTCATTTGAGAGCAGCAGAGAATCCCCATGATCCCGCTGCAATACAAGCTTTAGAGGCGCTTAAAAAGAGGCGTGAAGAAGAGAATCAACAATTTGAGCGCAGATGTTGTCCTTCATGGCCACGAAGTTTCGGCAACGCATTGCCGAAAGAAACTAAAAGTTTCGGGGGGCAATCTCACCATGTAGAGCATAGCACTGGCGAATTCACTAAGCCAACTTTGGAGGAATTACCGGATGAACAACGCCAATGCTATGAAATACTCAAGAGGAAGCGTGATGAGGAGTTCAAGAAGCTTGAGAAGAAACTCACATATGAGCATGAAGCATATAGGAAAAAGCTTGAAGAGGAAGATATGCGGATGTTTCTTGCAAATCTTGAGAAGGGCCGTCAAGAAAGTATTACTTCGGTTGGAGAGCTCAGGTTACATACTCCGTGCAACAATCAAGGTGAACCCTCTAATAAATCTAGACAAGATGAAGAAGTTCTGCGAATTGATAGAATCCATAAAGGAAGTGTGAATGATTTGGAAAGTTTGGTTGCTTAGGTTATTGAAAAAACCGAATCAAACATTACATGTGCCGAATCTATTGAATCAAAAGAAGCAAACTTCATTGACGAAGAGCATGGAAAGCTTAGAAAAACAACCATGCTTGATTTTTCTGGAAGTACGGGATCTTGCATGTTTCCCTGTAAGTTCCGTGCCAAAGAGATTAATGAACTTCAAGTGCAACAAATTATAGCCGAACCAAGTTCGGTTGACATTGAGCATCAAAGTAATGAGGTACAAGACCCAGAAAATGAAGAAGAAAAGGCGTTGGAAAATCGTCTAGAGACGGGGCAAGATATTTCCCAGGTCATGCAACCATCATGTTCTCCCAACGTCTTCAAAGAGGTATATCCAACAAATAATTTACTTACTTTCCGATTTGGTCAAGACTATATTGTTGATGCGTCGATTAGCAAGATTTTCATAAGAAACATTGAAAGACAAGTCAAGAAAAGTAATTTATTTGTTAGTGATAAAATTGCTACAAAAACTATTGGTCAACATGTTACAAAATTTAGAGAGACCAATAGTAACAAATTATCACAGCAAGAGCTTTCCTCCTTGTTTCATTTAAAATTTGTATTTACATGGGTGGCTTTGCTTATCTCATACTTGGCTAACATTTGGTCTCAAGTGAGACATGTTTGTTCTAATTATTTTAGTTTCAGAAATATAAAGCCAAGCATAGAATCTCTTGAGAAAGCCGATGCCAGTATGATGGTTTATTCAAAAGCATCGGAGAATCGTTGCAAAAGTCTAGCCGAATGGGGTGGTGTCAAACTTGAACCATTCGGTTACTTAACTCAAAAGCCGTTCTCGCAACATGATCGGCTAGTTAATAAAAAGTGTACCTTCAGTTTGAGCATGTGTGATCGCATCTTCGATATTTTGCTTAAGAATGATTACATTATGATTCTTGATCACCATGTAGAGTCGCCAATCCAAGGGCGAATGTATTGCAAGTTGCATGATTCGTTTGAGCATAATATTGACAATTGCAACATGTTTCATCAAATAGTACAATCAGCCGTTGACAATGGATGGTTGGATTTTGGTAAGACACATATAGATGACCAGTCTATTTCAATTCGTCTTGATGGCAAAACTCTTTTATATCGGCTACCTCAAGCCGATTCGTTCAAAGATAAGAAGGTACATGATGAAGATGGTGAGTTAAAGTCTTCAAGAAAAGAAATTATTCAGGAGCACATGAAAGATATTCTTGAAGATAGAAATTTTATTGATGCTACACCAATGACATCAAGCATTGGGGGGCAACAAGAAAATTCGAAGATTGATGCATGCGAAATCAAGAAGAACCAAGGCCGCTATAAGCACAAGGGTAAGAAATCAAAAGTTACTTTCAGAGAGCTATTATAGAAATATCAGAAAGAGATTGAAACAAAAAGTGCTTATCGGCCGAGTAGTGCAAAAGCATCAATATCACCCCCAAGGCGCAAGTACAATAACCGGTATTGGCGAAAAGAGAAGTTTAATGCAGCAGGTTCATATCCTCCTTTTGGGCCGCCAATACAAAGGTCATGGACACCTCCCTATGCTAATTCATATCCATATTCATCATGGGACATGTATGATTCATGGGCACATTATCCATATTATTCTAAACCGTCTAACCCAAATTATGCAACTCCAAATAGATCATTATTGGATCAGCAATCTCATGCAAAAAACCGTTTCAATAAAAAAGAATCGGTCCGGAGCTCAAAGGAAAAGAAGGAGGTGGTCAACCAGGTTTACCAAGTAAAAAAGGATGGTCACAAGTATGTTGTTTCACATTCAGTTTCAAGTAACAAAGAGCCGGTCCAATTGACCTTGGCTATTAAGGGCAAAGAGATGAAACAAAAAATTGTTGAAGATCAAAGTGTCAAATCTGAATGTGCGAAGTTCAAAGTGCCCAAACTCAAAAAAGAGTTGCCAAAGCGGAAACAAAAAGTACAATCGAGATGCCCACTCGGCCTATCAAGTTGGCAAGAAAGAAAATTGCAAAGGCTTAGTGCTGAAGAGTTAAAAAAGAAAAACATGGCATGGATTCCTAAGAAGAGCTGCAAGGACAAGAATGATATGCAAGATTCTGTTGCAAGGAAATTCATAGAAGTAAAGAAAGAGAAGACTGAAACTAACAAGCAATTAAGCCGAAGGTCTATATCAGCTAAGAAAAATCTTCGGTTGGCACATCATCTATACTCTTCAACCATGCCATCATTGCCTTTGTCATGGAGTTCACCACCAGGTATGATTGGTTACCCCCTATGGACTTATTTTGATCCATGGGTGCATCATAATTATTTATATCCTGGAAGGGTAATACCAAGTCAATATGCATTTGATTAATTACTATGTTGTTGCTAGTATCAAGAGCCGAAATATTCTGAGTTCATTGGCATATTTATTGTTTGATTTATTTCGGCTATACATACTTTGGTGGCTGGTTTATGCCTGCCCTTGAGGCAAAGATATGGGGCCGATAGTCTTCTATCGTCCTAAGAAATTATTGAGACATGCCCGGTGTGGTGTGATAACATCATCCTTAGTAATACTACAGGCCGAGACAAGGTATGCGTCAATTGACAATTATGCTCTTACTCATGCTTTCATGATATTTGGCTTGTGAGTCTATAAAATTTATGAATGGCCAAATTTTGCTAGCTATGTTGTTGGACAACAAATCAATCATGAGCATAATGTTTGATATTAATTTTGATCTTGTCTCTCTAGTACCATGGAGATTGCATTTGTTGATCTAGCTTTAAGACAATGGCATGACATTGGCATTGTTTGTTCATCTCCTTTTGGTGCTATTTTTGAAGTCTCGTGCCCTTCACAATATGATGAACTAATAGTCAAGCCGAATACCAATATTTTCTATTCGTGCTGGAATTTTTATTATCTATAGATGCTCCATATATTGAGACTTCTGGTGATTCGTTGTAAGTAGTGCAATAATTTCATGATTTACACATGTTTTGACGAATCACCTATTGTTTGTCTTCATACATGTCTAGGTATAACTTTTATCTTGAAGTGCTTTACTAATTCTCTTATGCCTAGAGATGAAATATGATGAGTTGGTGCGCAAACATCGGGCTACCATGTTAATCATGGTGCACTGCATATTCCCCATGAGCCGATGCTTTGTTTCACCAATGAAAGTAGGGCCGGATCGAGGCAAGACGCTTTGGCCATGCACTAATGGAAAATCTAATGCAGATAGCCGGAAGAATCTCATTGTTAATTATATGAAAAATCCTACAAGAGGGTGAGCATGACCATTTGGCAGGTTGCTTTCAAATATGCGTTGATGAGTAAGGACCTTTATCGCCAAATGGTTGGTGTTATTCTTTCGGAGTATTTGGGTGAAAGATTATTAAGGTATTTTCCCTCTTGCACATATGGTCCATAATCTAGTATACTCCTGATAACACATGGCCGATGGAGTGTTGACATCGTTCTTAGAACAAGAATGATGCAAGATATTTTTTGGCACGCAAGCTTCCTAAAAAACAGGGGGGCATGTGTTGACACTCGTTTTTGGCTCATAAAAGGAAGGCAAAAAGATGAGCCCAAATGAAAAAATAATGTGAACGAGAGTTGTACGTCTCATCGAAACAAACAACTTTGATTTTTGGACCATCTCGATCCAATGAAGTATGCAAATTCTATAGGCAAAAAACAGGACGAAACAGAGGCCAACTAGTACATGTACTAGCGGGGTTCAGAATTTTGGCCAAACTAGAACACGAGACAGAGACCAACTAGTACATGTACTAGTCGCGTTCTGTGAAGATATGAACAAGATTGACACCTGATCATTAACGGGATCGGTAGACAAACCAGATGGTTTCTGATGAGAAAACACATAAAACAAAAGTTCTTCATTTTTTTGAGACGAACAACTTTGTATTTTAAGAGATTTTGATCTGAGGTTTTTTACAGCCTCGAATCTGCAAAATACGGATGGACGAGAACTGCCAGATTCGGATTCGATTCGAACTGTTTTCAGTGCAGATAAGATTAAGCCATAAATATGGACTCGGATGAGAAAACACATAAAATAAAAGTTCTTCGTCTTTTCAAGGCGAACAACTTTGTCTTCTAAGTGATTCCGATTTGAGGTCGTTTACTGCCTCGAAAACGACCCGCAAGATACAGCCAGTTTTCAAACGGAACATTTTTGGAAGGTTCGAGTCAAACATCCGAATTGGATGCCAATTAGGGCTTTTGGACGTGAATCCAAGCCTTTTCCTGCACGGAAAGTCCAGCCGCCTCTTATGTACATGAGGGGTGACGGCCGATTGAACCAACACCAATCGAACAAACACAAACCCTAATTTATCGTGTTCATCTATCCCTCTCCCTTGTACCTTGCTTCTCGTTCTTCGCTGTTCTTCAGGTTTGGAGGCTGCGATCCACGAGGATCCAGGGGCGTTAAGGACGACTTGGAGCAGCCAATCGTCGCCGGGTCCTCCGACGGGGTCCCTCCCGAGGAACCGGGGCGTCTGGTCCAAAAATCGCCTGCCGGACTGTCTTGCGTACCGCGCTTCCGGCAGGCCTCCCGCGGTGCGAGTTGCGGAGCATCTCCCTCGGCGCCGCGGGTACACGAGGACGTGTTCGTGTGACGCGTTCGTGCGTCAACACAAGGGAAGACTGTGAAAGTGAATTGGAGAGGTTGAAACTGGACAACATGTTACAGGATCACAAAAAATTGTTATACCCAAATTGCGAAGATGGTAGCACAAAGCTCGGTACCACACTGGAGTTGCTGAAATAGAAGGCACAGAATGGTGTGACTGACAAGGCATTTGAGAGTTTACTTCAATTAATGAATTCAAAACTTCCAAAGGATAACGAATTGCCTGAGAGTACGTACGAAGAAAAAAAGCTCTCCGCCCTCTAGGATTAGATGTGCAGAAGATACATGCATGCATTAATGATTGCATCCTCTACCGCGGTGAGAAGTACGAGAATTTGGATGAATGTCCGGTATGCAATGCACTGCGGTATAAGATCAGAGCAGATGACCCTGATGATATTGACGGCGATCCCCCCGTAAGAGGGTTCCTGCTAAGGTGATGTGGTATGCTTCTATAATACCACGGTTGAAACGTCTGTTTAGAAACAAAGAGCATGCTAGGTTGTGCGATGGCACAAATAAGACCGTAAGAAAGACGTAAAGTTGAGACACCTTGCCGATGGATCGTAGTGGAGAAAAATCGAGAGAGACTTCCCGGACTTTACAGGAGAGACGAGAAACTTATGGTTTGGTCTAAGTACAGATGGCTTTAATCCTTTTGGGGAGCAGAGCTCCAGTCATAGCACCTGGCCCGTAACTCTATGTATGTACAACCTTCCTCCTTGGTTGTGCATGAAGCGCAAGTTCATTATGATGCCAGTTCTCATCCAAGGCCCGAGGCAACCTGGCAACGACATTGATGTGTATCTAAGGCCATTAGTGGAAGAACTCTTACAATTCTGGGGCAAACCAGGTGTACGTGTGTGGGATGAGAACGAACAAAAGCCATTTGACCTACGGGCGTTGCTTTTCGTAACCATCAATGATTGTCCTGATCTTAGTAACATTTCCGGACATACAAACAAGGGATACAATGCATGCACACACTGTTTAGATAAGACTGACAGTGTTTATTTGGATAAATGTAAAAATGTTGTATACCTGGGGCATCGTAGATTTCTTCCGATCAAGCATCCCGTAAGAAAGAAAGGAGGGAAGCATTTCAGAGGTCCTTTACAGTATCAAGATTCCGTCTGGCTTCTCGTCGAACATAAAGGGGATAATAAACATGGCAGAGAAAAAATTCCAAAACCTGAAGTCTCATGACTGCCACGTGATTATGACGCAGTTGCTTCCGATTGCATTGAGGGGGATTCTACCGGAAAATGTTCGAGTACCCATTGTGAAGCTATGTGCATTACTCAACGCAATATCTCAGAAGGTAATCGATCCAGAAATTCTGGCAAGATTACAGAGGGATGTGGTCCAGTGTCTTGTTAGTTTTGAGTTGGTGTTCCCACCATCCTTCTTCAACATTATGACTCATCTCCTAGTTCACCTATGTGAAGAGATTCATATTCTCGGTCCGGTATTTCTACACAATATGTTCCCCTTTGAGAGGTTCATGGGAGTCTTGAAGAAGTATGTTCATAACCGTGCTAGGCCAGAAGGAAACATCTCGAATGGCTATGGAACAGAGGAGGTCATGGGGTTCTGTGTTGACTTTATTCCTGACCTTAAGACGACTGGTGTTCCTGAATCGCGGCATGAGGGGAGACTGAGGGGAAAAGGAACACTGGAAAAGAAAACAATGATACCCAGGGACGGGCATTCTTTCACCAAAGCACACTACACAGTTCTACAAAATTCTATGTTCGTGACTCCGTATCTCGAGTAACACAAGAATATTGTACGCTCCACAAACCCGGGGAAGGATGACTCATGGATTAAACGCAAACACATGGAGACTTTCGGAAGTTGGTTGCAAACACATCTTATAAATGACACCACTCTTGAAGATCAGCTGTACATGTTGGTCGGGTCACCATCTTCGACTATTGGGAGTTTTCAAGGGTACGAGATAAATGGGAATACATTTTACACGATCTCCCAAGATAAGAAGAGCACCAAAAAAACAATGGTGTCCGCTTTGTTACAACAAACGAGAATGGAAAAAATGACACATACTATGGTTACATAGAGGAGATATGGGAACTTGACTATGGACCTTCTTTTAAGGTCCCTTTGTTCAAGTGCAAATGGGTCAACCTGAATGGAGAAGGGGTAAAGGTAGACCCGCTTTATGGAATGACAATAGTGGATCTCAACAATATTGGTTACAATGATGAACCATTCGTCCTAGCCAATGATGTGGCTCAGGTCTTCAATGTGAAGGACATGTCCTCCAGACCGAAAAAAGAGAAACAATAAGCAAACAAATATATCATACGATGAGCCGAAGCGTCACATAGTTCTTTCAGGGAAAAGAAACATCGTGGGAATCGAGGACACGACAGACATGTCAGAAGATTATAATAAGTTTGTTGAAATTCCACCGTTCACGGTGAAAGCTGACCTCACCATCCCATTAAATAATGAAGATTCTCCATGGTTACGGCCGAAGCGATCATAAGCAAGGGACACGAAGAAAATTCAGAAAACTAGATAGGGATGTTGTTGGTGATGCGTAATAATAAACGTGGAATACATGATCATAGTTCTGTTGAAAAAGTGTTCACACATATTGTTGCACCGGCGCTCGCGCCCATATTTCTTATAAGGTAGTATGAACGAGATTTTGTTAGCCAAAATGATATTTATACCTATTCTGTGATTATGAATGGAGTAGGTGCAAGTTTGACCAATAATTTATATTGATCGGTCAAAAGCTGGCAAGCATTGAGTGCTTGACAACTATGACCAGACTGACTTCGTTATTATCCCAACCAGCGGCACACCCACCCACTTTTCTGTTTCTCTCTCCTCTGTCTCGTCCATTGAGATGTGCGCTGCACACAGGGCCGTTGTAACCAGCCATGTGTGCAGCCGCGCATCCGGAAGGAGCGCCAGGGCCGGCACATATTTCCCCTTTATCCCCGACCCCCCGCTTGAAAACAGAGCATACGTCCTGCCGTGCATTTGGTATGCATATATGCACTCAGTAGCCACGGCAGGGCTGTATGCTGGCGATACCGATTGTTGTGTTCTACATCCCCTCTTTAAGGTTTGATACATCATTCAGTTCATCGACCAAATACAAATCATCTGAATTCACCATCATACGTCCTGCCGTGCATTTGGTATGCATATATGCACTCAGTAGCCAGGGTAGGGCTGTATGATGGTGATACCGATTGTTTTGTTCTACATCCCCCCTTTAAGGTTTGATACATCATTCAGTTCATCGACCGAATACAAATCATCCGGATTCACCATCATACGTCCGACCGAATACAAAACACTGTACGGCCAGTGAGACAAGGAGTCTGTTAATTATGTTGCTATTAATGTAATTGTTACTAATTTTAAAACAATATAAGATATTTATATTCAAATTATATGCAAATAGTAAAATAGTTAATAGTTTGAATAGTTAGAATAATAATTTAGTTAAACAGAAAAATGGATTTGAATTAGTTATGCAAATTCAAGCACTTTTCATGTTGAAATTTTTATCAAATTCGAAAGTATATAGAAGCTATTCATGTGCATATTCAAACAAGTTTCAAATTTTGGCGCTAAAACATTTGGGCGCGCAGGGTAGCACCAAATTTCGAAATACGTCTGGTCCCGGCCCGTGCCACCAGCCGGGACCAAAGGGGGTACCTCTAGTCCCGGGTGGTTGCACGGGCCGGGACTAGAGGCCTCATTAGTATAAATACCTAGGCCCTCTCTCCAGGCCGAGCAACCACCCGGGACCGATCGGACAAGCCTAGGCGAAGCCCTGCCGGCGGCGGGGATGGATAGAAAGATCCCGCCGGCGCCGGCTCCGGACGTTTATTGCATTAGATTGGGCCATAGATTGGCCGTGGACGAGTTGGGACGGGAGCAAATGCATTCATAAAAGGCCCGAAGGCCGGTGCTTAGATTGGGGCGGCGGCGCGGCCACAGGCGGCCGGCCGTTTCTTGATGACGGCCCTATTGGTCGTCCTTACATGCATGGGGGCGGTGGCACGGCCACAGGAGGCCGGCCGTTTCTTGCAGAGTAGCAAACCTAGTTAACTAATTGGTCGGGGGCGCGTCGGCGTCGGCCTAGTCCTCCTCGTCGGAGGAGATGCAGTGGTAGTCCGGCTGGACCCACAGGTGGGCAGGCGGCTGGGGCGGCTGCGGAAGCATCGGGGGCGCGTCCTCCAGTGGTGGCGCTGGCCAGCCCTGTGGCGGCGGCGGCGGCAGCTCCTGTGGCGGCGGTGGCGGCAGCTCCTCCGGCGACCACTCGCCGCCGGTCCAGGCCCAGCGCATGCCGTATTCGAGGCCATGGGGCAGCGGCTGTGGTTCCGGCTGGTCCGTCGACGCCTCCTTCTCGGCGTTCATCACCTGCCACCACGGCGCCGACGGTGGAGGGGGCAGCATCGGAGGCTGTGTCGGCGTCGGCAGCTGCGGCGGCCGCGCAGGCGAGGACCTGCTCCCAGTGCTTGATCTCGTCCTCGACGAGGGAGCGGCGGGAGGCCTCGTAGGCGGCCTGCATGTCGGAGTCCTCCTCGTCGTCGACGATGTCCTCCTCGAACCACAGCTCCGGCTCGCTGCCGGGCGGCGGCGCTGGGTAAGTATCGCCGTTGGCCTCCGGATTCGGGGCGTAGCGAAGTAGGAGCGGCGGCGCTGGTCGTGCTCCTGTTGGAACCACTCGTCCCAGTTCGGCGAGTTCATTGCGTAGGTGGGGTCCCTGAGGAGGTGGGCCGGCAGGAGCGCGCACCGGCAAGCTATCTCCTTGCGAGCGACTTTGTTGGTCGGGACCGGCGATACCGGGATCCGCTGCGGGTTGAGGTGCCAACCGTCCGGGAGGTGGACGTACGGCCAGAAGACCGTCGTGGCGTTCTGCCAGTGCCACGTGGCCTCCTCCTTCCGTACGTACCGGTGGAACCGCTTGCCTGGCGCGGCGCGAGGCGGCGGGTGGCGCGCTGCCGGAGGTGGTACTAGGAGGCGCGGGTTGGCCCCGATCCGCATGAAGGCCGGACCGAAGCCAAATGCCTCCCGCGGTGGGGGGGGGGGGAACGCCGCCGCTACGGCCTCTCTGTCCGGCGCCCCTGGAGGACCCGGCCTCGTGCTCGTTCTTGGTCTTCTTGAACCAGCGGGGCGACATGGCTAGGGTTAGGTTTTGTGCTGAGGGAGTGGGTGTGCCGGTGTACGGGTGGCGGGGTCCCTTTAAAAAGGACCGGGCGGGGATGGCGTGCCAACCGGCGGTGAGAACATGGCGGCGGTTGCAGGTGGCGTTGAATGCGCGGTTGAAGCCGAGGCGGCCACTGGGTCGCTGGCCGGTGGGCCCTTTTTTACCGTTCGTGGCCATGGTTGGGAAGTGGGGGCGGGGGGAAGGCGAGGCCGCCACTGGGTCGCTGGCCAATGGGCCCTTTGACCGCGCGTGGCCGCGGTTAGGGGGATTAATAAAAGACGTGGGGACGTGGGGAAAGGCGAGGCAGCCACTAGGTCCCTGGCCAGTGGCCGCGGTTGGGGAAGGGGAGTCCGGTTGGGGATTACGAGGCAGACAGCCGCTGTGTCGCTGTCTGTCCCTGTCCCTTTTATGACTATTTCATTAAAAAAATTGGATGTAATTGATGCACTTGACTAGGTTAGCTAATTTAGATGTTCATCACTTCATTTAGTTAATTAACTAATACAATTTTTTTTGTTTTTTACGTAGATGTAAATTTGCACGTTTTAGAACCTGTTATATACTAGTAATATTGCACAGGCGATGCGCGTCTTAACTAACAGAGCGATTAGTTGAGCAATAGTTAGAGAAAGATGGGATGGTAGGTGATTTTGGTACTTAACCATAGATATAGACATGTTTTTGCGTGAAAACATATCATCACAACATCTCCGTTTAATTATCGTTATTTCTATTATATGAGTTGGCCACTTTTTATATATATTTTTTGTGTTTTCTATAAAATTGGACCCCTCTTATGTTTTGTTCACCCTCCGCCATTGGCTACAAGAATGGCGCTGGAACAAACACAACAACGGGAACAAAGACAGGAACCACCTTGTGTGGATACTACGTCTGCGAGTTCATTCGTCAGACGGGAACCACCTTCATATACGTCAGTCGTCAATTTTTCTTATTACCATCTATTTAAGTTACTTAGTTTCATTAATATATATTGACCACTCTTCTTTATATTAGATCGAATGGCTCCGGGACGGTCTTCTACCAAGGGACCGCATACGAGCAATTCAGGAGGAAATTGCGGGCTAAATTTTATTTTGTAATTCCATCGGTCATGTAATATGCTCGATATATTTAGCTTCTGTAATATAAGTGTTCCTTATTTTTCTATATATATATATATATATGTGTGTGTGTGTGTGTATTACTTAGTCACTCGTGGGATCCCGGAGGTCCGGGGAGGGGCCACCGAGGCTCCTCTCTTGTCGTGGGATCCGGGAGGTCCGGGGAAGGGCCACCGGGCTCCTCTCTTTTCCTGGGATCTGGGAGGTCCGGGGAGGGGCCAACAAGGCTCCTTATCAGTGTATGGTGACAGGGGTATCGTAAAATAGAATTGGTCGCAAAACAGAAAATAAAAAGGAAAACAATAAAGCGAAAAAAACTCTGCCGCGGCAGAGAAAATGGCAAAACTGCTGTCGCGACAGAGGAGGCATTCATCCCGGTTCGTGTTAAGAACCGGGACTAATTCCCCTGGCCAGGTTCTCGATGTGGTCAGCCCCATTTGTCCCGGGTCCTGGCACAACCGTGACCAATGGGGGAGGGGCATTTGTCTCTGCTGGCCCATCCCGGTCGCACAACCGGGACAAATGGGCCTTACCAACCGGGACTAGTGCCCCTGTTTCCACTAGTGTCTATTGGACAATTTAGAAGCAACAATTGGAGTAGTTGTATGATAGTTTGTTGGTTGATGACATGGACAACTTTAGCAACAAGACTAGATACAAACTATATGAGACGCCCTTAAAGTGATAATGTGATTGATATAAATTTTAAGTTAAGTGTATGTGGTAATTATGGTTACCAAAATAAAATATTAAATATCCATGGGTTAAATTTCCTCTCGTCCAAATAAAGTACTCCCTCCAATCTCATATAAGTGTCGTGACCAGTTCAGAATTTTGTGCTTACATAGTTCATCTTTTGCGTCACTTCTTCCGGTTCAAAGGGAGTAGTATTGATTTTGTTTCTGCTAGTAATTTGTTCTGAAATTGAGCTACTTTGGGTTATAAAGAAAACGGGATTCTCACATACTCTCCTACCTAAGAGCAATTCTAGCAGGTACTAGTCACACTTAGGTGGAGTGCACATCCCACTTATGGATCGCATTCGCCCTTTCCATCGTGGACTCATTTAATCCTAAAATAAACATTGGATTTTACCACCAACTGAAGGAAGGAATAGAGGGTCGAAGGAGGAAACACATAAAAGACATGTCGCCATGAGAAGATAGGAGTTGGAACCACCACCGAAGGTATATTAAAAACCATCATTGGCATCCCTCCGCTCTCCACCATGAAATGAATAGGGAGTTAGTTCATCCCTAGACTATGGGTTTGTGATAGTAGCTTGTATCTATCTCGTCATGTGATTTGATATCCATAGATCATATACTAGTACAATCTGACACTATGGTAACATGCTAATCCAATTTTAGGCAATGGAGAAGTAGGCCGTCGGTGATGTGGGAGTTCAATTACAATAATTTACTACGAATGATATGTTTTAGGGTTTTGCACCCTTTTGGTTGTCTGTTTTGAATCTTTAGGGGGAGTTGGTCTATAATGTTAATGTCAAAAGGTTAAAACCAATGGTTTGAATATGACTTATTTTGTGGACCATCGGCTCGGTCCCACAGGTTGGAAGCGCAGAATTAAGCTCCATGGAGATGGGCTTCCAGCTTCGTTCCACTTGGAGTTGTTGGGGACGTTCGGGTCATGCCTACTTGGCAAGATGACTAACACACCTTTTGGAAATAGGTGTAAAAGGGATTAGGACTCGAACTCATATATAGTGATGTATGTGTTCCGATTAGTGCAACTACCTTCACTCATGATTTGATTAGACATGGATTTGTATAATTGATGAAACATAAGCCATATGCACTTGAAAAGTTCAACTAGCTGCGGAATGAAATTGTAGAATCAACTCGACAAGAACATGAGCCACGAGTTTGATGACCATGTAAGTACGTCGCAAAGAAATCACATATTTGAAAGGAGGGATCAGATCTTGATGGAGATGGTATGATCAATGATGAATCATGTAGATCTAACTTTGTCACTTTGAGGTTATGGTCTAGAAACTACAACTGTTAAAACTTAACATGGTACCATCGAAGTCGGTAGATAAGGCAACATGAGATATGGAACCGAAATAGATCTAGTTTGTTATTTCTTAAGATTTGTGGTTGTAAGGAATTTGTCAAGTGACTTCACTAGGACTAGTTTACATCCAAGTTGGATAAATGTATATTCGTAGGGAAACCTTGGAATACTAGTTCTACCATCGTGAATATTGTATAGTGGTTTCTGCTCAGAACGCCATCTTTCTATAGAAAGAGTTTCACAAGCGGAAGGAAAATGGGAGTACGATACATACAATTTAATCGCTGCACAACTTCCATATTCTTACCCAACAATTTGTTTTGTATTTTCTATGTAGGTACCATTAATTTGGATAACATCTTGATGTTTCCTACTAGTTCAACAATTCTTGATTCTCAAACTAAGGGAAATACTTGCTACTGGGCTACTTCATCATTTCCTCTTGAGGGAACCTAACTCTTCTATCGAAAGCATCAAAGGTTCTTAAATTCTAGCATGAATAAGACAGGTAAGTAACTTTAATGTACTCGCAAGACCTTAATTTGTATGATATGGCATAAGTTCATAAGGTAGTATGGCGTATAACGAGTCCAAGCTTAGACTTAGCTTAGAGCATCTCTAGTAGTACCCCTAAACCCCTAAACCCTTAGAGCAGTTTTAAGGGTTGAGAATGGCCCTTTTTGTGCACTTTTACGGGTTGAAAAACAGGGGCAAAGACTAGAACCCTCAAACCCAACCCTTAAAACGGAATATTCTGTTTTAAGGGTTGGGTTTGAGGGTTCTAGTCTTTGCCTCAACCCCAACCTCTAAACATGTCATATGCATATAACATTTTTCATCACATATCATCATTTCACATATCACAAAACATCATCACATTTCACATAAAACAATAATCATTCTAATTATTATTACAACACCAAATAGTACATGCAAGCACATAAAACAATAATCATTCAAATTCTTACAACAATGTTGGACAATACAACAATAATTGTTCAAATCAAATAGAAAAGATAAATCATGCGCCACGACGCTTTCCATCCAACTGCCACTGGTGCTCTACTAGATCATCACGGAGCCGACCATGAGTGGCTGCATCTTCAATGTCACGATGTGCTTGAAGAAAAGCTTGAACACGAGAAGGATTTCTTTCCGGTTGCACACGTGTGCCAACATTGTCATAGAAACAAGGCAAGTTTAACCCCCTCTCATCCTCTAGGATCATGTTGTGTAGAATCACACAACACTTCATGATGTCAACCAAGGTTTTCTTGTCCCAAAACCGAGCCGGACCCCAAACTATGGCAAACCTTGCTTGCAAGACACCAAACGCTCTCTCAATATCCTTTCGGGCTGCTTCTTGTGCCCTTGTGAAATGAGCCTCTTTTTTGGTTAAGGGCACCCCATTTTTCTCTTTGATGGACTTCACAAGAGTTGCCCATTCAGGATAAATGCCACCGGTGAGATAGTACCCCATTGAGTATTCATTGTCCATGACTTTGTAGTTGCAAGTTGGAGCATCCCCGGTTATTAATCTTTTGAACAAAGGAGATCTATTAAGCACATTTATATCATTGAGTGTTCCGGGCAACCCAAAATATGCATGCCAAATCCATGTGTCATCCGATGCCACGGCCTCAAGCACAATGGTAGCATCACGGCTTTTGCCGCAATACATGCCGTGCCATGCCTTTGGGCAATTTTTCCATGTCCAATGCATGCAATCTAGGCTACCTAGCATCCCCGGCCATCCCCTTTTTTCATTGATTTCCATCAATCTTTTTGTATCTTCCTCGTTTGGTGCTCGAAGATACTGCTCTCCATACAACCCGATGACCAACTTAGCAAATCTACGGACGGACTCGGTGGTTGTATCTTGCCCAATGCGAAGATACTCATCCTTGTAGTCCGCGGGTACGCCATATGCGAGTACCCGCATTGCCGCCGATATCTTTTGGTATGCACTAAACCCCATGATACCGGAGGCGGATCTACGACGCTTGAAATATGAGGAGGCCGCCTCACAATCCGTCACAATCTTCACAAAGAGAGAACGGCGCATTCGGTACCTTCTACGGAAGAGACGAGGAGGGTACGTAGGGAACTCGTCGAAGTATCCTCCAAAATGCTGGTGTCCGAGCGCGCGGTTTCGGTAGATGGTGACTCTCCCCATCTTCGATCCTCTCCTCTGATCCATCAGCTTCGCGCGGTCTTCATACGACTGCACGTCGATGAGGAGGCTCATCATCTCGACGTCGTCATCTTGCAACAACTCGTCGATGTCGGAATCGTCGGATGTCGACCAATCCGACGATTCCGACATCGAGTCCATCACACTATCGTCGTTGTCCATCTACAAAATTATGCTCAAATCAATAATCTACACTAAAACAAAGATGAAAAAAACAAAATGAAAAAATAAAATGAAAATTATCTCGGGGGCGGCCGGGGCGGGCGGCCGGTCGGGGCGGCTAGGGCGAGGAGGGAGGCGGGCGGAGGAGGAGACGCCGGCTCGGGGGGCGGGCGGGGCGGGCGGTGGCGGCGGGGCCGGGACGAGCGGGGGAGGGGCGGGGCGGAGGAGGGCGGGGGGCGGGGCGGAGGAGGGCGGGGCGGGCGGGGGGCGGCCGGAGGAGGGCGGGGCGGAGGAGGAGGAGGGCGGGCGGCGGGGCTCCGATGCGGGCGGGGGCGGGCGGGCGGGGCGGGGCCGGGGGAGGGCGGGGCGGGGGTCGGCGGCGGCGGGCGGGGACGGAGAAGGCCAAGGCGCGGGCGGGGGCGGGCGGGGGCGGGGGCGGCGGCGCGGGGGTGGCGGCGGCGGGGCGGGAGATGGGCGATGCGGGGGAGGAGGCGCTGAAAAATCCCTCCCGCGCGTGGGGAGGGAAAATCCGGGTCCGGTAGGGGCCAACCTCCCCAACCTGCGAATGTACAGGCCAGAGAAGGTTTCTCAGGTCCGGCCTGTAATTTTTTTTACAGTTTTACAGTTTTAGGGGTCCTATTCTTTGCCTTTTTTTCGTTCCAACCCGTAAAAAAGCGGTTATTTTTACAGTTTTGGGGGTTTAGGGGTACTACTAGAGATGCTCTTACCTTCTTAAATTTGCAGGGAAGGATGCGTCACAAATGAAATGACTTCGTCATTTGTCACATACACAGTGCTATCAACCATGGGCTCTCACTGGCCTCATGTCTCTCTTAGCGAGAACATCTTGTCATGTCCTTCCAAGGAAGAAGTTTGTTTAAGTAAATTTAATTTTATTAGTTCTCCGAGCACAAAAAAAAACTTGTAATGTAATCATATTGATTTTTTTTCATCCCTTAACCATAGGGAGAGAAAGCCTCACCGGGATAAAGTAATCGCAAGGGAAATCATACATGGAAAATAAGGCATTCATCCATTCGGGAATTGTCCCGACACGGTGCAGAGATCTTGGGAAAATGATCCAAGAGTAAAAAGAAGTAAAGAGGGGCAGTACAAGAACCAACTAAAGCCAAATACTTTGAGGTAAAAAAGTAAAGCGTGCATATGCCAACCATGTTTTTAGGAGGAGGAGATCCAAACACTCGAATAAATAAAAGGTAAAAATGTCTCAGTCCATTTGAGAATATCCCGTGCGTGTCTAGAATTTAGGGAAAAAGGTAACCCAATAATATATAAGCATTGCATCAAGGTAGTTACCCCTATATGAAAAATGAAAATTTATAATTCTCAAACAACTCATACACAACAAAAATTCAAATAATTCTTTAAAAATCATTTATTCCAGTTCTTTGCTGAAATTTTCCTCCAAGGAGATTTACATGTTTACCTGTAAATAGATAACTCAAATTCTGATTGAATACAAAAAGTTCCACTCGATTTGGATAAAAAATGAGCAATTGGTGGACTTCTAAAGTTGACTATATATTAACCATTAAACTAATCCGCGCCCTAATTAAAAACTCGAGAGAGGGGAACGCGGTGAACAACTCACCTGTGGCGGGGGCTCTCGGGGGGTGTCGAGCAAGCAGGGAGTGCACGTGCACGCAGTGGACAGGGGGTGGGGAAGTTCTTGGGCCCGCGGTTTGATACCAGCTGGCGTGTACTGCTCCGACATGAAGTAGCTCGTGTTTTAAAGTAAAATTGTATTTTAAAAATACCTAAATCTAAATAAAATCTAGATGTACATGTGGAAATATTCTAATAGCATTTAATATTTCCATATGAAACCCATAGTGCACATTTCCAAACCCCAAACTTTGTCATTTTTGTCCGGCCGATCCAGAGTATAATGTGCATTTTCATGTTGAACTTTACATGCTCGTTGAATACATCTTTGTCTACAATAGACTATCTCGAAAATTTTGAAACTTTAAAATATTCTTTTCAGTTTTTTCAAAAAAAGGCTGTAACCCGAGCTCACTTTTTTTTTAAAATTCTGTAGATATCCTCCTTTCTCATGCGGCCACGTTTAGCCCACCAACCCGACCTTTCTGTGCGGCCCGCACCCCGTTAATCCCTCGTCTTCCTCCGGCGATGAGACATCTCCAAAAAAAAAAAAACAATAACTGTCCTCGGCGAGCGGCGATGTAATCGGGGGATTCACGGTGGACAGCCTGACTGGTGGCCTTCCGGCGACGGCGGGTGATCAATTCCGCGGTGCGGCTGCCGTCGCGATGCCTGAGTGCACTGCGCGAGGCCACCCGGCCGGTGACGACGGCGGTGACCGGTCCTGGTGCAGTCTGGCGCGCCGGCGGCGGCTTCGGCCTCGGACCTGGTGCCGATGGGGGCGGCAGTACCTGGCGCTTATGCTGCCTTCCATCAGTGGTGAGTACCTCTTTTCCCCTCCTTTTTTCCTCTCAATGTCTGATAGATGCTGTACAATTTTAGCTTTCATGTCTGAAGATTATCCAACTGCGAATTGGAAATGTGAGGCACAATACTGAAGCGAATTGAACAATTGGAAATGAGTTTGATTGAACTAAACATTTGAGGCGAGAATGTGAGATAACGAGCAAGTGACAACTGCTGCACTAGGATCCCCTTCTTCTGACTACAAACAAGACAAACACCGAAAACAAATCTGAACACTGCCTTGTAATCCCAACAAAATCTTTTATGCTAGTACACTGCAACGGGCTTGTTACAATCATCACATCAACCAGCGACGGAGCCAGGAAATGAGTTTAAGGGGGGCAAAGTAACCTAGTTAAATTGTAGTACTAATCAACCAGCTGGATGGCTAATTCCCTTGCTAGTCCCCCCTTGTCTCCATCCCTGACATCAACGACAGCGCACAATGAAGGCAATCACAAATCCAACTGCTCATAGAGGACTGCACATAGTACTTTTTAAGAAAAATACATGTTTATAGTCAATAGGAACAAAAGCCATGTAGAAAAAAAAACTAGGGATAGCTGAGAACAAGGGAAATGATTAAGGAAAATGTCGCCACTTCAGGATGAGCGTGGTAGATCAGCCAGCTTCACAGCAGGTCTCTTTGGATGCCTGAGAAGCTCTGTCTCGAATGCTGTCTTGATTGATGCATCTTTGGTACCCTTGATCAAGACTTCCTTCAGTTCAGGTAGACCATTCAGGCCGGAAAGCTGATACACCGCGTTGGAGCAGTCAATCTTGAGCAGCTCAAGTTTCTTCATCGATTTTGATCCAAAGATTACATTTAACTTATCGGACCTGGAAGTGACCTCGAGGATCTTCACCTTCTTGAAGGTGTCCAACTCCTCTCCATACATCTCGGCACGGAAATGGAGCTTACCATCCACAAGCTGTTTGACTCGAAGGTGTAGAATACATAGCTCCGGCAGGTTGGCTAGGAACGTCATGGCATCTTTCTGTAAAGTTTCCATCTCCAAATCCATCTTATTGACCTTGCTAAGAGGGTTTCCTAGTGGAAACTTGTCATTAAGCCCATATAGTGTAAGGCTCTGTAGGTTCTTCCAAGACAGGGAGTTGTCATCCAAGCAACTTTGACTGTCGCTGTCCAGCTGCAATAACAAGGATTCCAAATGAATAAGACCTGAGGTTTGAAGGATGAACTCCTTGCTGTTATGCTTGTTGATGCCAGACACTCCGAGCTTGCGCAATTGGGTCAGCTTCTTGAGCTCTTCCACAACGGCCTTCCCTCCTGAAGCACCAACATTGATAACACCCAGTGTGTGCAGCGCCGTCAGTTTACCAATCACTCTTGTCACCTTAACACCACCTAGGCCACGATCTCTGCAGACATCTGAAAACCTGCTAGATGAAGCAATTGGTGTTGATGCTGGGAGTTTGGTGCCGGCACGGACATACTGCAGCTTCTGTAACTTGCCGATGCTGGCTGGCAGCGTGACTATGGAGGTATGTCTCACATCCAGAGTCTGCAGCTGCCTGAGATTACCTAGCGAATCTGGGAGACGGGAGATCTCACTGCGTCCTCTCAAAGAGAGAAACTTGAGGCGAAGCATCTGCTGCACCACCGCCTTGAGATCTTCATCCTTCACACCCGTCGCATCCTCCAAATCAAGCACCCGAAGCAGCCTCATGCTTTTAGAGATGAGAAATGATTCCCATCTTCCAAACACTGTCAGCGACCGTAGCCGTGAGAAGTCAATGCTCTCAAACAAAATTTGGTCTCTATCCCAGCTTTCCAATATCATAAGGTGATGCCCTGTGCGTTGAGTGGTTAGGACACAATTCTCCCCAAGTTCAAACACAAGGTTCTCTTCCATTGTTCTTGAGGTGATGTACTCGCGGATGAAGCCATTGACCTGGCACGCAACCATCCTTGTGTCATTGAATGCAGTAGTGACTAACTGTGGTATCTGCTGGATTATGCTTAGATCAACGAGCTGGGAGAAGAAATTCTCCCCTTTATCCACCGCAGATTCTTCTTTACTGTCTCTGGAGTAACCTTCTGCAATCCACCGCCTCACTAGTCGCCTTCGACGAATGTTCTGACCTCGAGGAAAAATTGATAGGTAGAAAATACATGGCTTGAGGGAATCCGGGCAAGTACGGAAGTAATTATACATCCAGTTAAATAAGCCCCGCAGACTATCATACTCCGGATTGGTCTCCAGGCCGTGCATAAATTTTCCATTCAACGAGCGCACAGTATCCATCAATGTTACAGTCTGTGTGGCCAATAAGGCAGCTATAGAAACTATCACTTTGGGAAGACCTCCACACTTCGAAATAAGTTCTTCTAGCTGTGCATCTTTGTGATTAAATAAAGGGCATGTTGGATTCTTCCTTTGTAACTATTGATCAAAAAAATTAGCATTAATTAGCATGTAAGTGTCAATGCATTCTCATGTTTCGGTTGTATGGTAACTGAAAAATATAGTACGGTAAGTTGGTAACTGCATAGTTCGATGAATATTTGTAAAAATAAATGAATTAGACATGTGAACATGTTATGTCAAAGTTGAACACTCATGATTGTTTTTTTTTCAACCTATATTCACTCATGATTGTTTTTTTTTCAACCTATATTTAAAATGCTAGAATCTCAAGGATGCCATTCTGGATAGTAAAATTCTTCTGTTAGCTATAAAAATACCTCCTACTATGGCTAAAAACCTATGTACCATATGCTGATTCTGGTCAGTAAAGGGGGACAGAGCAAACTCATGCCTAAAGGCTGAAGGTTAAGTTTGTGACGACATGCATGCAAGAAACACAAATACTATAGTTCCCTTAAAAACATTAGATAATATTTCCTTTAAGAAACCATACCTCATTCCTGAAGAGATCCATGGATACGCCGGCTTCTAGACCTTTGACATTAAACACTAGGTCTTCATTATTTGTGCAGTATGAGGCAACGCTGGCCTCAGTAGTAATTACGATGATAACACTTCCAGAAGGTCTAGATACCAAGGAAGACTGTATTAAGTCCCATTCTTCTTTAGACTGGAGATCATCAATAACCACCAGACAATTGTAATTCTTCAGAATGTCTCGACACTCTTTGATTGGGTCTGAACCGAAATCTGAATGTAAGCTCCGAGAAAAATCCCTTAAATTGAATGGATGTGATACATCCGCCCAGTTGTACATGTTGAACTGTTCGGTACCAAGCATTCTGTCGTAGTACAAATTTCTAACGAGAGCTGTTTTTCCAATGCCAGCTATTCCCCAAACTGCTATAACTTGGGAGCTATCACTGAAACGTGCCTTGGCTGTATAACTGCGAAGTTCCTTCATTTCTGTCTCTCGTCCAAGAAGTGGATAATTCTCCATCCAATAAGTGGCAGCCGCCGTATATGAGGCATTTCGGCCCATTTGAGACAAAGCTTGTTTGTCATGTTTGTCTCCATAGTCTTGAGAACCCTGCACGCCCGGAAAGATGTTAACACGCAGGGGGCGAACAAGATACATAATGAACTTGAAGTAATGTTTTGGAATACTCCTGTTTCCTTGTGCAGTTTGTGTTTGTCTTTTCAATGACAAAATGCACGTTTTAACTATGATTTTCACTTATATAATGTTTATAAAATTAGTAAAATAGTATGTGGCAAAGTCTTGCGTTGACCTAAGAAATTAATTACTAAATGCATTCGAGCATCAAAAAGTTGAAGGTACCACTATACTACAAGCATACTAGATTTTTCTTAGACAATGATAGATCTTGAAAACTATCTGCCTATAAACATATTTTTCACTACAACCTATATATAGTGGTGATCAAGGGCATGTACATAAGGTTAACAATGAACTAATGTAAAAAGTAAAAAACAAGACCTCTTATAAATATGAATGATGTTTTGAATTTCTTGCTTACCTGCTTGAAGAAGGCACAGACAGAGTGGTCAGCTGAGAACCGCTTGAGCTCCAGTGGTTGGTAAGCATGTCCGATGCAGAGGCTTGCAATCTCGAATTCCTGCGTGGACACAATGATCCAGCTGCCTTTTTCCATATCAGGAAGGAACGTCCTCACAGCATCCCAATCTACCATGTCGGTCAGGTTCTCCAACACGACGAGGTAAGCCTTGGTCTTCACTTCATCCAGGAAATCCTTTAGGATCTGTTCTTGCCCGGCATTCATCTTCTTGAGGACATGTGCACCAACATCTGCTCCTTTTTCCCCGCAGTTGTTTGTGTAGACCTGAGCCATGAAGCGCCTGACGAACTCTTGGGGATCGAAAGGATGCATGAGCTTGACCCAGACGCGACAGGGAAACTTCTTCATGATTTCTGGATCATTGTATGCCTTCCTGATGATGGGGGTCATCCCGAGGTGGCCGCCTGTTCCCCAGACAGAGATCACCTGAAGAGCAACCTTGTCAGTATTGCCTTTGTTGGTGATCAGCTGGGTGAGGTCCCCTAAGCCTTGGTGTCTCCTCGCGGCGTCCCTTGCCTCGACGAGCATGTTGAATGCCGTCGCATCGAGGGCGGTGGCACTAGTCGTCGCCACCTGCTGCTGTGTGACAATGGGCTTGTTGCCAGAGTCGCTGATGAGACTGTAGCGCGAGTTCCTGGTGCTCACGTCCTCCACCCTCGCCTTGAGCTGCTCAATCTCCTCGACCGCCTCGTCGAGCGCCAGCGCCGTGGGCGGCGGCGTGATGCACCACGCCGGGGTCATGCGCCACCACCAGCGGGGCTTGCTGTCGAGGTGGATGACGAACTCGATGCAGTCCTCCACATCGTAGGCGAGCTCGCGGACCTGGCGCACCCAGGTCATCACCACCTTGTTCTCCACGCGCTCCTTGGTGGCGACGGTGAGGAATGAGCTCATCATCTCAAACTCGCCGGTGATGAAGACGAGGTTCCGCTGCGCCTTCTGCCGGAGCTTGGACTCCTCCTCGATCGCCGACTGGGCCTTTGTCAGCGCGCCGTCCACCACCGACTTGGCCAACCCAACAACCAGGTCCGCCATGGCTGCTAGCTCTCAAGATCTGGTGCTTAATTCTTGTGTGTGATTCTGGGTGTGCTGGGTTGAGTTCTGAGAGAACTGGGAGACCGTGTTCTTAAATGGTGGTGGGCAAACTAGCTCCTCATCTTGCAAACTAATTAATTGCAAGACCAGGTCCATGAGATGTGCAAGTCTTGCTCTTGGCACATCCATATTTTAGATTAAACCAATTTCCGCTGGAGCTAATATTTTTCAGTGTCTGAACAGCTAGTATCAAGTGGATATTTTCGAACAAGGTTGGGCATTTTCAAACAACGCGTGGTCAGATCAGTAAGACGCGTCGAGCAAGTGGGAAACAATAATTACAGGTCGCTGTCTCTCTTGTCTCCCAGAGAGAATCTAGCCTACTGGACACGGTACTTCAATCACTCTTTTCGATCTTTTATGGCTATTTTTTCTCAATCTGTTTTATGGTACATGTAGCAGGTCAACTGGTCAAGTCAATGGGTATGAACATTGGAGCCTGTCTCTTTGTCATGCTATAATCAGTTCATCTATCACTAGTCTGCTTTGTGCTACTGAAAGAGAAAGAAAAGCCAAAGCCAGATTTTTTTTAATCCAAAGCTATAGTAAGCTGTCCATGTAATTTTGATCAACCCCCAAATTAGCCAGTTAAGACAGGGACCAACCCATGTGCAAAGTCTTGGCCCATCGGCACTCTAAACTAAATTCCAGTTTACAGCTATATGAGATGCTTTAGATATTTCTAACACTATTGGCCAGATGAAACGGAAAACTCCCATGATCTCATCAACGGAGTTGAAGCATTACAACTGTACCTTGTAAATACTAAAACCAGAGGACTTGGCTTCTAGCTATTTGGACAAAGCAAAGATGCTGCAGGAAGCAAAGCTGACATAAAAAAAGAAAAGTACAAAAGACGCGTAGCTCAAAGTCCTTGAAGTTCACATCTGTGTCTTGCTAAGCAATTTCCCCATCACTAGCTTTTGTCTTGTGCTTTCTTCGATGTAGTGACTTTTTCTCATTTCTAGGACACTGGGGACCTCCTTATTAAGAAAGTATTTAAGTAATTAATCGTCGAACATAAGAACAACTAATGTCTTGGATCAACGGATTTTCCTCGTTGTGCCACGTTCTCGGTTGCTGAAGCCTGAATGGGTCATAGTCCTTGGGCAAGCCAATCAAATGGCCCACCCACTTGTTTTTGTCTGGTATACTGTTTGGAAGTGGACCCGCAATTATGCTAGAGATGCCAGAGAGCAAATACTGACTAGATCCATGGAATGAGTTTGAAATATTGATTTATGCTAAATTTATCCGAGATGGCATTCTGAAGGGGCGTGAGTGACCCATGAACAGCAAATTACTCAGTTTATAAGACGTGTTGGCACAGTTCTGCAAAATGAGCAAGTCTTTGCTGGTCGACATTGTAAACTGAAACAACTGATCATCCATACTGGTAACAGCTAATGGTTTGATTTGGAACTTAAGTTTATTTATTCTTTTTTCCAACAAATATTTTATATATCCTTACAACATTTTGTTTCTAATCTTGCTTGGCATCTGACGTATTGACTTTATACTATTTCGTTTTTTCTGCTGTATATGAGCCCAGTAATCATACATATACCAGGACAACCTTATTGAGAGAGTATTTGACCGATTGATCATGACTGACCAGATCTGTCAGATGAGCTGCCTATTCCAAACAAGGCTGGTTAGATCTGTGAGATGAGAATTCGTTTAAACGAGAAGACTTTGTTATATTGGTTAGAGCTGTAATTTGGCCACCGATCATTTAGCTAGGTTACAGTAGTTAAAAACCTTTTTTTTAGGCACTCCCTGTATCTGAAGTTGAGAGGACATATTAAGTGGATGTGCACAATCCTGCAACTCTTCCTTGTGGCGTGTTCAGAGAGGTAGCTAGAAGGTCAGCATCAACACTAAGTATTTAGTGGTTTTTTCTGGTGCCTTTGCATTAAATATATATGGCATGCATCCCTTTTCCTTAACCTTCTCTCCACCTTAGCTTTTATCATAATTTGGAAACTATTTCATAAATTTTTAAAGAACCTGCCAATTACATTAACAAACCAGAGCTTGTTACAACTATACTTGAAAGACTAAAACAAAGGGAGATAGCTTTTAGCTATCAGAAGAAAGCAACAGATGGCACCCTAACAAAAAAAGGCAGTTGTAACACTTGATGAAATTTGAAAAGTAAACTAATAAGACTCGGTAGCTCAAGTCATTGATGGTCACATCAGCCTGTCTCTTTGTCATGCTAATGAAACAATTTGTCCATGATGAATGAAAAGTATTTGTTTCTTTAATACTTCGATGTAGTTACTCGCCCAATTGCTGTGTAAAGTAGATAGATGTCATGTCTTGATGGTAGCTAGCACTCGGAATTATGCACTGGCCCCGGGCTTGGAGATGGGAGAACATATACTGAATAGATCTAGCAAATGAATTTGGAACAACTTGATTTAGGTATTAGTCTTCAATGCATCGTTTTGAGGTCATGAATTTTAGTCGTGGAAGATTACCTTACGATGAAGTATTTCACATGGTTATTGGTAGGCTGAAAAGTATAATACATTAAACAAACAGTAGTGGAGTATTTATCTGCTTAAAGAAAATAGCACGTAAATTATAAGTCCTAACTTCCATTCCCATCCATTTGTGTTGGCTATGATCTTTTTCTGTAAAATTTAAGTTCCATTAATTCCCTTCTAGTCCTAGGTGACAAACTCACTCCAGTTATATTCTCCATCTATATTAGTTGTTAAGAAACTGATCCAATATAGCATCCAACCTTTTTTAGGGCACCCCTTAGTACTCATTTTCATTGATTTACTCTGCTGAATATATGAATATCTTATATGCTCCATTTCTTATCATAATAATGATTTTTTTTTCTTTAGAAAAGATACTAGAGGAATCTGATGTGTGTCAATGATATTACTTACTGGATCCATTTCGTTTAATGATGACTTTATTCTTGGAGAACGTAGTAGAGCAGCAATGCAGTAGCAGGGTTACTTTGAAACTAGTGTCTCAGGCAAAACTGCTTTGAAATTGTCTGAGGACTCAGAAGTGAATGGTTTCAGAAGTTTTAGGACCCGATGTGGACTTCTATTAAAATTCAGGGATCAAAGGTAAACTTCAATTTGATTACTTACTAATATGTTTTTTCAATGGTTGGAATAATTCTATAATTTATTAGAACCAAGTACAACCAAGCAGAACCATTAGATGCTGATTATCTTAACAATGAAGGGCGGAGTTGGGGTTGGATTTTGAAGTGTCAAATGAATGCAGGTATCATTGAAGCGTCAACTGACCAAGAATGGAGGTCATATTTGGTTCTATGTATTTTCTTTGTATTAAATTTGTAACCCCTCCCTTTGAACTTAAGGCTTGAACTTTTTTTTTTAGATGCGCCTCTTTATAATTGCACCTTTGATGAAGCCTGAAAACTTACTGATTTAGACATTTAGTAGATTCCATATAACGAATGCATACATTTTTAATTCCAGCATTGCCTGTAATTTCTAATGACGTGACATGTTGAGAAAAATAGTTGTTCCAAATGAAAGTTAAGCAAATGAAATGGAAAAAGCTAAGTGGTGACAATAATGGGAGGGTTATTTGATGGTGGTGATGCTGCGTGCGCTCTGACTTTGGTTTTGCACAGGGCACACGAGGGCTGTTAGCTTTCTTCAACATTTTTGGAAACGGTAGGGTAACCTTTCATTCAGAAGTTAACTGGTATCATCCAATTCTACCAGGGAAACAAATTCTTGTTTGAAAAGGACATGAACAGCCACAACAGTAACAAATGATATAATTTCTGTAAGGGAATCACACTTGGATGTTTCCACACTGACATGACATCTACGGATCTTTTTTCCAGCATACATAACATATTGTAGCAAATACTAGAGCACTATTTCTTCCAGTGAAAAAGTGAAGTAATCTTCGAGCTAGTTGAAGACGCGTGTGAAGCCTGAAATTTCATATAGCATGTTCAGGCCATCAGAAATGTCTAACAGAAACTATATGATCAAGAGGATATTTAATTATTATTTTTTAGAAAATAGATGTGTGATAACTATAGTAAGATATAGTTAATGTCAAAAAATCCAAATATCCAATGCATATACATGAATATGCTTGTATTATCGACAATTAAGATGTTTCTGCATACGCACCATCGTGTGGATAGCAGGAAAGCAGTGACCGTCCTTTAGTTGCCAAAAGAAAAAGAAAACGTGATCAGCCATTGCGGACGAGAACTAAAATTAAAGCATCTCAGTAGTGAACCTCTTAATTTGTCCTGTATTATCTTACCTCGTTTGCCGAACGTAGTCCGTTGAGAGCGTCAACAATTTGATCTATGGAAGGTCTGCCTTTCCTATCAATGTTAACACACTCCAACCCAATTTCAATGCACCGTTTGACTTGCTTGAGGCCCTCTGAGTGTAAAGAAGAGTACTTGGATGCTATGTGCTCCTGTGTCCAATCTTGACGTACCTACAAAAACGAGGCTTGATGATTATATATATATACAAACTAAATTTAGCATAAAACTCCAATTTCATTCTTCAAAACTCAAAACAATTAATGTTTCGTCTTACTTTATCAATAAACTTTCTTGCGGACGGTTGGTCTTTTTCGGGGATGTTCTTCTCTCTTGTGGTGATCTCAATTATCATTAGGCCTAAACTATATATGTCCGACTGCGCTGAGATTTCGCCTCTGTACAGATACTCTGGAGCCATGTATCCGCTGGATGGCATTAACATCGAGAGTCAAATGGGATTCATCGTCACACTATAATAGGGAATAAAGTAATACTGTCAAACTTGGTAAGCTTACTATGATCCCACAACTGTTTGTGTGCACAATCTGGTTTGTTCTTGGCCAAAGACCCGGGAGAGTGCGAAATCGGCAATCTTTGGCACCATATTTTCATCCAACAATATGTTTTCAGGCTTCAGGTCCATATGGATAATGGGGATGTCCAACTTGTGCAGATAATACAAGCCCTTGCAAATCCCCTTGATTATTTTGAAGCGTGTGTCCCAGTCGATGCCAGGATCAGCCGGAGAGCCATCCTCGGCTGCTTCGCCCCCTAGTACATCGGTGTAAGACGGTTAGCAATCTGGAATGTTAATAAGTGTAAGCATACAGTGTCGATGAACTAGATGGGATCACGGAACTCCGCATCTAACTTGAGAACTAACCATCAAGAGACAGTAGAAGATAAATTGCAGAGTATAATGTATTGCTTACCAAAAAGTTTGTCGTGAAGGTTTCCGACAGGCAAGTACTCGTAGCAGAGCAAGCTCTCTGTTATGTCCGCCTGGATGTACCTCCCGTCGAACTGCACCAGCTTCTTGGTGGTCTCGCTGCAGAAGCCGACGAGCTGCACTATGTTGTCGTGCTTGAGCACCATCACGTTCTGAACCTCCTTCTTGAAGGTCTTGTCGGCCGGCATCGGCGCGTTCTCCTGGAGCTTCTTCACGGCGATCACTCTGTCGCCATCAGGCAGGATCCCCTGTTTTATTTAACCCGCAGATATCAGGATGTCTTCATCAACGTCAATGGAAATCAAGAAGAGCAAAATATAAGGGGGTGATGTCAGACCTTGTAGAGTGTCCCGAACGGGCTGCCGCTGATCTTCCGATCTGGGGCGAAGTCGTTGGTGATCTTCTTCAGGAAGTCGTATGGCAGCTCGGCCGGTAGCTCCGGGCTCCCCTTGCTCTCCTGCGGTTTGCTTCCCTTGGAGTTCATTTCTGATGAGTGTAAGAAAGTTTTGAGATGTGGATGTGGATCAATCGCCCGAGCTTATCAGTTCACGAAAGCAGCAGGTGGTCAAAATAAATGCACAATTTCACGGCTGAAAATAGCAACTGTTGGGGGCCCCTCGTTCTCTTGGATTTTACTACTACTTTTATTGGCGGCCATTTCTGATGATCTGAGGAACGTGTGCAGCCACAAGATGCGGATAAACAGCTAGAAAAATGAAAATTTTACTAACAGCTAGAAAGAGGAAGCTGCGCAAACTCACTGACCGCTGAGAGGAGAACTTGAGGCTCGAGGAGGGATCCCGGGCTTCTGGGAACGGGGTGGCTGGTCAGTCTTGGGGCAGGTGGGAGTGGATCTATAACGGGAGCAGGAGGAGGAAGAAGGGGAAAGTTGACTTCACTGTAAGCTCAGTTGAGTCCTCCGATTGGTCGAGATGACAACGTATACGTGCCCCCATCGTGTCCGCGTCATAAAGACTAGAAGGACCTGGCGCGCTTTGCCGCGCCGCTTTTCTATCTTATCCGCTATAAAATTGACTTACTTGAGAGAGAGTATGTTTTGTAAGGGATTTTATACTTACGCTTTTTTATCAATCCCAGCTTACATCACTGATGGTGCAAATACAGCCAATTATATAACTACGGAAAACTGGCATAGCAGGCTAGCAGCACGATAAACCATAACTATGGGAAATTGGCCATAGCAACAGCAAATGATGGAAGATAGAAAATGCCAACCCGATAAACCATAACTATGGGAAATTGGCCATAGCAACAGCAAATGATGGAAGATAGAAAATGCCAACCAAACAGCAAATGATGGAAGATAGAAAATGTCAACCACCCTAAAACTTGTAAATTAGTGATTGTATACTTCACCATGGGAGGATCATCAAGCACTGGATTGTCAGCCTCTCAGTTCTCATCACTTGAGCACAATCTCAGAGCCACCGTGGCTGCTATTCTGGGCTTTGTCTTCCTGTAAGGTGATGTTCTCCATGCGCAACTGTGTGGAATCCCTTGTCATCTCGTTTCTTCTAGTCCATACCGCTAACTTATTTTGGTACACGGGCTGTACAACATCAGCTTCACCTGAGCACCAACATACGTACAGATCATGGTATGATTTACTGCATAAAATGTTGGTCAAGAGAAATCATGCACAACTAAAAGAATTTTGAGTGGTTGGTGGCCCCTGCCAATGGAGTGTTTGTGGCTTCATCGATGACCTTGTTCACGGTGTAATGCAGGTTACTTTTCGTACGCACGGTAATATCATTTTCCACTCAAGGGTGCAAATCTCAGAGGAAGTAAAACACACAAAATAGAGTAATTTCGAAAGACCCCCAAGCACATAGCTTTTCTGGAAATGGTTAGCACACGTAGTTTTAACTGCCTCTAGAATTTCTGAGACAAGCCATTCATAAAACAAGTGATACCGCCGCCCTATTTTCTCCAACTATCATAACCGAATCACGATTCAACTTAGATTGGAATTAGGTTGAATTTTTTTCATATAATAACCAGGTAAAAAAAAAATCGGTCGACACAGTTAGAGAGCCTATTTACTAACCAATTTTTCAAGGCGTAGTAAGTTTGATAAAATAAAAATATTGCATATTTTTTGTTATGACCATGATGAGTATCGCATCTACTTCAAGAAAAAATAGTGAATCTGGAGAAAAATATGACATCAACTTGTATAGAAAAAATTAAGAACAATATTATCGATGGGGAGATGGTACCATTCATCATTAATGGAGGAAGTAGATGAATGTGGGAGATATTAGATATTCATGATTGGTAGGTTGTGTCTTAACATAACATGATCATCCATGGAGCTTAGGAAATGTCAAGTTCACAGTTCAGATGCAAACGAATCATGATACAATAAAATATTAGCTAGCTATAAGAACAAAAACACTTCAAAGTAGATAATATTACATTTTACACCTGGAACTAATTAAGGATCAAATGGGAGTGTTGGCTTATGCAATGGCCCATCGTACTGAACCTGGAAGTGGTTATACTTAGCATCAAGTGAGTTGCTCCTCGTGTACGACGACAACGAATAATTTCATGCCCACAAGTGCAGATGTTTCAGGAGACATGTGCCCAACCTGGCCCGGTTGGCCGCAAGACACAGTGTTTCCTTTTGAGTAATAGTATCTCCTTGTGCACAGACAATCTTTTGTGTCTACGTCTATGGTGCTCAGGACTATTTTGTACGAGTAGATATTTTCATGTAATTAGCAGAGGTATGTCAGTGCTATAGCAGTGTGGAATTTAGTTGTAAAAGGCTAACCACTTAGAGCATGCCTCCTCCTTCATTCATGGATATCTGGAATTCAGTTTACGACATGACCCATGTATTTTGAACTCGTCCACAAGGAGCCTGGCCTAATGGAGCAGGCCAGATCCACCAATCGACAAAGCAGACGGTTCATTGGTATTACCTATAAGCCAAATAAGTCTATGGATGTGGTAAGCCTCTTCTGAAATTCTACAACATACGGATCTGCAAGGAGACGACAAAAAAAGAGCACAACAAGAATTGGGGCAGCCTACTCTGTCAGCAAAATAGATACACAGAGATTGCTTGGCTAATAAGTAGCACAAAAAATTGCACCGACTTACAGGCCTGGATACAACCGAAGGCGATTCCATTATCCGTGAGTTAGTTGAACTTCATTTAAAATGTCCGCGTAACAATATCAGTCTAGTTAAGTATGTTTTTGGCCTAGCTCAGGCAAACAGTGCATCAATCAGCTCTTGCCACTCCCATAGCCCCTTGATGTCTTTGAGCGCAAAGTCTACGCGATGAAGATGCACGACCAGAAGAGAGGGTACTCTAATGCCATCAGCAATGGGAAACATGAAAGGGTACTGTAAAGTCAAGAAAGACGAGTTTCAGTAACAATACCTGCTTCAAATAACCTGATTCAGTTTCAACAATAATATCATATCTATTACACTGTGTGTCAAGTCGTCGATAGTGAGAGCGGCCACCCGAGGAACTATAGGACCAGAATACCGATTGCCATGACACCCACCTTCATCACTAAAGAAACGAATAGTCACACTGGGGGCACCAGGAGAACCCAATCTTTGTCGAGCAGTTATGAACTTCTTTACCAAAGGATATGATCTGTTGTTTACCTCCATACTGAGGCATAATAGCACCACTTACTATTGGTAAACAACACGATCTTCTCCAAGATGGGCTCTAGCACCCAGTGCATGTAGCGGCCACCTCCTGCACCAAACCAGCCATTGTCGACATTTCAGAGATCTGCGGGATGGGCTACAGCATGTGAGCCGCACAGTCCATGGCGACATTCATTCAAATAAACGGGGAGATACCAGCGGAGGGGAGAGAGGCACGGATATGGGTGGAGGATGGCCCCGGCAGGCACAAAAGGAGACGGCGGCGACCTAGGGTTAGAGGCACGAGGCAAGGATGGGACTGAACGACGGTTGAATTTGGATGCCGCTAGAGGAGATAAAGAGGCGGTGGCGTCCTGAAAAAATACATGACCAAAACTAATGGGGAAGAGACTAATGGGGAAGCAGAAGAAACCGAACCGCCGCCGGCCGTCCCCAGATAAGAAGCACAACGCAGCTCTAGCTCAAGAATCCGTGCGAAGAAGGCCGACGGCGAGGAATCAGCGAAAGCAGAAAGGAACATACAACAATAGGAAGGGAAGAAATCCTAGCAGAGGCAAAATCACGAGTCGAAGCACGGGAGGAGCTACCGAAGGGAGGAAGAAAGAAAGAGACGACACGCAGCGAACCGCCTCTGCCAGACACACGGGAACATGCGGAAGAGAAACAAACTGACAGATGCAAAACGGGTGCTGACAGGCGGACCCTGGGCAAAGAAACAACACGCACTAGTCAAAGCAGTGGCCGACAGACGGGCCCAGCCGGAGGACGCACCATAACGCGGGATTTCCTCCCCAATTAGATATGAAGAAGATGTCTAGCTGAGAACGTAGTAGGTGTCGCCTAGCTGCCTAGATCGCGTCGTCACCGCGTACTTATATTTATCTTTTTGCGTACTCGATTCTGTGATAGTGCGTGGGACCTGTAAGAGCGTGTGCAATTAAAAGTAGTTGCAACCGGTTGGGACCGTTGCATTTGGGGCTGGAGTTAGCGCGTGACTTGACTTTGATCAGTGGACTCGATTGTGCTTAGTAGTCACGATGGGATCGTATCAAAGTACTCACTCCGTCCTAATGTATAGAACAGCGTATGGAATTCTCTAGCTCCTAGGTATTCATTTACAGGGCTCAAATATTGCATGTATTGGTGAAAAGGGACACCACTAATTAGACGAGAATTAATGCAAATGTGCCTAAGAGCTAGGACAGCATGTTTTTGAGACTAGCCATGGTGGGGAGTATCATATACTAGTATCATGTATATGATACTAGTCTATATTATTACCTCCATAATGCATATTAACATATACGTGGTATCATATACTAATATATTTATTAAGCTATAGACACATCTTGTATTGGGATGCGTTATGTTACGGTATCAACCTATGATACCACTACCACCCATCTCCTCATTAAATGGGTGTCACATCATCTTTTTTTCTATGTGGCAATTATGTTACCACCTATGTTACTCCCACTATGAGTAGTCTGAGATTATGTCCTATACACCAGGACGGAGGGAGTAAGTATTATGCATCTTATGTTAGAAAAAAAAACTAAGGTGGTATTATAATTAATGACGAGAATAATGCCGGTGGTATCATACATAGATACGGTAAGATACTGCTATCCGATAAAATAAGGCTACAATTGTGTGAGTAGTAACGTACACTAGTATATTGTATGCATGATCGTGACTAGTCTTAGGGAGAAATATGGCAAGGGCTTGTTTTGTACTATGTTGGCTTGCATGTATTGATTTTTACCTTGTCTTGACTAAATGTAAATACAAAAAATGATTATATGTATATATATATATATATATATATATATCAAAATAGTTCCTCGAAAATAATAAATGAGTATATATGTGTGTGTTTTGTGACCCTTAGAGCAAACCCAATGGTTTCCTCTAAATTAGACCGATTTTGATCCGTCAAGGGTGGTCCATGTCCCAAAATCTACCCGGACAGCAGGTTTGGGCTGCACACATCCTGACCCTTACCTCTCCCCTCAAATGCTTTTTCTTCTATCACTTTCCCCATCTAAGTTTAGTTAAAAATGACAAGTAAACTGACAAATAAAATACAATTACTAAATAATTTGTACCAAAGTTTCCAAAAGACACACATACGTAGTTCAAAATACAAATTGTTTAAACGACACATAATTCACACGAACAAATGAGATAGACAGCGCATCACATTTACGGATCTCCTTTTGCTTTGTGAGCATCCAAATCTTTTGTTCGAGGTTCATGGAATTCAAGTCGGCCATCACGATCCGGTTCTCCTCCGCAAGGATAGCTAGCTTCATCTGGTTCTCCTAGGAAAGCCTAGCTAGCTTCATCCGGTTCTCATCGGTGACCATAGCTAAATCAAGCTCATTTGCTCGTTCCCGCGGTCTCATTCACCTCTTACTTCTTTGATTGCCCCTCAAGGTATGTCTACATTCCCCTCATCCTTATCCCGACATTTCCTCTCCTTCTTTTTGGCACTTGCCTTCTCCTTATCTGCAAGCAACTTGTTGAGTGTCTCTTGCAGCACTAGTTTCGAGGCCACACGCTTTGCATCGGACTTGGAGGTCTTCTTTCCCCTTGGTCGGACCAAGTTTGGGCCTCCCTCATCATCTTCGTCCACCACGGCCACGACATTGTTGTCACCCTTCCTGAACCCATTGTAGACCTCTTTCCACTTGGGGCATTCCTTGATGGTCTCCCAACAATGGAGCTAGGTGAACTTCAACCGTAGCATTGGTGGAAATATTTGGAGTCTTGGATGACAATGTCTTCCACTCCAATTCCACTCCTGGGTCAGGCATTGATATGATCATATGCACCATTGAAATGGTTGAACTCTATTTGGATGTGTGCCACCTGCTATTTAGTGAGTTGGAGTTCCGATAACTATTGATGTTCCACTTCGTAAACCTAAGGTGTTCGTGGAAGTACCTCCAAATTTTATTTCAATATTCCTTTCCCTTTTGCTCGGCTCCACAAATGAAATATTGACCTACGCACATGCAAGGATTTTATCCTCTTTCTCAGAGTAGTTGATGGACCTACTCTTCCTCTTCCCTGTTTCCGGACACAAATATCTGCCACTGTCCCATGGAGGCGGAAGCCCGCAGCGCCACCGCAATGTCCTCCTCCGCCGGAGTAGCAGAGGCGTGGGAGCCGACATTTCCTCCGCCAGACACGGGAGAAGGGTGAAGAAACTTGGAGCTCGCGCCGCCGATTTTTGGTCGCCGTGGAAAAGTAGGAAGCTTACTCGCGGTAGGCTCCGACAAAGATTTGCGCACTCTGGGTTTTTTCTCGGTTTCTTCTCTCACGGGAATATGGGAGGAGGAAGAATAGGGAGAAGCTAACGAGGCAGGGGATATTTATAGCCCCGCTAAGTGATTTGTGCAACGACTAGTTGAGCCGTTGGATGATTGCCACATATCCAGCGAAACCTCCTGGTAAAATTGTAAAATGGCCGTGTTTACTCTGTCTCCTTGGTTCTCGCGTGAAAATCTCGCAATGATGAATGTCTGTAGATTTGGTCCGTTCAAAATCCACATGATGTAAGAAAGAACCAAGCGCTTACATCATAGTTGAATAGGTCAGAGGAGTTCCTTCTCTACGAAGAATTGCGCAAGTTTGTCCGCGTTAGAAAAATACGGATTCGACATGCTTTTCATATAAAGGAAGATTCAAGATAGTAGTATGCTGCCTTTTCTTTGTGATGAATGAAGAAAAGATGGAAAGGATTTATTCTCCTTGATGGGGGGATACTGTCATAGTTATGCCAAATAAGGGTATAACCCGACATTTGCTGAAAGCCGGCCTGCCAGGGTGGCCCATCAGTGGGGAAGTAGGAGGCTTCTCTCGGCGGTCCAGCAGGCTGACGCGCAAAAGAGATGGAGTCTAGAAGACACGGAAGGAAGTGCAATCCAGTGTCTGGCTTGGAGAAGAAGCCGGATATTTAGTTTCCAAGTTAGAGATAGATTCCTGATTGGAATAGTTTTATCTTCTGTAAAGCCCTAGTTCGGCTATCTAAATAAGGCCGGACGGAAGCCGCATGTCGCACCCTGACTTCTATAGGATACTCACCGGACCGAACTGAATAGTAGATGATTGGATTATGGGGCCTATCTGCGCCCGCATCCTCTTACGAGTAGGCCAACACTTAAGTGTGACAATCAATCTCTACTATATAGCTACAAAATAGTTTCTAGACTCAACTGCGACCAGTAAAAGGGATCCTACAGGCAGACAGGCTCTGATACCATTTGTCGCACCCTGACTTCTATAGGATACTCACCGGGCCGAACTGAATAGTAGATGATTGGATTACGGGGCCTATCTGCGCCTGCATCCTCTTACGAGTAGGCCAACACTTAAGTGTGAAAACCAATCTCTACTATCCACCGTCGATGTAAACTATCCCATAGAGATCATGATACTACCATTGACGTACTTCATACCATACACACATGGTACGTCAACGGCGTTAAACGAAATGATAGCACAACATATCTCTAAGACACAAAAGATGGAAATAAGTTGCCAATAGCTCTCATTAGAGCAGAGATAGCAAATACAATCATCCAGAGGACACATGTCCCAACATAACATCATTACAACACAGCGGAAGCATTCAAAAGGTCTGAGTACAGACAAATCCAAATAGGCCTAAGAGGCCGGGAATGAAAGGAAAACGGAGCCCATCCACGAAGTCTCGGATCCTGCCCGGGTCCGCTATCTACTCGTCAACAGCCTCGTCGTACTCCACGTAGTAGCCACCATGGGGATCCTCGTAATCGTAGTCTGCGGAAACCACAGCCCCAAAGGGGTCAGTACAGACAAGTACTGGCAAGCAAGACTCACAAGATACCAAAATGTAACCTGTCAACACCAAGCACAGATGCTTTGGGTTCAACGGAGGAAATAGGTGATATAAAAGATGCTGCAGCGGGCTGCTCTAACCAACTACAGAGACTTGCTACAACTTCCGGCTAACAGAAAGAAGATAAGATAGCGTATCGTAACCAACTATAACTAACTCCAAACAAACCCATCCTGGATCTCGCCCCTTATCCAAAGAAGCAATCCGAGGATAACTCACACAGTTGGATTAAAGATGGATCAGGTTGTTGTGTCAATAAGCCTATTACTAGTCAAGTTATCGTTAGTTAGGTGTAAGTTGTTCTGAGTACTTGTTAGCCAGTACTTTCACCAAGTCAACCATAACCGCGGAAAACACGGCTTCTCGAGAAGATTTAACCCTGCAGGGGTGCACCAATTTGGCCGTACACGTAAGAATATCCCGCCAGACGGGAATCAAACCCACCAAGCGAGGCACTCAACACAACTCAACTCTTCTTCGCATCAAGCCCAAAGAACCACGTGTTGTGCGTGCGCGGCTAATCGAGACCCCACGAAGAAAAGGGGGACCCTCATAGAACTGGAAGACCACGCCGCCCTAAATGCCGACTACAAAAGTTCCACCCTGGCCTCGGGTTCGTACCTGCATATGCGTGCATCAAATGGAAAGCCCAAACTAAGTGTGGCGATTTGGACGAGATGCGAATCGAATCAAATTGAGGGGGGCTCCCATACACGCTTCCCACATGCGGTTAGGGCGCTCATCATGGATCAGTAGACAAGACCCTTTTCCTAATTAGGGTCGACACTAGCAGGCCTCAAAACCACGCCGGGCCTCCTGCCGGTGCCTTATCATCAAATTATTAATACCCAAACATTAACAGGTTGATTGATTAACATCGAGCCCCAGAACATAGTAAAATCTGATAACAGAAAGTAACGGACAGCAGACTCGAGCAAAACAACCCTAAGCATGCTAGAAAGACACGGGCTCAAACATCGGGGTTATAGGAGTGGAGGTGAGGCAATATCAGGGTTAAGGGATACATGTGATGGGTTCGGAACACAAGCAACGATACATAAGGCTAGCAGAATAGACAATGGAAAGTATCGGTATCCAGTGTGGAAAGGAACACATCGGTTCATGTGAGTGAATACTTGCCTGCAAGCTCAGCAGCTTGGTACTGAGCTAACTCCTCTGAAGTAGTATCGTAAACCTCGTCTGTCTCAACGTCGTCGTCTATTCGAGAAGAAACAAACAAACAACGCAAAGAGACAAACAATCAATAACATTGCATAATGCACAAACATGGGATGATGCATGACAATTTAATTGATGCATCAAAATAAACTAGTTGACATGGTAACATGTTTAAATGGCCCTGTCGTGGGATAATCACGGCAGATGTTACCTGGGGTAACTGATCTTGGGGCAAGTCGACACAGGTATTCGGGAGAGGGTTTAGCTCGAAGGAAGGCATGGCGAAAAGTGATCTAAGGACCGGAAAGCAACTCGCCGGATCTCGAATATGAATTACACTGGATACTCGATAATCGGTGATACAACTATGACTTTAATCTCCCTTGCGCTAAACCTGGGGGCCGGTTTATAAAGCACCGTGCCCCCCTAGCTTGCCCTTCAAGGCACATCCTGAGTCCTATTCGAACTCTACTTACAAACTCTTGCTTTCCTTACCGCAACCCACAATCCGGGTTGCGAGGCCCACAAACCTTGGGCCTTCCGGAAGTTTCTTTATCCTTAGCCGGATCTTGTCCAACTGTCGTTTGGGCCGGGTTACACCTTGGAGTCGGTCTACCGGATTACTATCCCCCCATCAGTAGTCCCCAGAATAGCTTGGGCTTCAGAGGTTACTCCTTGAAGCACTGGCTATTCCCTGAAAAAATATCAGACACACAGGTGTATGGAGGCCGAGTCACAACGCGTTAATGAACGATTAAGATCAACTCCATGGTGACCACGTAGAAACCCGGCCCTCCTTCCAATGCTCTTCTCGATTTTCCAAATCTAAGCCCTTAACAAAAACTCCATAATTCCCCGCTTTTCTCGATAGTTAACCCTGATACCAGGAAGGAGATTTCCCCTTCCTTTTCTCCTGAACACATCCATCCACGCTTAAAGCGTATCCCTCGAATTTCAAAATAGTCAGCCGTTACCCCGCACTTCCCGGGTTTCGTCCGTTAGGTTAAGTTTTTCCACCCGGGCCGTTATAAGTAGGCCCTTGGGAGTAACCTTAGCCCCAACGGCTCATTTCCCCCATTCCTCTCCCTTTCAAGCTCAAGCTCACAGAGCGCCACCACGGAAGCCCTGCGCACCTCGCCGGAGCCCATCCGCCGCCGTCTGCGCTCCGCCACCGCGCGGCTCACTCCGGCGCCCAGATCCACCACCAAACCTCCGATTTGCCCGCCAAGAATCGCGAAAGGCCATCAATCTTGCGCCATCTGTCTCCGCAAAGCTTTACTTCAATCTCCTTCGGTAAGTCCCTTATATCTTCCAACTTGCCCTTGCAATTTCTTAGTTTTTCATCAGATTAGATCTGAATCGAGCCGCCCGCAATTTCTCGGGTCCTGCCGAATTAAATCAGTAGCGCTTACACCAGCTCTCCCAATAGATAAAATACGTAGCTTAGCTTACTCTCCTACTGCTCGTGGTCATTAATTTTGCCACAAATTTAAAAATAAGATTCCCGATCTGGGCTCGGGCCGCCTAAAATTTCCGCCTTTGTTCTTATCACCCGGAAAATCTTACCTCTCCGGCTCACTTGCTGATAGTAGGCGTACGGGCATCCTTTTACCCTCCCCAAACACTTATTTACGAAAAAACTCCACAGCTTTTGTAATGATATGCGATACCCGGACAACTCATACTTGACCTAGCAAAATAATACCCGGATCATGTTTAACTTATCGGTACTCGCTTAACTGTCAACTTCCGAGTTTTCGCTTCTCACATCCTTTCCTTTGATGCTTTATCAGGTTAACCCCATGGCACCCAAGAGACAGGGAAAACAGCCGGTTAAGGCCAAGTCCACGAACTCTATATCGGCCAACTGGGGGAAATCCTCCGTCACCAAGGCCAAGCTGGAGGAATTGGTTGAGCTAGGGGTCCTTCCCCCTCAGGAAGCTATCCACTGGAGAGTACCGGGTAATGAAACCCGGCCTTCTCCATCAGGAAACGAGGTAATATGTTTTGTTGAACATGTGACCCGGGGCTTCAGGCCTCCGGGTCACCCTTTCTTTCGTGACGTATTAAGTCACTACAACCTCCGTATTTTCGACATAGGACCCAACTCCGTTTTAAACATCACTCATTTTATTGTTCTTTCCGAGTCTTACTTGTGCACTCCGCCAAGTCTAGCTCTCTTTGTTGAACTCTTTCAGTGCAAACCGTGCCGCGAAAGCGGCGACGGCGCACTTCTTACTTGCGGCGGGGTTTCTATCCAACGCCGCAAGAACTCCTTGATGCCTCCTCTTACCCTCAACTCCCACGTAAAGCACTGGAAGCTCTCGTACTTCTACTGCCAGGACACCTCCCCACCCGGCGAAAAGAAGTTGCCGGGTTACTCGGAGGGTCAGCTTGATATCTCCGAGACTTTTAATGCCTTTGCCCCTGACTCGGACAGGGAGGCAATCTTGCCTTTGTTGGCCAAGATCTCCATCTTATCAGCCCAAGGCCTCATCGGGCTCAACCTGGTGAAGACTTGGGTCAACTTCCGCATCCAACCCAACTCCATCCGTGAAAAACTGATGTGCGAATACTCGGGCCAAACCACGGACCCGATCCGATACTCTGCTAGCACTTTCGCTCCTAGCGATACAAACAAAACAATTAAGGGTTTTTTGACAGAGAAGCTTGAGGTAATCCGGAACATAGCCGGATTAGAGCCCTTCACCCTCGAGAACCCGGCCCCCGCAGTAAGTCTTCTACCTCTTGACCTTGGATTCTAACAAGTTCTCTTTTATCCGCTTCTCTTGATTCAATATCACCCCTTACTCTGGTATCTTCACCTCAGGCCGATAGTGACTTCTGGAAAGTCGATACTCCTCCTAACTCCGGAAACCCGGAGGAGGAAGACGATGCCGTTAATTCGGACGAAGGTGCATACTTAATCCCCTTGCATGCGTTACGCCCTGCTTTTTTTTTATACTATAACTTTGATAATTTTCAGAACAAGAAGACCAAGACGAGGGGGAGGAATCGGACGGCAAGGTGGAGTCCGCCAGCGAGGAAGATGAACCGGAGCCGGCAATCAAAGCCGGTTCCAAAAGAAAACCCCAAGGAATCGTCTTCCAGGTTTTATTTCGTTTCCTTGTGCTTAATTTTGGTTCTCATGACGTCATTCTCGGGCTAACCCTGTCATCACCCTTTTTACTACAAATGAAGGAGCCACCCGCAACCAAGCGTAGAGTGACCCGCAACCACCCGGGTAATGAGACCCCAAACCCGGGCACTTCATCGCCTCCAGCTCAACACACTGGTACTTACTATACACAAGAATTTTTCCCAAACATTCCCTCATAGAGTAATCTGACACCTTGCTCGGCACTTTTCAGTATCTTCCGGGTCTAGAAGCGGCTTTCCCTCGGACTTCCCGGTGAACCTAGGGTAAAGTCCTTTTCCTGATACTATACCGAATTTTCATAGCCTTTCTCATAACCATAGATTAACCGCACCTTCGCACTTTCTACAGAGCCACGGCCGTAGTTAGCGACCAGGAAGATATGGAGGTTGAGGACCGGGTTGAAAATAAACCAACTGACGATGCATTCACCGCGGCTGGCGATGAGCAAGCGTCGCCAACGGAACTGGCTAGGCAAGACACCGGGTATCCAATAGCCTCGCACGCAAGCGAGAAGGAAAAGGGCGCAACCTCGAGCGCGGGAGGGGGACCAGACTCCGACATTCGGATGACCCGGGTGCCGCCTCCTGTTACAAGAAAAACTCCTTTTCCAACTTTCCAGGCACCCGAGTCTTCTAACTCGGATAACGATGATTTTAACAAGCTGATGAGTGCTCTCCTTGCCATGAAGGCTTCAGAGGGAAATATCCTAGAGCGTATGGCCGCAGCACATCAGGTAACTTTATTTGGTATTTCTTACTATATTTCTTACTATACACCCAGTCCCCAAGTTCCGAGCATAACTTTCTGTAATTACGCTCGGTACTTCATATAATACTCGGCTTGTCATGATATCCGACTTACAGTTTCACTCGCTCTTTGCAGGCGGAGATTACTCGGTCAGACGAGACATTACTCAAGACCGAGCAGCTCCTGCTTGCTGAAGTAAAACGCAGAGAAACCCTTGAGGCGGAGATGAAGACTTTGAAAAAAGACGTCTCCAAATACAAGAAGAAATACAATGCTGCCCAATCCTCGTTGAAGAATTTGTCAAATCAGATTACAGAAACTTACCGCATCTTGCTAAGTAAGTTTTTGTTTGTAATTAACTTGCATACCTCTATCTTTTCGTTATAATATCTAAGATTACTGATATACTTTCTTGTGTTTCGATTGCAGGTGCTAACCTTGCTGCTCCAGAGGATGACACCGTCGCTAAGGCTAAGACACTGAAGACTGTGCTCCGGACATTTTTCGCCGGCACAAAACTTTTATTGGACGCCGTGAAGTGGCCTTCCGAGGTATACCCGGGTGAAGAAAATCTCATGCAAGCCTTTTCGACGGTGCCTGGATGGATTGAAATATGGAAGCGCTCATCTTGCCGGATTGGAATGACCCGGGCCCTTACACTGGCGAAAGCTTATTTTCCTAAGCTTGACCCGGCAAAGGTGATATCCGGATTTCCAGAATTCAAGGCTGACGGCTCCAAGTTTGTGCCCAAGGATTTCAAAGTTATACAATCCGCCGTACGCCACTCGGCTACTGCTTTAGCCGATAAAATGGAGCTGGACACAATCATGAGCTCGTATGATGCTGAAGGCAAAACCGTCTTGGAGGAGGCACCCCTCCCTTTGATATGCTGGAAAGATGGTCGACTGACCTGGCCAGGAGGAAAGAAGAGACTGCCAAGAGGGAGGCCGAGTTAGGCTTAGGCCCATCTACCTCCACACCAGTTGCTCCTCCGCCTGTCCGTCCTGATGCGAAGAGTCCGGGTAAGGCTGCTGGGAAGGCTAAGGAGCAGGTTCAAGACCAAGACCCGGAAGACCATTCCCAGGATGCCGAGTAGAGTTATGTCTAGTATTTTGCGTTTTCAAAACTGGTATGATTCTGGCGGTGCGCCTGTGCACCATTGATACTGATATTGTCACTTTGTGCTTTTTAACTTATGATAACTATGTGCCTCTCCCGGCTTTTGATAATCTCGACCCTTGTTTTATCCTTTGAGCTTATTCTTGATACTTGAATGTTTGTTTTTGATTCCCTTTTCGAGACTCGGTTAACCAAGTATCGTGGGTTTTGATAAGCGGACTTTTCTTTAAGTCCCCAAGACTCGGAAACCAAGGTTTTTCGAGCTTTAGCAGCTAAACAGCTTGTTTCTGTTTCGAAGTCCCCAGTCCCCATGACCCAAAGTACGAGCCAAGGGGGTGTGGCCTTTCTCAGATGACAAACTGCTCTTTACCAAGCTGAAAACCAATAGCCATTCACGTAAATACTGAAGTCATGCTTAATACTTGTTGAGTTTCCGGCTATTCAGCCTTGTACTCTGCATGGACTTGTGGTTTAGATGACCCTTTTGATTATCTTGTACTGTAAGCCGGCTTTCGCGTGGATACCATGTTGTTACATCTATACGAAAAACAGGGTCAAGCAGGTCCCATTGGGCTGCGTAGTTTGATTGTAATCGTAAGTGAACAGATCATGCCACTTTGGTGCGAGTCACATCGAGCTTAAGTAAGAATAACCAAGAAATTTGGCTCCTTCGTCCGGTTATAAGATTGCAGCCGTACTCGTCTCGCGAGTAGTCGGCCCTCATAACTCATAGGCATCAAGGCCGGGTCTCTGGGTTTATGACTACTATCTAAGCAGCTTAATTCCCAAAGACCTATGTATGTGCAACGTATTTTGATGATACTGATGTATTGACGATAACAAATGTTACTTACTTGCGACTGAAGCCAAGACCATGATAAGACTTGAAAACCATCTCTTTTATTGATATGAAAAAGTTTGAGTCAGCAGGCCGCCTCATTAAAAACCTTCCAGTCCCCTTAGGTACCCTGGGTAGGAAAAGAGCGCGTATGAAACCTGCCGTCCGTTACACTGCTTTAATTATTCTCGAGAATCGGCCTCGTACTAGCACGGCCGATGCACATTTTCCATTCGCTAGTCCCTTTCATAATGAGTACCGGGTTTACTAGCCAATCCGGGTATGTCGTCCTTGTAGCGCGGTTAGCTGTAGATGGCGGTATGTCTTCCTCTTTCCTGCCAGGGAGCTTGGAATGATCGCTCCTAATGAAGCCCACCATCTTAGGATCTTGCTCTGCCCTAATTTTTGCTTTATCTCCTTCAGAGGTCGGCCTTTTTGACATTGTCCTTTCCTCTAGGTCCACCTGCGATCGGTAATGCTTGAGCTCTTCTTTCCTGCAGGCTTGCTCAGCCATTGCTGCATCTCCTTCATCACATTCGGCTGCTATATCTCGATTTCCGTGTATTTTGATGGTCTTCTTAGGACCCGGGATTTTCAGCTGTAGATACACGTAACATGGTCTTGCCATGAACTTAGCATAAGCCGGCCTTCCGAACAATGCATGATAGGGACTACGCAACTTAACCACCTCGAAAGTAAGCCACTCGACTCGATAATTGTCCTTTGATTCACCAAAAGCTACTTCCAACGCCACTTTTCCTTCGGGGCACGCCGAATGACCCGGCACTATCCCGTGAAAAACTGTTGTACTTTTTTGCAACTGAGATTCCTTTAGGCCCATGCGCAGAAAAGTTTCCCAGTATAGGATATTGATACTACTTCCTCCATCCATCAAGACTTTCTTCAGCTCGTACCCATTGACCTGTGGTGCCACTACCAAGGCTAAGACCCCCGGGTGATCAACTCTGTCCGGGTGATCCCTCCTGCTCCATGTTATTTCTTGTTCTGACCACCTCAAATACCTTGGAACAGCGGAAGAGACTGAATTAACCGCTTGTTTCAGTATCTTTTTTATCCTTGTTAGAGCCTCCCGTAGTGTGCACATGATATTGACCCAACTGTTTGGGGTTGGCTTGAAAACCTCCTGCTCCCCCTTGATTATTACCCGGATTTCCGGCTGGTGGGTTGCCGACTGGGGGCGGTCCGTTGCCCAAGTTTCCACCTGGACCCGGGCCTCCTCCTCGACCCGCACCTCGCATGGCTCTGTTTACTTCCTCGTTCTTCCATCTTTGTAAGTCGGCGCATTGCTCCAATGAATGATTAGCCGGCTTGCCGTTCCTGCTATGCTTCGGGCATGCCATCCTAAATATGTCCCAACTGTTGCTTGGTCTTGGAGGTCCTTGGTAATGTCCCCCATTGTGATTTCCAGTATTAAAATTCCCTTCAGATCTGGGTCTTGAAGACCCGGCCTCCGTGTTAGCTACAAACTCGGAATTCCCTTCAAACGGGCGCTTGTTATGGCTACTTCCATTATTACTTGGCGCCGATCCATTGCCGGTTCTCCCACTGCTATTTGTGTTTGCTTTTGCTTTCTTGTCATCAACTTCCTCCTCTGTGGTGTCCGTTGCAGCGTGTTTGTTGCACGCATCCATTAACTCTCCCATTGTAACCTCTGCTGCATTCCTACTGGATTTCATGCGAGTTAACTTTTGCACTAAAGGAATATACTTACATGTTTTCGCCATAGCTTGTAGTGCGTCCTTGGGCTGGATATCTGTGGACGAGTGGAGTATCTCCATAACCCGGCGTACCCAGCTGCGTGCTGACTCTCCCTTCTTCTGAACGCATCTTTCTAAATCATCAATAGTAAATAGTTTTCTGCACGTTCCATGAAAGTGCTTGATAAACGCGGTTTTTAACTCTTCCCAAGACTTGATCGATTTTTCCGGCAGGTTGGTGAACCACAACTTTGCCGCTCCCTCTGACATCATCAAGTACATGAACTTGGCTTGAAGATTCTCGGATGCATTGCGAATTGACATTGCCATCTCGTAACTGCTCAGCCACGTTTCCGGATCCATTGTCGGCTCATAATTTACTACTTTCCCCGGCTCTTTGAACTTTTCCGGGTAAGGTTCTGCTCTGATGTCGTCCGAGAGACACTTGGGCCCCGCCAGGGTGGTTGGTGCTGGTCTCGCTCGGGAAACGTGTGACCCGGCTGGGGGTGCCACGGGACGTGGTGCCACCGATAATTCATGCGCTACAGACCCGGCCCCGGCCCTCCTGGCCCTGGAGCTGTCCACAACCGCCTGCGCCGCTGATGCTACTGGTACTGTCTGGATGCGGGGTGGGGGCGGCATTTGCTGCTGCTCTTCCCTTCGTCGTGCCGAATTTGTTTGGATATTACCTTGTTGCTGGCTGGGATACGGCGTCCCATGCATTCCGCTTCTATGATCCGGATAATTGGCCTGTTGCGCCACTGCGGTATGCAGTAAGTCAATCGCTTGCCGGGTTCTTTCTGCATGAGGCGACTCTCCCACGGGAATCTGGTTCAATGCGAGCGTTGCCGCGTACACGTTGTCCATGGGATTGTTGTAATGACCTGCTGGTGTGCGGAATCGTGTTGGTGGTGGTGGTGGCAAAGTATTGCCGGCTGTTGCTCCAGTCTGTGGTAAAGGTAACCCGGTTGGCGCGTTTGTCGGCTGTGTTCCTACTGTCGCCGGTTGTGGTGCGGTCCCTTGGTTCGCCGGAGGGATCGGCTGATCTTGAGGTGTAATAAATAGCGCGGCCGGATTAATAACCCCACCTGTTGCTGGTAGCCTGGTCTGGTGCCTTTGATGTACTCTAGACGTTTCCTCCCGGAGCCGAGTTTCTAGTGCATCCAATTCGCGCTGCCGTGCAGCCATCCCCTGTCTTTCTGCTTCCACTTGTCTTCTTTGCTGTTCCAATGCGCGACGGGCAGATCTCACTCCTCGTTTTCCGGGGTAATAACTGTGGCGAGCACGGTCGGATCTAGAATTAAATTGTTATCGAACAGGGCCGGGTGACGCGGATTTGAGGGACCCGCCCCTGGCGTCCGGTTTGCTTGGAATCCGAACATGTTTGCCTGCAGCTCCTCATCCGCCGCGCGACTGGTAACCGATGCCGACTCTCCGTCAACCCGGATTAGAACCGGGTTAACTGTGCCCTGTTGTTGATTCAACGCCTGAGCCGTCCCAACTGCGGCCGCGGTCACGTTCTCTTGGTTGATATTGGCCGCGGGAGCCGTGTAAACCGCAACCCGGCGTGTGATGCTTGGGGCGTATTCATGCCGTTCTTTTTCACTGTTTTCCTCCTCATACCGATCCTCCAATAGATCCCGGATAGATTCGGCATCATCTTCTCTCTCTATCTGACCTGTTGTTCCGATTGATTCTTCTCTTTCCGATTGAATATAGGTAGCTTCTCCTGACACAGAATCAGATCCAAGATTGTCAGGATTCGAGCCGGAAGCACATACCATACCGATGAAGACGTTGATGCGGCCGATCGTCACGACGGATCCGGCTTCGAGGTGATCCGACTCTGGCCCCCACCCGGAATCGTCCACCATCTTCTCTTCTTCGCCGTCGACGTAGATTTCACCGACGATGAGGTTCTTCATGCTCTTCCGAGCTTCTCCCGTGATGTAAACACCTTTGGACACAGGCCCCACGGTGGGCGCCAACTGTCGTGGGATAATCACGGCAGATGTTACCTGGGGTAACTGATCTTGGGGCAAGTCGACACAGGTATTCGGGAGAGGGTTTAGCTCGAAGGAAGGCATGGCGAAAAGCGATCTAAGGACCGGAAAGCAACTCGCCGGATCTCGAATATGAATTACACTGGATACTCGATAATCGGTGATACAACTATGACTTTAATCTCCCTTGCGCTAAACCTGGGGGCCGGTTTATAAAGCACCGTGCCCCCCTAGCTTGCCCTTCAAGGCACATCCTGAGTCCTATTCGAACTCTACTTACAAACTCTTGCTTTCCTTACCGCAACCCACAATCCGGGTTGCGAGGCCCACAAACCTTGGGCCTTCCGGAAGTTTCTTTATCCTTAGCCGAATCTTGTCCAACTGTCGTTTGGGCCGGGTTACACCTTGGAGTTGGTCTACCGGATTACTATCCCCCCATCAGGCCCCATATGCAATTTGGATTGCATATGGAAAAGGCCCATGAATTAAGGTGGAAATAAATGATCTACAAATAATTACCATGTGCAAGTTGATTAGCATGATGCATGCATGATGAAAACAATAAGAGAACAACAATAGATGCAAGTAGAAATGAAATTTACCAAGTTTGGAAATGTTTTTATTAAGTTATGAAAAATGTGCTTCTTAAAGGTGTCACACAAGCATTTGTTGTTTTCATCAAGTTTAATTGAATTTAATTCAAGTATGAATATTATTTGAATTTTATTTGTCCAAAACATTAAATAACATTCATATTTGAAAAGATTATGTTTTTCTGGTTTGAAAACATATTTTATATGTTCAAAAATAATTTAAATTGACCAAGTTAGGAATTTAGCAATATTAAATGATTTAAACAAGGTTTAAATTATTTAAGCAATTTTAATTATTCAAAACATGAAACAAAATTTATATTTGGAAAGATGGTTCAAAATAGCATTTAAAACATATTTATTTGTGTTATTTGATTTAAGTTTGAATTAGTTATGAAATTAACCAAATTTAAAATGATTTGTTTGAATTTGAAATTTGAATTCATTTGAATTATTCAAAACAGAATACAAATGTTTTAAACATGTAGAGAATTTAATTTGGTTCAGGATACATATTTTATTTATATTATTTGGAGTTGAAATTTAAAAGTTATTGGTATTTTTAAACCAGGGACTATTTTGAAATTCGCAGGGACTTATCTTTAAAAGGAAAAACTGGGGCAGAACGTTTTACACCGGCAGTGACCTAGGATAGGCCACTGCCAGTGGGCCCTGGCCACGTTGGCAGCGCGTGGAGGCACGCGTGGCCACCACTGCCTATGGCAGGTGGCCCCTGCCTGCCAGCGTGGCTAGCAAAAATGTGGGGGATTAAATCCGACCACGGGGACACGAACCCTAGCCACGGCGTGCGCGTGCAGTGGTGCGTTACCTCTGCAGTACTGAACGTGTCGTGACAGTAGCTAGGTGCGCGAGAGGTTAAGGTTCAGGTACGGGATTTGGTTAACTGAAACTGAATTTCGGCTATCTGAACTTCGACAGAGGGGCAGAGCCCGCCGGCGGTGAACGGCTGCTGCTCGCGGTTGCTACTGACGCTGTGCTCGTGTGCGTAGGAGGTGGGTGGCCGTGTGAGCCCGCCACGGTTGCAGAGAGGGGAGGTGAAGGTGATGCTCACCTCCGGTGGAGGCGTAGCAGAGGCTCGGTGGCGAGGTTATCAGACGACGGCGGCGAGAGCTCGTACGGCGGCGTCGACGTAGTTGTTCCTTGGCGTCGTGTAGGTGTCGAAGAGGGAGGGAACGTCGAGGGGGTTCGATCCCAGCATTCAGCTCGCGCAGAGGTCCATCCCAGCGCCGGCGATCGCCGGTGATTCAGACACAGTTGCGATGGCGGTGAGTTACAGAGAGGAAATCGCCGGGCGGAGAGAGAGGAAAACGACGGCGGCGAGAGAGGGAGAGGGTGGATTAGGGTTAGGGCACCGAGGGGGGAAGGGGCTCTGGCTATATGGAGAGGAGGGAGTCACCACGGCCGTCCCATCACGACGGCGTCGACGTGGACTCGCTGGATTCTCTGCCGTACAAGTAGAAGAAGGAGCGAAGAGGTAAGTTGGGTCGGTGGGCTGGTGGGCTGGGCCTGCCGCCCACTGGCCTGCCCTTCCCTCAGCGTTTTGTTTTATTATTTTTTTTTTTTTTTTTTTGCAGATTTGAATAATAAAGAAAAGAAAAGGTTTTAGTAGTTAGAAAAATTAGGAAAATTTTGTAACAATCACTTATTGTAACAGCAACATTGTGCAGGCTTTGGTTTTCAAAATATTTCAAATATGTTGCTGTTTGAAATTTGTTTGAAATTTGATTGAATTTAACATTAATTGAATAATTGAACTTAAGCAACTTAAAAGTTTTTAAATTCAAGTTTATTTGAAACAAATGATTGATTTGTTTTGTACTTTTCAATAAACTTCAAAATGGTTGCTGTATTGGAATTTTAATTGAATTTGAATGCAAATTGAATTAAGTGGATTATTAAAAAGAACCATTTGATAGTTTGAACTTTATAGTTTAAAGTAAACAAATGGTTGTTTTTATTTGAACTTTTTATTTGGAAGAATGTAACAGAGCAAGTATGAAACAAGTATTTGAATTTGGTTTGAAAATTCAAATAGAAAACAAGGGAAAACAAATGCAAACAAATGCAATGATTAAGATGCCATGATGCAAAACAATAATTCACTAGTAGAAAACAGGGCATTGAGCCAAGCACAATGGAACCGGATGTGATACAAACCGGTTCAGAAGGGTCTCTCCCTGGGCCCCACCCATGCAGCAAAATGGCCGCAAGGCCTTTAGGACCGGTTTGTAACACAAACCGGTCCTAAAGGCCTTGCGGGCCATTTGCTGCAGGGAGGGGGGCCCAGGGGACAGACCCTTTAGAAACGGTTGTATCACAAACCGGTTCTACAGGTTTTCTCATTTTTTGCAGCCACTGCGGGTCCCGCTGTCATATCCTTTAGAACCGGTTTGTAACACAAACCGGCCCTAAAGCCCTCCCCTAAACCCTACATGCCACCCCAAGCTCAGCTCATTTTTTCCATCTCGAGCTCAACTCCATTTTTGCTCTCTTCTTCCTCTTGTGAGGTCTAATCCATCCCCATTTTCTCCACCATTTGTCAAGATTGTTGGTACCCATCGGTTCTACGGTTAGCATCAACGTTCCCTCTTCCGGCATTGCAGGTTTTGCTCGTTTTCTTGCTCATTTCATTTTTGTTGTGCTAGCTAGGTGTTTGATGAAATGCCTAGCTAAGCTAGAATTTGTTATTCATTTTGTTATGTATACAAATTGATGCAATTTGAGCTCAAAATTAATTATGATTTGTGCTTTTTTTAGTGTCGCGCGCCTTGTCCCCTTCCTCACTACCGTCGATCGCCCCATCACCGACACAACCTTGGTGAGCCTATTGTTTTTATTTACCAAAACAAATTTTGATTTGTATGATTTACGTATTTACTTGTATATAATTTTCTAGAGCCATGGTTTTGATATCCGTCCCCGTTGGCCCTCGTCCAGTCTATAATTCGGATGTGGTATATTATCTTTTTTCACTACATATTTTCATTTCCTGATTATACGACAATTACTTACGCCGACCAACTTGACATAGATATTTTTATATAGGAGGTAGTGGAACCGGAAATGCCAATCGACCCTATTGTTGAGAAGTTATACTTAGTTAAACAAGAAAATATTGGCTTGAAAGAAAGATTGAAAAAAACTGAAGAAAGGTTGGAAAAAACTGAAAGAGAGAAGATGACCTTGGAAAAGGTTCTTGCCGGTGTCGTCGATGGTCACAAGAGCGAGATGGACGCAATGCGCCTGAAGATTAGGAAATATGCAATTAGTAAAGAGGCTTGGTATCATTATGTCGTCGGGTCAATTGTTACCTTTGTTGCGATTTTGATCGCATTTGTTGTTGTTTTTAAATGCATTAATTAGAGAGAGTTTTTATGGATGGTTTCAGTGTGTATTTTTCTGAGAACTATATATGTATGGTCACTATACGCTAGTTTGGTATTAACGTGTGATGAACTTTTTGTATTAATTAATTAATTTAGTCATGATGATTTAGCATAATGGTTGTTGATAAATTTATATAATGCAGATGAACCGGCAATGGATGTACAGTGATCGACGTCGTCCCGAATTCCTTAATGGCATGCATAGTTTTCTCAATGTGGCTGAGAAAAACAGGCAGAATGGATTTATTTTTTGTCCATGTAAAAAATGCCAGAATAAGAGGAATTTCCCTAGCTCAAGAACCATACACACCCACCTGTTGCAAGAAGGCTTCATGCCCAGTTATTTTTGTTGGACCAAGCACGGAGAAAGATGGGTTATAATGGAAGACAATGAAGAAGAAGAGGATAATGATAATTATCCTATGTTCGATGAACACGGTGATACTGAAATGGGGGAAGACGAGCCTGAACTTGAGGACATTGTTGATGAGTCTGATGATGATCTTCGTCAGGTCATTCGTGAAGAACAGATAAACTGCGCAAGTGAAACGAGAGGTTGAAGTTGGAGCATGTTAGAAGACCACAAAAAATTGTTGTACCCAACTTGCGAAGATGGCCAGAAAAAACTGGGCACCACCCTTGAATTGCTGCAATGGAAGGCAGAGAATGGATTATCTGACAAGGGATTTGAAAAGCTGCTGAAAATAATGAAGAAGATGCTTCCAAGAAATAACGTGCTGCCCTGCAGTACATACGAAGCAAAGAAGGTTGTCTGCCCTCTAGGATTGGAAGTGCATAAGATACATGCATGCATCAATGACTGCATCCTCTACCGCGGCCAGCACGAGAATTTAAATGCCTGCTCGGTATGCGGTGCATTTCGGTATAAGATCAGGCGAGATGACCCTGGTGATGTTGAGGGCGACGATCGCCCCAGGAAGAGGGTTCCTGCCAAGGTGATGTGGCATGCTCTATAATACCACGGTTGAAACGTTTGTTCCGAAACAAAGAGCATGCCAAGTTGCTGCGATGGCACAAAGAAGACCGTAAGGAAGACGATATGCTGAGACACCCCGCTGATGGGTCGCAGTGGAGAAACATCGACGATAAGTACGAGGACTTTGCACATGACGCAAGAAACTTAAGGTTTGGTCTGAGTACAGATGGCCTGAATCCATTTGGGGAGCAGAGTAGCAGTCATAGCACCTGGCCCGTGACTCTATGTATCTATAACCTTCCTCCTTGGTTATGCATGAAGCGTAAGTTCATTATGATGCCAGTGCTTATCCCAGGCCCGTCGCAACCCGGCAACAACATTGATGTGTACCTGAGGCCACTGGTTGATGAACTTTTAGAGTTGTGGGCTGACGAAGGTGTACGTGTGTGGGACGAGTACAAACAAGTGGAATTTGACCTACGAGGGTTGCTGTTTGTTACCATCAATGATTTGCCCGCTCTTAGTAATCTCAGGACAGTCAAACAAGGGATACAGCGCATGCACACACTGTTTAGGCGAGACAGAAAGTATACATATAGGCAAGAATGTACCCGGGGCATCGTCGATTTCTTCCAGACAGGCATCCCGTAAGAAAGAAAGGAAAGCATTTCAAAGGCGAGGCAGATACACGGAGGAAGCCAACCCTCCCTAAAGGTACTGATATATATGACATGGTCAAAGATATAAAAGTAATCTTTGGAAAGGGTCCTGGCGCACAATCTGTTCCAAATGACGCCGACAACCACGTAGCCATGTGGAAGAAGAAATCTATATTCTGGGAACTACCCTATTGGAAATTCTTAGAGGTTCGCTCTGCGATCGACGTGATGCACGTGACGAAAAATATTTGCGTGAACCTGCTAAACTTATTGGGCGTGCATGGGAAGAAGTCGAGAGATACACCAAAAGCACGGCTGCACCACCAACGTATGCACGAACGAGACGACCTGATGAATCCAGAGAATTTCAAAGGTCCTGCCAGCTACGCTCTTACCAAGGAAGAGAAGGAGATCTTTTTCCAAGTCCTGAGTAGTATCAAGGTCCCGTCTGGCTACTCGTCGAACATAAAAGGAATACTAAACCTGGAAGAGAAAAAGTTCCAAAACCTTAAGTCTCATGACTGCCACGTGCATGACCCAGTTACTTCCGATTGCATTGAGGGGGCTTCTGCCAAAACGTGCGAGTACCCATTGTGAAGCTATGTGCATTCCTCAACGCAATTTCTCAGAAGGCAATCGATCCAGCAACTCTACCAAGTTTACAGAAGGACGTGGTCCAATGTCTTGTCAGCTTCGAGTTGGTGTTCCCACCAACCTTTTTCAATATTATGACGCACCTCATAGTTCACCTAGTCCAAGAATTTCCGTTCTCGGTCCTGTATTCTTACACAATATGTTCCCCTTTGAGAGGTTCATGGGAGTCTTGAAGAATTATGTTAGAAACCGTGCTAGACCAGAAGGAAGCATGGTCAAGGGCTATGGAACAGAGGAGGTCATTGAGTTTTGTGTTGACTTTATTTCTGACCTGAACCCGATCGGGGTTCCTCAGTCGCGCCATGAGGGGAGACTGCGTGGAAAAGGCACGCTAGGAAAGAAATCAACAACATGTATGGACGAGCAATCTTTCAGTCAAGCACACTACACAGTTCTAGTTAATTCCAGCTTGGCGGCTCCATATATCCAGGAACACACGGATATTTTACGCTCGGAATATCCGGAGCAACCTGAAGATTTCATTGCTAAAGAACACGCGAAGACTTTCGGAGGTTGGTTGCAAAGACGTCTGATTAATGACAACATTGTTGAAGATGAGCTATACTTGTTGGCCAAGCAACCATCTTCGACTGTATTGACCTTTAAAGGGTACGAGATAAATGGTAACATATTTTACACGGCAGAACAAGATAAAAAGAGCACCAACCAAAACAGTGGCGTCCGGTTTGATGCAAAAGACGACAACGGGCAAAGGGTCACATACTATGGTTACATAGAGCAGATATGGGAACTTGACTACGGACCTTCCTTTAAGGTCCCTTTGTTCTGGTGCAAATGGTTCAACCTGTTAGGCGTGAAGGTAGACCCGATGTACGGAATGGCAACAGTGGATCAGAAGAATCTTGGGTACGGCAATGATCAATTCGTCCTAGCCAATGATGTGGCTCAGGTTTTCTATGTGAAGGACATGTCTAGCAGACCGAGAAAAACAAAAGATAAGGAAACGAATACATCAGACGATGAGCCAAGGCGCCACATAGTTCTTTCAGGGAAAAGAAACATCGTAGGAGTCGAGGACAAGACAGACATGTCAGAAGATTACATTAAATTTGATGAAATTCCTCCCTTCAAAGTCAAAGATGATCCTAGCATTCAGTTAAATGATGAAGATGTTCCATGGTTACGGCGCAATCAGAAGAAAGGCAAGAAGAAAAATAGAAACGGATCGTCCCTTTAGTACCGGTTGGGGACACCAACCGGGACTAAATGGGTTAGGGTTTCGTTTGGACCAATCAGATAGAATCACACGGATCGTGTGTTTGTTTCAACCGCTTGTGAGTCGTTGGATCCGGGGTGTGTTTCTTTCCAGCTATTGTGAGCCGTTCGATCAGGGCTACGGTGTGTTTCTTTCGAGCTGTTGTGAGCCGTTGGATGAGATGTTTCTTAACCGTTGGATCAAAACCCTAGCTCAACACTTTGTGAGCCAGAGGAACCTATATATAGCCCAGCTTCATTCACCGTTCAGTTCATCTCCCAAATACAAAACATCCGGATTCGCCAGCATACGCCCTGCTGTGCATTTGGTATGCATATATGCACTCAGTATCCACTTCAGGGTTGTATACTGGCGATACCGTTTGTTTTGTTCTACACCCTCCTTTAAGGTTTGATACATCATATACTCAGTTCATCGAGCAAATACAAAACATCCGGATTCGCCATCATACGTTCGGCCGTGCATTTGGTATGCATATATGCACCCAGTAGCCACGGTCGGGGTATGATGGCGATACCGTCTGTTTTGTTCCACACCCCCCTTAAGGTTTGATACATCATATACTCAGTTCATCGAGCAAATACAAACATCCGGATTCGCCGTCATACGTCCAGCCGTGCATTTGGTATGCATATATGCACCCAGTAGCTAGCCACGGTTGGGCTGTATGACGGCGATACCGTTTGTTTTGTTCTACACCCCCCTTTAAGGTTTGATACATCATAATTTCAGTTCATCGAGCAAATACAAAACATCCGGATTCGCCATCATACGTCCAGCCGTGGATTTGGTATGCATATATGCACCCAGTAGCCACGGTTGGGCTGTATGATGGCGATACCGTTTGTTTTGTTCTACACCCCCCTTTGGAAACAGAAAGAAGAAGAAAAAGAAATGTGCGCCCCCCTGTACAGGCCTTTAGGACCGGTTGCCGTTAACAACCGGTGCTAAAGACCCTTTAGCACCGGTTGTTAACCGCAACCGGTGCCAAGAAAGGCAAGAGTAAGATTGTGACGACCGGTTGTCACAGAGCCAGACAGAAGAAGTCACGGTATGGCAGTCACGTATTCAACATCAACCAAGAAAGGCAAGCGTAAGATTGTGACGAAAGGTTGACAGAGGGAAATACTCGCGATATATGTATGTACTTTAAAAGTGAGAACAAAGTACCCAGCGGGCTAGTATACCAATCGCTAAATCAATGTACATGTATGGTATCTCGCTAAATCAATCTATATATATGTATCCACGATATATATGCTCGATGTATCACTTGCGCTCTCACTTGTCGTTGCCTTACTCATTACCCACCCTAACTTACCACAGGCGCATAGACTACAATGCGCCTGGGTAACATTACCGCAGGCGCATAGACAAAATATGCGCCTGGGCTAAGAGCTATACCACAGGCGCATAATGTGTAATGTGTGCCTGGGGTAAGTGATCAGATTACATTAAATTTGATGAAATTCCTCCCTTCAAAGTCAAAGATGATCCTAGCATTCAGTTAAATGATGAAGATGTTCCATGGTTACGGCGCAATCAGAAGAAAGACAAGAAGAAAAATAGAAACGGATCGTCCCTTTAGTACCGGTTGGGGACACCAACCGGGACTAAATGGGTTAGGGTTTCGTTTGGACCAATCAGATAGAATCACACGGATCGTGTGTTTGTTTCAACCGCTTGTGAGTCGTTGGATCCGGGGTGTGTTTCTTTCCAGCTGTTGTGAGCCGTTCGATCAGGGCTACGGTGTGTTTCTTTCGAGCTGTTGTGAGCCGTTGGATGAGATGTTTCTTAACCGTTGGATCAAAACCCTAGCTCAACACTTTGTGAGCCAGAGGACCCTATATATGCACCCAGTAGCCACAGTCGGGCTGTATGATGGCGATACCGTCTGTTTTGTTCCACACCCCCCTTAAGGTTTGATACATCATATACTCAGTGCATTTGTTCTACACCCCCCTTTAACACATCCATCCATGTTATGGTGGCGCGTGGCACGGGAGTTGTGACGCGTGGCCTGGAGGGCGCGGTATAAACTGTCGCGCCTCGAGCGCTTCTTCTCCATCCCTCTGCACCGTCGCGCTTCCACCATGCCTCCGAGGAGGAACAGCACCACCGGTTTCCGCGGTGTCCGAGCACGGCAGAACGGAATGTTCAGCGCAGATATCCGCTCGGGGGACGACCGCATCCCCCTCGGCACCTTTGCAACGGCGGCAGAGGCAGCCCGCGCCTGGGACGCGGCGGCCTGGCGCCTCAACCGCCCGCGGTCGCTGATGAACTTCAACGACTGCCACACAGTCTGGGAAGCGGAGGCCAGGGCGACGAAGCCACAGATCATCACTGCCGCCGACCACCTCCACCTCCGCCACCGCGCGTTTCAGGGCCTAGTCGACGCCAGGTAAGACCGCGTCGTCCGCGAGTATTACCGGAACAACCCGGGGGAGGAGAGCGCCGACGAGGAGCTCTGGCAGACCCGCGCGGCTCAGCGGGCGGAGCGCCGCCTCGAACGCCACCTCGCGTTAGATGCGGCTCAGGAGGCGAGGACGAAGGCGCTGCAAGAGCTTCGTCGGGCCGACCACGCCGGCGAAGTCTGGGCCTCCGACGATCCGAGGTGGGGGCCTATCTCGGACATACCATCATGCACCTCCGATGATGACGAGGAGGTCACCGACGAGTTCGGCGACGATGATGACCCGGAGGAGGTCACCGACGAGTTCCCCGACGACGACGGCGAGGAGTAGTGTTCGTCTGTTTTCTCTTTTTAATAAAAGAATTTGTATTCCGGCGACACTGCGGCAATCGCTAAATCAATCTACATGTATGGTATCTCGCTAAATCAATCTATATATATATATCCACGATATATATGCTCGATGTATCACTTGCGCTCTCACTTTTCCTTGCCTTACTCATAACCCACCCTAACTTACCACAGGCGCATAAACAGCAAAATGCGCCTAGGGTAATTTTACCGCAGGCGCACTGTCAAGAAATGCGCCTGGGATAAGAGCTTTACCGCAGGCGCATGTTGTGTAAAGTGTGCCTGGGGTAAGTGATCACATATACAGAAACAGTAGTTTTCCTGTTTTGTTTTCTTGATGTGTTTTTGTTTGTTTGTTTTGAAATGTGTGTTTGACATAATATAGAAATAGTATAGCTAGGAATTAATATAGAAATAATATCCATTACATAATAATATATACATTACATGATAATATATACATTACATACTAATATATCCATTACATGCATATATCGAACACAAGATGCGGTACACAAACAACATCTATGGATCCGTCGAGTAGATGCGGAACAACTCGTAGGAGACGTATGCATCTATGGCTGCATACTTAATGTTGGTCCAGTCCAGTGGGTTCTTCTCCCACAACCAGTGATTCTTCGAGGGGAAATCAGTCTTCATGGTTTCGTAGCCCTCGTGGATGAAGGCAGTTGCCATGAGAGCCATCCCGGTCTTCGGCCTGTTCATATCAGCAAAATGGATAAGATCCTGAAGATCAATGTAGTGATCTTCAGGTATCACAATACCCAAGCGCATCAACTTCGGACGGTCTTGCGTGTTGTCAACGCTGCAAAAGTCATACCCCTTGTTGACAAGAAAATCAACAAGTGCCGGAGAATGCTTTGAACTACTGCAACAACAAAAATTTGATACGTGTACGTGTTAGATATATTGCAACACATGTATTCTTCACATGCAACAAACAAATCGAAGATGCAAGATTGTACGTGTGCGTTACCTTGACCATTGGAAGACCGAAACGGCCTCCTTGAATGCAATCTGGATGACTGCAATATTCCGTTGATCCGCCGTATACTCTAAATCAAGCCCGAAAAACCGGTGTTCTTCGGGAGAGGAGAAATACAGATCGGTCAAATACCCAAGAGCACCGGGGAGCTCCTCGCAATTGTTGGTGTAGAACACGTCGAGACTTTTGCCGCATGGTGTGGCCACATCATATCTCTTAGAAACTTCAGCCATGGTGCTTAGTGGAGGAAGATCAAGAGAGGAAGAAGAAAAGACAGAGGAAGAAGAGAAGAAACAGAGACTCACGATCGGGCCGGTGCGCACTGTAGCAATAAAACCGCCGCGCGCGGGAGGCGAGCAGTTTGTATTAAGACCTTTAGCACCGGTTGCTAACACAAACCGGTGCTAAAGGCCTGTACAGGGCGCGCAGTCTGGGTGTGGCCCCAACTACAGGCCTTTAGCACCGGTTTGTGTTAGCGACCGGTGCTAAAGACCCTTTCGCACCGGTTGTTGACACAAACCGGTGCTAAAGGCCTGTAGTGGGGATATATCTCTAGGACTTCTGAAAATTTGGCTCATTTCCTTTCGCGCGTCTTCTCCTATACCACGTACGGCGAAGCCCTGCTCCGGCCGCGCCTCCGTCCGCCTCGTCACCGTCCGCCTCGCCTCCGTCCGCCGCGCCTCCGTCGGCCTCGCCTCCGTCCGCCGCGCCTCCGTCCGCTCTCTGTCTCCGTCGCCGTCGATCCCCCGCGCGGCCCCGCGTCCGTCGCGCCTCCGCGGTCGCCGTCCGCCTCCGTCGCGCCTCCGTCTCGCCTCCGCCTCCGCCGCCCCGCCTCTCGCCCCTCGATCGCCGTCGCCCCGTCGCCGGCCTAGCTAGGTAAGTTTTATTTCGGTTTTTTTCAATTTTGTTTTAGTGTTAGAATTTTTAGAGTTAGTGTTAGTGTTTAGTGTTAGAAATTTTTAGAGTTAGTGTTAGATTGTTTTTAGAGTTAGTGTTAGTGTTAGAAATTTTTAGATTTAGTGTTAGATTTTTTTTAGAGTTATTAGTGTTAGTGTTAGAATTTAGTGTTAGAAATTTTTAGAGTTAGTGTTAGATTTTTTTAGTGATTTATTTTGTTTTTACAATTTTGTTTAGTGTTAGAATTTTTGTGTTAGAATGTTGTGTTAGAAAATTTCACTAAGTTAGTGTTAGAAAATTTCAGAAAGTTAGGATATATAATTTCAGTAAGTTACCATATTGTTCCTGTTTAACTTTCATCTTATTTCTGTTATATTTCTCAATTTACTATTTTTTACTAAGTTAGAAACACTAAGGTATTTTACTTAATTATGGAATATTTACTTAGTCCGGGCAGGTTTTTAGTTCATGTCTTTGTTGGACCCGCCGGGGGATGTCCGAGACTGGGCCCCGCCAGGCTGGCACTGGGAGCTCCTTAGTACCGGGGCACGCGGCTTGGTGAGAAATCCGGGTGACGTGGTCGACCCGGATATTCTTTGGTGGCCATCGCGTGGGCCACGCTCGGTGCGGAGAGAGCCGGCCCCTGAGGAGGTGGTACAACAGCGTATCAGGGAGGAGGACGAGCACGTCCGTCGCTACATGTACTTGCTCGATAGCCAGTATAGCAGCAGTTGGTCGATTATTCGGAGGGTTCCTTACCACGTGAGCTATGACCCTATGAGGGTTCCTTATCTATGGATGCGTTGCACCCGTGACTCAACACCCCGCGGCTTAGGACCCGGTCGGAGTTAATTATTTTGAGAGATGTCACGAGACTATGTATAAGTGATATTATTCGATCGTGATGTATTAGGGTTTAAAAAATTAACCCGAGCTATGTAACTCTTGGTGTGTCCAGAACTATTATTTCATTAATATGTCCAGAACTATTATTTTATTACTGTCCGATGAAATAATTTCGCTAAGTGTTCTTCATTTTATAAATTTTACTAGCAGGTGTTGAGCTATGGATCCCCAATAACCTGCACATGATCAGCACGCCGATCAGCTCGCGGGAATGGGTGAGGCGGAGAAGGAAAGATACGTGTGCGAGATGATTTTTGATAATGCAACGGCCATATATCGTGATGACGACGATGGACAGGCGTTTAGCAATCAATTTTTGAACGACTCCGGTGACGGAGATCAGAATATAGAAGATGTAGTAGATGATGACGACAACGTCGAGGATGAAGAAGTGCCCTCTAGAACAAACTCTGCGAATGTATATCTCAAGTCACTGTTCACGCAACAATTAATTTGTATTGCACTTACTAACGAATCATTATTTTCCCATTTAGGCGCCCTCTGGAACAGCTAGCGCAAGTACTGAGACAAAGTCGAAACGAGGCCGCAAGGGATACCGCAAGCTTCCCGATCGATACAGTTGCTGCTGATGGCAAACCACTGCAGCCCCCAGAAACTTATCGCAAATTCGTAAATCAGTGCGGAGTTATTTAAGAGACATGGTCCCGATCAACAAAATAGAATGGAATAAGCCGAAGACCGGGGCCAACGTTGGAGCTAGTTATGTCGATGAAAGATTGAAAAAAATTCTTTGCGAGACGCTATGGCTAAATTCAGCGTAGCGAGCGATAAGAAGAAGAAAGTCGAGAAGTGGCTTTGAAGAAGATGGCCACACACAATTCCAGAGGTGGAAGAAAGAACTGTGGAAGAAATATAAGGACGAAGATCCAGTTTTCACTGGGAACCTAGTGAAGATAAGAGACGCTTGGGATGATTTTAAGGCGTACAAGAAATCGGGTGTCTTTGCATCCCGATCGGCCACAAATTCGGAGAATGCGAAGAAGAAGCAATATCACCATATTTTGGGGTCAGGTGGCTACAAGACTGCCCTGCCTAGGTGGCGAAGCTATGAAAATGCGCTTGTGAAAAGAGGTATCATTCCACAGACACACGACTGGCCAGATAGGTCCAAGTTCTGGTTGTTCGCGCATGGGGCAACGTTGGACGCTGAGACTGGGATGATTGTTGCTCAGGGACCATGGTCGGAGAAAATAACAAAAGTCGTAGCACAGCTAGAGAAGGCAATAGAAGCTGTTCGAAAAGGAATTTTTGTTCCCGATAGAGAGAACGACGAGCTGACGAGGGCACTCGGGAACCCCGAAAAGTGGGGACGAACACGAGGCTTTGGAGCGGATACCCCGTGGAGCCAAGGGTTTGCAGCGGACATTGCCACTTACAGAAGCCATGATAGAAGCAAGAAAAAGGCGAGTGAATAGATATCGACATTAGAACAAAAGGTGGATTTTCTCTTGAAGAAAGGGGGACACCCTTTACCTGACACTGAAGAGGAGGTAGAACATCGTCCTGCTTCTGATCAGCTGCAAATAGAAGACGATCATGTCGTCCCATCTCAGCATAGAAGCAGCGTGGGTTCCACGCACCTGCAGCTGGAAGACGGTCGTGCAGTCGAACCGTCGGCGCCTCACTACCCCGTGGATGATATCACGGAGAAGACAAACTGTGAGATACATATGCCAATGGGGAACATATCCTTCAGGGTGGCGTCAGGCTATGCTTTACCGAATCAACCTGGAGCAACCTACCATGGTGGTCAGATTCCAGCATCCCATGCTCGTGTCGGGTTGTCAACAATTACGCCGGGATGCCATTCAATTGAGCTCAGTATTCCTGGAGGTGAAGGCGAGAAGACACTGGGAGAAATGGAGCTTGGTATCATCTTGTGGAATAAGAAACACATCGTGTTCCCTAACTCGGCGCCAAGGCCACCGACTCCTCCAGGTACAAATGCACCATATACCTCCATCAATTACTGAATGTTGCACCACATGTAAGCTTATTTTTAATAGTTTTTTCACTTTCGTACAGAGAATGCATGACCTCCAAGTCCACCCCTCAACGAACCTCCAAGTCCACCCCACAACGAAGATTGGCCGGAGCCCGAGGCCGAGGGTCCATCGCCCGTGCACTCCCGTGAGCCGACGGATGCGCCCACAACGGGTACGACAAAGCGGAAGCTGCAGTTCAGAAGAAACGGGACTCCTCCCAAGAAGAGACCAAGGAAATCCAAGAAAGTCGAGAGTCCCCCGAAGTTACCAGGCTTGATGACTCAGGAGGAACTAACCAATGCAGTGAAAGCCAAAACCAGCGCATGGTTCGCACGGTTTCCCCTGAAGGCCCCTCCAGACACCTCGAAGGAAACTCTGAAGGACATCCCAAAGTGGAAAATTGAGCGGACCATCGACAACTTATATTATCCGCAACCGCCGCCACCGCCGCCCCTTTCAGACTATGAACGGTACATTGAAAAGAAGCACGCCGCACAGATGAAGCAGGCGGAGGAGATGAAGCAGGCGGAGCACCCGAAATGCGGGAAACAAGTTCCCCAGCTCGGACAACAAGAAGCACGGTCAGTTGCCCCGCTCAAGGTGTTATCTGACCAGGCTTCAGTGTCCGGTCCACGCATGGGCGACGCGGGTTACGCTATTGCTGATGTGGTATATACATACAAGCGCGGGCACCCTCTGGTCGAAAATCCTAGTGCTCTAACAACCCAACTACGGAATTTACATGATTGGTACTTGGAGGCCGCAAGGAAGCAGAGAGATTGTATCATGGCGACAATTCAGGATGAACACTACTTCGGAGATTACGGTGTCGAGCTTGGGTTCGATGATTATTTCTTCCAGATGTACAATCAACGTGCCCTCGACAAGTCTATCCTCAGCTGCTACTGTTTGTAAGTGATTTAATTGTGTAATTTAATTATTTAGTTAAGCTCGCGTTCATTTCCCGTATAATTATCACTCACGACATTCTTTTTGTACGCTACTATGCAGAATGAAGATTCGTGAATGCAGGCTGGCAGGAATCTGGGACTTTGGGTTCATTGACCCGTATTCGTATCATCAAAACACAGTAGAAAAGTTCAACAAGGATACACCGGATGATTTGCTAAGGTTTTTGAAGCGACAAAGTACCAAAAAAGAAATACTTTGGCCCTATGGATTCAAGTGAGTGTTACTGTCTTGTAGACATTCCATTTTGCTTACCTGATGTTAAGTGTAATTGATGAGTATGCATGACTGCGTGTGTGCACGTGCGCAGCGGCCACGTTATATTGTTCATCATTAGAATCGATAAAGGACAAGTTGAAGTCTGGGACTCGTTAACCTGGGGCCCTGACACATGGAAGAGCGCGCGTCAGATGCTTCAAAAGTATATATATATCGGCCTCTTTCGTTCATCGGCCTCTTTTTCGTTCATTCCCTGATATCAAGTAAGTAATAATTAACTCTTCTATTCATTTTTCTTTTGTCGCCCAGGGTTTGGCAAATGTTCATCAAGGAAGAACCCGGTACATGGACAGACAAGCTCAACTTTCAGATTAACAAAGTAAGTAGTACTACGTACCCTGATTTAAATACCATTACCATTCTCTTGATTATTATTAATTTGACTGAATTATGTTTCTCGTATATAGAAAGTCCCGCAACAACCACAGGGAACTGATTATTGTGGATACTACGTTTGCGAGTTCATTCACAGGACGATCAATGAGAAATCCCGTACTACCAGAACTCTAGAGGTACGTAACCGGATCTTCACAACTTTATTTATGTTGCCATTAATTATGTTTAGTTTTGTTCATAACTTAATTGTTTTCATCTACTTCTTTCAAGATGGCACGAAAGCGGGCGCAGCTCAAACCAATCGACCGTTGCAAGGCTATTGCAGAGGAATTGGCAGGATTTCTTCTCACGCAAGTCATAGCAGAAGACGGAGAATTTTTCCATCCTATGAACCAATTATAGCCAGCTCCCTTCTCTATGCAAGTATACAACTATTCAAAACGAACTTCAGATTATGTAATTCTCGGTCGATTACTTCGTGTTACATGTATATATGTATGTACTACTATTTGGTGCATCAACATTTAACCGCAAACAGAAACGGAAACACGTAAACGGAAACCCTGAAAATACGGAACACGCCCTAAACCCTAAACCCTAAATACGGAATTGGAAACCCTGAAAAGAAAAGAAAAAAAAAGAGAAAAACAAAAACTTTAGGACCGGTTGGTGTTACCAACCGGTTCTAAAGGTCCTCCGCCTGCGCGCTCTCTTCGGCGCCCACGTGGAGGCCTTTAGAACCGGTTGGTGACTGACCGGTTCTAAAGGTGGGGGGCTTTAGTCCCGGATACGTAGCACCGGTTTTGTATCCGAGTCCAAAGACCCTTACAAACCGGTGCTACTGGCCTGTTCTCCACCAGTGATTAAACAAGAATCAAACATTCTAGGGAGTTTTTCATACTTGGGATGTTACAAAACGCCCCCCCATGAAGGAATTGCGCCCCGAGATTCCTACTGAGAAGAGAAAAGGTCCGGATACTTCTTGCGAATATCCTCTTCGGTCTCCCACGTTGCCTCTTTATCGGAATGATGAGACCACTGCACTTTTAAGAACTTGGTGCTCTTGTTGCGAGTCTTACGCTCGGTCTCATCGAGAATTCGAACAGGGTGCTCCTCATAAGAGAGATCTTCTTGCAGTTCAATGCAATCATGATCAACTGCACGATCTGGATCTTTGAAACACCTCTTGAGCTGTGACACGTGAAACACATCGTGCACCTTGGATAGTTTTTCTGTAAGTTCAAGACGATAGGAATTTTCTGCACGCCTTGAGAGAATGTTGAAAGGACCAATGTATCTTGGTGCCAGCTTTCCTTTCACACCAAAACGATGAGTGCCTCTGAGGGGAGTTACACGGAGATATGCTTTGTCACCAGGTGCATAGATCATATCCCTGTGCTTGCTGTCATAGTAGCTTTTCTGACGAGACTGAGCAATCTTGAGATTGTCATGAATGATGCGAACTTTCTCTTCGGCTTCCTTAACAATGTCAGGGCCTAAGAGTGAACGTTCACCAGCTCCAGACCAATTGATTGGACTCCTGCATCTGCGGCCATAGAGAGCTTCAAATGGTGCCATGCATAGGCTTGCCTGGAAGCTGTTGTTGTAGGAGAATTCAGCATATGGAAGGCACTCCTCCCATTTCATGCCAAAGGAGAGACCACATGCTCTGAGCATATCCTCGAGAATCTGATTGACTCTTTCGACTTGCCCTTGAGACTGAGGATGATAGGCTGTGCTGAACAGAAGTTTGGTGCCCAATGCTTCTTGAAAGATTTTCCAGAAATGAGAAGTGAATATGCTTCCACGATCTGAGCTTATTTCCAATGGAACACCATGAAGAGGAACAATCTTTGCTGTGTATAGCTCTGCTAACTGGCTAGCTGAGATTGTTTCTTTGACAGCAAAGAAGTGAGCTACTTTAGTGAGACGATCAATGACAACGAAGATTGCATTGTTGCCCTTCTTGGACTTTGGGAAACCAGTGACGAAGTCCATTTCAATCATGTCCCACTTCCACTCAGGGATTTTGAGAGGTTGGAGAAGACCGGCTGTTTTATGATGAACTGCCTTAACACGTTGACAAACGTCGCATTCAGAAACGTATTGAGCAATTTCACGTTTCATGCTAGGCCACCAATACAGTGTCTTGAGATCCTGGTACATCTTTGTACTTCCAGGGTGTATGGAAAGAGGAGTTTCATGATCCTCCTTGAGAATGATATCTTTGAGACTTTGAACTTGAGGAACTGCAATGCGTCCTTCGAAGAACACAATTCCCTTGTCATCAATTGAGAAGGACTTAAATTTATCCTTGCCTTCTTTGATGTGCTCTACCATCTTCTTGATTTCAGCATCACAAAGTTGTTCAGAACGAATCTTGTCCTCGAGAGTTGGACTGGCTGTCAAGCTTGCAAGATAGCCTTGAGGAACAAGACCAAGGTTCAGCTTCTGGAATTCTTCATGAAGAGGAGGTTGGCTTTCCATGATCATGAGATTATTGCAATATGACTTGCGACTGAGAGCATCGGCCATAACATTAGCCTTGCCTGGAGTGTAAGAAATGGTAAGATCAAAGTCTTTAATCTTTTCAATCCATCTCCTTTGCCTGAGGTTTAGATCTGGTTGAGTGAAGATGTATTTCAGACTCTTATGATCGGAAAAGATTTCAGTGCGGTTACCCAACAAGTATTGCCTCCATTTCTTGAGGGCAAACACAACTGCTGCAAGTTCAAGGTCATGTGTGGGATAATTGAGCTCATGTGCGTTCAACTGACGTGAAGCATAAGCCACAACTTGACGTTCTTGCATAAGAACTGCTCCTAGACCTTGGAGAGAAGCATCACAGAAAATCTGGAAAGGTTTGGTAGTATCTGGGCCAACCAGAACTGGTGTAGAAGTGAGTTTAGTCTTCAGGAGATTGAAACTTTCATCACATTGTGGAGACCAAACGAACTTCTTGTCCTTCTTTGTGAGATCAGTGAGAGGTTTGGCAATCTTGGAGAAGTTTTGGACGAAACGACGACAATAGCTAGCCAAGCCAAGAAAACTTCTTACTTGCTTCACCGTCTTAGGAGGTTTCCAATCAACAATTGCCTTAACCTTTTCTGGGTCAATGGCTATTCCCTTGGAAGAGATGATATGACCAAGGTAAGCAACTTCTGAAATCAAGAACTCACATTTGGAGAACTTGGCATACAGACGATGCTCGCTAAGCTTCATGAGAGTGAGACGAAGATGTTCTTCATGCTCTTCCTCGGAGTTTGAGTAGACAAGAATGTCATCAAGATATACCACAACGAACCTGTCGAGGTATTCATGGAAGACAGAATTCATGAGTCGAGAAAAGGTCGCCGGTGCATTGGTGAGACCGAAGGACATGACGGTGTATTCATATAGACCGTAGCGAGTGGTGAAGGCTGTCTTTGGAATATCTTCCTTTCTGATCTTTATTTGATGGTAACCCATCCTCAAGTCCAACTTGGAGAATATTGAGGCTCTAGCAAGTTGATCAAAAAGATCATCGATACGAGGAATTGGATACTTGTTTTTGATGGTTTTCTCGTTAAGAGGACGATAGTCAACAACGAGTCTCTTTGTTTGATCCTTCTTCGCAACGAACAGAGCTGGGCAACCCCAAGCCGAGGAACTAGGTGGAATGTAACCTTTCTCCATGTACATATCGATTTGCTCCTTCAACAACTTCAGTTCAGGAGGAGCTATCTTGTATGGATGCTTAGAGATTGGAGCAGTACCTGGTTCAAGTTCGATCACGAACTCAACTGCTCTGTCCGGAGGCATCCCTGGCAATTCTTCTGGAAAGACGTCAGGGAATTCGCAAACCACCGGAACATTTTCAAGTAGAGGTAGAGGTTTTGCATCGAGGTTGTATAGCTGAATGGAACTTGATTCATGTGGAGAATAGACTATCTGACCAGAATGGTGGAACAGAGTTATTGACTTTTGAGCACAGTCTATTCTAGCTTTATTGGCCTTCAACCAATCCATGCCAAGAATGACATCAATGTCAGAATTGCCAAGCAGTATGAGAGAAGCAAGGAATATGTGGCCTCCAATTAGAATCTGATTCTCGTGACTGATCTTGGAAGTTTGCATAGTTGCTCCAGGGGAGTTTACTACTAGCGGGGAACCCAAACCAATAAAGGGGAGCTTAACTGCTGTCGCAAAGATCTTTGACACGAAAGAATGTGATGCTCCGGTATCAAACAACACTTTAGCTGGGTTAGAGTTTACGGGAAAAGTACCGAGAACGACGTCAGCAGCTTCCTCAGCTTTGTCGATCTTGACGTGATTCACCCTTGCGGTCCTCCCGACAGGCCTGTTGTTGGAGTTGAAAGCCTTATGCGGGGGAGCGCGCACCATTGCCTGGTTGGTGTTGGGGCGAGGTGGTGGTGGAGGTAGCTGCCTCTGAGTGCACTTGTCGGTGTAGTGTCCCGTCTGCTTGCACTTGAAGCAAGTGACGACACGAGGAGGATCTGGCCTTGGCTGCCCCATTGAAACCCTCTGACCATGCATCTGAGCTGGGTTGGGTGGGCGGGGAGCGAAGCCTGGAGAAGCTTGGGCATATGGAGCCCGAGTGACAGCACCATTTGGCACCGAGATGCGGCGCTTCTGCGTAGGGGTGGTCATGTTGGAGGAGGAACCACCCTCACGCGAGTGCTTGCGAGACTCCTCGAACGCCTTGCGCCCATTTTCTTCATTGAGCGTGGTGTTAACGAGCTCCTTGAAGTCTTTGGTCTTGACATTGGTGAGGGCATACTTGAGCTCCGGGTTAAAACCTCTGCGGAACCTTGCCATCTTCTTAGCTTCGGTGGACACCTCATCTCCAGCGTACCGAGCGAGGCGATTGAACTCACTCTGATAGCTGATGACGTCCAGCTTGCCTTGCTTGAGAGAGCAAAACTCTTCACGCATTCTTTCCATGAGACCATCTGGAATGTGGTGCTCCAGGAAGGCTTCCTTGAAACAGCCCCAGGTGATTGGCATGCCAGCTCTCATGGCCTGGTAGTTTTCCCACCAAGAAGTTGCCTGACCCTTCAGCAGATAGGAGGCATACTTGACCTTGTCTTCCTCAGCTACGTGTGCAATCTCCAGAGCCCTGGCTATCTCACGGATCCAGTCATCAGCGTCTAGAGGCTCGCGTGTTTCCACGAAAGCTCTTGGGCCCAGACTAAGGAACTCCTTGATGCTGACCCGTGGAGTCGTCTGGTTGATGTGCTGATTAGCCTGAAACTGGGCCATCTGCGTCATGACTTGAGTCATCTGAGTCAACAGCTCCGCGATTGGCGGTGGTTCAGGCGGGTTGTTCCTTGTTGGCGGCATCCTGAATGGAAATGCATTTTAGCACAACAACAGAAAAGGATAGACTTGGCAACCGAAAGAGATTATTCCGACGCATGAATAGATAACCAACAGGTACATCATCACAGGTTCAAATACATCAGAATATCCAACACACCATAAATGGTTCGAATGCCAAAGGATAACTAAACATAGCTAGGAATGGATACATCGGTACTCCCATGCTCATCACGCAGGACGGCGGCTAGGAGTACGGCGAGAGGTACGGTGAGGAGCACGCTCACGAAAGTAGGTAGAACGACGATCCACGTAGATCGGAAGTGCTCTGAGAGCGACTCTAGGTGTGGTGAAGTACATAGCGTCGTCTCCCTGTGCTCCAAAGCGAGGAATCCCAGTGTAACCAGCACCGAGGTTAAGGAGTGGACCTCTGATCGGCTCGTAACCTCCAGCATCTGGCAGACGATGTCCAACTGGCTGATCGAAACGTGCAAAGCGCTCGTCTCCAACAAAGTCTGTGGTGTAAGTCGCCAGACGGGTCAAAGCAAGGTAGAGCTGCTCTCTGACTGAAGCCAACTCCTGAGACAGTGTGGTGGCAACTGCGTCACTGTGCCTCACAAACTGAGCGGTGGTGTGCAACCTGGAACTATCATGCTCGTAGACATCCAAGTTGTCGTGGAGAGTGAAATGAGCTCCCTCCGAAGTGATGTAACCACGGGGGATGTGGCGATAGATAGAATCGTCAAATCCCCAGTAGTCAGCACGAAGGACGGTGAGACTCACATAAGCTGCCTGCTGCACAGCCATATCCACTGTGGAACCCACTGCCTCGTAGCGGTGAACTACGCTCCTGCCATCATCTGACAGAATGTAGACGATAGCCTGGTAGTAGGTCTAGTCAAACTCTCGCTGCTGCTCGTAGACCTGGTACTCTGGTGCCCAATAGAACCCCAGATAAGTGACCATGTCTCTCAGCATCTCCGGATAACCGGCAGTGCTCTCGCAACGAGTCATATGAACCACCTGCGGGTAGAACCTGAGATCCATCTGGAGATGATTTGGGAAGTTTTGATTAGACGCCGGTAGAAGAACTGAAATGGAAAGCAACAATAAGGTTTCAACGGACGAAAAAGATGTTGAGAAGAACAGGATATCGAAGCAACATTCGAGAAACACGAGACCAAAACTCCTGAGGTACTACGGAAAACCCATCCGGGCTTCTAAAGGATCAATATCTACTACTTAAGGAATAGAGGATCTGCTTCCGGGGCTTACACGCCTCCGTTCCCAATCGTGAGTAGGCAACATGATAAATCATGTCACAACCACCTCCATTCCTATGGTCTAGTAGATATAACTATCCTAGAGAAACCAGGATACGTGAAAACCTAACTTGAAAGTTTAGATGAGAAGGGAAACAACGTTGCACTTCCTTACCAGAAAAGGGAGGGTGGGTGGGGAAAGAAGAAAAAGAACAAAATTCCTACTCTCACGTTTCATTTTTCCTATATAGCTACAAAATAGTTTCTAGACTCAACTGCGACCAGTAAAAGGGATCCTACAGGCAGACAGGCTCTGATACCATTTGTCGCACCCTGACTTCTATAGGATACTCACCGGGCCGAACTGAATAGTAGATGATTGGATTACGGGGCCTATCTGCGCCTGCATCCTCTTACGAGTAGGCCAACACTTAAGTGTGACAACCAATCTCTACTATCCACCATCGATGTAAACTATCCCATAGAGATCAGGATACTACCATTGACGTACTTCATACCATACACACATGGTACGTCAACGGCGTTAAACGAAATGATAGCACAACATATCTCTAAGACACAAAAGATGGAAATAAGTTGCAAATAGCTCTCATTAGAGCAGAGATAGCAAATACAATCATCCAGAGGACACATGTCCCAACATAACATCATTACAACACAGCGGAAGCATTCAAAAGGTCTGAGTACAGACAAATCCAAATAGGCCTAAGAGGCCGGGAATGAAAGGAAAACGGAGCCCATCCACGAAGTCTCGGATCCTGCCCGGGTCCGCTATCTACTCGTCAACAGCCTCGTCGTACTCCACGTAGTAGCCACCATGGGGATCCTCGTAATCGTAGTCTGCGGAAACCACAGCCCCAAAGGGGTCAGTACAGACAAGTACTGGCAAGCAAGACTCACAAGATACCAAAATGTAACCCGTCAACACCAAGCATAGATGCTTTGGGTTCAACGGAGGAAATAGGTGATATGAAAGATGCTGCAGCGGGCTGCTCTAACCAACTACAGAGACTTGCTACAACTTCCGGCTAACAGAAAGAAGATAAGATAGCGTATCGTAACCAACTATAACTAACTCCAAACAAACCCATCCTGGATCTCGCCCCTTATCCAAAGAAGCAATCCGAGGATAACTCACACAGTTGGATTAAAGATGGATCAGGTTGTTGTGTCAATAAGCCTATTACTAGTCAAGTTATCGTTAGTTAGGTGTAAGTTGTTCTGAGTACTTGTTAGCCAGTACTTTCACCAAGTCAACCATAACCGCGGAAAACACGGCTTCTCGAGAAGATTTAACCCTGCAGGGGTGCACCAATTTGGCCGTACACGTAAGAATATCCCGCCAGACGGGAATCAAACCCACCAAGCGAGGCACTCAACACAACTCAACTCTTCTTCGCATCAAGTCCAAAGAACCACGTGCTGTGCGTGCGCGGCTAATCGAGACCCCACGAAGAAAAGGGGGACCCTCATAGAACTGGAAGACCACGCCGCCCTAAATGCCGACTACAAAAGTTCCACCCTGGCCTCGGGTTCGTACCTGCATATGCGTGCATCAAATGGAAAGCCCAAACTAAGTGTGGCGATTTGGACGAGATGCGAATCGAATCAAATTGAGGGGGGCGCCCATACACGCTTCCCACATGCGGTTAGGGCGCTCATCATGGATCAGTAGACAAGACCCTTTTCCTAATTAGGGTCGACACTAGCAGGCCTCAAAACCACGCCGGGCCTCCTGCCGGTGCCTTATCATCAAATTATTAATACCCAAACATTAACAGGTTGATTGATTAACATCGAGCCCCAGAACATAGTAAAATCTGATAACAGAAAGTAACGGACAGCAGACTCGAGCAAAACAACCCTAAGCATGCTAGAAAGACACGGGCTCAAACATCGGGGTTATAGGAGTGGAGGTGAGGCAATATCAGGGTTAAGGGATACATGTGATGGGTTCGGAACACAAGCAACGATACATAGGCTAGCAGAATAGACAATGGAAAGTATCGTATCCAGTGGAAAGGAACACATTGGTTCATGTGAGTGAATACTTGCCTGCAAGCTCAGCAGCCTGGTACTGAGCTAACTCCTCTGAAGTAGTATCGTAAACCTCGTCTGTCTCAACGTCGTCGTCTATTCGAGAAGAAGCAAACAAACAACGCAAAGAGACAAACAATCAATAACATTGCATAATGCACAAACATGGGATGATGCATGACAATTTAATTGATGCATCAAAATAAACTAGTTGACATGGTAACATGTTTAAATGGCCCCATATGCAATTTGGATTGCATATGGAAAAGGCCCATGAATTAAGGTGGAAATAAATGATCTACAAATAATTACCATGTGCAAGTTGATTAGCATGATGCATGCATGATGAAAACAATAAGAGAACAACAATAGATGCAAGTAGAAATGAAATTTACCAAGTTTGGAAATTTGTTTATTAAGTTATGAAAAATGTGCTTCTTAAAGGTGTCATACAAGCATTTGTTGTTTTCATCAAGTTTAATTGAATTTAATTCAAGTATGAATACTATTTGAATTTTATTTGTCCAAAACATTAAATAACATTCATATTTGAAAAGATTATGTTTTTCTGGTTTGAAAACATATTTTATATGTTCAAAAATAATTTAAATTGACCAAGTTAGGAATTTAGCAATATTAAATGATTTAAACAAGGTTTAAATTATTTAAGCAATTTTAATTATTCAAAACATGAAACAAAATTTATATTTGGAAAGATGGTTCAAAATAGCATTTAAAACATATTTTATTTGTGTTATGATTTAAGTTTGAATTAGTTATGAAATTAACCAAATTTAAAATGATTTGTTTGAATTTGAAATTTGAATTCATTTGAATTATTCAAAACAGAATACAAATGTTTTAAACATGTAGAGAATTTAATTTGGTTCAGGATACATATTTTATTTATATTATTTGGAGTTGAAATTTAAAAGTTATTGGTATTTTTAAACCAGGGACTATTTTGTAATTCGCAGGGACTTATCTTTAAAAGGAAAAACTGGGGCAGAACGTTTTACACCGGCAGTGACCTAGGATAGGCCACTGCCAGTGGGCCCTGGCCACGTTGGCAGCGCGTGGAGGCACGCGTGGCCACCACTGCCTATGGCAGGTGGCCCCTGCCTGCCAGCGTGGCTAGCAAAAATGTGGGGGATTAAATCCGACCGCGGGGACTCGAACCCTGGCCACGGCGTGCGCGTGCAGTGGTGCGTTACCTCTGCAGTACTGAACGTGTCGTGACAGTAGCTAGGTGCGCGAGAGGTTAAGGTTCAGGTACGGGATTTGGTTAACTGAAACTGAATTTCGGCTATCTGAACTTCGACAGAGGGGCAGAGCCCGCCGGCGGTGAACGGCTGCTGCTCGCGGTTGCTACTGACGCTGTGCTCGTGTGCGTAGGAGGTGGGTGGCCGTGTGAGCTCGCCACGGTTGCAGAGAGGGGAGGTGAAGGTGATGCTCACCTCCGGTGGAGGCGTAGCAGAGGCTCGGTGGCGAGGTTATCAGACGACGGCGGCGAGAGCTCGTACAGCGGCGTCGACGTAGTTGTTCCTTGGCGTCGTGTAGGTGTCGAAGAGGGAGGGAACGTCGAGGGGGTTCGATCCCAGCATTCAGCTTGCGCAGAGGTCCATCCCAGCGCCGGCGATCGCCGGTGATTCAGACACGGTTGCGGTGGCGGTGAGTTACAGAGAGGAAATCGCCGGGCGGAGAGAGAGGAAAACGACGGCGGCGAGAGAGGGAGAGGGTGGATTAGCGTTAGGGCACCGAGGGGGGAGGGGGCTCTGGCTATATGGAGAGGAGGGAGTCACCACGGCCGTCCCATCACGACGGCGTCGACGTGGACTCGCTCGATTCTCTGCCGTACAGGTAGAAGAAGGAGCGAAGAGGTATGTTGGGTCGGTGGGCTGGTGGGCTGGGCCTGCTGCCCACTGGCCTGCCCTTCCCTCAGCGTTTTGTTTTATTATTATTATTTTTTTTTGCAGATTTGAATAAGGAAGAAAAGAAAAGGTTTTAGTAGTTAGAAAAATTAGGAAAATTTTGTAACAATCACTTATTGTAACAGCAACATTGTGCAGGCTTTGGTTTTCAAAATATTTCAAATATGTTGCTGTTTGAAATTTGTTTGAAATTTGATTGAATTTAACATTAATTGAATAATTGAACTTAAGCAACTTAAAAGTTTTTAAATTCAAGTTTATTTGAAACAAATGATTGATTTGTTTTGTACTTTTCAATAAACTTCAAAATGGTTGCTGTATTGGAATTTTAATTGAATTTGAATGCAAATTGAATTAAGTGGATTATTAAAAAGAACCATTTGATAGTTTGAACTTTATAGTTTAAAGGAAACAAATGGTTGTTTTTATTTGAACTTTTTATTTGGAAGAATGTAACAGAGCAAGTATGAAACAAGTATTTGAATTTGGTTTGAAAATTCAAATAGAAAACAAGGGAAAACAAATGCAAACAAATGCAATGATTAAGATGCCATGATGCAAAACAATAATTAAACAAGAATCAAACATTCTAGGGAGTTTTTCATACTTGGGATGTTACACCGCCCTAGAGGAAAGAAGCGATAAACTAGACACAATCCATACTCACATTGTACTTTTGTATACTTCAGGCTTTAGCCCTGATTTAGTGAAAGGCAGGAGTATGACGTCGCCACAGTTGCGGCGTACCGAGCCTCGGTAAATCTGAGTTATTTCTCACCAGGAACTTCCTTACGTTCTACCCCACATTTCTACGTCCCTCCGGCTTATGGCACCCCCTGACATGATCCATACTACGAACACAAGACACGACCCATCTTTTCTCTCAGAGAGGCTCTACCTAGAGCTCTCTACCTCCTCTCTAGAGGGTTTTCCCCTCAAGAGGAAACATCCCATGTTCCGGTGACGCACGTAGGCATGCGCACCAACGAGAGCATGACAGTGCCGTAGAGCACCTTTGGCAGGAATTGCCATTCTCGTGTATAAAGCATGGGCAACAGCTGCCCTCGCTAGAGTGCCACCTAAAGCTTTCCCATTTGGTGAAAGAAATACCAAGCCGGCGCAACAAGACGGAGGAAATGTCACCGGGAGCCCCTACCGCCCCGCCATGGATAGTGGCGCTATCTCCCGCCAACCAAGACCGTGGAAGATGAAGAAGCACGCACCAAACATTACCCGCCGCTGTTGGTACTGTTTTCCGCCGAAGATGAGCGGGAAAGAGGGTAGGAGCGGGTACTTAAGGGGCTCCTTTTCCCCTATAGAAGGGGACGGACAGAAGGATAGCTCATTCGCTTCCTTGCCCCCCTAGTCGAACCTCGAGCAAAAGCTCACATCTTGCACTTTAATCAAACACGGTGCAATCCATCAGACAAGTAAGAGTAGGGTTTTACACCGCACGGTGGCCTGAACCTGGTTAAACTCCCCTCTGAAAGATCATCTTCCATTTTTATAATTGATGACTACAAAATTTAAGGACTAATCATTGTTTAATTATATGTAAGGTCCATTTGCATCCCTCGTGTAGTGCCCCATATTCCCTAAATTATCCATAGGAGCATTGCAACGATTTTCCGAAGGTAGAGAGCTCAAAAGGCCAAGTCTGGGAAGTGGTTTCCTATGTGGCGGTAGTACCGGTGAAATCACCGGTAGTATCGCTCTCGGGCACTTCCCAGCACAACTCTAGGAGGGGCATCTGGTGGTGGTACCTCCGCCAAAATACCATTCAGTTGGAACATCGCGAAGGCTACGATGGAACCCACCGGTAGTACCGGTGGGCGGAACCTCCGGTGTTCCCACCGGTACTTCCGCTTCTTCGGAAGGCTCTTAGCGAGCACACTGCCACCGGTGGTGGATCCGCTAATTAGGTGCTCTGTTGGCAAATCGCGGAGGCCAAGGCAAAGGCCACCGGTAGTACCGGTGGGCGGTACCTCCGGTACTGTGGAACCAGTGGCGAAGGAGAGAGTTGTTCTGGCTGTGGAGAAACGGATTCACCGGTTGTACCGGTGGGAACACCGGTACTACCGCTGATGCTGGAAAACAACCAACAACCAGATTTGGGAAGGGGTATTTAGTGCCCTTCCCGTTCGTCCTAAATGCCCAAGCTTTACACACACACCCTCTCTCTCTCTCTTAGCCATTAATGCGAGCTTCAACTCTTAGATCTTTCTCTCCAACCACCCAAACACTCCGAAACTTTATGGAGAGCTAAAGTAGACCTAGTTATGTGATTCCACCAAAGGAAATGCAAATCCATCCACCACATCCTAGTAGATCTAGAAACCTACTTGGGGCCTAGAAACCCTAGTAGAACTTGTGCTTGGAGCTTCCACCTTGCTGCAAGAAGGTTCAGATTGATTGAGAGCCTCCATCCATATTGTGGAGGCTCCTCAACCTTGTGTAAAGGCTTGGTCAACGCCTTCAAGTCGACCTCATAGTGAAAACGAGAATCTCCCTCACCACAGAAGTTCAAGGAGAATAAGGTCTGCACATTTGTGCTAATTAGGAGCGCCCACCTCTCCAACGTAGAAATATTTCCTTTGGGAAGGAACTAGGGGAAACATATCCTTGTCTCCTTGTTTATACTTGTGCTTTATCTTGCTACTTTACACATTTCTTCCGTTGCGTACTTTGTATTGTATCACATAGGTTGTTCGCCTAGTTGCACATCTAGACAACCTCATGCTTTACTTGTTTAGCCCTATCTAAAATGGAAAAGAAGAAAAAGTGGTAGTCACCTATTCAGCCCCCTCTAGTTGAACATATTGCACTTTCAATTGGTATCAAAGCCTCGGCTCTTGCTAAAGGATTAACCGCCTAAGATTATAATGGCAATGAAAGTGAGCCCGACGCTTCTAGTGCAGAAATCGCCAAGATGACCAACACTATATCTAACCTACAAGAAACGGTTGGAACTATCCAAGCATAATCGTCCAAGGTTAGCTCTACTGTTGGTTCAGAGGTTTCTAGCATAAAGAAGATGTTGGAGGCCATGATGGGAAAAACCAAGTAGTCCGAGGAACTCCCCTCCGTCGCCGATGATATTAGCTCGGATGATGATTCCATTCCGTACATTGCCGAAATGGAGGCTAACATTACTATAGCCAAGGCGAAAGCTAAGGCGAAACCCATAAAAAGGCTAGGGGTGGTGAAAGTTCTGAAGGCTCCAAGTCTCAAACGGCTAATGGTTTGGGGTCTAACTCAATAGTTCCACCACCTCCCAATTATGACTCTATTCATCCCATTGATACTATGCCACCTATTTTAAATATTAGACTTCCTCCCATGCTTAACACTAATGAATTTTCTTCTTGGAAGTTCGAAATGGAGTCTCACATTTCCGGATCTTGCATCGCCTTGTGGAGAAGTGTTCTCCATCGATTCCATCCTCATGATGCAAGCAACTTGACTCCAAGAGAGGATATTGAATTTCAACTCAACAAGATCGCTCTTGTCACTATTCAAAAGGCCCTCCCAAGACAATATATCACTCACATCCGCGGTATCATGGTCGCCAAGGAGGCTTGGGATAAACTTGATACCTTGTTCCAAGGAAATGCTAGCATCCAATCCTCCAAGTATGATGTTGCCATTGAAAAGTCCGAGAACTTCGTCATGCAAGAGGATGAGAGCCCTGAAGAACTACATTGAAGAGTTTTCACTCTTGCCAATCAATTGAGTAACTTTGGAAAAGAGAAAATCTCCGATGAGTGGATGAAGAGAAAGTTTGTCAAAGTCATAATTCCCTTTAAGAAGAACCTCTCCACTAGCATCCGAACAAGAGCGGACTAATATTCACTCAAATTCATTGACGTTCTTAGTGAGTTCATAGCCATATCTCTATCTCACAAGAGTGTCGGGTTAAATGAAAATGGACCCGAGCTATGTAACTGGATTATTCTAGATGTATTAATGGTATCATTATTATAGATGTATTACTGGATTATTCTATGTAATGGACCGACTTATGCTAATGATATCATTGTTTTCTCTTTATTTTCTATTAGTCAAGCAATGGATCACTTCAACGACAAAGAAAATAAAGAGAAAATTTTCTCCCTTCTACGACAACAACCCGAGGCTGGTGACAGTGGAGCAGACAAAAGCTCACAAATTTTGAACGAGTCCGGGGAGGGAATGGAACTGGAACGAAGGACGACCCGCAAACGAGCAGTGAGAATGATGACGATTTTCCAGATGTGGACATCTGCAGTCTATCTAGGTATATGAAGCCTCTGGTGACGATTTTTGGAGTACAAGAATTCTGAAGTAGCTAAGCAAGGGTCGGCAAAGAATAAGAGAAATGCAACGAAAAGGAAAAATCACCATAAGATGGGGGCATGTGTCTATAGAAGTGTCGAGCCTAAGTGGGATCGAGTTGAGGCCTCCTTGCGCGAAAAAGGGATCACTCCAGCTACAGAGGACTAGTCCCATAGGGCAATAAATTGGGTACTTGGGCATGTGAAAGAGTATGACATGGAAACAGGGGAGTTAAAAACTGATGAAAAGAAAGATATTCATTGACCCTAGAAAGCAATTGTTGAAGCAATCGCCGAGCTGCGAGAGGGAAAGTTTATTCCCGACAAAGAGAACGACGAGCTGACTAAGGCCCTTGGGAATCCTGAAAAATCAGGATGAACATGAGGCTTAGGAGGTACCGTGATGTGGAAAGTTGGTTTTGCAAGGAGCGTGAACTTATAGAAGCCGAGCGAGAGAAAATAAGAGGAAAGAGCAGGAGGAGGTAGACCGGTTGGACGACCTAGAAAGAAAGCACATCGATTTAATTGTTATGGTAAAAGACCAACAAAAACAAATAGAGGAATTGCGCGAGCAAGTGCCAACTCGTCAGCTGCAACAACATAGTTAAGTCCCATCTCACCAGAGAAGCAGCGTGCCTACCACGGGAGTCGGTGTTGATGAGGCACCGACGGATCGCCTCGTGGATGATATTAGTGAGCAGACAAGTTGTGAGCTACATGTGGGAGTGAGGAACTTATCCTTGAAGTCGGCGGATAACTATGCTTTAACTTGTGAATCTAAAACATGGTGGCATTGCAGTGAGATTCTAGATGGCTATGCTCGTGTCGGCGTGGATCAAATTGCACCGGGATATGAATCCCTAGAGATTGGCATCCCTGGAGGTGATGATGAGAGGACACTGGGAGAAGTCAGGGGTGGTATCATTCTATGGCGCAAGAAATACATCGTGTTTCTAGGCTCGGCACCAAGACCACCATCGTCTCCTCCGAGTCGCGATTCACTACCTCCAAGTCCATATGATGATGAGAGGGACGACCAACACAAAATGAGTCTTGCTCGATCTCCGCTGCCGCATCAGCCTACTCCGCCGCCCCTGCCCAGTAAGGCTCAGGGAAAAATGGGAAACCGCATCCCTTCATCGATGGTCAACTGACGCGGATGACTCCGAGAGGAGCCCCTCCCAAGAGTGCCGCTGGCTCCTACTGTCAGAGCTTATGACATGAATGATGAGGAAACTGACATGGTCGTGATGATGGACGTGAAAAGATAGATTGCACCAAGAAAGCCCGAGACAAAGCAAATATTTCCTCCGGAATCCGTAAAATGTCCTAAGGAGTTTGTTGCGCAGCCATCGCAAATTGAGCTAAATAGGCCAGATGACTATGCACGCTATCTGAGGTAATCTAGCTTCCACAAGACAAGAAGTAGTAGCGGAAGTGGGAAAAAAATACGTTGCCAGCTCGAAGAACAGTCAAAACAGTCCATCTCCCCGCTCAATGTGTTACCCGTTGATCTGGCCACGATGGATTTGCTGTAGAAGCTGGTATTACGCTTTCTCAACTAGTAGGCGGAGATATCCCCAAGTTGGATGAAGTATGGAAATGGGAATATGGGAAGCCTCTGCTGCCACCAGATCAGATCAAGGTTCTACCAACACAAACGTGAAGACTGCATTACTGCTATGTCATCGGTACCTATTGCCTGTAAGTGATTCAATTCGTTCATTTATTTCTAAAATTCTCTAGCTCATCTAGTTCAATTCCTATAATTATGATCACTACGCTATTATGCAGAATTAAGAGTGATGAATGTAATCGAAAAATTTATTTTTGACATTGGGTTCGTTGACCCAAAACGAATTAATGAAGTCCTGCTACGGGACTTCGTCAAGGAAACGGAGGAGAACTTGCTAAAGTTCATAGAGAGCCAACATTACAAAACAAAGACATTGTTTCCTTACAACTTCGAGTAAGAGTGTTACTGTCTTATACACATTATTATTTTTTGCTTACTCAAACTTAAGTGTATGACTGACGTATATAAACGTGTGCAACTTCCATTACATTATGCTAATCATTGATGTTGACTCTAGAAAAGTTGAAATCTACGACTCATTGGCAAAAACCTGAACAGAAGTACAAAAACATGATAGATGCGCTCCAAAGGAAATTTCAATCATTATCGCACTATATCGGTCGCTTTTCTTCATATTGTGAGATATCAAATAACTAACAACTCATTTATTCATATTTTTTTTGCGGTTTGGAAAATTTATCAAACAAATAACAACTCATTTATTCATTATAGAGGACACCTGGTGATTTTGAAAAGGAGTTTACTTTTCATCATATCAAGTTAAGTAGTACGAGATAAGTCTGAGCATCTATTTAATTCTAATATCAATACAATTTTATCATGCTTGATTATTATATGATTGAATTCTATTCTCGTAAAGTGTGTGAGGCAACCAGAGGGGACCAATTCGTGTATATACTTCCTGTGCGAGTGGATTCACCGGGAGGCCAGTGAGCGAAAATCAACGACATTTATAGAAGTAAGTGAACAAATACATTCACAATTTTATTCTATTACCATCAATTTTGTTGACTGTCTTTCAATTTTGTTTATGATGATTGATATTCATATTGATCTCTTTCTTTTATAGTTGGATAAAATGCAAAGCAATCTGCAACTAAAGGAGAGCTTTGTAGAAATTAAAGAGGAAATTGCCGTATTTTTGTTGGACCATGTCATAAAACGAAAAGGGAAAATACTTGATCGGTTAGACGGGCTCTAGTCTAGGTTAGACATCCATATAAACGAATAAAAGGGCTCCATTCGCGGTTAGGTCTCCATGTAAACGAATAGACGGGCTCTATTCCAGGTTGAATTATCATAAAGAACAAAGTATACTTTTTTTTTATTAGATAGACATTTCTTTTATGAACATTTTAATATGCTATATGTATTTTTCCTGATTTGTTATTAATTAACCATATAATTTTGCACTATTGATCAAAACATTTAAAAAAAAAGCCGCACACGTGGGATTCTTTTTTGTCCCAGGTCCTCTTACAAACCGGGACTAAAACTTCTCAACCAAAGGCTCAGCCAGAGGCCACGTGGCCTACTTTTTCTCCCGGGTCGTAAGCTAACCGGGACTAGAGGGGTGAGCCTATAGCCCCGATTCAGTAGTCCCGAGTACATGGCAGGGACTAGAGGGCCTCACCACCTAGGATTAAACACCTTGTTTCTACTAGTGTTCGTATAGTACTTATCTATTTTAATATACCCCCCCCATAGAACATAACAAATAGATTTGGCAACCGGATAAAGTGGATTGATAAGAAAGTCAAAGTTCGAATTCGAGTGGGGTTTTCTCTTTAATTTGGGAAATTTTCAATATAAGGATCGACCTTATTTTTAACAAACAAAATTTACCTTTTTGCAAGTTGTACCTTCTGATACCCACTAGATCTGTAAGTGGGCTTATCTCTAGTCGGAGTCGCAACGCCAGCACTTGAACTTTGGGTTGAAGGGTTTAGAAATATTTGCACAGTATTTTTGCAGCTAGTGCGACTTATGGCTTAATCATACAATTACATGGTGATGATTTTTTTTGTTTGTTCATCCTGGATTTATGCATCGACCTTATGCGGACCTTGTATTGTACTTTCTTGGATAACCAAGTACTAATAATGCAATAAGAGGCTATGCATTATTCGATACAGAGGCTGGTGCTGTTTTCCCCTTTCATTTTTTTATATCTCTACTCAGATAGAAATGTGATGCTCTAGCAGCACTTTAAGACTCCTTGCTTTGATTTGCGGTGAGTATAATGCTAGAGAAATAACATTTCTCTCAGACAAACAACGTATGGTAACTGCACATTGATGATTTTTTTTTCTCTTCAAATAGCAATAGACAACAACTAAATCATAAATGTAGATGCTCAAAGGCCCGACGCTTTATCCTCCTTTTGATAGAAAAATCTACTCAAAATGGAGTTGCCGAACAGAAAGCAAGCATTTATTTGTTGGGTACTCTCCTCTTGAGAAGGGCTATCACTGTTAGTTCTAGTAAAATATGTCTCTTAGAGCAATAAAGAGGCTATATGCACCAGTAGTGGAGAGGCCGGGATATCTCTCCATTTCAAAAAATGTGGTTCTTTCTAAATATGGACTTCACAATTTTGGGAGAATGAACAATTTGTTCTTCTTTCATTTGTACTACTCATAGTATTGGTTGTGAGAGGGAGAATTCTAAAGAAGGAACTGTCTGTGGTGGTTCATCATTAGTAATTCCTATGCAAGAATACTAGATGCATTTCCCTCACAAAGTTCAACATAGGGGGAAATTTGAGTATTAAGGAAGATATAATCAAATCTAACTGTTCTTGGGGGTATGCACCACTCAACAATTCATGCACTAGTGGAGAACAGGGCATTAGCACCGGTTGGTAAGGGCCTAATGCCCCGGTTGTCCAACCGGGTTCCTCAAACCCGGGCTAAAGGCCCCCCTTATGCCCCGGTCGGGTTACCAACCGGCGTAAAAGGCGTGCCCCACGTGAGGTCTGCGTAGCGTGCAGGCACCCACCTTTTACCCCGGTTGGTAACACCAACCGGGGCAAAAGGTATCCTCCCACGACAGAGTTTTTGGGTGTTTCTCTGCCGCGGCAGAGCTTTGACATGTTTTCTTTTTGGGCTGTTTTTTTCGGTGAGGCTGTTAATAACATATTTTTTGCACATCGGTAGTAATCATCATAAAAATCATTGCATGCATTGATATCATCAAAATATAGTTACACTGGTCTCAGTTAGATCATTACATATGAATAGAGTTATACACATTGAGATCATTACATGCAGATCATTGTTTATACTTAACAATGCAATCTTCCATTCTGAGATACGACCTCGTTCAGCACAAAACCCGCAAATTCCTCTTGAAGTGCTTGTAAGCAGTCTGCCGGTAGGATCTTCCTCTAGAGATCGTAGAGCCTTATATTTACTTTTCTTCCTAACCGCTCATTCACGATTATCCTTATGTTCTCCATGACATAGAAGCCACATAAATTTGTTTCCTGTGGCTGCTAAGGGAACTTTACAAGAAATATAATTGAGTCAAATAATGATCAAGGAATTAAAGAGAGATGCGTGAATGTAGCAAGTACTACTTACGATGAGTTTGTCAAATCTCATATTCAACTCCGCTAAACCGGGTTATTCCTTCCTAAACCGGTTCCAAGCCCTGTCCGGGAAACAAATTATGGGTCATCGTACGATAATGATTGAACAAAAGGGGACGGTGTAGTGCGACAACGATTGAACTTACTTTGTGCAAATTGACATAATGGGCTGGTACTCCTCTTTCTCTTTATCCATAGAGTCCATGAGATCAACTATTCCGCTGTCAACGTGAATGTCGAAAAGAATCCAGTGAAATCTGCACAGGCGATTAACTCATCAATTACACTTAATTAACACTGACCTAGCGAAATAGAAATGTGAAGGAATATGCATAATACAGTAAACACTCACTTATGTCTGTAAGGAAATAGTATTTCACTACAGTGAAATTGATTCCTCAAAAACATAACTAGGTTATCCTCCGTATCTTTAGCGTGTTGCTTTAAAATGATATCATTGACGACATATGGGTCAATGAACCCAACGCCACCGCTTCCATTACATTCCAGAATCTTCATCCTGCATAATATATATCGTGCAGTGAGGATATAATATATATAAGAAGCAATGATCGAACTAGCTGAGGTAGATACTTACAGACAATAGGTGCTAGATCGATTTGTCGAGGGCGACTGGATTATATAAGAAATAAAGATCTTCAAAATCAATAAACATCGAGTCATCGCGGAAGTAATCCTGTTGTCTAATTTTAACGATTAGTTGGTCTAGCCCATCTCGTGCACTTTGGATATACCACGTATGGAGTTGGCGCTTCAATGTTGTCATAGAGCCCAGCTGATCAGGTTTGACGAGAGACTTCCCACTCTCGTATTGCCATGCCAATTCAGCGTTTTCGAAGTCGTCGGATTGGCCTAGGAGTTGCTCAACTGTTATACCACAGTCTCTGGCAAACCTCTCAGCTCCTTCCAGATCAACTTGAGCATGTGGAGTGTCCGACACCTTGAGCGGGGGGGGGGGGGGGGGGATTTTTTTGACTGCTTCCCGAGCTGGGGAATTGTTCTCCCCGCCTTCTTGGCTATGGAATAACTCATTGTTACTCTGCGATCATAGTCAGTTGGAAGATTCATCTTAACTTGGGACGACATCTCCAGCATATTCTTGAAGTGCTTCTTCATATCCGGATCTATTGGTTCCTTTGGCGGCTCCGGGGTTCTCTTTCCCCACGAAGCCATCTGACGTTTCGTGTCTGCAGTCACCCAGTCGTGGGTCTCCTCGTCATTCATTTGGTAAGGCAACAGTTCTGGCAGCTTCTTGCCTTTCTTCTTCGGCGGAGGTTTGTTCTTCGTGGAAGACTTAGAGGCAGCCTTCCTCTTAGAGGACTTAGTGGGCGGCGGAGTCGGCTTAGGCATCGAAGATCGAGCCGGACTCGGGCTGCTGATGTCCATTGCGTCGACGTGTGCTAGCGATGATCGAGATGGGCTGTGTCTCAGAGAAGTAGGTGGCGGTGATGGCGGCGGTGGACTGCGTCTCGGAGAAGGTGGTGGTGGTGGCTATGGTGAACTGCGTCTTGGATAAGTAGCTTCTTGTGTTGGCGGTGGACTGTGTCTAGGAGAAGGTGGAGACGGTGGACTGCGTGGGGGAAACACTATGCCACTCTTTTTCCATTGAATGACGGAATTGACGGCCTCTCCAAGTGTCTCTACCCCCTCACCTCGGGGGATGTCAAGCCGCAATATCGTCCAATCCGGCTGAACATCATCAACGCCGACACGAGCATAGCCAGGTCTAACCGGACGGCCATGCGAGGTCGCTCCCTCTACACAAGGTAAAGAGTAGCCGTCCGCCACCTTGATGGATATGTTTGAGACCGACACGTATAGCGCACATCTTGTCTTCTCCTTGATTGCATCCACGGCCTCCGTCTGTGGAGGGACATCAACAAGCAAAACTGCAGCGGAATTCGGTACCTCTGTTGAAGCCACGCTGCTCCGAAGTTGAGATGGTGTTGTTTCCTCGAATGTACAAGTGTCTTGCGCCTGGGAGGGCCGGCTAGTAAGATTATTAAGCCGTAGTTGATGCTGCACCACTACAGCTTCCAAGGCACCAACCCGTTCTTCGAACTTTGCATCCTTCTTTATCTGTCCTCTCGCTCGGCTTCTATATGGAAAGAGACAATCTTCCGGCCTGAAGCCAAAGCACCACGGATATCGTCCTTTGCCTCGTGTCCAGCCACCATGTTTTGCATTCCCAAGGGCCTTTGTAAGCTCATCATTCTCTCGATCTGGCTTGAACTCTCCCTCTCTAACCTCCTTGAACACTTTCTCAAGTGCCGCAAAGGGGACATTTATTTTTTCAGTCATAATAAGGTTCCCTTGTTCGTCAAACATCACCCCATGCCCAAGCAACCAATTCCTTGACCTCCGGGGAAAATTCTGAGTACCTGGAATGATCCCTCTCTCTCGCAGCTCTGCCTCGAGTGCGTCAAACTTAGGCACTACAACTCTGTAGCCACCTGAACCCATCTTATGGTGATATACCTTCCTCTTGGCATTTGCCGCATTCTTGGCTGACGTCAGCTTCCCCTTTTCTGATTCCTTGTACGCCAAAAATGCTGGACAGTGTACCTTCTGCTTCTCAAGCGGCCCCTCGAATTTTGGGACTTCTTTTTTCTTCTTATATTCTTTCCATAATCTTTTCCTGTAAGCATTGAAAGCCTCGGCCATCTTCTTCAGAGCCCAGTGCTTCACTGTGTCTCGCAGTTCCTGCTATGCCGTCTTGTCATCCTCTTCATCATCACGATCACATTGTGGAAGCTTGAAATGGCTCATCAGCTTCTCGAACAAGAGTTGTTTGGACCGGTCTGTGACAAAATAAACTGCCATTCGTCTAGGATCGTCTTCGTCCTTTGCTGGCTCATTCCATTCTTCAATACTTATAGGGATCATGTCTCTAACAATAACTTCACATTGGCTTGTAAACATTTGATGTCTTGGCGGGCCAAGCAGGTTGGCCGGTTCGATAGACTTCGTCGATTACCAGTTTCTCTTTCGAGCTCATCTCTTGGGCCGGGTCTCGTTTCGACCTCTTGCTAGACGATGTCGATGCAGCCTTCACTAAGGCTTGTTCATCATTTGTTTTCTCCGGTTCCGCATATGTTCCTTCCAATTGCTCGTCTTCCTCCATTCCCTAACCTGATTCATTCAGGTACTGTGAGCCGTCGTCTTGATCACCTCCCCCGTCACTGGGTCCACCGGGGAGTGTACCTTCTTCTATGATCGCGAACACCTGTTCTTCACCCTCTCTGTCGTCCATAGCTCAACTAATACAAATGGAAGATAAAATACTTTAGTAAGTTATAAATTCTCTTGAAAAAAATAATATTCCAGTAAACAATCATCACAACAGTAAACTTTAGTAAGGAGTATGACCAGCAGATCAGATCAAGTCTTCCGAGTAAAGTTGCGACTCGAACGGGACATAACAGATGTAGCATCCCAGATTATCCATATCAAGTTTAAAACATTGCAGATCTCTCCATCTTCTTCTTGATTGGTGGGATTCAGACGCCATCCAATGAAGAAGACACTACAACAAGACAAAGCTACCACCAATGTTACAACCAATGTTTGGTGACTATCATAATATGTTACTACTTATGTTACTATTGTTAAAAAACAGTGTTACCATTGTATTCTGTAACACATAATATGCGTGTTACTATAACATAATCGTAACATAATATTTTACATATGGTAACAATTATTATGTGTGACATTGGACACCTCTTAGTAACACGGCCTAACGGAACAAATTTTAAAATGTGTTACCGCTTGTCGTAGTAACACGCTTTTGGACCTGAGGTAACACAAGACTGTGTTACCAAAGGTCTGTCCTGTTGTAGTGAGAAGAGGAAGAGAGTTGTAACATTTTCACACATGACATGGATAATCTGGAATTAATCCTGTTATGCACTGTTCGAGTCGCAAGTTTACTAGGAAAGAGTGGATCTGATCTGCTAGTTATACTCCTACCTAGGCCTGTAGTACTCTGACGCGTAGTGTTCGTCTCGGTTCCCCTCGGTTCCCTCTAGATATATAGCTAATTTCCCTAAAAAAAATACTGCAATCGTATCAAAATATAAGATGTTTTAGCTAGCATTTCCTAGACAATATGTATCTAGACATGTTTTAGTGTAAGATGCATATGAATCTACACACTACAACATGTCTAGATACATTATATCTACGAAATGCTAAAACATCTTATATTTTGATACGGAGGGAGTACTATCTAAAAATTCTATATCATATCTTTATTTGAACAAGTCATATCTAAAAATTCCTAAGTATACTAAGTATATCTAAAAATCCCTAAGTATACTAAAAATTCCTAAGTATATCTAAAATTTCCTAAGTATACTAAAAATTCCTAAGTATACTAAAAATTCCCAAGTTTCTAAACTAAATTTCTATATCTAATCCGGCGAGGTGAGCACTACGGCGGTGAGCACTACAGCGGTGGTGCTCTCTCCGGCGAGCACTACGGCGAGCAGTACCTCGAGGGCGCGGACGCGAGTCGAACGGCGAGCAAGACGGCGACGAGGATCTCGACGGCGAGCTAGGCGCGGGCTCGGGGCGGGCTCGGGGGCGCGGGGAAGGGCGCGGTGGCGAGCTAGGCGGAGAGCTTCGAACGGCGCGGCGCAGTGGAGCTCTCTCCGGCGCGCGGTGGAGCTCTCTCCGGCGGCGGTGAATTTGGGCAGCCTGACGGCGTCGGAGAGGATTTCGGTGCTGGGGACTTAGCCGTTTCTGTGTCTTCTGAGGGTTTGCCCTGGGCGGTTGCTCCGCCCGGGGTTATATAGTGGGAGGCCTTTTGCCCCGGTTGGTAACACCAACCGGGGAAAAAGGGGGTCTTTTGCCCCGGTTCGTGTTACCAACCAGGGCAAAAGGGTGGGAGGTGGGGCCCTCGCTTGCCGCTCACCTCCCCCCTTTTGCCCCGGTTGGTAACACGAACCGGGGCAAAAGCCCCAAAATTTAGTTTTTTGGCTTCCTGCCGCCATTTTTTTCTCCTGTCCCGTTTAAATACATTTTCAAAATGTTTTTTCAATTACATTTCAAATGATTTCGAATTAGGAGAAAGTTTCAATATGAAATGTGTTTAAAATTGGACAAAGATTTCAAACACATTTTCTGTTTAAAAAAATTAATTATTCCAACTATTTAAACTATAGTAACAATTTTTGAAATTTCAAACATTTTACAAAACCTAGTTTATGAATGGTTTTGAATTTGAAGAAACTTTCAATACGAAAAGTGTTTAAAATTACGTAAACATTTCAAATACATTTTCAATATCAAAAATCCTGCCGCGTGGACGCGTGGCGCAGGAGTTGTGCCGCGTGGCCACGAGTGCGCGGTATAAACTGCCGCGCCTCGAGCGTCTTCACCACTCCACGCGCGCAATTCTCTCCACGCACCGTCGCGCCGCCACCATGTCTCCGAGGAGGAACCGCACCACTGGCTTCCACGGCGTCCGAGCACGCCAGAACGGAATGTTCACCGCACATATCCGCTACAGGGACGACCGCATCCCCCTCGGCTCCTTTGCGACGGCCGCCCGACTCACAAGAGCTAACATTAATTAGGGAGGAGGCCGGTACATTTGGATAGATAAAACAATGCAGTACATAATGGCAAGAGTGGATCTAAACCTAAACGGGGAGCATAGAGATCTAGATAAACAAGGCAGTACATAATGGCAAGAGTGGATCTGATCTGATAGTCATACTCCTGCCTAGGCCTATAGTACTCCGACCCGTAGTCGTCGTAGTCGCCGCCACCGTCGTCACTATCGTCAGACGGTGCTCTCGACTCCCTCGGAAGATCACGACCCCAGGACTGGGCGTGAGGGTAGCGCATGCCGGGGTTTATCCCCGGCCCTGATGTAGTTCATGACGCTTTAAAGAGTCCGTCTGCCGCCCCCACCACAGCTGACGACTGGCCTCGTTGAAGTTTGAAGGAGGCGGGCCATTCTCCTCGTACCTGGCAAGCGCACTCTCACACCAATTAATGAAGAAGGCGTCCCAAGTAGGGCGGTAGTCGGGATTCCAACTGGGATTCCTCCGCTGCTCCGGCGTGAGCTCGTGGTAGTAGTGGTTCGTGATGGCCGTCCGACGCGCCACACCTTGAGGAACAGGAGGGACCGACACTCCTCCGACGCTCAGCATCCAGCCGGCGGGGACGCTGTAGCTGGGCGGGCAAGAGTAGTTCGAGGCAGAAAGTGACTCCGCTTGCAAGAAGGTTAGAGTGGGTACGGTAGAAGCCATGGGAGAGTGGGGAGTTTATATGTGTTTATGCCAATGGTGGCAATTGATGCATGTAAAATGCATACATGAACTTTGCATGTTATTACTTGTTTTTCCTACATATTAGCAACTTATATTCATGTTTTATAATGATTTGGGGGATTTTCTGAACAAGCCCCCTTCTTTTGATTCTAACCCTGTTTTTCCAGAAAACGTACTTTTTAGTGTTTCAGACTTTCCGGGAGCTTCGGGACTCCAAAAAGGGCAAGGCCAAAGAGCACGGTTCAGAATTTTTGAGACGAAGACCATGGGCCAAAGTAGAGGGCCAAAAGTCCAACCAGGTGGAAAAGAGGACCCTCCACGCGGCCAGATTCCTTGGCCGTGTGTGGGGCCCCCTTTTTGCCCCCGTGGCTCCGATGCCGTCGATATTTCTTCTCCCGAGTGTCTCGTGACGTAAAAAACGACTATATAAAGGGTCCCCTGGCCTTTTCGAGAAGGAGGCGGCGCCGAGAGACGAAACCACGAAACAGAGAGACAGAAGGCTGCCGCAGGAGAAGATCGGAGGGGGGAAACACCGCCGGGATCACCTCCGGAGGGCTCCACCCCCCTCCGGCGTGTTCATCATCATCATCTACAGCAAGATCAGCTCCATCCCTCCACTGTAATCTCTTGGCAAACACGATGTATGATGCAATACTATATTCCCTTGATGTATTGTGTCTCCCCGTCTATGTTTGAGTAGTGAATTGTTCTTGGCAATGGTGAAATAGTTCGTTGATTGGTTGCATACAAGTTTGTTATCTTCTACGATTGTCTTTATGTACAATATATGAGTGCACGCATATGTTGGGGAATGCATGTAAGGTGATCACCGGTAGCATAATGGAGTGGTGGTGACTTGGGAGTGACAGTAACCTGAGACCGAGCCACAAAGTTAAGTTATTGGGGGATATATATAGGGGACCTTAGAACGTAAGGCTATGGTGGGACTTTATGTCTTAATCAATCTTGTGCAGTCATTTACTTGGCCACATGATCCATCATAAGGGGTTGTAGATCATTTACTTGACTATACCTATTCATGGCTCCTTCCTAGAAGAAACAACTAAGACTAAAACATGTGTTTCACTAATTGTGACAACCACACGAACGAAACACCTATTGCTAGAACACTTGCTCCCTTGCGATACTTGTGATATTTGCTGCTTGCTACTTGTGAAACTTGCTTAGAAACTTGCTTTAGAAACTTGCTTTAGGATTAATTGCATTTTAAACTTGCTTCACTAGTTACTAGACAAACCACACTCCACGTCACTTGCTTTTAATTAGTTAGTTCCTTTTAGTAAAACTTAGTGCTTTGCATAAACAGCCATATAAGAGGGTTATAGGGCTTTAGAGAATAGATAACTTACCTTCAGCTCCTCGTGGGTTCGACACTCAAATACTTATCGAAAGGTACTACAATTGATCTCCTGCACTTGGGAGTCATCAAGCACTTTTTTGGCGCCGTTGCCGGGGAGTGTTGTGCTAAGCTTTTATTCTTGTTTGCATTCATACTAACATATAAACCTAAAACACAAAAAAAATTATAAAATGGAAAACAACCAAACAATTTTAGAACTGTATAATATCTACCTTTTATTAGGACATGAAGTGTTTCAGGAGAAATTGAAAAATTATTTGCACAACAATCATATTTGTGGTAGTACTAATTCTTTGAACACCTTTATTGCTAAGGAAAACCTTGAGCTTGGGGAAGTTTGTCTTGATGAATATGATATTTTTAGTCCCCCTACTATTGAGGATAAAAATGATATACTTGCTGATTCTAAGGAAAGTTTTAAGCTTGGGGAAGTTGGTTTTGATGAGCATGATATTTCTAGTTCCCCAAGCTTGGAGGAGAAAATTCACTTTGATGATACTATGCCTCCTATATATGATGATTGCAATAAAAATTATGAATGTTTAACTCCCACTATCACTAATGATGATTTTACTTATGTGGAGAGTAGTGATTCTTTTATGCATGTGGCTCATGATAAGAATGTTTTATGTTATATTCATATTGTTGAATCTATTCATGATGCTACTGAAAATTATTATGAGAGAGGGAAACATGGTTTCACATATTTCAACAATATTAAGTTTCCCCTCTTTATGATGAAAGTATTGAAGTTGCACTTGATCTAACTTTATATGCTTGCTATTATGTGCTTCTTTTATTTGTTTCATTACAAAATGCCAATGCATAGGAAAGGGGTTAGACTTAAAAATAAATTGTTTAATATTTTTTGGTGTGTTCCTTATGCTTTAATTTCCTATTCGGTTTGAGCACACATTTATGTCTTTTCAACATGTAAAATACCTTTACCTACTGTTATCTATCATTTAGTTTAAGATTTTAATTTTATAAATTTTTTGGGAAAGTAAATGAGAAGAATGAGTAACGGAGAAGTTGGGGTCGACCTTGAACATGTGTTGTTCACGCCAATGAAACCATTGCAAAGTCTCTATCATTAAAACTTTTTCCAAAGCTAAAAACAATAAAAATATTAGTTCACTACTGTAACATCACATTTCTGTCTTATTTCTCATCATAAATAGCAAGAATAATCTTATATGAGAGATAGGATTAAACAATAGTAATTAGCTGTCCCGAAAACAGATTCCTGAACTTCACTGCGAAAAATGTTTAAAATCACAGAAGTGGAATTTTGACCTGGTAATTTACCACAGAAATATTTAGTTATCACTACATATTTCATTAGTTTTAAGTTTCCTGATTTGATAAACTTAAGTGCCTCTAAAAATTCACTCTTTACGGGCTGTTCAGTTTTTGGCAGATTATGTCTTTATTTTGCATTGCTCTCATTACTTGTGTTTTGTGTGGTTCTTTTGATCAAGGAGCAATGCACAACTGTAGTAACATTAGTTAATATTTAGAATCAACTCATCATGTGTCTTTTCTGTACCTATGTGGATTTTATTTATGGAGGCACTAACCCCTCTAATCAAGTTTTATGTTGAGATTTGTGTAAGAAGAATTTTTCAGGAGGAAGAGTTGAGTGAGATGAACAAAGATCAAGAGGGACAACCAATCAAGCTTGGGGATGTACCCCTTGTCTCACCCTACATGTATCAAATAATTACAATAATCCAAGCTTGGGGATGCCGAGCCACCTCACTCCAACCATCATGATGTTAAGTAAGAAAAGCCTAGCTATACGGCTATCAATAAAGCGCTTTACGGGAGGCAACCCGGTTGTTCTTAGTTGGTTTTTCCTAGTGTCCTCTTGCTGTAAAAAGATACTTAGTCTTTAGTTTAGTTTCTGGAGTTTTCAAAAAAAGTGTCAAGTTTCACCCATTTGGATTTAAAAGTTGCTATCCTAGTGCTTGGAATTTCTGTTTCAGCACGATTCTGCTCAACGTACGATTTTTCATTTTTTTTATCTGTAAGTTGTATTGAGCTAATTTTTTAGTATGTTATGCAACTTTTCGTACTCTGTAAGCACAAAAATTGGATTAATTTTTTGATGAGTCTAGCTTAGGGAAAACGTTCGTTTTGCTGCTATTGCTTTTCTGGACAGATTTTGCCTTCTTTTGTTGGATGCACTCTTTGGGTTTGGGACTTGAATTTCCTTGATCTTTTCGAGCTAGAGAGTTAACATACAACATTATGAACCTTATTGTCTATCTTCCTGAGCATTTTTTTTGGAATTTTGCGCAGCATGCATACGTTTTGTTTGTCCTTGCTAATCTCACCCCACAGAAAAAAATGGGAGAAACATGTTTTGTAAAGTTTTTTTCATAGGGAATAGAGGAGCTGCGCCAAGAGAGATCCAAGAGTGGTGAAAACCAAAAGCTTGGGGATGTGGTGAACACCCCCCCTGGACCAGCACTCTTTTGGTTAGCACACGTCTACTTTCTGTTTTTCTAAGCAAAGCATTTATCGCAGTAACTTGAAGCGTCTAGTTTATTTTTTTTAGTTTATTTGTGAGACCACCACCACAATTATCTTTATGAGAATCAGCTACTAGAATAATGGGTTGAATTAAGTTGGATGATGTTATATTTATTGGGAAAGGGATGCTTTAGTTGATTATAAAAGCTACTTATAGTTGCATGATTTATATGTCGTTTTAGGTGTCGAAATTTGCAATAGTGTTGTCATGAGCTATCTCTTATTCATGTTTTTGATTTTAATTGTTAGTTTACTTAGTTTGTCATGAAATGAGTAGTTCTATGGACACTAATGCATGCATAGTAGCTGGTCAACTATCTCCCTCTTGCTAGCCAAAAAAGTAAAAATTCCAACAAGTATAAACTTGTTTCCAACACCCTTTAGCCAAGTATTTCCAGTGAGTCCACCATATCTACGTATTAGCTTCAGAGCTATTTCGAGTATGTTCACCATGTTATAGTGTTATTTATGTTCTAAATTAAGATATTCACTTTATTAATTGTCATGAGCTGAATTTGGGATATGACTCCCACGAACTTTTGAATGCACACCTTTACTTTTCATTGCACTTAATAAACATGACCCAATAACGGGAGCTAAAAGTTTTGCGTTTGACAAGTGTTTGTTTGGGAGCTAGCTATAAACGTGTATCACTGGAAAGCTTTCAACATTGCACAAAAATTTACATTTGGTTGATATCATGTACTTTCGTTTTTGGACTCCTGCCATGCCGAAATGAAATAGGGGAATAGTAAGTTTTGATGAGTAAGTATATTTATGACTAGAGAAACACATTGGGCCGCTAACCCAAGCCATGCTTGATCATGGTATAAATTTACTTACAGCTAGAGTGGACTCTACAAACACATCCTACAATAAAATAAGAAGCTATGCATATAGTGAATGAAATAAAAAAGGATGATGAGTCTACTCCATTTGTTCATCTTGTCATTGTGACATGGGCTGATTTCCATGTCATGGGGCAAGAGGTACCTCTTTGCGGTTCTCTATGATGTCATTAATACTTATTATGATTGTACAAAGCTTATTAGGAATCTTAAGTTGAGTAATCATGGTCTAGGTTTTCACACTCACGGGGCATGAGGCATTCAACCAACACCTTGTCAATCACATTACTTCAACATTCACAATTTAAGATGCTAGTGATAAAGGGGCAATGAGAGTCTTAGACCAATGGATGCCACATTTCAATTAGTAATTTTAGTTGAATAATTTAGAGTCTAAATAAGACTTGATCATGTTTTACCTCTACTCAATTTTCTCCAAAGTGTCCACCATATTTTCTATTTTCCATTATGCTATTCTTTGACCAATATAGGATTTTATTTTTCATTTTGTATATGCATTTGGTCCATAGTACTTTTATTTCATTATACACTTTGTGAACTTTCATGAAGCATCTTTGCTTGCATATTTGATATTTCTTATAACATGAATTGTATGTTGCTACTCATCTACATTATGAATCATTTGATTATATGTAGCATGAATAATCTTCTTTGATATTCCATGATTGTTTTAAAATGCAAAGTCCATGTTAGTTTTATCAACTTCATACTCGAGGACGAGTATGGGTTAAGCTTGGGGATGTTGATGCATGTAAAATGCATACATGAACTTTGCATCTTATTACTTGTTTTTCCGACATATTAGAAACTTATATTCATCTTTTTTAATGATTTGGCGCATTTTCTGAACAATCCCCCTTCTTTTGGTTCTAACCCTGTTTTTCCAGAAAACGTACTTTTTAGTGTTTCAGACTTTCCGGGAGCTTCGGGACTCCAAAAAGGGCAAGGCCAAAGAGCACTGTTCAGAATTTTCGAGACGAAGACCATGGGCCAAAGTAGAGGGCCAAAAGGCCAACCAGGTGGAAAAGAAGACCCTCCACGCGGCCAGATTCCTTGGCCGCGTGTGGGGCCCCCTTTTGCCCCGTGGCTCCGATGCCGTCAATCTTTCTTCTCCCGAGTGTCTCGTGACCTAAAAACAACTATATAAAGGGTCCCCTGGCCTTTTCGAGAAGGAGGCGGCGCCGAGAGACGAAACCACGAAACAGAGAGACAGAAGGCTGCCGCCGGAGAAGATCGGAGGGGGGAAACACCGCCGGGATCACCCCCGGAGGGCTCCACCCCCCTCCGGCGTGTTCATCATCAACATCTACAGCAAGATCAGCTCCATCCCTCCACTGTAATCTCTTGGCAAACACGATGTATGATGCAATACTATATTCCCTTGATGTATTGTGTCTCCCCGTCTATGTTTGAGTAGTGAATTGTTCTTGGCAATGGTGAAATTGTTCGTTGATTAGTTGCATACAAGTTTGTTATCTTTTTTGATTGTCTTTATGTACAATATATGAGTGCACGCATATGTTGGGGAATGCATGTAAGGTGATCACCGGTAGCATAATGGACTGGTGGTGACTTGGGAGTGACAGTAACCTGAGACCGAGCCACAAAGTTATTGGGGGATATATATAGGGGACCTTAGAACGTAAGGCTATGGTGGGACTTTATGTCTTAAACAATCTTGTGCAGTCATTTACTTGGCCACATGATCCATCATAAGGGGTTGTAGATCATTTACTTGACTATACCTATTCATGGCTCCTTCCTAGAAGAAACAACTAAGACTAAAACATGTGCTTCACTAATTGTGACAACCACACAAACGAAACACCTATTGCTAGAACACTTGCTCCCTTGAGATACTTGAGATATTTGCTGCTTGCTACTTGTGAAACTTCCTTAGAAACTTGCTTTAGGATTACTTGCATTTTAAACTTGCTTCACTAGTTACTAGACAAACCACACTCCACGTCACTTGCTTTTAATTAGTTAGTTCCTTTTAGTCAAACTTATTGCTTTGCATAAACAGCCATATAAGAGGGTTATAGGGCTTTAGAGAATAGATAGATTACCTTCAGCTCCTCGTGGGTTCGACACTCAAATACTTATCGAAAGGTACTACAATTGACCTCCTGCACTTAGGAGTCATCAGCAATGCATGCATACATATATATAGTGAGAAGAAACAGACTCCTTTAGTCCCAGCCCGTTTTACCAACCAGGGATAAAGGGTTACGGTTTCGTTGGGACCAATCACAAAGAATCACACGGATCGTGTGCTTCTTTCAAGCGCTTGTGAGTCGTTGGATCAGAGGTGTGTTTCTTTCGAGCGGTTGTGAGCCGTAGGATCAGGGGTGTTTCTTAACCGTTGGATCAAAACCCTAGCACACCACTTTGTGAGTCAGAGGACCCTATATATAGCTCACCTTCATACACCAGTAAGTTCATCGACCAAATACAAATCATCCGGATTCGCCAGCATACGTCCTGCCGTGCATTTGGTATGCATATATGCACTCAGTAGCCACGGCAGGGCTGTATGCTGGCGATACCGATTGTTTTGTTCTACATCTCCTTTAAGGTTTGCTACGTCATTTAGTTCATCGACCAAATACAAATCATACGGATTCGCCATCATACGTCCTGCCGTGCATTTGGTATGCATATATGCACTTAGTAGCCACAGCAGGGCTGTATGATGGCGATGCCGATTGTTTTCTTCTACATCCCCCCTTCAAGGTTTGATACATCATTCAGTTCATCTACCGAATACAAATTATCCGGATTCGCCATCATACGTCCTTCCGTGCATTTGGTATGCATATATGCACTCAGTAGCCACGGCAGGGCTTGATGATGGCGATACCGATTGTTTTGTTCTACATCCCCCTTTAAGATTTGATACATCATTCAGTTCATCGACCAAATACAAATCATACGGATTCGCCATCATACGCCCGACCGTTTTTTTGATATGCATATATGCACTCAATAGCCATGGTCGGGCTGTATGATGGCGATACCGATTGTTTTGTTCTACATCACTCCTTGAAGGTTTGGCAAAAGGTTTGATACATCATTCAGTTCATCGACCGAATACAAATCACACAGATTCGCCATCATACGTCCGACCGTTCTTTTGATATGCATATATGCACTCAATAGCCACGGTCGGGCTGTATGATGGCGATACCGATTGTTTTGTTCTACATCCCCCTTGATGGCGTACCGATTGTTTTGTTCTACATATCCCCTTAAAACAATAGAAAACATAAAGGAAAACAGTAGAAAACATAAAGGAAACAATAGAAAAGAAAAGAAAAGAAGAGAAAACAAAAATGAGTGAGCACACCATACCAAAAAGGTGAGTGGCATGAGGAGTGGAGAACGCCGGCATGTAGTGTTTATGAAAAAAGAAAAAAATTTGGATTTGAAGAAAAAAAAGAATTCTATTAATTTTCGTTTTCCATCTATTTAGTTAGTTTTTCTTAATGAAATTCAAATTATTAACTAAACGACAATATAGAAATTAAGAAACCACTTTTCATCTAGGTGGGGCTCATTTTCCCCGGTTGGAGCCACCAACCGGGGCAAAAGACCCCCCCAACGACGCACCCGCCCGCGCCCTGCTCGTCGAGGGCCTTTAGCCTCGGTTGGAGCCACCAACAGGGGCAACTAACCCCCACACCACGCGCCCTGCTTTTCCCGGCCCCATCTCTGCAGTCTTTTGCACCGGTTGGTGACCGAGCCGGGGCGAAGGGGCACTGGTAGAAAATAGGCCTTCCATACGCCCCCATTAGTCCCCAAAATAATCAACCCGCGACCATAGGGGTCTTTAGTCGCGGTTCGGGATGAGACCCGCGACCAATAGTCTGGACCCAGCGTGCTCGGTCCACAGCTGGTGGACGGGAGGGGCTTTAGCCCCGGTTGGCCAGACCAACCGGGACTAATAGGTCCTCAGGCTGGCCCCAAGGACTTTAGTCGCGATTGTCCAGGTGAACCGGGACTAAAGGCCCGTCCCTATATAGGACTCAGCTCCCTGCACTTTGCCACATTTGGTGTCATTTCTACTCACAATATTCAGAAGGGGTGGTGGGTTTGCTTTTGGTTCCTACTATGCACACAAGGTGTTCGATGAAATGCCCGATAGCATGAAACACACATGATATGAAGTGTCCGAGCCGCACTTGAGCGTTTTCATTTATTTTACCTCCGCGATCGCGGTTAGCAACTTGAACCTTTCATGATTTGTATTATTTCCAGCTAGTTAGTTTAACAAATGCATGATGGTTAATTATATACTTTATATAATAATAATGCAGATGAATCGGCAATGGATGTACGGTAACCGACTCTCCGGCGAGTTCACTACGGGTTTGAAAGATTTCCTCGTAGTGGCAAATGCGAACAAGCAGCGAGGTTTTATAATCTGTCCATGTGCTGAATGTAAGAATGAGAAGGGTCACTCCTCCTCAAAAGTCATTCACATGCACCTGCTTCGGCACGGTTTTATGCCAAGCTATAATTGTTGGACCAAGCATGGAGAAAAAGGGGTTAGAATGGAAGAAGATGAAGAAGAGGATGATATCGATTTCAACTATCATGACGCTTTCGGTGATACTTTCATGGAGGATGATGCTAAAGGTGGGGAAGGGTTTGGTGAAGGTGAAGAAGAGGCACATGATGAGCCCGCTGATGATCTTGGTCGGACCATTGCTGATGCACGGAGACGCTGCAAAACTGACAAGGAGAGGGAGAATTTGGATCGCATGTTAGAGGATCACACGAAGTCGCTGTACCTAGGATGCGACAATAGTCTGAAAAAGCTGTGCTACACACTGGATTTGCTGAAATGGAAGGCACGGGAAGGTGTAGCTGACTCATCATTTGAAAATTTGCTGAAAATATTGAAGAATATGTTTCCGAAGAATAACGAGTTGCCCGCCAGTACGTACGAAGCAAAGAAGGTTGTCTGCCCTCTAGGTTTAGAGGTTCTGAAGATACATGCATGCATTAACGACTGCATCTTTATCGCGGTGCATACGAGAATTTGAATGAATACCCTGTATGCACTGCATTGCGTTATAAGATCAGAGGCGATGACCCTGGTGACGATGTTGAGGGCGAGAAACCCATGAAGAGGGTTCCCGCCAAGGTGATGTGGTATGCTCCTATAATACCTCGGTTGAAACGCCTGTTCAGGAACAAAGAGCATGCCAAGTTGTTGCGATGGCACAAAGAGGACCGTAAGTCCGACGGGGAGTTGAGACACCCCGCTGATGGAACGCAATGGAGAAAGATCGACAGAGAGTTAAAAAAATTTGCAGCTGACGCAAGGAACATAAGATTTGGTCTAAGTACTGATGGCATGAATCCTTTTGGCGAGCAGAGCTCCAGCCATAGCACCTGGCCCGTGACTCTATGCATCTACAACCTTCCTCCTTGGTTATGCATGAAGCGGAAGTTCATTATGATGCCAGTGCTTATCCAAGGTCCGAAGCAACCCGGCAACGACATCGATGTGTACCTAAGGCCATTAGTTGATGAACTTTTACAGTTGTGGGGCAGACCTGGTGTACCTGTGTGTGATGAGCACAAAGAAGAGGAATTTGACCTACGAGCGTTGCTTTTTGTAACCATCAACGATTGGCCTGCTCTCAGTAACCTTTCGGGACGGTCAAATAAGGGATACAAAGCATGCACGCACTGCTTACATGAGACTGAAAGTGTATTTTTGGATAATTGTAGGAAGAACGTGTACCTGGGTCATCGTCGATTTCTTCCCCGAAATCATAACGTAAGAAAGAAAGGCAAGCATTTCAACGGCAAGGCATATCACCGACCGAAGCCTGCGGAACGTACTGGAGCTGAGATATTTGATATGGTCAAGGATTTGAAAGTCATCTTTGGAAAGGGTCCTGGCGGACAATCAGTTCCGCTGGGATTTGACGGGCACGTACCCATGTGGAAAAAGAAATCGATATTTTGGGATCTACAGTATTGGAAAGTCCTAGATGTCCGCTCTACAATCGACGTGATGCATGTTACGAAGAATGTTTGCGTGAACCTGCTAAGCTTGTTGGGCGTGTATGGGAAGACAAATGATACAAAGGAAGCACGGCAGGACCAGCAACTTTTGAAAGACCCAGATGACTGGCATCCGGAATGGTTTCAAGGTCGTGCCAGCTACGCTCTTACCAAAGAAGAGAAGGTCATTTTTTTTGAATGCCTGAGCAGTATGAAGGTGTCGTCTGGCTTCTTGTCGAATATAAAGGGAATAATAAACATGGCGGACAAAAAGTTCCAAAACCTGAAGTCTCACGACTGCCACGTGATTATGACGCAATTGCTTCCGATTGCTTTGAGGGGCCTCCTACCGGAAAATGTTCGAGTAGCCATTGTGAAGCTGTGTGCATTCCTCAATGCAATCTCTCAGAAGGTAATCAGTCCAGAAGATCTACCACGGTTACAGAACGATGTGGTCCAATGTCTTGTCAGTTTCGAGTTGGTGTTTCCACCATCCTTCTTCAATACTATGACGCACCTCCTGGTCCACCTAGTCGAAGAGATTTCCATTCTCGGTCCTGTATTTCTACACAATATGTTCCCCTTTGAGAGGTTTATGGGAGTATTAAAGAAATATGTTCGTAACCGTGCTAGGCCAGAAGGAAGCATCGTAAAGGGCTATGGAAATGAGGAGGTAATTGAGTTCTGTATTGACTATGTTTCTGACCTTAAGCCGATTGGTATTTCTCAATCGCGGCACAAGGGGAGACTAAGTGGAAAAGGCACGATCAGAAGGAAATCAACGATATGTATGGACGGTCATTCTATGACCGAAGCACACCACACAGTTCTACAAAATTCGAGCTTGGTGGCTCCGTACTTCGAGCAACACAAGAATATTTTACGCTCGGACAACCCGGGGAAGCCTGAATCATGGATTAGAAAGGCCCACATGGAGACTTTCGGCAGTTGGTTGCGAAAACATTTAATGAATGACAATGATGTTGGAGATCAGCTGTACATGTTGGCCAAGACACCATCTTCGACTATAACGACTTTCCAAGGGTACGAGATTAATGGGAATACATTTTACACGATCTCCAAGATAAAAAGAGCACCAACCAAAACAGTGGTGTCCGCTTTGATGCAGCAACCGAGATTGGGCAAAAGGTCACATATTATGGTTACATAGAGGAGATATGGGAACTTGACTATGGACCCTCTTTTAAGGTCCCTTTGTTCCGGTGCAAATGGTTCAAGCTAACAGGAGGTGGGGTAAAGGTGGACGAGCAATACGGAATGACAATGGTGGATTTCAACAATCTTGGTTACCTTGACGAACCATTCGTCCTAGCCAAAGATGTCGCTCGGGTTTTCTATTTGAAGGACATGAGTAGCAAACCGAGGAAACGGAAAGATAAGAAAACGATCAGTACATTATGCGATGATCCAAAGCGCCACATTGTTCTTTCAGGGAAAAGAAACATCGTGGAAGTGGAGGACAGGACAGACATGTCAGAAGATTATAATATGTTTGGTGAAATTCCGCCCTTCAAAGTGAACACTGACCCAAGCATTAAGTTAAATGATGAGGATGCTCCATGGATACGGCCAAATCGTAAGAAAGCAGGGACACAAGGGAAGAATTGATGTGTAATAATTTATTATACCAAACTTTGTTGAATGGATCATGTGAATTATATTATCTCTGATGTGTTTAAAACTAACTCCTTTGCAAAATATTTGAGAAAACGAGTGGAAAAAAATATCTCAAAACCTTGTGAAATAAAATATCTAATTTCATAAATTTTACTAAAAACAGAAAATAGACGCGCTAGCGCGCCGCAGTGTCGCCGGAATACAAATTCTTTTATTAAAAAGAGAAAACAGACGAACACTACTACTCCTCGTCGTCGTCGTCGGGGAACTCGTCGGTGACCTCCTCCGGGTCATCATCGTTGTCGAACTCGTCGGTGACCTCCTCGTCGTCGTCGGAGGTGCATGATGGTATGTCCGAGATAGGCCCCCACCTCGGATCGTCGGAGGCCCAGACTTCGTCGGCGTGGTCGGCCCGACGAAGCTCTTGCAGCGCCTTCGTCCTCGCCTCCCGAGCGGCATCTAACGCGAGGTGGCGTTCGAGGCGGCGCTCCGCCCGCTGAGCCGCGTGGGTCTGCCAGAGCTCCTCGTCGGCGCTCTCCTCCCCCGGGTTGTTCCGGCAATACTCGCGGACGACGCGGTCTTCCCTGGCGTCGACTAGGCCCTGAAACGCGCGGTGGCGGAGGTGGAGGTGGTCGGCGGCAGTGATGATCTGCGGCTTTGGTGCCCTGGCCTCCGCTTCCCAGACGGTGTTGCAGTCGTTGAAGTTCATCAGCGACCGCGGGCGGTTGAGGCGCCAGGCCGCCGCGTCCCAGGCGCGGGCGGCCTCCGCCGCCGTCGCAAAGGAGCCGAGGGGGATGCGGTCGTCCCCCCAGCGGATATCTGCGTTGAACATTCCGTTCTGCCGTGCTCGGACGCCGCGGAAGCTGGTGGTGCTATTCCTCCTCGGAGGCATGGTGGAAGCGCGACGGTGCAGAGGGATGGAGAAGACGCGCTCGAGGCGCGACAGTTTATACCGCGCCCTCCAGGCCACGCGTCACAACTCCCGTGCCACGCGCCACCATAACACAACCCAAGCATGGATGGATGTGTTAAAGGAGGGGGGGGGGTGTAGAACAAAACAATCGGTATCGCCATCATATAGCCCCACCGTGGCTACTGGGTGCAATATGCATACCAAATGCACGACAGGACGTATGATGGTGAATCCAGATGTTTTGTATTTGCTCGATGAACTGGCCGGTGTATGAAGGTAGGCTATATATAGGGTCCTCTGGCTCACAAAGTGTTGTGCTAGGGTTTTGATCCAACAGTTAAGAAACCACCTCATCCAACGGCTCTCAACAGCTCGAAAGAAACACACCGTAGCCCTGATCGAACGGCTCACAACAGCTCGAAAGAAACACACCCCGGATCCAACGACACACAAGCACTTTAAAGAAACACACGATCCGTCTGATTCTATCTGATTGGTCCAAACGAAACCCTAACCCATTTAGTCCCGGTTGGTGTCCCCAACCGGGACTAAAGGGATGATCCGTTTCCCAATGAAACCCTAACCCATTTAGTCCCGGTTGGTGTCCCCAACCGGGACTAAAGGGATGTTTTCTTCTCGCTATATATATGAATGCATTGCCACAACATTGGAATAAACACATACAAACTCACCACTCTCTCATGGCTTCTACCGTACCCACTCTAACATTCATCCAGGTGGAGGCACTTTCTGCCTCGAACTACCCCTGCCCGTGCGGCTACAACGTTCCCGCCGGTTGGATGCTGAGCGCCGGAGGAGTTCCGGTCCCTCCTCTTCCACAAGGTGTGGCGCGTCGGGCGGCCATCACGAACCACTACTATCACGAGCTCACGCCGGAGCAACGAAGGAATCCCAGTTGGCATCCCGATAACCAGCATACTTGGGATGCCTTCTTCATCAATCGGCGTGAGAGAGCGCTCGCCAGGTATGAGGAGGACGGCCTGCCTCCTGGGAAATTTCACGAGGCCGGTCGTCGGCTATGGTGGTCCAGCCGGACTCTACAGAGCGTCATGGACTACATCAGGACCGGCGATATCCCCCGCCTGCGCTACCCTCAGGCCCAGTCCTGGAGTCGTGATCCTCCGAGGGAGTGCAGAGCACCGTCAGACGATAGTGACGACGACGGCGGCGGCGACTACGACGACTACGAGTACATGTTCTATAGGCCTAGGCAGGAGTATGACTAGCAGATATCAGATCATGCATCTATGCTCTCCGTTTTGGTTTAGATCCACTGTAGCCATTATGTACTGTTTTTTATCTATATATATATTCAAGATGTGTGTGAATCTTTATGATTGGATGGAACAAAGCCATAACCATTTCGTCTCGGTTGGTAAAACATGCCGGGACTAAAGGGGTTTTATTTTTCTGAATTTTCTGATATATTATTTGTATTTTTAAGATTTTAAAAAGAATTAGTTTTATTTTTCTGAATTTTCTCATATATTATTTGTATTTTTAAGATTTTAAAAAGAATTAGTTTTATTTTTCTGAATTTTCTGATATATTATTTGTACTTTTAAGTTTGGGAAAAGGAAAAGTATTTGAATAACCACCTTTAGTCGCGGTTCGTGTCACGAACCGGGACTAAAAGCTCGTTCTGCGCGGGAACGAAAACGCCGCGAAAAATTGCACCTTTAGTCCCGGTTCGTCACAGCAACCGGGACTAAAGGCCCACGGAGGGTACCCCGGGGGACCTTTAGTCCCGGTTGCTGTCACGAACCGGGACTAAAGGCTGGACCTATATATGCGCGATGCCTTCCTGCCCCAAAATTTTCCAAGTCCCAAACCCTCGTCTTCCCTCGCGCCGGCGCCCGCTCGTCTTCTGCCCCGTCGCCGTCGCCGTCGCCCGCGCAGAGGACCGCGCCGTCGCCGCGCCCTTCTCTCCTCCGCCTCCACTCTGCTTCGCCCCCGCCCCGTCGCCGTCTCTCCGGTAGGTTCCCCGCGGGCCTCGCGCCGCCCTCGAACCAACGCCATCGAACGGCGACCACGAACCGCGCGCGAACACGCCGCCCTCGAACGGCGACCACGAACTGCGAACGCGCCGCCCTCGCGCTCGCTCCCGCGGCCAGATTCGCCGCCGGCGAGACCACAGTGGCCGTTGCCTCGTCCCCATCTCCGTCCCCTCCCCCGTGGCGAGCACCACAGTGGCCGTGGCCTCCTCCCCATCTCCGTTCCCTCCCCCGTGGCCGGAATCGCCGGAGACCCGAGAGCCTAAACTGCAACCGCCGGCCACCGTGTGACGCCAGGGGTGACGTCATGATGACGTCACCTGGCCACTGTTGGTGAGATTTTTTTTGATGACGTCATCGTGACACATGGGGCCCACTTTATATGGAATTACAGAACATAATTAATCTTCTAAATTAAATAACTTTTAATTTATAATTCCAAAAATTATGGAAAAATATGCAAAATGTTCATAAAAATGTAAGCTATCTGTTTATATCATTTTCAATCATGTTTGCCAAAGTTCAAAATGAGACCATATTTGAATTTGTATTAAATTCATTAAAATAATGAAAATAAGTTTTAATTCAATAAATTCAGAATATTAAGTGTAATATACCAAAATGACCAGGAAAGCAAATGCAACCTAGCTATGGGGTTCTCCAAGTCATTTGAGAAACTAATCTTGGACACACCTCTAAAGTATGGTTTTCCCCCTCCGGTGGTTATCGTTCTTCCACCCAAAACCCTAGCAATCTGTTTTCCCTCCTTCTACGACAATATTTGCTAAGTCTCCTATATACTTAATTAATTTTTACTACATGCATGTATGCAGGAGTGACATATGACGGACAATAGAGACTTGCCGCTTACGGAACAGGAGGCTGAAGGTTTTATATACGAAATGATAGCCGAAGAACATGATGTAGTCTCTTCTTATCTGAACCTTGATGATCAAGAACGTGTAGGAACGGACATTGTCGATGATCAAACAGGTGAAGGAACGGACACTGTCGATGATCAAGGAGGTGAAGGAATGGACATTGATGACGGAGGTCAACCGTCGACAAACGACGATCTCCAATTGCAAAGAACAACCACCTCCGGGGAGGTATATATATATATATATATATATATATACACACATTGAGCCTCTCGTGATACAAACTTACTGAAATGTGAATACATATGCACTAACGCGCGCGACTCTCTTTCTTATTTTAGCCATCGGCCGGATCTAGTACGACAAAGCGTGGCAAATCCAGGGCGATGAAAGAAGGAGAAACATATACCATCGAATTAGTAGGTGAAACCGGCAAGCCCCTACAGCACACCACAAAGTTTATCAACCAATGCGGAGTCATTGTTAGAGACAACGTCTCGATCACCGTCTAGGAATGGAAGGAGCCAAAGAAAGCACGTCTTGGTTTCAGTTATGTCAACAAGAGAACGAAAAGGGATCTATGGAGAAAGCTTATGGTACATTTCATTCTACCTCTGGAATACAACAAAAAAGATGAATTCGGTAACGACGTTCCGGGTGGACGTCAGAGGAGGAGGATAGTCAAAGAGTTCGCTCTTCAGAAGATGGCCGAAGCATTCCGGAACTTCAACAAAAAATTGTACCGTGAATATGTCAACAAGGGCAAGACTCCGATTTTCACTGGACAATATGAGAAACTGAGAGCTGTTTGGCCAGAATTTGTGACGCAGAAGAAATCGGAGCATTTCAAGGAAATGTCGAAAAAAATAAGGCTAATCCGGATAAGAAACAGTACCATCATATTATGGGGCCAGGAGGATACCGCATTTCGGCGCCTAAGTGGCAGGCGATGGAGGACGGCCTGACGGCGCGAGGAATCCGTCTAGGTACAGAGGGATGGGACGAAAGAGCCAAAATGTGGTGGTACGGGCATGGGGGATCGCTAGACCCGGAGACAGGGGCGTGTGTTCATCGGCAGAAAACGTTTGCTCCCACTCAACACCTTATTGACGCAATTGCCAAAGCTCAATAGGGCTTGCTCACGTTGAACAAAGAGAGAGACGCACTGACCCATGCCCTCGGGAATCCTGAACACGGAGGACATATACGAGGGAAAGGCAGATTGCCGTGGAAAGTAGGGTTTTCCCAGGAGGGTGACCCGTACTGTTACAGAAGCCGTAAGAGAAATACGGACCGGGCTGCAGATCAACTGTCGAAGCTTGCAACAGAAGTTGATCAGTTGAAGCAGACCGTGGCGGGAATACTTGCGAAAGAAACAACGGCGGCTGCAGGGCCGCATGAAGAAAATGCAGCGGATCTCGGAAGCCAGCATCAGCGGAGAAGCAGCGTGGCTTCCACGGAGGCCCCTCCTGCAGGTGCTAATGCACCAATGATCGAGAGTCGTGCACCGGAGCCTCACTACCCCGTGGATGATGTAAAGGAGATGAAAGAATGTGATCTGCATTATCCCGTGGGGAACATTTCCATGTAGGTAGCTACCGGTAGTGCTTTACCCTGTACACCTGGAGCACTCCACCACAACAACCCCATTCCATATGGGTATGCTCGTGTCACGGTGGAAGACATAGTCCAAGCGTTTGAGGACCTGGAGATTGACATAGCTACACCCGAAGGGGAGAGAAGACTTGGAGATGTCAAGCGCCAGTTCATTCTATGGAAAAAGAAGTACATACTGTTTCCAGGCGAGACGCCAAGGCTAACAAGTGCACCCCCCCTCCGATGGTGCAGGTGGTGGTGGTAGTGGTTGTCGCACCCTGGTTTCTAGGGGATACTCATCGGGCCGAACTGGATAGCAGGTGCTTGGATTATGGGGCATAACTGCTCCCACGTCCCAGCTTCCTGGTAGGCCTGCGCTTATGCGCGACAACACAAGCCCTGCTATTCCATCGTCGATGTAAACTATCCACTAGAGATCAAAGGCACTACTGTCGACGTACTTCAAATCAATCACGCATGGTACGTCAACAGCGTTAAACGAAATGATAACACAGAATGTCTCTAAGACACAAAAGATTGAAATAAGGTTGCAAATGGCCTTCACTAAGGCAGAGAATAGCAGATACAATCATTCAGAGGACACATGTCCCAACATAGCATTCATTACATCACAGCGGAAGCAATTCAACCGTCTGAGTACAGACAAAACCAAATAGGCTTAAGAAGCCGCGAATGAAAAGAAGACGAAGCCCATCCACGTAGGTCCTGGATCCTGCCCGGGTCCAGCTATCTACTCGTCTGCAGTCTCGTCAAACTCCACGAAGTAGCCATCCTGGTGATCATCGTAGCCGTAGTCGTACTCTGCGTAAACCACAGCCCCAACGGGGTCAGTACATCCAAGTACTGGCAAGCAAGACTCACACTTCATCAAAGAGTTACCCGTCAACACAAGCATTGATGCTTGGGATCAACGCAAGAGAAGGGGTGATATAAAGCTGCAGCGGGCTACTAACCAACTACAGAGATAACTACAAGTTCCGGCTAACAGAAGAAGATAAGATCGAGGATTGTAACCAACTGAAAGGTAACTTCAACCAAAACCCATCCTGGATCTCGCCCCTTATCCGAAGAAGCAATCCGAGGATAACTCACACCGTTGTATTAAAGTTGAGTCAAGTTATTGTGTGAATAACCTATTACTAGTCAAGTTATTAAACATTGGGTGAAACATGGTTGATCATTATGTTGAAGTTGTCCTGAGTACTTGTTAGCCAGTACTTTCACCAAGTAGTCCATAACCGCGGAAAACACGGCTTCTCGAGAAGATTATCCCTGCAGGGTTGCACCAATTTAGCCGTACACATATGAATAACCCGCCAGATGGAACGGCCATTCCACCAAGCGGGGCACTCAACACAACCCAACTGTTCTTCGCATCAAGCCCAAAGCACCTTGGCGCACGGCTACTCGAGCCCTGAAGAAAAGGGACCCTCATAGCACTCTAAGACCGTGTCCACCTATATGCCGACTACGAAAGTTCCACCCGGGATCCAAGGGCTCGCAAGATCATGCATGCAGCAAATGGAAAACCCGAACTAAATGAGGCGATTTGGACGAGATGCGAATCGAGTCGAGTTGAGGGGGCGCCCATACTCGCTTCCCACATGCGGGTAGTGCGCTCATCATGGATCGGTAGACAAGACCCTTTTCCTATTAGGGTCGACACTAGCAGGCCTCAAAACCACTTAGGGCCTCCTGCCGGTGCCTTATCATCAAATTATTATTATTACCATTAGCATTAACAGGATTGATTGATTAACATTCGAGCCCCGGTACAAATAATAATAGTAAAAGAAGTAACCGACAACAGACTCGAGCAAAAGCAACCCTAAGCATGCTAGATAAGACTAAGGCACAAGCAATGGCTGTAGGTAGGGAGGTGAGGCAATATCAGGGTTCAGGGTATCATGTGATGGGTTCGGAGAACAAGCAACGATACATAGAGCTAGCAATAGTAGACAAAAGGATAGTATCGGCAACAAGTGTGGAAAGGAACTCGATGATTCATGTGAGTGATAACTTGCCTGGAAGCTCAGCAGCCTGGTACTGGGCTAGGTCCTGGGTAGTGGTGTCGTACAGATCGTCGGTCTCAACGTCGTCGTCTAATCGAGAAGAAGCAAAAACAACAACGAAGGAAGACGGGCAATCAATACATGGCATAGGTGCACAAACATGGGATGATGCATGTCATGTTAATAGATGCACCAAAGTAAACGAGTTGACAAGATAAAACAATTTAAATGGACCCATATGCAATTGGATTGCATATGGAAAGCCCATGCATTAGGGTTGATTTAATTGTTCTACAACTAAACATCATGTGTAAGTGAATTAGCATGATGCATGCATGATGAAAACAATAAGGTAACAATATTAGATGCAATTGGAATGATAGTTAACAAGTTAAGAATTATTTATTAAGTTTGGAAAATTTGGTTACTTAATGGTGTTACACAAATAGTTGTTGTTTTCATCAAGTTAAATTGTTCAAAACAAATGACAAAGTTGATATTTGAAAAGGTTATGTTTTTCTGGTTTGAAAACATATTTTACATGTGCAAGAATTATTTAATTTGAGCAAGTTATTATTTTAGCAAAATTAAATGAATTAAACAAGGTTTAAATTGTTTAGGCAATTTTAATTATTCAAAACAGTAAACAAAAATTATATTTGAAAAGATTAGGTGAAATGGTATGGAAAACATATTTTATCTGCATTTATTGGATTAATAATGAATTAGTTATTGAATTTAGAAATTAGCATTTGAATTATTTGAGTTTGAATTTTAAATGCATTTGGAGTTTTCAAAACAGTACACATTTGGAATAATTGGATAGACAATTAAATTTGGAGCAATAAACATATACAACTTTTATTAATTGTACTTCTAGATTAAAAGTTATTAAAGTTTTAAGTTTAATGTTTAAATCTGTTATTTAAAGGAATTAGAATTTCAAAACAGAAACGTTTAAAACGTTTTGCACCGCACTGGACCCTAGCCACTGCCACTGCAGCGTGGGCCTGGGGGCCAGCATGGCGTGCTGCGCTTGCGTGGCCACATGAGTGACTGACAGGGGGCCCTCCCTGTCAGTGCTCAGCCGAAAAGAAAACGGGATTTTATCCCAGGGTGCCAGGGTTCGAACCCAGCACCTCGCCCTCGCGCGCACGGGCTGCTACCGCTGCGCTGCTCTCGTCAGTTTCGACAGACAACGAAACGCGGACAGGATAACATTCAGATCTAGGTTAACTGAACTTCGCTGACGCGCTGAAACTGAACTGAAGGACAGAAACGTGCTCGCGGCTCGCCGGCGTTGATCCACGGCTCGTGCTCGCTGCGCAGTGCTGTTGTGATGCTGGTTGCGTGCGGTGGCATGCACGGATTCGATGCAAGGAGGGAGGAGGAGCAAACGGTGGTGCTCACCACCGTGGTAGACGAGGCAGAGGGTCGGTGACGTACGCTGACGGAGGCGACGGCGGCGGGGACGAGGACGACGGCGCGGATCCGGTAGTCCTTCGTGCTCCCTCCGGTGTCCAACGTGTAGAGGAAGAAGAGGTGGAGAGATCCCCGTGCTCAGATCACGACTAGGTTCCCTGCACCAACGACGGCAACCTCGGTTTCAGAAAACGGAGCCACGGTGGCCGGAGACGGTCGAGGACGGCGGCATCGAATCAACGGCTTACCGAGGTCGATTAGGTGTCGAAGGCGTATAGGAAGGAGAGGGGAAACGATTCCAGCACTCAGGTAGGTGCGTGCGTATCCATGGCGACGGCGGCGTGGAAGGATTCAGTCGAGGAGGCTACGGTGGTCGACGGTGGGGAAGAACAGAGAGGTGGGAGGTGGAATTGGCGGCGGATCCGAGGGGGAACAGGAACCCTAGGCTCTAGGGCACGGCGCCAGGGGCCTAGGTAGTACTTATAGGGGGCTAGGGAGCCTTCTGGCCGTCGGCGCCGCCGTACTGCCGTCGTGGCAGCTCTGGATGAGCTGCCGTACCGCGGGGCGACGGTGGCGGCCGTCTATTCGAAGCGGTACGCACGCTAGCGGGCTGGGCCGCGCGCCAGGTAGGCTTAGGTGGGTTTGGGCTTGGTAGCTGCTGCGCACGCGGCTGTTTTTCCTTCTTTTATTTTTCTGTTTTTTTTTGTAGGGTTTGGTTTTGGAAGAAAAAGATAGGTTTTAATTTAGTAAAAATTCTAGAAAAATTAGGTTAGGCTTGTTAGATCAATAGCAACCAGATGCCAAGGTTTGTTTTCAAAAATTTGAGATTTAATTTGTTGTTTGTATTTGAAACAATAATTGAAAGAATTTTAATATTAATTAAACATTATGAAAACAAAGCATTTTAATAGGGTGGCCCCTATGGATTAAATTGATTAAATGAGTATAAATTGTTTGGTGAAATTCATAGGTTCAAATGGGTACTGATTTGAAGAGTTAGTTTGAATTTGAAAATGATTTAGAATTAATTGATTGAATTAAAACCAACAATTTAATAATTGAACATTATTGAAGTATTTGGAAACAAAGGAGGTTTTTGATTTGCATTCTTTATTTGAAAAGATTGTAACAGACAAGTATGAAAACAAGGGTTGATTAATGTTTGAATTTCATTATGAAAACAATGCATACAGAAAATGAAAATGAGGATGATGACATGATGCATTGCTTAAAATAAACAAGAAATAAGACAACTAGGGAGTTTTCATACTTGGATGTTACAAAACGCCCCCCCTTGAAGGAATCGCGCCCCGAGATTCCTTACGGAGAAGAGAAAAGGTCCGGATACTTATTGCGAAGATCCTCTTCGGTCTCCCACGTTGCCTCTTTATCGGAATGATGCGACCATTGCACTTTCAAGAACTTGGTGCTCTTGTTGCGAGTCTTACGAACGGTCTCATCGAGAATACGGCTAGGGTGCTCCTCATAAGAGAGATCATCTTGCAGTTCGATATAATCATGATCAACTGCACGATCTGGATCCTTGAAGCACTTCTTGAGCTGTGACACATGGAACACATCGTGCACTTTGGATAGTTTTTCTGGAAGTTCAAGACGATAAGCATTTTCCGCACGTCTTGACAGGATGTTGAAAGGACCAATGTATCTTGGTGCCAGCTTCCCTTTCACACCAAAACGATGAGTGCCTCTGAAGGGAGTTACACGGAGATATGCTTTGTCACCAGGAGCATAGATCATGTCCCTGTGCTTGCTGTCATAGTAACTCTTCTGACGAGACTGAGCAATCTTGAGATTGTCACGAATGATGCGAACTTTCTCTTCGGCCTCTTTAACAATGTCAGGACCTAAGAGTGAATGTTCACCAGATCCAGACCAATTGATTGGACTCCTGCATCTGCGGCCATACAGTGCCTCAAATGGTGCCATGCCTAGGCTTGCCTGGAAACTGTTATTGTAGGAGAATTCAGCATATGGAAGACAATCCTCCCATTTCATGCCAAAGGAGAGACCACATGCTCTAAGCATATCCTCGAGAATCTGATTGACTCTTTCGACTTGCCCCTGAGACTGAGGGTGATAGGCTGTGCTGAAGAGAAGTTTGGTGCCCAATGCATCTTGGAAACTCTTCCAGAAATGAGAAGTGAATATGCTTCCACGGTCTGAGCTTATTTCCAAAGGAACACCATGAAGAGGAACAATCCTTGTTGTGTAGAGCTCTGCTAACTGGCTAGCTGATATTGTCTCTTTGACAGCAAAGAAGTGAGCTACTTTAGTGAGACGATCAATGACAACGAAGATTGCATCGTTGCCCTTCTTGGACTTTGGGAAACCAGTAACGAAGTCAATTTCAATCATGTCCCACTTCCACTCGGGGATTTTGAGAGGTTGGAGAAGACCGGCTATTTTCTGATGAACTGCCTTGACACGTTGACAAACGTCGCATTCAGAAACGTATTGAGCAATTTCACGTTTCATGCTAGGCCACCAATAGAGTGTCTTGAGATCCTGGTACATCTTTGTGCTTCCAGGGTGGATGGAGAGAGGAGTTTCATGAGCCTCCTTGAGAATGATATCTTTGAGACTTTGAATCTTAGGAACTGCAATGCGTCCTTCAAAGAACACAGCTCCCTTGTCATCAATGGAGAAGGACTTGAACTTATCATTGCCCTCTTTGATTTGCTCTACCATCTTCTTTATTTTAGCATCACGAAACTGTTCAGAACGAATCTTGTCCTCGAGAGTTGGACTGGCTGTCAAGCTAGTAAGATAGCCTTGAGGAACAAGAGCAAGGTTCAGCTTCTGGAATTTTTCATGAAGTGGAGGTTGGCTGTCCATGATCATGAGATTATTGCAATAGGATTTGCGACTGAGAGCATCGGCCATAACATTAGCCTTGCCTGGAGTGTAAGAAATGGTGAGATCGAAGTCTTTGATCGTTTCAATCCATCTCCTTTGCCTGAGGCTTAGATCTGGTTGAGTGAAGATGTATTTCAGACTCTTGTGATCGGAAAAGATTTCAGTGCGGTTACCCAACAAGTATTGTCTCCATTTCTTGAGGGCAAACACAACTGCTGCAAGTTCAAGATCATGAGTGGGATAGTTTTGCTCATGTGGGTTCAACTGACGTGAAGCATAGGCCACAACTTGGCGTTCTTGCATAAGAACTTCACCTAGGCCTTGGAGAGAAGCATCACAGAATATCTGGAAAGGTTTGGTAGTATCTGGACCAACCAGAACTGGAGTAGAAGTGAGTTTAGTTTTGAGGAGATTGAAACTTTCATCACACTGTGGAGACCAAACGAACTTCTTGTCCTTCTTGGTGAGATCAGTGAGAGGTTTTGCAATCTTGGAGAAGTTTTTGACGAAACGACGGCAATAGCTAGCCAAGCCAAGAAAACTTCTGACTTGCTTCACCGTCTTTGGAGGTTTCCAGTCAACGATTGCCTTAACCTTTTCTGGGTCAATGGCTGTGCCCTTGGCAGAGATGATGTGACCAAGGTAGGCAACTTCTGAAATCCAGAACTCACATTTGGAGTATTTGGCATAAAGACGATGCTCGCGGAGTTTCATGAGAGTGAGACGAAGATGTTCTCCATGCTCTTCCTCGGATTTTGAGTAGACAAGGATATCATCAAGATATACCACAACAAACTTGTCGAGGTATTCATGGAAGACAGAATTCATGAGTCGAGAGAAGGTCGCCGGTGCATTGGTGAGACCAAAGGACATGACGGTGTATTCATATAGACCGTAGCGAGTGGTGAAGGCTGTCTTAGGAATATCTTCCTTTCTGATCTTTATTTGATGGTAACCCATCCTCAAGTCCAACTTTGAGAATATTGAGGCTCCAGCAAGTTGATCAAAAAGATCATCGATACGAGGAATTGGGTATTTGTTCTTGATGGTTTTCTCGTTAAGAGGACGATAGTCCACCACGAGTCTCTTTGTTTGATCTTTCTTGGCTACGAACAGAGTTGGGCAACCCCAAGCGGAGGAACTAGGCTGAATGTAGCCTTTCTCCATGTACATATCTATTTGCTCCTTCAACAACTTCAGTTCAGGAGGAGCTATCTTGTATGGATGCTTAGATATTGGCGCAGTACCTGGTTAAAGCTCGATCACGAACTCAACTGCTCTGTCCGGAGGCATCCCTGGCAATTCTTCTAGAAAGACGTCAGGGAATTCACAAACCACCGGAACATTTTCGAGTAGAGGTAGAGGTTTTGCATCGAGTGTGTATAGCTGAGTGGAACTTGATCCATATGGAGAATAGACTATCTGGCCAGAAGGGTGGTAGAGAGTTATTGACTTTTGAGCACAGTCAATCTTAGCTTTGTTGGTCTTCAACCAATCCATGCCCAGAATGACATCAATGTCAGAATTTCCCAACAACATGAGTGAAGCAAGGAATATGCGACCTCCAATCAGAATTTGGTTGTCTATACTTATCTTGGAAGTGATCATTTTAGTTCCCAGAGAGTGAACATAGATTTGATTGCTTAGTGGAACCAGAGTTAGGTTGTATGTTGAGGCAAAGATTTTTGACACAAATGAATGCGATGCCCCGGTATCAAACAACACTTTAGCTGGAATAGAGTTTACGGGTAATGTACCGAGAACAACGTCGGCAGATTCCTCAGCTGTGTCAACTTTGACGTGGTTCACCCTTGCGTTCCTCCCGACAGGCCTGTTGTTGGAGTTGAAGGCCTTGTGCGGAGGAGCGCGGACCATCGCCTGGTTGGTGTTGGGGCGAGGCGGTGGAGGAGGTAGCACCCTCTGAGTGCACTTGTCAGCATAGTGCCCCGTCTCCTTGCACTTGAAGCAAGTGACGATACGAGGAGGACCTGGCCTTGGCTGCCCCATTGGAACCCTCTGACTCTGCATCTGAGCTGGGTTGGGTGGGCGGGGAGCAAAGCCTGGTGAAGCTTGGGCGTATGGAGCCCGAGTGACGGCACCATTTGGCACCCAGATGCGGCGCTTCTGCGGGGGGGTGGTCATGTTGGAGGAGGAACCACCCTCACGCGAGTGCTTGCGCGAATCCTCGAACGCCTTGCGCCCATTCTCCTCATTGAGCGCGGTGTTCACGAGCTCGACGAAGTCCTTGCACTTGATGTTTGTGAGCGCGTACTTCAGTTCCGGGTTAAAACCTCTGCGGAACCTTGCCATCTTCTTGGCCTCAGTAGACACCTCATCTCCAGCATATCGAGCGAGGCGATTGAACTCGTTCTGGTAGCCGATGACGTCGAGCTTGCCTTGCTTCAAAGAGCAAAACTCTTCGCGCATCCTCTCCATGAGACCATCTGGGATGTGGTACTTCAGGAAGGCATCCCTGAAACAACCCCAGGTGATAGGATAGCCAGCTCTCATAGCCTGGTAGTTCTCCCACCACGAGGCTGCCTGACCCTTCAGTAGGTAGGCAGCATAGTTGAACCTTGTCCTCTTCCGCAACATGAGCAATCTCCAGAGCTCTTGCTACGTCACGGATCCAGTCATCAGCATCCAGAGGCTCGCGTGTTGCCATGAAAGCTTTAGGGCCCACACTGAGGAAGTCCTTGATGGTGACCCTTGGAGCAGTCTGGTGGTGGTGCTGATTGTTCTGAACCTGGACCATCTGGGCCATGACCTGGGTCATCTGAGTCAAGAGCTCCGCGATCGGCGGTGGCTCAGGCGTGTTCCTTGTTGGAGGCATCCTGAATTGAAATTCATTTTAGCACAACAATAGGAAGGGATAAACTTAGCAACCGAAGGAGAGATTATTCCGACGCATGAATAGATAACCAACAGGTACATCATAGGTTCGAATACATCAGAATCTCACACCATACATGGTTCGAAAACGAAAAGGATAAACTAGACACAGCTAGTAATGGATACAACGGTACTCCAATGCTCATCACGCAGGACGGCGTCTAGGAGTACGGCGAGTGATACGGCGATTGGTACGGCGAGGAGCACGGCGGGGAGGAGTCTGCTCACGGAAGTAAGTATCACGACGATCCCTGTAGATAGGAACTGCTCTGAGAGGGACCCTCGGTGTGGCGAAGTAGAAAGCATCCTCTCACTGTGCTCCAAAGAGAGGAATACCAGTGTAACCAGCTCCTAGGTTGAGGAGTGGACCTCTGATCGGCTCGTAACCTCTAGCATCTGGCAGAGGAAAACCAGCTGGCTGCTGGAAACGCGCAAAGCGCTCGTCTCCAACAAAATCTGTGGTATACGTCGCCAGACGCGTCAGAGCAAGGTGAAGCTGGTCCCTGACTGAAGCCAACTCCTGAGCAAGTGTGATAGCCATAGCATCACTATGCCTCACGAACTGAGCTGTGACGTGCATCCTGGAGCTATCATTCTCGTCAGGCTCCAAGTTGTTGTGGAGGGTGAAGTGAGCTCCTGCGGACGTAATGTAACCACGGGGGATGTGACGATAGATGGAATCATCAAACCCCCAGTAGTCAGCATGTAGGACAGTGAGACCCACATATGCTGCCTGCTGCACTGCCATGTCCACTGTGGAACCTACGGCCTCGTAGCGGTGGACTATGCTCCTGCCATCATCCGACAGTATGTAGACGATGGCTCGGTAGAAAGTCTGGTCGAACTCACGCTGGTGCTCGTAGACCTGGTACTCTGGTGCCCAATGGAAACCCAGATAGGTGACCATGTCCCTCAGCGTCTCCGGATAACCGACAGTGTTCTCACAACGGGTCATCCGCACCACCTGCGGGTAGTAGCTGAGACCCATCTGCAGATGATTTTGGGAAGTTGATTAGGCGCCGGTAGAAGCAAAAGAAGTGGAAAACAACAACAGGTTCAATGGACGAAAGATTCTTGAGAGAAACATGATATTGAAGCAACATCGGGAAAACGAGACCAAAAACCTGAGGTACTACGGAGAACCCAAAACACGTGAAAACCTAACTTGAAATTTGTAGATGAGAAGGGAAAACTCAACGTTGCACTTCCTTACCAGACAAAGGGGTGGGAGGGAGGGAAAAGAAGAAAAAGAACATAATTCCTACTCTCACGTTTCATTTTTCCTATATAGCTACAAAATAGTTTCTAGACTCAAACTGCGACCAGTAAAAGGGATCCTACGGTCAGACAGGCTGTGATACCATTTGTCGCACCCTGGTTTCTAGGGGATACTCATCGGGCCGAACTGGATAGCAGGTGCTTGGATTATGGGGCATAACTGCTCCCACGTCCCAGCTTCCTGGTAGGCCTGCGCTTATGCGCAACAACACAAGCCCTGCTATTCCATCGTCGATGTAAACTATCCACTAGAGATCAAAGGCACTACTGTCGACGTACTTCAAATCAATCACTCATGGTACGTCAACAGCGTTAAACGAAATGATAACACAGAATGTCTCTAAGACACAAAAGATTGAAATAAGGTTGCAAATGGCCTTCACTAAGGCAGAGAATAGCAGATACAATCATTCAGAGGACACATGTCCCAACATAGCATTCATTACATCACAGCGGAAGCAATTCAACCGTCTGAGTACAGACAAAACCAAATAGGCTTAAGAAGCCGCGAATGAAAAGAAGACGAAGCCCATCCACGTAGGTCCTGGATCCTGCCCGGGTCCAGCTATCTACTCGTCTGCAGTCTCGTCAAACTCCACGAAGTAGCCATCCTGGTGATCATCGTAGCCGTAGTCGTACTCTGCATAAACCACAGCCCCAACGGGGTCAGTACATCCAAGTACTGGCAAGCAAGACTCACACTTCATCAAAGAGTTACCCGTCAACACAAGCATTGATGCTTGGGATCAACGGAAGAGAAGGGGTGATATAAAGCTGCAGCGGGCTACTAACCAACTACAGAGATAACTACAAGTTCCGGCTAACAGAAGAAGATAAGATCGAGGATTGTAACCAACTAAAAGGTAACTTCAACCAAAACCCATCCTGGATCTCGCCCCTTATCCGAAGAAGCAATCCGAGGATAACTCACACCGTTGTATTAAAGTTGAGTCAAGTTATTGTGTGAATAACCTATTACTAGTCAAGTTATTAAACATTGGGTGAAACATGGTTGATCATTATGTTGAAGTTGTCCTGAGTACTTGTTAGCCAGTACTTTCACCAAGTAGTCCATAACCGCGGAAAACACGGCTTCTCGAGAAGATTATCCCTGCAGGGTTGCACCAATTTAGCCGTACACGTATGAATAACCCGCCAGATGGAACGGCCATTCCACCAAGCGGGGCACTCAACACAACCCAACTGTTCTTCGCATCAAGCCCAAAGCACCTTGGCGCACGGCTACTCGAGCCCCGAAGAAAAGGGACCCTCATAGCACTCTAAGACCGTGTCCACCTATATGCCGACTACGAAAGTTCCACCCGGGATCCAAGGGCTCGCAAGATCATGCATGCAGCAGATGGAAAACCCGAACTAAATGAGGCGATTTGGACGAGATGCGAATCGAGTCGAGTTGAGGGGGGCGCCCATACTCGCTTCCCACATGCGGGTAGTGCGCTCATCATGGATCGGTAGACAAGACCCTTTTCCTATTAGGGTCGACACTAGCAGGCCTCAAAACCACTTAGGGCCTCCTGCCGGTGCCTTATCATCAAATTATTATTATTACCATTAGCATTAACAGGATTGATTGATTAACTTTCGAGCCCCGGTACAAATAATAATAGTAAAAGAAGTAACCGACAACAGACTCGAGCAAAAGCAACCCTAAGCATGCTAGATAAGACTAAGGCACAAGCAATGGCTGTAGGTAGGGAGGTGAGGCAATATCAGGGTTCAGGGTATCATGTGATGGGTTCGGGAGAACAAGCAACGATACATAGAGCTAGCAATAGTAGACAAAAGGATAGTATCGGCAACAAGTGTGGAAAGGAACTCGATGATTCATGTGAGTGATAACTTGCCTGGAAGCTCAGCAGCCTGGTACTGGGCTAGGTCCTGGGTAGTGGTGTCGTACAGATCGTCGGTCTCAACGTCGTCGTCTAATCGAGAAGAAGCAAAAACAACAACGAAGGAAGACGGGCAATCAATACATGGCATAGGTGCACAAACATGGGATGATGCATGTCATGTTAATAGATGCACCAAAGTAAACGAGTTGACAAGATAAAACAATTTAAATGGACCCATATGCAATTGGATTGCATATGGAAAGCCCATGCATTAGGGTTGATTTAATTGTTCTACAACTAAACATCATGTGTAAGTGAATTAGCATGATGCATGCATGATGAAAACAATAAGGTAACAATATTAGATGCAATTGGAATGATAGTTAACAAGTTAAGAATTATTTATTAAGTTTGGAAAATTTGGTTAATTAATGGTGTTACACAAATAGTTGTTGTTTTCATCAAGTTAAATTGTTCAAAACAAATGAAAAAGTTGATATTTGAAAAGGTTATGTTTTTCTGGTTTGAAAACATATTTTACATGTGCAAGAATTATTTAATTTGAGCAAGTTATTATTTTAGCAAAATTAAATGAATTAAACAAGGTTTAAATTGTTTAGGCAATTTTAATTATTCAAAACAGTAAACAAAAATTATATTTGAAAAGATTAGGTGAAATGGTATGGAAAACATATTTTATCTGCATTTATTGGATTAATAATGAATTAGTTATTGAATTTAGAAATTAGCATTTGAATTATTTGAGTTTTAATTTTAAATGCATTTGGAGTTTTCAAAACAGTACACATTTGGAATAATTGGATAGACAATTAAATTTGGAGCAATAAACATATACAACTTTTATTAATTGGACTTATAGATTAAAATTTATTAAAGGTTTAAGTTTAATGTTTAAATCTGTTATTTAAAGGAATTAGAATTTCAAAACAGAAACGTTTAAAATGTTTTGCACCGCACTGGACCCTAGCCACTGCCACTGCAGCGTGGGCCTGGGGGCCAGCGTGGCGTGCTGCGCTTGCGTGGCCACATGAGTGACTGACAGGGGGCCCTCCCTGTCAGTGCTCAGCCGAAAAGAAAACGGGATTTTATCCCAGGGTGCCAGGGTTCGAACCCAGCACCTCGCCCTCGAGCGCACGGGCTGCTACTGCTGCGCTGCTATCGTCAGTTTCGACAGACAACGAAACGCGGACAGGATAACGTTCAGATATAGGTTAACTGAACTTCGATGACGCGCTGAAACTGAACTGAAGGACAGAAACGTGCTCGCGGCTCGCCGGCGTTGATCCACGGCTCGTGCTCGCTGCGCAGTGCTGTTGTGATGCTGGTTGCGTGCGGTGGCATGCACGGATTCGATGCAAGGAGGGACGAGGAGCAAACGGTGGTGCTCACCACCGTGGTAGACGAGGCAGAGGGTCGGTGACGTACGCTGACGGAGGCGACGGCGGCGGGGAAGAGGACGACGGCGCGGATCCGGTAGTCCTTCGTGCTCCCTCCGGTGTCCAACGTGTAGAGGAAGAAGAGGTCGAGAGATCCCCGTGCTCAGATCATGACTAGGTTCCCTGCACCGACGACGGCAACCTCGGGTTCAGAAAACGGAGCCACGATGGCCGGAGACGGTCGAGGACGGCGACATCAAATCAACGGCTTACCGAGGTCGATTAGGTGTCGAAGGCGTAGAGGAAGGAGAGGGGAAATGATTCCAGCACTCAGGTAGGTGCGTGCGTGTCCATGGCGACGGCGGCGTGGAAGGATTCAGTCGAGGAGGCTACGATGGTCGACGGTGGGGAAGAACAGAGAGGTGGGAGGTGGAATTGGCGGCGGATCCGAGGGGGAACAGGAACCCTAGGCTCTAGGGCACGGCGCCAGGGGCCTAGGTAGTACTTATAGGGGGCTAGGGAGCCTCCTGGCCGTCGGCGCCGCCGTACTGCCGCCGTGGCAGCTCTGGATGAGCTGCCGTACCGCGGGGCGACGGTGGCGGCCGTCTATTCGAAGCGGTACGCGCGCTAGCTGGCTGGGCCGCGCGCTAGGTAGGCTTAGGTGGGTTTGGGCTTGGTAGCTGCTGCGCGCGCGGCTGTTTTTCCTTCTTTTATTTTTCTGTTTTCTTTTTTTTTTGTAGGGTTTGGTTTTGGAAGAAAAAGATAGGTTTTAATTTAGTAAAAATTCTAGAAAAATTAGGTTAGGCTTGTTAGATCAATAGCAACCAGATGCCAAGGTTTGTTTTCAAAAAGTTGAGATTTAATTTGCTGTTTGTATTTGAAACAATAATTGAAAGAATTTTAATATTAATTAAACATTATGAAAACAAAGCATTTTAATAGGGTGGCCCCTATGGATTAAATTGATTAAATGAGTATAAATTGTTTGGTGAAATTCATAGGTTCAAATGGGTACTGATTTGAAGAGTTAGTTTGAATTTGAAAATGATTTAGAATTAATTGATTGAATTAAAACCAACAATTTAATAATTGAACATTATTGAAGTATTTGGAAACAAAGGAGGTTTTTGATTTGCATTCTTTATTTGAAAAGATTGTAACAGAAAAGTACGAAAACAAGGGTTGATTAATGTTTGAATTTCATTATGAAAACAATGCATACAGAAAATGAAAATGAGGATGATGACATGATGCATTGCTTAAAATAAACAAGAAATAAGACAACTAGGGAGTTTTCATACTTGGATGTTACAGTGGTGGTGCTGGTGCTGGTTCACCTACGCCTCCTTCACGCCATTCGACGCCGTCCCCCGATCCACAATCTCCGGTGGGTAAGCAGCCGTCGCCCCCCATTCCTCCTCCGGCGGTTAAGCAGCCGTCGCCCCCCATTCCTCCTCCGGAGGATAAGCAACCGTCGCCCCCATTCCTCCTCCGGAGAATAAGCAGTCGTCGCCCCCCATTCCTCCTCCGGAGGATAAGCAACCGTCACCCCCCATTCCTCCTCCGGCGAAGAAACAGAAGCAGGCGGACAGCAAGGAAACCTGCTCTTGGACTATTAACCCGGAGCCTTATGTACCTAAGACCACACGGGTACCGGAGCCATCACTGAAGCCTATCCCCCCAAGGCCTTGGGAACTTAGTGATGCTGAAACCAAATTGGCCGCGAAGGCTGACTATGATAAATGGAAGGCCCATAAGAAGGCGCTAAAGGAGCCTAAGCCCAAGGAAGTATACCCTCCGAAGGTAGACAAGTGGGCTACGGGTTTTTTGTCGACACCGTCCCAAGCAAAGAAGAATTTTCCTAAAGACTATGATGCTGAACTTCGTAGGCAAGCACAAGCATTGGAGAAAGAAAAAATGAAAAAAAGCGGGAAACAAGTTGACCAGCTCGGGATGCAGAGTAAACAGTCGATCCCCCCGCTCATAGTGAAAGCCGGTCCGGAACAGGACCCCGAGGTCAAAGCAGCTGCGGCAACAATGGGATTGACTGTAGCTACTGCCATGAAAAATGCGTCCGAGATGGGTATGTCTCTTCGTGCCTTGTTAGGCCTGGACGAAGCGCCAATTTGTGAGGTAGCATTACAATATGTGAAGAAAGGGCTTCTCGTCGAGCCTACGCAGGAAAAGAATCTACCACCACTAATGCAAAGTCTGCTACGTTGGTACAAATAATTTATATCATGGTCCCACAAAGAATTTGTGTATATGGATGTTACATAGGAGCATCACACCAAAAAGTACTCTGTAGCAGTTGAGCTGAGTGAATGTTCCAGCTGTTCAATCTGCGCGAGCTCGACAAATCTATCCTGAGTTGCTACAGTCTGTAAGTGATTTATTTCTACCTCATCTCGTTCTTCATTGCCTACACTATATATATATATATATATATATATATATATATATATATATATATTTATATATATATATATATATATATATATATATATATATTGTCCTAACTATATTGTTGCGTACGCTATTATGCAGATTGAAGATTTGGGAATGCAAAATAAGACTCATCCATGATGTTGGGTTCATTGACCCACAAATCATTAATGGAACTATGTTAGAAAATCACCCCAAAGACGTGGAGAAAGACTTGTACAATTTTCTTAAAAAGCATGAACTCAAAAGTCATATTCTATTTCCTTACCATTTTGGGTGAGTGTTTCTCTCATGTTCCCATTCTCTTTTGTTTACTCCATGCATGGTATGTCTAATCGATAAGTTATGCATGACTGTGCATGTAACGTGTCCGCAGGTTCCACTGGATGCTGCTAAAAATTGAACTTCACAGCTCCACAGTTTTTATCATGGACTCTATGGATTCAGATCCAAAGCTTTGGATCGACATGAGAAAAATGATGCAAAGGTAATTATTTTCAATCATTTCCGGTCTATATCGATCGGTCTCTTTTGTTCATTTCCTAATATGCAGTAGCTAATAACTCCCTTGTTCATTTAATTTTATTTGCAATATAGGGTTTGGAAACGGTTCTCACATGAAAATGTCGGTGGATTCAAACATCAGCTAGAATTTAAAAATGTGGTTCGTGGTGTGGATAAGCAGCCAGCGGGGACCAATCTATGTGGATACTATGTTTGTGAGAACATACGGAAAGAAATCTCTGAGAGGAAGAAGGACGAGAGCACGCGGATGAGTCTCAATAACTTGCGGAGGGCGCTTACTTCAGAAGCTCGCTTCCGACCAATTCAAGAGGAAATAGCAGGATTTTTCGTTAGGCATGTCATCGATTCCAAAGGAGAACACCATACGTCCACCGACGATGACTATTATATGCATCTCTGAGATTGAAACTTGTTCGAAGTTGTGTATGGTCATCCATCTTAATTGTGTATATGGAAACTTGTTCGAAGTTGTATATGGGATCACCCGATATTGAATATATATTATATATTCCTGTTGAATTCTTCTTGTTTGAAATTTCATATATGCATGTGTATAGTAGCGTAATATATATATATATATATATGTGTACTGAAACTTCATCAAAATTAAAATAAAACACAAAATAAAATATAAAAGAAATAAAACAAAACAAATTAAAAAGAAACCAGGTTTAGGGGGCCTAAAACCCTAAACCTGCGGAGGAGGCCTTCAGTCCCGGTTAGCCACAAGAACCGGGACTAAAGGTCCTCCGCCCCGACGGACTCCTGGCGCCCACGTGCACGGGGCTTTAGTCCCGGTCCGTAAGAGGCGCGACTATAGGGGGGGGGGGGGTCTTTATTCGCGTATAGCTAGTCCCGGTTGCACGGCCGGGACTACTGGCCCTGGCGAACCGGGACTATAGGCCTATTTTCTACCAGTGGGGGTGCTCGCCAGTGGATAAAAGCCCCGTTTTCCACTAGTGATGCAACCTGCTACACCATGCTTAAGGTTCCATGTCACTATGTCTTTAACCAGTGCCTCATGATGTAACAGAGGCATGGGCATAATCTAGCTGCTTGAGGCCTCTGTTACTATATTACAGGATAAGGAAGATATTGGATGACTCTACTCGCGGCACCATAGAAAAAATGTAGTGAAACTCCTATTGTAGTCCCTAATTATTTGGTAGTTGGTTCACTATTGCGTAATGGAACCCCGTAAAAAATTGTGTGGGCTATAAACATGATTTATATTACAAATGTAGGCTTTTAAAAACATGATCGCAAGTTGAGTAAAATAGTTATTGACATATCAATCTAATTAGCAAAAAAAAGGAAAACTTATTTCAAACAGACATGAACAAAATACATCATTATATTAACCTGTTGGTGCCTCTGAAGTGCTGATAAAAAATGCTGATAAATGATGTGTCGACTAGCAGTGTCCAAAATTAAATTAATACTGTTTCCGGAGTGACATTACATGGAAGGCTGTTATTCAAAAATTAAAAAAGGGCTTCCAGCAATAATGGAGCAAGTTTTCTTCATCGGACCTCGCCAGAACCAACTTTCATGCTCACTGCAGACCACACATGATACCTGAAATTTCATACAGTTAGCACTATCTGAAATGTGTAGCATGAACTACGTGAGTATGCATGTATTTGTTAGAAGCTATCATCCTTGGAAAGGAAAAATAAGTAAAGTTCCACCTGAAGTTTCCTTGAAGCTAAATACATAAGTAGAGAGCCTCTTCAAAATTGTTACCTTAAATGCAGTTTAGCGTATTCCCTTGAGCCGGGAAACAATATTTTGTATAGATGGTCTTTGTTTCCGATCAATACTAACACATTCCAGCCCAATATCGATGCAAACTTTAACTTGGTTGAGTCCCTGTTGACCTAACGAACGGTACTTGGATGCTATGTGCCCCTGTGTCCAAGTTTTTTGTACCTACATGCAGAATATGAATCATGATATGGTTCGTGACTATGTACCAACCAAAATTTACTGCAAGCTTCAATGTCGATATATCTAAATAATCCTACAATATTTCTTCTTACACTGTCAATAAATTTTCTTGCGGAAGGTTGTTTGTCATCGGGACGGTTTTGCTCTCTTGTGGTGATCTCGATAATCATCAGGCCTAAACTATAAATGTCTGACTGGGCCGAGATTTCACCTCTGTATAGATATTCTGGAGCCATGTACCCACTGGATGACATTAACATAAAGTTAAATAGACAGTACTAGAGTGGCCAAAATGGAACTTACATAACAATTAAGAAGCATAATCATGTTATGAAATTTCATAATGAGCTTACTATGATCCCACGACAGTTTGGGTGCATAATCGGGTTTGTTCTTGGCCAAAGAGTCTAGAGAGTGCAAAGTCGGCAATCTTGGGAACCAATTTTTCATCCAAAAGTATGTTTTCAGGCTTTAGATCCATATGGATAATGGGGAGATCCAGCGTGTGTAGAAAGTGCAGACCTTCGCAAATCCCCTTTATTATCCCGAAGCGTGAGTCCCAATCTGCTTTTGAAGACACAACCTCGGTTTCTTTTTTACCTATACATTGGCGTAAAAAGTTAAAGAAAAATTAGGTAAAAAAGTGATGTCCTTGCTCATTCAAAGTGTAGAATTTATGGGAAACTAGAAGATACATTTAAATCCATGTTTTAAATAGAATGTGTAGCAAATATCACTGGCCATCCAAATAGCTAAAGCAGGGCTATAATGGAGCTAAATGGGATATAGAGGAAAATTATACATGGAATCATTTAGCTCCAACATTTTCAAAAGATACAGTGGAGCTATTTCAGGCTATTTAATAAAACTTTTATGTAAATATGTCAGATAATGAATCTCATACCAAAAAGGTTCTCCTTAAGGCTCCCCTTGGATAAATATTCGTAGCAGATCAAACTTTCATTAATGTCTGCCTGGATATATCTTTTATCAAACTGCACCAGCTTTTTTGATGTTTCGCTGCAGTATCCAAGTATCTGCACTATGTTTTCATGTTTGAGCGCCATAACATTCTGAACCTCCATTGGAAATGTTTTGTTAGTTGGCATCGACGCGTTCTCCTGCAGCTTTTTCACAGCCATCACTCTGCCATCATCAGGCACGATCCCCTGTTTTATCTCGTAGACATACTACGTATTAGAATACGTTTATATCAAACTTAATTGAAGTTAAGGAACGGAAAATAGTAAGGGAAAATCAAACCTTATAAAGTTTTCCAAATGGACTTTCACTGATTTCTCGATCCTTGGCGAAGTCGTTGGTAATTTTCTTCAGAAAGTCGTATGGCAGTTCCTTTGGTAGTGCAGCGGGGCTTGCAGTTCTATGCAGGGTCTTACTTGCGGAGGCCATTGCTGGTAATTTAAGAAGCAAGAGCAGCCAAGCTAAGGATTCCTACGACTTCTCATTTCACGAGAGCGGCATATTTGTTTACATAATACATCAGAGATAAACGCAAAACTTGACATGATGGCACTACGAACAACTGAAAAGAAGCTGCAGAAAAACCACTAACATACCTTTGAGAGCAGCGCTGCTGGGAAGAGAGGAACGAGATGACTATTCTCCTTGCCAAGCTTTAAGCAGCAGGCGGGGAGGAACCAGATCGAGGAGCAAGAAGGGTAAGTTGACTTGACGGGAGAGCCTAAGTTGAGTCTTTAGATCGGAGGAGATAACAAAGTATCTATGCCAATTGGGTCCATGTGATGCTCTGCTAGCATCTAGTAGTATGTACAAAGCGGGTGCCTCCCACCTAGACCCAATATATTTTGCAAAAATTTGACTGTCTGTAATCCTTGATATCAAGACTAGGTCTTCACTTGTTGTAGACATTGGATGCAATTGATATAATTTTATCAAAAATAGCTTCAAGTGCCATCACGATACCATGATTACAGTTAGCTCAGTCCTCGTATTATACTGTTAGGGATGAAATAATTAAGTTAGCGCGAGACGCGCTTAAGACATGGCAATTTAGCATTATATATGAAAGCCTTTTCACAATCGGAGTAGTTAGGTATAGTCGCCCTCATTGTGGCATCAAGTGTATCCATATTTTATCTACATTAGGACGTCGACTGATGTGTACATATTTATTCTATAAACTGTGAATACATTTCCTCCAGGGCTGCTTATTTCGTCTGGACAGGCCCGATTTGAGCACGCTGACCGAAAATCAGGCCCTAGGGCGCGACTAAACGGATTGTGGTCTATTTTTTGTCCGTGGATGCTCATTCCTGATACAAATTTGGTTCTGTTTTTTCACCCGCTTGGACGCGCCTGGCCCACCCCAACACAGTCTCCCCCTCGCTCCTCGCCCACCTCGTCCCACCTCCTCGCCGCCACCGTCCCGATTTGGCTACCCTCGGCTGCCGTTCCCCCCACCCACCGGCACCAAACCGTCCTCTCTCGCCCTCGCCCTCACCGCCGGCCACACCGCTGGTCCCCCACGCAGTTTGCCACCTCGTCGTTGGACGCACCGCGCCATCGAGTACACCCCGAGGGGACACACACAAGGTGCTCGTCCCTTTGCCTGTCCCGAGTTCATCACCATTCCGGCCGTGGCAGACAGTAGGGACAAGTTCTTCTTCAACCACGCCCTCATGTACTCGTCCTCCTCGTTCGACGACTCCGAGACAAGAGCGACATCCTCGTTGCCACCCTTGTGATCAATGATCACATTGCGAGGATGCGGCCAGTTTTCAAAGGGTATGTCCCCGGGCATGCGCCTGCCTTGGAGAGGGATAATTTCATCTCACCAATCCAGTTTACACTGTCCAGTTATTCCGGCGCCGTTTCCGGATGAGAAGAAATTTTTTCAACCACATTCGAGTTGGAGTCATGGACTATGATGGTTTTTTCAGGTTGGCGCCATTTCAGAATGTTCAGCCTCAACCAGGAGTGTCAACAATTCGGGAGTTCCTCCAGTTTCAGTATGAGTTGCGTGATCGCGACGCACACATTCAACCTCAGAATGATTTTGTTCAGCACATCTAGAACTTTGTAGGAAACTAGTAGAACTTTCATTTCATTGTACTACGCACTTTGAATTATTTATTTAATTTAATTCATCCGGTTGTGTTGGAAAACTATGAACTTGCCATATTTGTTCCAATTGTCGAATTTGTCAGAAAATATTTCAATTTGTAATTGCCAAAGCAATAAGGTTGTTTTTGAGAGATGTGGAAAAGAATGGAAAAAAACAAAAAAATTGGTCCTGCCACCAAATGAGCAGCCTTGTAGGGTGCATTGCACGGACAACAGCCGGAACCCTGCTCATACGGACAAATCTAGGACACGTCGGATCCAGATTTGAGCTACCACGTAGGAGATTTCCTTTTTAAAGAAACGGCGATGTTCATCTAGTGGTTGTACTCAATGCGCTTTAAATGCACCAGGATATTAAGAGAAGACAGTCTTATAATTATGGCTATGCCCAACGGACTAAATTATACCTTCTGCGTTGTCTGGCATGTGACTTAACCATAGTGGGTTCATCTTGTCGGGTGCAGCTAATAATAATGGAATAAAGAAGGAAAGAAAGGACACTAGACACTACTCCCTCCATCCCAAAATATGTTGCGTATAGTTTTTAGGAAAAGTCAAAGTATAAAAAGTTTGACCAAATAAATAGACGAATATATCAATATTTACCACACCAAATGTATATAATCTAAAAGTATAGGTTATAGTGATTCTACCAACGTTTATTTGATATCTTAGATGTTTATACATTTTTATGCATAGTAGTTTTAACTTTGTGAAGTTTGACTTTGACCAAAACAAATACGCATCATATTTGAGATAGAGGGAGTAGTAGATACCAGGCCTCTAGTGCTTGTAACTAGCCCGGTTTTCAATACAGGACTAGCCAATCGGGATTAGAGGCCCTCACCTTTAGTCCCGGTTCGCCACGAACCGGTAATAAAGGCCCTTCACGTGGCAACGCCAAGCGCTGTGGGTTAGCGGATCTTTAGTCCCGGTTGGTGTTATGAATCGGGACTAAAGATTTCTCTTTTATTTTTCATTTTTTAGTCTCAATTTTTTTTAACTATAAGCATTCTCCTTTAGTCTCTATTACTTTTTTTTAACTCTAATCATTCTCATTTAGTCTCAATTATATTTAACTTTAATCATTTTAGTGATACTTCCCGGTCGGTCACCATCCTCAGACTACTCCACTCTCAGCACACTTAACTTATTAGTTCCTTCCCTCTCACGTTGCAAGAAACAAATATTGCTTTAGTGACAATAGTATGTTGTCAATCATGTTAAGCCTTAAATTATGATGTCACACGTTTTTATTTTGTGAATACAAAAAATTATTTAGTTAAAAAAAAGTAATAATGATCTTGAATTTAAATAATAATTAATGGTTTTGCTTTTTTTCAATTTAATATTGAAAAATTCATATCTACAAATCCGGAAATCAAAAATTGACAAATAATATGTCTAAATCGATTAGAAAAATGAGAGAAGTTCAAACATGACTTCTATATCATATTTCCATCTTGTATAGTACTTTAATAAGTGGGGGTAATTATAGGGTCACCCTAGGCAAAGTGCCGAAACCAGGGTTTCTCGAGGAAACATGCCAAATTTGGGCACCAAATGATCAAACCATGTGAAATTACCCGAAGAGTTTTATGTTTGATCTCTGATTATAAAATGTTCACAAATTGATTTTGGGCAAACGGGCATTTATTATAATTAATAATTAAGATAGTATTACTTAATTCATAACTAGTGATATTCTAATTTGGGACAGTAGGTACGAGAGTAAACATAGTTTACTAGTCAAATGTAAAATTAGACAGGGCTACACGCTATATATTCTAATGGTCAAGGGCTTATCAACAAGTTTTGATATTGTTTATAGAATATTGTTTGTACAACCTCTTAAAATTGCAGTTACAAATATGAATGACATGATACTAAAAATTCAGCACATACATCACAATGCTCACATCATAGTTAGAAGTGTTTGCCATTTAGCACATACTAAAAATTTGAATTACATGATAGAAGTGTTCAACATATAGTATAAATTCGAATGAGTTGTCAAAGCATAAATTTGAATTTGGATCTGGAAATCCAAATGCATGTCAAAGCATGTCAAAGCATAATTTTTTTGCATGGTTGATCCTAAATGATAGGATTAATACCATGGATATGATTAAAAGAAGGAATTGAAAGATTGATGGGACTGAATTTTGTGCCCTTTGCAACAAACGTTGTCTGGAGGATTGGACACATTTATTCTTCCAATGTATTTTCAGCTCCAGGATTTGGAACTATCTGCAAATATCCTGGAGTGATAACACAGTTCTGACTAATCTTTCTATTGCCAAAAAGAACTTCAAAGGTCCTTGTTTCAACGAGATTGTGATTCTTGCATGTTGGAACATCTGGAAACAGAGGAATGGAGTCATTTTCAAGTCTGAGAGGCATTCCTTCAAGGGCTGGAAAGTTGGATTCATGTTAGACCTCCTTATGCTTAAGCATAGGTTGAGTGCTTCTTTGGCTGCGGATTTATCATCATGGCTTAATACCCTACATTAGTGTGTGATAGATTATCTTAGTCTATCATTCTATGTACATTTGTAAATATTTGTAAACTCTTGTGATGGCAATAAAGGGCTGTGGGGGTCTCCCCTGCAGTAGAAAATGTTTCAAAAAAAATCGAATGACATGATAGAAGCGTTCATCACATACTAAACATTCGAATGACATAATAGAAGTGTTCAACACATACTAAAAATTGGAATGACATACGAAAAATTCAGCATATACACCACTGCATGCTCACATCATACTTAGAAGTGGTTGCATTAAATCACAATTCATCACATACTAAATATTTGAATGATATGATAGAAGTGTTCAGCACATGCTAAAAATTTGAATGACATACTAAAAATTCGAATGACATGATAGAAGTTTTCTCCATTGCAAACACTACTCATCCTCCAGATCAAAATACCCCAAAGAAGGAGACCCATGGGGCACTGGTGGTGGTAGTACTAGGTAACGTTGCCCATAGTTGATGATTCGAATCTGCGGTACAACTCGTATGAAACATACACATATATTGTTGCATAATCAATGTTGATACCATCAAGTGGGGTCTTCTCCCAGAAATTGTTCTGTCTCTTGGGGAATTTGCTCTTCATATCAGCATAGTACTCCTCGTCGATCATGGCTGCTGCCATACGAGCCGTTAAGTCTTGTCATACTCAAGCCTGAACACTTGATCTTGTCATTCGATATATCAAAGCTAGCAAAATGTATGCCGCCCTAAAGGGAGTTCATGAGTATTGGACCACGCTTGCCACTACTGCAACAATAAAATGGAACAAATGTTAAATACTGCTGCAACAAATATATTTCGGCACAGGTATATATAATAACAATCATATGAAAAAGTATATTTCGGCAAAAGTATAATATGAATCATATATAACAAGTATATTTCAGCACAAGTATAATATGAATCATATATAACAAGTATAATTTGGCACAAGAATAATATGAATCATGTATATGCAAATGGACATGTAATCCTATGAAATTTTCCCATCACAAGTATATTTTGGATTCAAATGGACATGTAATCCTATGAATATTTCCCATCATGATAGGAAAATTGTACATGAATACATGTCCATTTGAATCTTAAATATAATTGTGCCATTGTGAGAGAACATGTCATAGTTAATTTAGGGCCTTCTTTTTATTCATATGACAGGAAAATTGCATAAGATTACATGTCCATTTGAATCCAAAATATACTTGTGCCATCGTGAGATAACATTTCATAGTTAATTTAGGGCCTTCTTTTTATTCATACGACAGGAAAATTGCATAAGATTACATGTCCATTTGAATCCAAAATATACTTGTGCCATCGCGGTAGAACATGTCATAGTTAATTTAGGACCCTAAATTAACTATGACATGTTCTACCGCGATGGCACAAGTATATTTTGGATTCAAATGGACATGTATTCCTATACAAATTAACTATGACATGTTCTACCGCGATGGCACAAGTATATTTTGGATTCAAATGGACATGTATTCCTATACAATTTTCCTATCATATGAATCAAAAGAGACACTACATTAACTATGACATGTTCTCCCACGATGGCACAAGTATATTTCAGATTCAAATGGACATGTAAGTCTATGCATTTTTTCTATCCTATGAATCAAAAGAAGGCTCTGAATTAATTATGACATGTTCTCCCACGATGGCACACGTATATTTCGGATTCAAATTGGACATGTATCCCATGCAATTTTCCTATCCTAATAATCAAAAGAAGGACCTAAATTAACTATGCCATGTTATCCCGCGATGGCCAAAATTCTTTCACTACAATTAAAGAGGAATTGCTCCATCCCATAGGAATTGTTATCCTATACAATTTTCCTATCCTACGAACATCAAGGAAAATTCACTACAAGTTTCGTATTACCTTGCCCATTGGAAGATCATGACCTATTTCTTGTGACAAAGTTGGATGCGGCAACATATCGACCATCGGCCTTGTACTCAAGATCAAGGCCCATGAACTTATTATGTTGATCCACCTCTTGAATCCATCGCTCGAAATTGGAAAGAAAAACCCAAGACCATGGCGCTTTTATTCATGTAGATAACATCGAGAAGGGTCTTGCCATGTATGGGCACAATCCCATACCGAGTGGTTGGATTCATGGTGGAGGATGGGGAAAAAGAGAGGAGAGAGTAAGAGGAACAAGAGAGGAACATAGACTCGTCCGTACTGTAGCAAAGAGCCTTTTCTATGTGTTTTTTATCCCAATCGATCGGAACACCTTCGAACGCGCGCGAGAGGCGAACGGTGGACCTCTACTCCCGGTCCTGGTGCAGCACACCCCATTCCACCAAGTGGACCAATGGCAAGATCACGAGCAAAGGCAATGCATGATAAGGTGAACCCAATCCTCTCTCTCTCTCTATGCCTTCGATGACTTAGTGAATGGTGCGCTACCTCATGGATCCATCCTATGTGTGCTCAGGTTTGACCCCACATTGGAGCCCCAAGACAATGCCCAAGAAGCTCAAGAACATGCCCAATATGGTGCCCAAGAAGCTAGCAAAGAAGATCAAGAAGAGGGCACCGAGGAAGAAGGAGGGGAGAAGGAAGAAGAAGAGGTGCAGGAAACCCGTCCTAGGCCGGCTCCCTAACAGAGCTAGCCGGCCTCTGGACCGGCCTAGGCCGGTCACCCTCAGCGCCAGGCCGACGACCTCCCAAAACAGCCCGGCCTCCCTGCGCGCCAGCCCGACGCCCAAACCGAAGCACCCGGCCATGCCGGCTCCCCTACGTGGGAAAAGGCAAGTTGCCTTGCAAAACCCTACGTACCCCCCTTTACCCCCTAGACTATAAATAGACCCCCTCGGATTCAGATCTAGGTTAGAGATGAATTGAGACTTGTGAGCTTAGCTCCTTACCCCTCTTGTGAGGCTACTCCTATGGTTGTACCTAGGACCGTATCAAGACTACTCCTATGATGTGTATCTAGGGTCGTATCAAGGCTACACTGGGTTACCTATACTTTCCCCTTGGGAATCAGTTAGGGACTTTCCAATCTATCTCAACTAATCCTTGAGGTTCTAGGCATGGTGGACCGGCCACGTGGTGTTGAAGCGGTTTCCGAAAAGGTGAGTTCGGTTGGATCGATCGTCCCGTAGGAGGCCGTTGCGGCTTAGTTGATGGGATATTTGGGATTCTTCAGTTCTTGCTAGTTATCTCCCTTTGTTTGCCCACGATTACCCTCGATTCCCCTCATTTCCCCTCGATTCTCCTCTCGTCTTCATTGTTCGTTCTTCGTGTTATTGATCGATTCATGATGATCGGGTCACCCAATAGGTTTACCCTCCATATCATCTGGTGTCCAGAGCTAGATTGACACGAATTCAAACCCCACTATCCCCCTTTCCACCAATTTTTCTTTCCCCCACCTTAATTTTGAAAAATTTCACCAAAAATAGCCTCAAAGGGATTTCGACCGATATGTGGATTCGTTGAGTTTTTTGTGGATTTGTTCCGTGGATTTGTTGCCAAAGACCATTCCCCACCTTTCTATTCAGACAGTTTTCTTGAATTTGTCCAAAAAAATTATTGGATTTCAAGAAATTTCGAATCTGAGCAAAAATCACAGAAAATTTCAGCTCTTCGGTTTCTGGACAGATTTTGTAACTTGTTTTTCTTTGTCGTCGTTGATCCGATTTGAGTGATTCAAGTTTCCACGAGAAGACTAAAACATCATCTATGCAACTACATCACCGGATTTACATGACATCGACACTCCCGGCCGCAAGTCCATGATGATCCACAATATAGGTATAACTTGCTTCCGCTTGAACTAACCCATTGTTCGGGTACCTTGCCCATTTGGACTAGCTCTTTTACATCTCTTGGCGTTGCACTAGTGGCACCGAGAGTGTGTGTTTGGCACTTGTGAGAGCGTAGTTCAACTAGGCTTGGCATTTGTATCCACATATAGCAAAAAGTGAAAAGAGAGAAAAAAAAAGAAAAGAAGAAAAAGATCGATGCCAAGTGCTATCCTTTGTAGGAACGTGTAGCTTCGCGTTGCAAAAGAGAAAAAAGTGAGCGGTTTCCACGGTGCGAATCTTGTTGCCTCTTATAGTTTGCGGTTTGAGCTAGCGTCCTCCTTGTGTTGGTGTAGCATTGAGCTTAGACTTCGATAGGTACATTTCGTCTCCGCTCGTCCACTGGCCGCAGTAACCCCATTAATCACTTGTGTGTGTGTGTTCCATTTTTTTTCCTCCACTAGGTTTGGTTCATGTGCTAACATTTCATTTCGGTTATTTTCCACGTTTAACAACAAACTTTTCTTCGGATTTTTTGTTTTTCCTTGTCACTTTCCTCACCCATTTACCTTCCACATAAAGCGTGTGTGTTGCCATTTGCGGTTTTCTTACGATCTTTTTGGACTCACTTTGGACATACCTCCCTACACCTAGGCTCGTCCACTAGCCTCAATACGACCGAAAAATGTAACGTTGGGTAAGTGAGACATCCTGTTGAGACATCGTAGTAGTTTTCATAGACGGGGGTGCCATGAGACTACGGTAGAGACGTGGGGTAACGGAATAGCGTAGTAACACAGAACACGGGATTTTACCCAGGTTCGGTACGTCGCAACAGTACGGCGTAGCTACTCCTGCACTTCTCACTAATTGGGACTAAAGCCCGTAAATCTGGGTTACAATGTGAGGTAGTAGATCTAACTTATTCGGCGAGGATGAACTTCTCGGCGAATAGCGTAGAGCAAGGAACTCAGGACCTAGAACTTAACTTCTAACTTACTTATCGAATCTATCCTCTGTCCGGCTTTATATAATAGCCGTACTAGGGCTTACAGATTAGGAAACCTAGAAGACTACGTTTAACTTGTAACTTGGAAAGTAAGGAATCCGTCTTCTCCTCCAAGCCAGATCACATGGGCCGTGATCCGGGTTCTTCTAGAATCCGGCTTCTGCGCGTCGGACTACTGGGCCGCCCAATGGACCTAAGCCCACTACCACTTAGGCCACCCTGGTAGTCCGGCTCTTTTCTACCATCTTCTATACCCCTATTCAGTATATATCCGACAGTAGCCCCCAGGAAGGATCAAAACTCTGATTCTCCGTCTTTCGTCAAATGTATTTTGTCCGGGAAATCTTGATTCAGTAGTCTTGATTCTTTCTACTTTCCTTTTGAAGGAGATGGTAACATATAACTCGGAACTATGAAAATCCGGCTTTTCTTCTCGCGATCCTTCGCGGAAAAGGAACTTATGACATCAGCGCTTTAATCATGCTGATGCAAGCGCCGCTTGGTTTCACGCGGGAAACCCTGCAACGTATCTCTGACAGATTCTCACGAGAAACGAGGAGATAGCCATCATTCCTCTGTCGTTCCGTTTCCCGGATTTTTCGGTGGTTGACACGCGTCAAACATCCAACGTTCGAAAGAGCCGTTGGCACGTATCTAGAGGTTTTTAGGCTATAAATAGCCGTCCTCGTCGTCATCGGAAATCTTTCCTCACTCCCTCACTGCCCACGCCATTGACGCAACCGCGAGCTCGAGAGCAAGACCTTTCCCCGACGAACTCTTCGCACGCCGGAGCGCTCACTCGCCACCGAAGAAGATGGCCTCTCCGTCGTCCTCACCGGCCCGCGCCTCCATCGACGAACTTTTGGGCGACCTAGATCCACAGCTAGGGTCGCCCAAGCATGCCGGCGGCGAGCCGGAAAAGACCACGGTATCCACTGCAGACGGAGGAAGCACTTCCGCCGCCGCGGACGTCACAGCATCGAGCGCCACGACAACCCCGCCGTTTGCACCTGAAACGGCAGAGGAAAAAATCGAGCTCCTTGGCGAAAAACTCGCCGCCGCGAAGGCCGCCGCCACCGCCGCCGGAGCGGATGAGGAAGAGGAAACTGCAGGCAACTGGAGTGCCTGCAGTATTCCCCCGGCTCTCCTTCCAAACTTGGAGAAGGAGGGCTTGGTTCTTAAAAAGAAGTGGCGGCTCCCGGAAGAGGAGACCGAACCCATGCCACAAGAGGGCGAAAGGGTGCTTCTTACCTCCCACCTTCTACGAGGTATGGGGCTCCCACCTTCCTCTTTCTTCCTCCAGGTTCTGTCACATTACAGCATCCAACTCACAACCTTCCTCCCAATTCCATTCTGTACATGGCCGGCTTCAGGCCTTGTTCGAAGGTTACCTAGGAATAGAGCCTAGGTTAGATTTTTGGCTGTATTGCTTTGGGGTCAAGCGTAACTCTTCGGGGGCGCACTCCAAATTGCGGAACCATTTCCTTTACTCTTCGGAGATTCCGAGAGGATTGGTTCCCCAAAATCAAAACCTCAGAATCCGTCAAATTTGGACGGGTTCTTTTTTCTATCATCCCCGACGTGCCTTTCCCTAAAAAGGCCGTCGGGGTTCCACCTTTCGTGAATTCCGCCGCTATTCCCCAAGATAAACTGGGGGACAGAAGCCGTCCAGGTTCTGCCTCCAGATCTGCTAAGGATCAAGAGGCGCATCGCCAAGCTCACCTCCTCCAAACCTCCTTTGACCAGTATGGATACGGTCTTTTGCTGGCTGGATAGGCGGATTCAGCCATTAGCAAACCACAGAGGCCGTCTCCTGTGTGAATACACGGGAGCCAAGGATCCAATGCGGACAACCGACAAGGATTGGCCCGCAAAGGAACTTAGGCGGCGCATCAATCAGTTGGTCGCATCGCGCGACCAATACCACGGAGAGTCGGCCAATGTACACGGCCGACAACCCAGCTCCCAAGGTAAATTTTCCGTCATTTGGGTATAATCTCAATTCTTGGATAATCTACCTTTTGACTCTGATTGGTTCTTCCGACAGCTTGCGGATCTTCCAGACTCGGAGTTAGCCTCCGAGGCCGAGCTGGATGCGCTGCGCACCGCCGCTACAGGTGGGCGCAAGCGCAAGAAGATAATTTCCTCGGATGAGATTATCGACCTTGACGGAATCCCCGTCGCCACTTCCAGGTTATTTTCTTCTGGGTTTTTCTTTTATGGGATCTTTGTCCATCTTCGTGTTTTAACCTTTTCCGGGTTTTTGGTTTTTAGCCTACCCCCTCCAACCTGAAGCCGAAAAAGCTGAAGAAACTCAGAGTTTCTTCCAGCCGAGGCAGCCATCCTTCTCCCGCCGTCGCCCCGGACGCCAAGCACAAGGCGGAAGAGCCTACTGCAGCCACCACCAAGCCCCCAGAGCCCAGCCAGCCCGTTGTGTCGAGTCGGACATGAGGGAAAGGCGGCCCCAAAGGTGGGGAATTTTCTCGGACTTTTGACGAGGAAATCCCCACCTTTGATAAGGATTTCAAGGTGAACAATGACGGCTTGGACGCAGAACCTTTTGTTAAAACGCAAAAGGATTACAAGAAAACTTGGCAGGTTTGCAGCGTTTGAGCCAGGTATATAACTCTAGCCCCCAAGCATTAAACAAAATGCGTGCTTTTTTGCTTTGATGTTTTTTGTTAACCATACTTTTCCTTGCTGTGTTTCAGCAAACCTCCGAAGCCATAAACCTGGAAGTTTTCAGGAAACTCACCGTCAAGAATAAAGAAGTTCGAAGTCTTCTTTCTATTCTTGAGGAGAAGGAGGCGGAGCTGGAATCATCTCAGCTCGCTTTGACGGAAACGAAAGGTAAGCTTTTTCGTTTTGAAATTTCCGATTTAAGACTTTTTCTAAGTTTTTTCTCGAGGAAATTGATCAACTCGGATTTTTCCTTGCTTTTCAGCTGCCTTAGCTCAGGCTAAGCAAGCAGCGGAAGATTCTGGCAACGCCGAAATTCTCCGCAATGAGAACATCGAGCTTCACAAGGATCTTGTGAAAGCTCAACAAGACCTGGAAGCCAGCAACCTGGCTCTTGGAATGGCTAATTCCAGGGCTTCCGAACAGGCGGAGAAAGACAAATCCACCATTCAGGATTTGACCGAAGCTCTGAACCTTCGCCTGGAGGAAGTTTCCGAGATCGACAAACTCATCGGTAAATTCTTACCCTTTCCTCATCTTTCCATGTTTTGCTTTCTCTGTTTGTCTGCCTAACTCTTTTGTATGTTTTATTGGATCAAACAGGAGACACCCCAGATGGAACTCGGATTGCAGGCATCCGAGCTTTCGGGGAAACATGGAATTCGATTAAGGCTGCTTGGACGCAGCTCATAGAGAAGTTCCTTCCCGATAAATCTGGGGAATACTCGGAGGTTGAAAAACTTCCGGGTGCCATCATGGCGGTGGCGGAGTCCAAGGAGTCCCTTCTCCGCTCCGCTGCACGGGGTGGTGCGCGTATGGCTCTAGGCCTTATGCGCATGCACTACCCTAGTGCCAAATCCTGGCGTGTGGCCACCGGTGTCCCTCAGGGATACACGGATGCGCAACGAAACACCATTTTTGGTGAAGTTAAGGGCCACGCCACCCAGATTGCCGCCATGGTAAATGTCTCCGTCCACTATCCAGAAGAGGAAGCTCCTCCAATCCCCGATGAAGAAAGCAGCGAGGAGGAGTCTGATTCTTGAAAGGTTACCTGGAACCTGGATAGAAAAAGTAGACAATAGGAGCATTACTGTTCTTTCATTTGTAATCCAAAATGTAATGCTTCTTTTGTATGAATGAAAATTCCGTCTTTTGCAGTTTAAACTATGAAATTACTTTGCAAGTTATTTGGATTTTACCATTCCTTTATCTTCTAAGTTCTCTCGTGTATATGCTTTAACTGTCCTTAGTGTTTGAAATGGCTCAAATAGCATTATGAATCGTTATGCCGAGTAACTGGGGACGAACCAATCAGTTTTGAAACTCGAAAACATGAATCATGCTAAAGGCATTTTTACTAACTAGTTCCAGTAACCCGGCACACACACAATCAGATAAGACTTAGAGAAACAAGGAAAGTTTTAAGTGAAACTTGGGCACGCAGGCAATTCAAGTTTCCTTTAGCCGTTAAAAGGCTGAAAAATCATTCAGTTATGTAACGCCGAGTACGCAAGCACAATTCGGGTTAACGTTGAGAAATTTGTAAGATCATTGGGAAATAGATGAGGCGGAAACACTTTGCACTTATAAGAATATGGATGACAGCATTCCGACAACTTTATTTCATGATCTCAAAAAGATGTTTACATAGAATTGAACTGAGTACGGAAAGGTACATAACTTGCTAGACGTTCTCCGGCTTCCGCAATCCATTTGATTTTATCGAATTTTTTCAGCCGCTTGTAGAGTTGTAAGGTTTCAGCCCCCAGCCGACTAATAAATCTTTTTACGGCTGTGGCGTAACCCGTAAATTCTTGGACATCTTTTACACATGTAGGTTTTGAGATATTCAAGATTGCCTTGATCTTTTCCGGGTTAACTTCTATTCCTCTGTGGGAAACGATGAAACCCAGAAGTTTTCCTGAGGGGACCCCGAATACGCACTTAGATGGATTCAACTTCATCTTGTAAGTGCGCAAATTCTCGAAGGTTTCTCGCAGATCCTCAAGGAGTGTGTCTTTTTCCTTGGTCACGACAGCAATATCGTCCACGTAAACATGGACATTTTTTCCAATCTGACTATGCAAACAACGTTGCATGCAACGCTGGTATGTTGCACCTGCGTTCTTCAGGCCAAAAGGCATGGTTACGTAGTAATACGTCCCGTACGGGGTTATAAAAGAAGTCTTGATTTGATCTTCCTTTTTCATGCGTATTTGGTGGTACCCGGAGTAAGCATCCAAAAAGCATAAAAGCTCAGAGCCTGCAGTGGCATCTATTATTTGATCGATTCGCGGCAGTGCGAACCTATCTTTCGGACATAACTTGTTCAATCCTGTGTAATCTATACACATTCTGAGAGCAGTTGTGTCTTTCTTCGGCACTAATACGGATTTGCGGACCAGTCAGTATGGATTACTTCCTTGATGAAATCCGCTGCTAAAAGCCGGATAATTTCCTTGCCAATAGCCTTCCGTCTTCTTCCGTCAAATCGACGGAGACCTTGTTTGACGGGTTTTGATCCCGGAACAACCTTGAGTTGATGCTCAGCAAGTTCCCTGGGTACGCCTGGCATGTCAGCTGGACACCAGGCAAAAATATCCCAGTTCTCACGGAGGAACTTGATGAGCTCGCCTTCCTATTTGTCAGTCATCCCAGTCCCTACGACGACGAATTTTGTCGGATCTTTGGGATCTAGGATTACCTGTCTTGTATTCTCGGAGGCCTTGAAGCTATCTGTTGGCTTCCGGGTTTCTTTTCCTGCCGGCATTTCTTTCGGCGATACCTCCTTGGCTAACTCCTTCAGTTCTTCCTGTGCTATAACTCTCTGAGCGCAAAGGGCGTTTTGTTTCTCCAACTCATTTGCCAGCTTGAAATCACCGGCAATGGTGATTACTCCTCCTTTGGGTCCTGGCATCTTCAGCTTGTTGTATATATAGCAGGATCTTGCCATGAATTTGGCGAAAGCCGGACGTCCGAGTATTGCGTGATACACGCTTTCGAACGGCACTACTTCGAAGGATACTTTTTCCTGCCGGAAGTGATCTTTATCTCCGAAGGTGACATCTAGGGAAATTTCTCCTAGGGAGCGTGCTTGCCTGCCAGGAACAATGCCATGGAAGCGTATATTGCTGTAATTGAGCTGGGACTCGGATATCTTCAAGTGCTTCAGTGTATCCAGGTACATTATATTAATGCTGGATCCTCCGTCCATCAGCACTTTTCTTAGCCTAGTGTTTTGAACAATAGGGCTTACGACAAGAGCTTGTGTGCCGGGTTCCGGGATATTTCCAGGATGATCGGACTGATCCCAGGTTATTGGTGTGTTGGAGTACTTCAAGAATTTCGGGGTTGCCGGAACAACCGCGTTTATTTCTCGAAGTGTCCTTTTGGCCACCTTTGCTGACGAGGTTGCTAGGAAAGTTAACATTGCTTCTCCGTCAACTCTCGGAAATTTGGGTTCGCCTTTTCGCTGTTGTTCCTGGATTTTGTCATCAGTGTCCGATTCACTGTCTTCTTTTTCAGCTTCTGGCTTTTGTTTGGCAGGTTTCCTCTTGGAACCCTTCCCTTTATTTCCGGATCCTGCATTGCCTTTCATATGCTTATTTAGCCGGCATTGCGCATTTGTGTGGGTTGGTTTCCCAAATTGCGAGTGGTGGACGCAGGGTTCCGACTTAATTCTCTCCCATTCTTCGGGAGTGTAATTGATTGGATCTGGACTGTGGCCTTTCCACTTATTCACCTTTTCTCCTCCAAAGGCTATGTTAACCTCCTTGGGCTTTGTTGTTGACTCTGGAGTTCCTTTTTTGTCAGAACGAGGGGTTTCCTTGGCGAGTATTAGTGACTCAATATTGCCTCCTCTTGCTCTGATATCATCTTCGGCTGCAGCATGCTCATTGGCGGTTGTAAGCATAGATCCGAGATCTTTGTGCTGTTTGGAACCAACCATGAACGGTACGAGTCCGGGTTTCAGGCCATTGACGAAAGCATGCATTGCTTGTACGTCAGTTACTCCAGAACAACTATTCTTCATTGCAGTCCATCTGGAGATGAAATCCACGTATGATTCGTCCTCAAATTGGGTGCAACGGTTCAGCTGGTTGATGCTATTTGGGCGTTTGTATGTTCCTCGAAAATGCTGAGTGAATACTCTTGCCATATCATCCCAACTGTCGACAGTTCTTGATGGTAAACCATTGATCCAATCTCTGGCTCCGTCTAGCAACATTAGGGGAAGAAACTTGACAGCTTCCAGGTCTGTCCCATTGTTGATCTGGACGGCTGTGTAATAGTCTGAGAGCCAGGTATCCGGGTTTGTGCTGCCGGTATATTTTTGATAGGTTGGACCAACTTTGGCGAAGCCAGAATGCAGGGTTATCCTTCGGATCCTGTCAGTAAAACACTTAGGACCAAAGTATAGATCGTCCTTTTCTGCTCTATCAATGTGTGCAGAATATCTTCCGGCTGAATGGACAGAAGGGGATCTACTCCTTTCTTTTCCATTGTTGCGCGGATGCGCTTTTCCGGGATTGTTTCTATCTCTTCCATTGTCACGCCCCTTGGGATTAGGTGGAGTTCTGCTCCTGTATCTTTCCTTATCCTTAGGCGGTGTCCGAGATCTTTCACGTCTGTGAGGTATATCGTATCTTCCAGCTTTTTCGGCTGGGTTTCTCGGAGGTGGCATTATTTTTCCGTCATTCCGGTTTTTGTCTTCCCGATCGTGTGGCTTATATCCATCTTTCGGGAGATGAGGTCCGGTTCTAGACGCTGCGTCCCGGTTGTCGGGGTTTTTCTTGTCCTTTCTCGGATCCTCTTTTTTATCTGAATCTCCGGGTCCTTCCGGTCCAGGTGCTCCAGCAGCACAAGTGGCTGTTTTGCAGAGGGCGGAGTTATCATGCAGCCTCCCTGATCGCTCTTGGCCTCGCTGTTGCTGCTGTAATGCTTTTCCTAAGAAAGCATACACCCCTTGGAGTTTTTCCCCGTTGGAGTACAGATCGTTGTTTAGGATGGCGAACGCTGCTTCCGCGTTTTCAGCTGCGGTTTTGTATATTGGTTCGCCCTTGGCATCTTTGCCGTTTAACTGCTTTTGCCAAGATGGGTTATAAAACCTTTCTTTCGGCGGCAGTTCTTCCGGTCTTGCGATTCCGGGTAACCTTGTAGGTTTTAATGCAGATCTATTCTTTCTCTCGTACTCCTCTATTTCCTCCTTCATGATTTTGATATCATGCTGGGTTTGTTGAAGATGTTGCCGAGATCGGAGTAGATGTTGCTGTTGCCGTTGAAAAGCTTGTCTCCTGGCTTCCAGCATCTCAGGGGGTTCATTGGGTCCCACTGGCGTTTGCAATAGTTCTTGCTCTTCCTGTTCTGTCATTGGCACAACAGGGATTTCCTTTTTCTTCTCCGCTGGCTTTTCTTTGCTTGCTTCTCCTATTTCCGGGTTTTCTTCAGCTGCATAAGCTAGCTTTTTCTTCCGGAGTTTTTTAGCAGATTTGTGCCTTTTCTTGGAAGAGGGAGGGTTTTTGGCAGGCTCATCTTCTGTCATCTCCTTGACATGAGGGAATACCGGAGAAGTTTCTCCATCTTCTCTCTCTTCCTCTGGCGGAGGGGTTTTGGGGATTTCCTGGCTGCCGGCATCCGTGATTTCAGCCGGTTTTGCCATTAGCACTTCATGGAATCCCTCTTGAAAGGATTTTACCTTTCTTACGAAGGCGTCATCGTCTTCGTCTTCGGAGTCGAAATTATCTGACCCGGTTTCCGACTCCAATCTTGCCTCGATGGCAGCTAGCACGGACTCAGCTTCCGAGTTTATCGTCGCGCTGGCGGATGTCGGATCTTCCGTCTGAGTGACGGGTAGTGGTTCTTCCGTCTCTGTGACGGGTGTATTGTTGTCTGCCTCTTGCACGGGATTTCCATCATCCGTGTTTTCGGCGACTTCAGATTGCACCATGCCGATAAAGTGTGAGTCACTTTTTTGTCGGCGATCTGAGCAAAATCCGGCATCATAGTCGTCTTCGACTGGGTATAGGGCGGGTGGGATAAACTTGCTTCCACCGCAAAATCCCATTGCTTCTGCGGTTAGTCCGATAAAGATGTTAGCAGATCCAATCGGTAACACACAGGCACTTACCAGGTGATTTTGCGCCGGTATATAGGATCCATTGTCGAGGAAGCGCCCGACGTCGTCGTCGAACTCCAGGCTTCCGACAGTGATCGATCTTCCAATTCCGCCAAGTATCCCAGATCGGAATTTACGCCTGACGTCGTTTGCCCCACGGTGGGCGCCAACTGTCGAGACATCGTAGTAGTTTTCATAGACGGGGGTGCCATGAGACTACGGTAGAGACGTGGGGTAACGGAATAGCGTAGTAACACAGAACACGGGATTTTACCCAGGTTCGGTACGTCGCAACAGTACGGCGTACCTACTCCTGCACTTCTCACTAATTGGGACTAAAGCCCGTAAATCTGGGTTACAATGTGAGGTAGTAGATCTAACTTATTCGGCGAGGATGAACTTCTCGGCGAATAGCGTAGAGCAAGGAACTCAGGACCTAGAACTTAACTTCTAACTTACTTATCGAATCTATCCTCTGTCCGGCTTTATATAATAGCCGGACTAGGGCTTACAGATTAGGAAACCTAGAAGACTACGTTTAACTTGTAACTTGGAAAGTAAGGAATCCGTCTTCTCCTCCAAGCCAGATCACATGGGCCGTGATCCGGGTTCTTCTAGAATCCGGCTTCTGCGCGTCGGACTACTGGGCCGCCCAATGGACCTAAGCCCACTACCACTTAGGCCACCCTGGTAGTCCGGCTCTTTGTCTACCATCTTCTATACCCCTATTCAGTATATATCCGACACATCCATTTCTTCATATCACCCTTGTGTGTTTTTTAGATGGTTAGAGAAGGAGTGTTCACAAGTCCGAGATCGGAAGATGAAGGAAACCCTTTCTTTAACGACAACGCCTACCACAACTTCGTCATCCACAATGATGATTTCCAACTCCGCCAACTCATGAAGGACGGATTGGAGCGCTATGAGCATCGCCTCTAAGCGCAAGAGGCTCGATTGAATGATCAAATGTTACACATCAACATAAATTTGGCTAATCTTGCCAACCATCGTGGATCATCATCGTCCTCAAGGTCGCGCCGCTCAAGCCACCACACTCAAGATCATCACCAAGCTCGTCGCCATTATTGCAACCCCAACATGGAGGAGGGTGGACAACCACAACAACCACCAGCACCACCTCCTCCACCACAAGATCCTCGACAACATTGGTATGAAGATAGCTCACCATCACCACCTACCCGACACCGCCAAGGCCGTGGTGACCCTCTTCAAAATCACCCCCAACGTCCGGACCTTCGACAACATCATCATCCACATCGACAAGGCATCGCTAATGACTAGGGTCGAAATGATTTCGTGGATGGCGATCGCCAACATCAAAGGCCACTAAGGCGCAATGCGCGTCCCCACCACAATGACCGCCAAGAACAAGAACTCCCTCAACACCCTCTCGCCAAGAACAAGAACTCCCTCTCGCCAAGAACAAGAACTCCCTCAACACCCTCGCCAAGAGAAAGAACTTCCTCAACACCCTCTCAATGAACATGAGCGTCCTCAACAACAAAACTGTGACAATGATGATAGTGAACGCCGTGAAGCACGCCTCCACCGTCATCACATACTCCATAATAATGACCACTGGCGTCATCCTCCTCGCCATGCCCGCCAACGCCAAGACAGTGAGGATGACTAATACGATCTTTCACCTCCTATCTATGATGAAGACCCACATGAGCGACACTAACACCATGAAGACAACAATATGAGTGCATTTCGCTTCAACGTCCTAAAGTTTAATGGTGAAAATGATCCTGAAGAATATCTTTCTTGGGATCTCAAGGTGGACAAGATCTTCGACATCCACAACTTTTGTGACAAGAATATGGTCGCTATGGCTTCGTTGGAGTTCGAAGGCTATGCACTATTATGGTGGGACCGTCTCCAAGCGGAAAGAGTTCAGAACCGGATTGCTCCCATCGACACTTGGAACGAGATGAAGCAATTCATGAATCCGCGCTTTGTTCCTCCACATTACAAGCATGACATCTTCAAAAATCTTACCACAAGAAGATGGAGACCGCTTTGATAAGAGCTCATGTGATGGAATCTCAAGAGCAAACAATGACCCTCTTTCTCAATGGCCTCAACTATCCCATAAGGAAGATTGTCGAGTATCAACCCTATGACAACATCGTTGCACTTGTCTATCAAGCTCTCAAGGACGAACGTGAAATCGCGGAAGACCTCAAGTACAACAAGCAAAAGACTTACTTCATCTCAAGGCCTTCTTCTTCTTCTCCAATGACACAAGTGACTACACCAACCAACACCAAGAGCGCCTCTAGTACTCCCAATGCTACCAACAAAACTCCGCAACCGTTCAAGAAACAAGTGTATCCTACCACCACCTCTAATGCTCCGCAAGTCAAATCGAGCACAATCACATGAAGGAGGACTTATGGGACATTTTGGAAGGGACAAGACCTACGCCATGCTCTCCAACCACTACTATTGGCCTAAGATGAGGCAACAAGTTGAAAGACTCGTCATGCGATGTCCTACATCTCTCTGAGCTAAGTCTACTTCCAACCCTCATGGTCTTTACTTACCATTGCCTATACCACACGCACCTTGAAGTGACATTAGCATGGACTTTGTGTTAGGACTACCCCGTACTAAAACGAACATGGACTCAATCTTTGTCGGTGTTGATCGTTTCTCTAAGATGGCACATTTCATTCCATGCAATCGAACGGATGATGCTTCACATGTTGCCACCTTGTTTTTCAGGGAAATTGAGCGTCTAAATGGTGTGCCCTCGTCAATTGTGTCGGATCGCGATGTCAAATTCACCTCCTACTTTTGGAAGACTTTGATAGCCAAACTCGGCGTCAAGCTACTTTTATCCATCGCCTACCACCCACAAACGGATGGCAAAACCGAAGTGGTTACAGCATGCTCTCTTCACTCCTACGGGCATTGGTCAAGCCCAACCTCAAGAATTGGGAGGAATGCATCCCCCACGCCGAGTTCGCCTACAATCGAGCACTACACCAAGCTACTAAGAGAAGTCCCTTCTAGATCGTCTACGACTTCAACCCCAACACCGTTCTCGACATCCTACCATTGCCTCTACGCGAGCAAGCGAACATGGACATTGACAAGCGCACCGACTACATCAAGAAGCTCGATGAATCCACAAGAGGTACGCTTGAGAAGCATTCCGAGCAACGCGCATCCATAATGAACAAGAACATGAACTCCATGGTGTTCCAAGAAGGTGGTCTCGTTTGGCTACACTTGCGCAAAACCGTTTTCCAGAAGAGCGAAACTCCAAGCTCAAGACAAGAGGTGACATACCTTTCAAGATCATCAAGCACATCAACAACAACGCTTACAAGCTCGATTTTCCGCAACCCAAGTACCTTGTCCACAACTCCTTCAACGTCACTGATCTCTCTCCCTTCCATGGATATCCAAGTGATGAGGAAGACCACGAGTCGAGGTCGACTCTTTTTCACGGGGGGGGGGGGGGAGATGATGCAGCACACCCCATTCCACCAAGTGTACCAATGACAAGATCACGAGAAAAGGAAATGCATGATAAGGTGAACTCAATTATCTCTCTCTATGCCATCGATGACTTGGTGAATGGTGCGCTACCTCATGGATCCCCCCTATGCATGCTCAGGTTTGACCCCACATTGGAGCCCCAAGACCATGGCAAAGAAGCTCAAGAACATACCCAAGATGGTGCCCAAGAACCTAGCAAGGAAGATCAAGAAGAGGGCATCGAGGAAGAAGGAGGGAAGAAGCAAGAAGAAGAGGTGCAGGAAACCCGGCCTAGGCAGGCCCGGCCTCCAGGCCGGCTCCCTAACACAGCCAGCCGGCCTCTGGCACGGCCTAGGCCGGCCACCCTCAGCGCTAGGCCGGCGACCTCCCAGAACAGCCTGACCTCGACCCGACCTCCCTGCGCGCCAGACCGGCACCCAAACCAAAGCACCCGGCCTCAGCCTGGCCAGGCCGGCTCCCCTGTGTGGGAAACGGGAAAGTTCCCCTATAAAATCCTTCCTACCCCCCCCCCTTTACCCCCTAGACTATAAATAGACCCCCTGGGATTCAGATCTAGGTTAGAGATGAATTGAGACTTGTGAACTTAGCTCCTTACCCCTCTTGTGAGGCTACTCCTATGGTTGTACCTAGGATTGTATCAAGGCTACTCCTATGAGGTTTATCTAGGATCGTATCAAGGCTACACTGGGTTACCTATCCTTTCCCCTTGGGAATCAGTTAGGGACTTTCCAATCTATCTCAACTAATCCTTGAGGTTTTATTGACGTGGTGGACCGGCCACGTCGTGTTGAGGCGATTTCTGAAAAGGTAAGTTGGGGATTTGTTGACGGGATATTTGGGATTCTTCAGTTCTTGCTAGTTATCTCCCTTTGTCTGCCCATGATTCCCCTCGGTTTCCCCTCGTTTCCCCTCTCGTGTTCATCGTATTCACCGTTCGTTCTTCGTGTTCTTGGTCGATTCGTGAAGATCGGGCCACCAAGAGGTTTAACCTCCATATCAGGTCCATATTATGACCCGGTACTAAAAGTGCTCGCGCCAGGCGAAAGGTTGCCACCACCCCTCTAGTCTCGATCTGTATTAAGAACCGGGACTAAAAGGGATCGTGCCGGATGAACGGTTTCCGCCGCCCCCTCTAGTCCTGGTCCAAAATGCAACCGGGACTAATGCGCAGGACTAGAGGCCCTTTTTCAACTAGTAAGAGCATCCATAAAAAAAGGCATTTTCGTGTCCTCGTGCATTCTCCGTGTGTCCTCTTACACGGAACACGTCAAAGAACCTAACCTAAGTACATTTTGCCACGTTCCTTCTCAGTCATTTCTTTGTGGCTAATTTCAGCTCTCTTGTCGGTGTATATAGAAATTTCTCAGACATATAATTCACAACCCCATAGCTAACTAGCCGTGTCATTTTCAGGGGCCCCCCATGTCTACCCATCCAGAAGTTTACTAAGTGTTGTCGGTTCAGGGTTTCGCCCAAGGGGATGCTCCGGAGCATCGGAATGCCACTAAAATTTAGGTGGTGTCATACAATATGTATACAAGTACGGTGGGAGGTGTACAGGGCCAAGATTATACCCCGGTGTGTGATCTCCTTCATCGGCATCACCTTATCACTATGAAGTTTATGTACTTATAGCTCGAAACTCCCACTTGTGGCCCTATATCACACACAAATTTCTAATGTAAGTAATATAATATTTTACAAAACAATTCAGTATATGGAGAATCATAACTATTTATAACATCAATATGATCTTCCTCTACCTCTATATTATCCGTGTTTGTCTAGCCATCTCTAGGATCATTGCAAGGAACAAGTGCGAGTGAAAGTATAGAAGGATCAGCAACCTGATCACCGGATGACACTTGATGATTCTTTTGTAATAAACTTGCCCATAGCACCCATTTATTATTTAATTTACCCATGTTCATTTTCTTTACTCTTACACTTCTTGATACCATAGTCATGTTTCCGCATAGTGAATCAAATATATATTATTGAAACACAAGTTACCAAACAATAATAAAATAGAATTGAAATCAGTTGGAGATAATGTGTCAATGTTTGGCAATTACAAGAGCGGTCTGACTCACCTGTTCTCGTGCACTCTCCAGTTGAACTGCTATACTGTGATATTTGACCTAGGCAAGAACCAATCCCGGGGAATCCTCGTCAAAAGTTAATTAGGAGTATAAACCGACAACCAAAGTATAATTAGAAAGTAGGGCTCGTAGACTACTTGTTTTTGTGAATTGAGATCAACAATTCAAGACACTGTCGTCGGCACTCTGAATTCGGATGTGATTGATTTTGTTTGGTTCCTTCCCTCGTCTATCGTGATTTAGGATCCTATATAAAGGCTGGGAGAACCCCTGGGTTGGGCATCGATTATTCCACCCTACCATAGCCTTTGTGTGCTGCGCGAGATCCAATCTCTCTGTTGCAGCTATTATCACACTCATTGTAACCTTCACCAAGATAATACAGACAATCATGAGTAGCAATTTTACCTCTACGAGGGCCCCAAACTTGGGAAAACCTTGCCTTCATGTTAACCTTCGAGTCCACCAGCGTGCAACTGTCTCCTACCTTCAAACCCTAGTATGTCACACAAGGGATATGCCGATTCTGGTACTCGACAAGCTGCATCTGTCTTGCACTCAAAGAAATCGGCATACTGCTAGATGCCATCAAGAATACACTGGAACAAAGGGCTTGACATCCTAAACCGACAGCGAAAAATATTTGCAGGATAGGTTGGATTGGAGGGATGGTAATAATCTTTCGATAGTTTGCTCATTGCCCGGCGCAGTGTATCTTCATTAAAGTTGTGAATGAGCGTTGCCACTATCACATAGATTTCGGTATCATCATCGGACAAATCATCTGAACTATCGGTGAAATGTTTAAAAAAGAAGAGATCGGAATCATCTATCTACAACAACCAAAGAATAGCAACTATAGCAAGCAAGGGACAAGTAAATGACTATTGAAAGGAAATTTTGGGCGTTGCTGTACATTGCTTCGGCTCGTTAAATTGCCGAACAGGTGGTACCCGCATGTTGCGCCAGCGTGGTCGACACGGTGGAGCCCGCTTGTCAGTTGTGCTTCCCCTGACGAGGGTGCCAGTCGGGGTCGTGCGACTTGTCACCGCGTCTGAATGGATGCGGCGAGCGGTGGAAAGGTAGGCAAAGGCGAGGGAGGTCTTCGACGATGGGCGTACATCCAAGCGCAACTGTGAGCTGCCAACTGTGTCGGTGTAACAAATTAGGGTTTGGGGGGAACTGGCTCAACGCACATAGTGTGGCCTATCTCATATTTATATTGATATATAGTGTACAATACATGTCCAAATACACAGAGCTATACGTGGCTAAATACAATGTCTAACACACTCCCTCAATCTCAACTCTGCCCTGAAGTAATCAGCAAGTTGAGATTGCGTCGACAACCTTCAAACAGAGGTAGTGACAGCGGCTTTGTGAAGATGTCAGCCAGTTGATATTTAGACGATATAAACTTGATTTGAAGTAGCTTCTGTGCAACGCGTTCCCTCATAAAATGATAAACAACTTTGATGTGTTTCGTTTGGGCATGAAATACCGGATTTGATGAGAGGTATGTAGCACCGATGTTTTCACACCAAAGGACATGAGACTGAGCTTGTGAGACTCCCAACTCTCGAAGTAAATACTATACCCAAATAAGTTCAGCGGTGGCATTGGCCACAACCTTATATTCAGCTTCAGTGCTGCTGCGGGACACTGTCGCTTGTTTACCTGCACTCCAGACGATCAAGTTAGGACCAAAGAAGACAGCATATCCCCCCGTGGATCGCCGATCATCCGGATTGCCAGCCCAATCGGCATCCGAGAAAGCAGAGAGCTGGGCAGACAGAGCCGGCCGAAGATGCAGAACATAGGTTGCAGTATGGCGAACGTAGCGCAGGATGCGCTTGACAGCAGACAAATGAGTGTCCCGAGGTGCATGGAGATACTGGCACACACGGTTCACTGCATAAGAAAGATCAGGCCGAGTAATAGTGAGATACTGAAGACCTCCAACAATACTCCGGTAGTCAGTGGCATCAGCTGAGGACAACAGAGCTCCATCAGCAGCGGAAAGCGGACCAGTGGCAGACATGGGAGTCGTTGCTGGCTTGCAATTGAGCATACCAGCGTGGAGTAAGAGATCCATTGAGTACTTCTTCTGAGAGAGTGCAAGACCACCATAAGAATGAGTAACCTCCAGACCAAGAAAATAGTGTAGCTTGCCCAAGTCCTTGATGGCAAAATCAGACCCCAGAGCTGTGAGAAGACGATCCGTAGCAACGTCGGAGGAGCTGACAAGAATAATATCATCAACATATACCAAGATATACATAGTAACCTCTGAACGGTGAAGGAGAAATAGGGATGTGTCAGCTGTCGAGGGCAAAAAACCATGCTTGCGAAGAGCAGAACCAAGTCGAGCATGCGATGCCCGAGGGGCCTGTTTCAGACCATACAAGCCTTAACAAGGCAACACAGATGTTGTGGCTGGGCCGGATCGACAAATCCGGGCGGCTGACGCATATACACCTCCTCCTCGAGAATCCCATGCAAGAACGCATTCTGAACATCCAACTGACAAAGGGACCATCCGCGTGTGACTGCTAAAGAGAGAAGAAGCCAAATAGTGGTTGGTTTAACAACAAGACTGAAGGTGTCCTCATAATCAAGACCATACCGTTGTTTGAAGCCTTTAGCAACCAAGCGAGCTTTGTAGCGCTCAATCGAACCATCAGCATGCTTCTTTACTTTGAAACCCCACTTGGAGTCTATAATGTTGATGCCAGAACGCGGAGGAACCAGTTTCCAGGTGTCATTCTGTCGAAGAGCCTGAATTTCAAGTTCCATAGCAGCGCGCCAATGAGGAATGTTGAGAGCAGCCTGGTAACACTAGTGGAAACAGGGGCACTAGTCCCGGTTGGTAAGTGCCATGTGTCCTGGTTGTGCAACCGGGATGAGCCAGCCGGGACAAATGCCCCTCCCCCATTAGTCCCGGTTGTGCCAGGACCCGGGACAAATGGGGCTGACCACGTGGCAAACCTGGCCAGGGGAATTAGTCTCGGTTCTTAACACGAACCGGGATGAATGCCTCCTCTGCCGCGGCAGCAGTTTTGCCATTTTCTCTGCCGCGGCAGAGTTTCTTTTTCGCTTTATTGTTTTCCTTTTTATTTTCTGTTTTGCGACCAATTCCATTTTACGATACCCCTGTCACCATACACTGATAAGGAGCCTTGTTGGCCCCTCCCCGGACCTCCCAGATCACAGGAGAAGAGAGGAGCCCGGTGGCCCTTCCCCGGACCTCCCGGATCCCACGACAAGAGAGGAGCCTCGGTGGCCCCTCCCCGGACCTTCGGGATCCCACAAGTGAATAAGTAATACATACATATAGAAAAATAAGGAACACTTACATTACAGAAGCTAAGTATATCGAGCATATTACATGACCGATGGAATTACAAAATAAAATTTAGCCCGCAATTTCCTCCTGAATTGCTCGTATGCGGTCCCTTGGTAAAGACCGTCCCGGAGCCGTTCGATCTAATATAAAGAAGAGTGGTCAATATATATCAATGAAACTAAGTAACTTAAATAGATGGTAATAAGAAAAATTGATGATTGACGTACATGAAGGTGGTTCCCGTCTGAAGAATGAACTCGCAGACGTAGTATCCACACAAGGTCGTTCCAGTCTTTGTTCCAGCGCCATTCCTGTAGCCATTGGCGGAGGGTGAACAAAACATAAGAGGGGGCCAATTTTATAAAAAACATAAAAAATATATATATAAAGTGGCCAGCTCATATAATAGAAATAACGATAATTAGATGGAGATGTTGTGATGATATATTTTCACGCAAAACATGTCTATATCTATGGTTAACGTAAAAATATCGAGAGGAAAATCGAAAGAATCACATCCGTCCACGACGTCGATCGAATGGTGTATGTCGCTTCAATGTTAAGTACCAAAATCACCTAGATATAGACGCTCTGTTAGTTAAGACGCGCATCGCCTGTGCAATATTACTAGTATCTAATTTGTTCTAAAACGTGCAAATTTACATCTACGTAAGAAATAGAAAATTTGTATCAGTTAATTAACTAAGTGAAGTGATGAACATCTAAATTAGCTAACCTAGTCAAGTTCATTAATTAACTAAGTGAATTGATGACAGAGAGAACGGACACGGACAAGCAGTGACACAGCGGCCGCCTGCCTCGTAACCCCCAACCGGCCTCCCCTTCCCCAACCGCGGCCACGCCTGGTCAAAGGGGCCACTGGCCAGCGACCCAGTGGCCGCTGCATCTTCCCCCACGTCCCCACGTCTTTAATTAATACCCCGAACCGCGGCCACGCGCGGTCAAAAGGGGCCACTGGCCAGCGACCCAGTGGCCGCGTCGCCTTCCCCCACGTCCCCACGTCTTTAATTAATACCCCGAACCGCGGCCACGCGCGGTCAAAAGGGCCCACCGGCCAGCGACCCAGTGGTCGCCTCGCCTTCCCCCACGTCCCCCACTTCCCAACCCGCCTCGGCTTCACCGCGCATTCAACGCCACCTGCAACCGCCGCCACGTTCTCGCCGCCGGTGGGCATGCCATCCCCTCCCCGGTCCTTTTTAAAGGGACCCCGCCGCCCGTACACCGGCACACCCCACCCCCTAAGCACAAACCCTAACCCTAGCCATGTCGCCCCGCCGCTGGTTCAAGAAGCCCAAGAACGAGCACGCGGCAGCGTCCCCTCCCACCGCGGGAGGCATTCGGCTTCGGTCCCGCCGGCATGCGGATCGGGGCCACCCCGCGCTTCCCAGCACCACCTCCGGCCGCGCGCCCGCCGCCTCGCACCGCGCCGGGCAAGCGGCTCCGCCGGTACGTCCGGAAGGAGGAGGCCACGTGGCACTGGCAGCACGCCACGCCGGTCTTCTGGCCGGACGTCCACCTCCTGGACGGCTGGCACCTCAACACGCAGCGGATCCTGGTGCCAGCGACCAACAAGGTCGAGCCGAGGAGGTAGCTCGCCGGCGCGCGCTCCTGCCGGCCCACCTCCTCAGGGACCCCGCCTACGCGCTGGACTCCCCGAACCGGGACGTGTGGATCCAGCAGGAGCACGACCAGCGCCGCCGCTCCTACTTAGCCACGCCCCCGAATCCGGAGGCCAACGCCGACACCTACCCAGCGCCGCCGCCCGGCAGCGAGCCGGAGCTGTGGTTCTAGAAGGACATCGTCCACGACAAGGAGGACTCCGAGATGCAGGCCGCCTACGAGGCCTCCCGCCGCTCCCTCGCCGAGGACGAGATCAGGCGCTGGGAGCAGGTCCTCGCCTGCGCGGCCGCGGAGGCGGCTGCCGACGCCGACACGGTCGCGATGCCGCCCGCTCCACCGCCGGCGCCGTGGTGGCAGGCGATGAACGCCCAGATGGAGGCGTCGGAGGACCAACCCCCTCCACAGCCGCTGCCCCCTGGCCTCGAATACGGCATGAGCTGGGCCTGGAGCGGCGGCGAGTGGTCGCCGGAGGAGCTGCCGCCTCCGCCACTGGAGGGCGCGCCACAGGAGCTGCCGCCGCTGCCGGAGGGCGCGCCCCGATGCCTCCACAGCCGCCGCCGGAGGGCGCTCCCAGCTGCCTGCCCACCTGTGGCAGCAGCCTCCCTACCACTGCATCTCCTCCGACGAGGAGGACTAGGCCGACGCCGGCGCGCCCCCGGCCAACTAGTTAGCTAGGTTTGCCGCCCCCCCCCCCCCCCCGCCCCCCAAGAAACGGCCGGCCGCCTGTGGCCGCGCCACCTCCCCCATGCATGTAAGGACGGCCAATAGGGCCGTCATCAAGAAACGGCCGGCCGCCTGTGGCCACGCCGCCGCCCCCATGTAAGCACCGGCCACTCGGGCCTTTTATCAATGAAATCGCTTCCGTCCAAAACTCGTCCCCGGCCAATCTATGGCCAAGCTAATGCAATAAACGGCCGGAACCGGCGCCGACGGGATCTTTCTATCCATCCCCGCCGCCGACAGGGCTTTGCCTAGGCTAGTCCGGTCGGTCCCGGGTGGTTGCTCGGCCTGGAGAGAGGGATTGGATATTTATACTAATGGGCCTCTAGTCCTGGCCCGTGCAACTAACCGGGACTAGAGGTACCCCTTTGGTCCCGGTTGGTGGCACGGGCCGGGACTAGACGTATTTCGAAATTTGGTGCTACCCTGCGCGCCCAAATGTTTTAGCGCCAAAATTTGAAAATTGTTTGAATATGCACATGAATAACTTTTATATACTTTCGAATTTGACAAAAATTTCAACATGAAAAGTACTTGAATTTGCATAACTAATTCAAATCCATTTTCTGTTTAACTAAATAATTATTCAAACTATTAACTATTTTACTATTTGCATATAATTTGAATATAAATATGTTATATTGTTTTAAAATTAGTAACAATTACATTAATAGCAACATAATTAACAGACTCCTTGTCTCACTGGCTGTAGAGTGTTTACGTACAAAATGACAAATCAGTTTCTAGAGTTTTTCGGTTTGCGTCTTCTTTTTCTTCTGTGTCACTTTGTTCGGATTTTGCCGCAACCATGGACAATCTTCATCATATATGCATACCAAATGCACGGTAGGAGGTATGGTGGCGAATCTGGATGATTTGTATTCGGTCGATGAACTGAATGATGTATCAAACCTTAAAGGGGGATGTAGAACACAACAATCGGTATCGCCAGCCTACAGCCCTGCCGTGGCTACTGAGTGCATATATGCATACCAAATGCACGGCATGACGTATGCTCTATTTTCAAGCAGGGGGTCGGGGATAAAGGGGAAATATGTGCCGGCCGTGGCCCTCCTTCCGGATGCACGGCTGCACACAGGGCTGGTTACAACGGCCCTGTGTGCAGCGCACATCTCAATGGACGAGACGAAGGAGAGAGAAACAAAAAAAATGGGTGGGTGTGCCGCTGGTTGGGATAATAATGAAGTCAGGCTGGTCATAGTTGTCAATCACTCAATGCTTGCCAGCTTTTGACCGGTCAATACAAATTATTGGTCAAACAAAACTATGATCATGTATTCCACGTTTATTATTACACATCACCAACAACATCACTATCTAGTCTTCTTAATTTTCTTTGTATCCCTTGCTTATGATCGCTTCGGCCGTAACCATGGAGCATCTTCATTATTTAACGGGATCGTGGGGTCAGCTTTCACTGTGAAGGGTGGAATTTCAACAAACTTATTATAATCTTCTGACATGTCTGTCGTGTCCTTGATTCCCACGATGTTTCTTTTCCCTGAAAGAACTATGTGACGCTTCGGCTCATCGTATGATGTATTTGTTTGCTTATTTTTTCTTTTTTTGGTCTGGAGGACATGTCCTTCACATAGAAGACCCGAGCCACATCATTGGCTAGGACGAATGGTTCGTCATTCTAACCAATATTGTTGAGATCCACTGTTGTCATTCCATAAAGCGGGTCTACCTTTACCCCTTCTCCATTGAGATTGACCCATTTGCACTTGAACAAAGGGACCTTAAAAGAAGGTCCATAGTCAAGTTCCCATATATCCTCTATGTAACCATAGTATGTGTCATTTTTTCCATTCTCGTTTGTTGTATCAAAGCGGACACCACTGTTTTGGTTGGTGCTCTTCTTATCTTGGGAGATCGTGTAAAATGTATTTCCATTTATCTCGTACCCTTGAAAACTCCCAATAGTCGAAGATGGTGACCCGGCCAACATGTACAGCTGATCTTCAACAGTGGTGTCATTTATAAGATGTGTTTGCAACCAACTTCCGAAAGTCTCCATGTGTTTGCGTTTAATCCATGAGTCATCCTTCACCGGGTTTGTGGAGCGTACAATATTCTTGTGTTCATTGAGATACGGAGCCACGAATATAGAATTTTGTAAAAATATGTAGTGTGCTTTGGTGAAAGAATGCCCGTCCCTGGGTATCATTTTTTTCTTTCCAAGCATTCGTTTTCCCCTCAGTCTCCCCTCATGCCACGATTCAGGAACACCAATCGTCTTAAGGTCAGGAATAAAGTCAACACAGAACCCAATGACCTCCTCTGTTCCATAGCCCTTCGAGATGCTTCCTTCTGGCCTAACACGGTTATGAACATATTTCTTCAAGACTCCCATGAACCTCTTAAAGGGGAACATATTGTGTAGAAATACCGGACCGGGAATATGAATCTCTTCACATAGGTGAACTAGGAGATGAGTCATAATGTTGAAGAAGGATGGTGGGAACACCAACTCAAAACTAACAAGACACTGGACCACATCCCTCTGTAATCTTGCCAGAATTTCTGGATCGATTACCTTCTGAGATATTGCATTGAGGAATGCACATAGCTTCACAATGGGTACTCGAACATTTTCCGGTAGAAGCCCCCTCAATGCAATCGGAAGCAACTGCGTCATAATCACGTGGCAGTCATGAGACTTCAAGTTTTGGAATTTTTGCTCTGCCATGTTTATTATATCCTTTATATTCGACAAGAAGCCAGACGGAACCTTGATACTGTAAAGGACTTCAAAAAATATTTCCTTCTCTGCTTTAGTAAGAGCGTAGCTGCTTAAGTAATGGAGCCCTGTATCCGTGTGCTTGTTGTTTGGGTCTTTCATACGTTGCTGGTCCTCCCGTGCTTCTGGCGTATCTTTTGACTTCTCATACACACCCAGGAAGCATAGCAGGTTGACGCAGAGATTCTTTGTGACGTGCATCATGTCGATTGAAGACCGGACCTCTAAAACTTTCCAATAGGGTAGCTCCCAAAATATAGATTTCTTCTTCCACATAGGTGCACGCTTATCAGGGCCGTTCGGAACTGGTTGGCTGCCATCACCCTTCCCAAAGATTACTTTTAGGTCCTTGACCATATCGAATAAATCATTACCATTAAGGAGGTCAGGCTTCTTCCGGTTATCTGCCTCACCTCTGAAATGCTTCCCTCCTTTCTTTCTTACGGGATGCTTGATCAGAAAAAATCTATGATGCCCCAAGTATACAACCTTTTTACATTTATCCAAATAAACATTGTCAGTATTATCTAAACAGTGTGTGCATGCATTGTATCCCTTGTTTGTATGTCCGGAAATGTTACTAAGAGCAGGCCAATCATTGATGGTTACGAAAAGCAACGTCCGTAGATCAAATGGCTTTTGTTCGTTCTCATCCCACACACGTACACCTGGTTTGCCCCACAATTATAAGATTTCTTCCACTAATGGCCTTAGATACACATCAATGTCGTTGCCAGGTTGCCTCGGGCCTTGGATGAGAACTGGCATCATAATGAACTTGCGTTTCATGCACAACCAAGGAGGAAGGTTGTACATACATAGAGTTACGGGCCAGATGCTATGACTGGAGCTCTGCTCCCCAAAAGGATTAAAGCCATCTGTACTTAGACCAAACCATAAGTTTCTTGCCTCTCATGTAAAGTCCGGGAAGTCTCTCTCGATCTTTCTCCACTGCGATCCATCAGCGGGGTGTCTCAACTTTTCGTCTTTCTTAAGGTCTTCTTTGTGCCATCGCAACAACCTAGCATGCTCTTTGTTTCTAAACAGACATTTCAACCGTGGTATTATAGGAGCATACCATATCACCTTAGCAGGAACCCTCTTACGGGGGGCTCACCGTCTACATCACCAGGGTCATCTGCTCTGATCTTATACCGCAGTGCATACCGGACATTCATCCAAATTCTCGTACTTCTCACCGCGGTAGAGGATGCAGTCATTAATGCATGCATGTATCTTCTGCACATCTAATCCTAGAGGGAAGAGAGCTTTTTTTGCTTCGTACGTACTCTCAGGAAATTCGTTATCCTTTGGAAGCTTTGGCTTCATTAGTTGAAGTAAACTCCCAAATGCCTTGTCACTCACACCGTTCTGTGCCTTCCATTTCAGTAACTCCAGTGTGGTACCGAGCTTTGTGCTACCATCTTCGCAATTTGGGTACCACAACTTTTTGTGATCCTGTAACATGTTGTCCAGCTTCAACCTCTCCAATTCACTTTCACAGTCTTCCCTTGCATCAGCAATAACTCGGCCAAGATCATCATCGGGCTCTTCTGATACCTGTTCTTGATCACCTCCTTCTTCTGCATTGCCTTCCATTGCAGTATCACCGTATTCAGGGAACAAAGGATCTTCTTCTTCTTCATTGTCTTCCATCACAACCCCTCTTTCTCCATGCCTGGTCCAGCAATTATAGTTGGGCATGAAACCTCTCCGAAGTAGGTGGCCGTGAAGAATTCTCCAGGAAGAGTGCTCCCTGACGTTCCAACAATCAACACATGGGCAACACATAAAGCTATTATCTTTGTTCGCCTGAGCTACAGCGAGAAATGCATTCAGGCCTACCACATACTCGGAAGTGTGTCGGTCACCGTACATCCATCGCTGCCGTGCATCCATCTGCGTCGTATAATTAAGTTTATCAAAACACATTACAATAACATATTCAATAGAGAAATGACCACAGTACAACGGCAGATATTACTTTTTTATGTATCAATTACATATGAAAAAGATAAGTTTGTTAAACTCGGTCGAAGATACCATTTCCAGTGAGTTTATGTGTGGCTCGGGAATTTCGTCGAACACCTCGTGTGCATAGTAAAATAACACACACTAACACCCACCTCTTTCACACCTCCAAGCAAAAAAAAATGGAAGGGGGGCTGTGGGGCAGTATATATAGGGGAAGGGGGGCATTGGTCCCGGTTTGCGGAATGAACCGGGACCAATGCCCATGCGCGTGCCACGTGGCCTGTGGCTAGGCATTGGTCCCGGTTCATGCCACAAACCGGGACCAATGCCTCCCCACGAACCGGGACCAATGCCCCCAGGCGATTTCTGTTGCCTCGGGCGCACAAACCGGGATCAATGCATAGCATTTGTCCCTGATTTTGTTGCAACCGGGACAGGTGCCCCCTGGCCCCCTGGACGAAAGGGGTTGTTTCCACTAGTGTAATGACGAGGCTCAACGGATGGATTAGCCTTGGTGTCTGTCATGCATGCGGCAAGCCAAGCAATTGTGCCATCCTTCCGATCAAGGGGCTTGAAAATACCACTGCGACTGCAAGTATGTGATCAACGAACAGCTGGTGCAGGAGACGCAAGGGGCGACGGCAGCTCGGGCGTCGACGGATGCGCAGGTGAAACACCAGGCGAGTCACCAGGCGACGGGGGGCAGGCGAATAACGCCCATCCTGCGCGCTGGGCGACGCCAAAGTCCCGGATGCCCACGCGGCAGACGACGGCCCAGGTGAGGTTGGTGGAGGCGAACTGGGCCGGGGCGTGCTGGACGGTGCTGGGCCGAGCAAGGCCGACGCGCGCGGGCCGCGTGGCTGGCTCGAGCGACGAGGGCCTCCGATCAGCTGCATGGGGCATGCAAGCTGGATCGACGTGAGGCGCAGCAGCAGTTTCGAACGATTCCAGCAGTTGTAGTCGAGCACCGCGACCAATACCCGCACCATGATTAGGCAACAATACAGGGGAATAGGCAGCATCCTCAAAGTGGACAGGAGGAATAGGAGATGAATGCAATGATGGTGAAATATGAGGTGATGGCAACGCAGCAAAGGGAAACAAGTTTTCGTCAAACACGACATCACGAGAAATATAAACTCTATTGGTAGGAACGTGGAGACACTTGTACCCTTTGTGAAGGGAGCTATAGCCAAGGAAGACACACTTCTTGGAACGAAACTCAAGCTTACGATGATTGTAGGGTCTAACATGGGGCCAACAAGCACAACCAAAAACCTTAAGGAACGTATAATCTGGGACTTCTTGGAAAATAAGCTCAAGTGGGGTTTTCATGTGTATGACACGAGTGGGAAGCCTATTAATCAGAAAACAGGCTGTGGTGAAAGCATCACTCCAAAAATGAAATGGAACAGACGCATGAGCAAGGAGTGTGTGGCCAGTTTCAACGAGGTAACGGTGCTTACGTTCAGCGGCACCATTCTGCTGATGTGTATGTGGACAGGACACGCGATGTGAAATCCCAAGCTTGTCAAAGAAAGTGTTGAGGTTGCGATACTCGCCACCCCAGTCAGATTGTACATGGACAATTTTATGCTTGAGAAGACGCTCAACATGTAACTGAAATTGAAGGAACACATCAAACACATCAGATTTGCGCTTAAGAAGATACATCCAAGTAAAACTACTATAAGCATCAAAGAAACTGACATAATAATTATGATCACTCACGGAGGTTTGGGCAGGGCCCCACACATCGGAAAACACAAGTTCTAAAGTGTGTTTGACAACTCGAGTTGAAGAAACAAACCGAAGTTGATGACTCTTCCCTTGCTGACAAGCACCACAAACTGCTAAATGTTTATTACTAGATAAAGTGGGGAGATCATGCCGCTGGAGGACATGACTCACTATCGGAGAAACCGGATGACCAAGACACGAATGCCAATGAGATGATGAAGTGCGGACACCAGTGAAGACTTGGGAAACTGCATCCACAGCATACAGCCCCCGACAATAGCGACCTCTAAGGAGTACGTCCCGCGTTGCCCGGTCCTTAACAAAAAAATGAGACGGATGAAATTCAACCAAAACGTTATTGTCAAGTGTAAGTTTAGGAACAGATAATAAATTACGAGTGACCGAGGGAACATGCAGGATATCGCGAAGGTGGAGTTTGCGAGATGAATGAGTGGGAAGTGAAGCCTGACCAACATGTGAGATATGCAAACCTGTCCCATCTGCAGTGCGGACCTTTCATGAAAGTGGTAGGGTTCGTGCGAGGTCAGCTTGCCGAGCTTGCTCGTCAGATGATCTGTAGCGCATGTGTCCATGTACAAGGTGGGATCAACAGGATAGGATGGAGTGTAGCCAGCCGGTGGATCCTGTGTAGCCATGGCGACTTGTTTCTCGTTGTTGCGGCCGTCATTGCCAATGCCCAGAAAATCACGCTTGAAACGACGATGACAACGAGAGGCGAGGTGGCCCACGATGCCGCAAAGCTGACACATGGGGCGCTGACCACCGTACCGCCCTCCCTGGTTGTTGTTGTAGGGGGGAGGGTTGGTCCGTGGTCCAGATGGCGTTGTAGCAGGTGGGCGATAGCCACCTCCAGAACTAGGAGTCGCACCAGTACGGGATGGGCGAGGCGCCGTCGGACGGTAGCCACCCCCGCCACGAGAGGCTGCATGGGCCGAGGGGTCGGCATATAGAGGCACAGAACGTTGCGACTCCACGCGCTTCTCGGTGCTGAGAAGACGACCGTAGAGCTCGCGCGGCGTCATCGGGGGCCGAGCACCAATAACAGCCTCGGCTAAGGAGTCGTATTCTTGATCAAGACCGGCGAGGATGTAGGAAGAAAATTCTTCATCGCGGAGAGGTTGTCCGATCGACGAGAGCGTGTCCGCTAGGGTCTTGACTTTGTTGAAGAAGGCCGTAGCGGTCTGATCGAGCTTGCGCTCCTCCCCTAGCTGCCGGCGAATGGCCATGGAGGGAGCAGTGGATTGAGACGCGAAGCTGGCCTCGAGAGTCGTCCAAGTGTCAAGAGCGGACGTAGCAAAGAGCACGAGACCGGAGATACCCTCTCCGAGAGAGGATTGTAGCGCGATGCGCAGGGTTGGGGGCCGAGACCCGAATGCCATCGGCGGTCACCGCAGGAACCGTCGCCGGCGGGCACGGGAAGGTACTGTCAATGAAGCCTTCAAGGTGACGGCAGCGGAGCAACGGAAGAATATGAGCGTGCCAATGGAGATAATTGTCCGCGGTCAGCCGCACCGTCACGAGGTGAGAAATCTGATACGGGCTAGACGTGGCATCAAGAGTCTGCCGATCGCCACGATCAGCTGGTGATGGAGCGAGCGACGGCACGGATGCAACCGTAAGCGCGGAGGAGAGCGGCGACGTCTCTGGTGGCGGCGCGAGGACAGTACCATGGTTCACCGGCGGCGGCGCGAAGGCTAGTGCACTCGGGCCATGGTGGAACGGGGTGGAGAACGAGGAGCCGACGAAGAACGGCGCCGTCGAGGCGGCAAAACCGCTGGTTCCACGCGCGAGGAGAGTAGCGAGCGACGCGGGGATCACACCCGAAGGAGGAGCAGCAGTGATGGCAGACGCCAGTAGCGCGCCCGAGGAGGACAAGGCGGCGTCGACGGAGAACGCAGTGGTGGCGGCGGCGGAAGTCATGGCGGCGGCGGAAGTTTTGGCTCTGGTACCATGTAACAAATTAGGGTTTTGGGGGAACGGGCTCAACGCACATAGCGTGGCCTATCTCATACTCCATCCGTCCGGAATTAAGTGTCACAAAGTTTGACAAAAGTGGATGTATCTAACACTAAATTATGTCTAGATACATCCACTTTTGTCAAATTTTGTGACATTTAATTCCGGACGGAGGGAGTATTTATATTGATATATAGTGTACAATACAGGCACAAATACACAGAGCTATACGTGGGTAAATACAATGTCTAACAGTCGGCGACGGCGTGCGCGAAGGCCGGAGCAGGCGGCCAGGATGACTGCCTACATACGGGCAGAGAATCTGGGCCGACGATGTATGGACACAAAACCTACGGTGCGGGAGGCAGCGCTGGCGAATCGGCAGGGGTGGTTTGAGAACCAAATGCCACGGCATGCGGGACAGGGAGGGACCGTCCGAAACTTAGTTCACCTTTGAGGCAAACTCAGCTTGGTCTCCCCCTTGGTCCATTTGGGCTAGGGGGGCGTTAATTAGGATGGATATTTTACACAAATTGTGTCTCGCGGACCAAAACGAACCATTTGGGGAAGGGCGTTAGGTTCGCTCTAGCCACTGAGATGACATCCTGTGTGCTAGGAAGAGAGGGACGAGATAGACGCGAGTCGCCTTGCTAGTAATATTGTATCTCTCTACGTGGTAGGATTTTTTTCAAGGATACGTCATGGAAAGACGTATCGGTTTCATAGAAGAAGGGTCAAGAGGCCAGATTACAACGCGGTCGACACAGACGTCGAGGACGCACTCCACCTAGGATTACACAGTTGATTACTCGCCAACCCTCCACCGTTCCACCTGAGCTAAATCCTTCCTAAGCAGTCTGGCCGTACTCCACCTCTCTGCTTCTATCCTAGCGTTGCGGATCACGACTGCCGGGTCAGGCCTCTGACCTTCGAAAACGATATCGTTCCGGTGTTTCCAGATGCACCAAAGGATGAGGGCTAACGCGGTCCAGACCTCACGTGTCGATCCTTGTCCCGACTTGGCCGGCAGCCACTCCACCAGGCGGTCCCCGTGGAGGGGGATCCAGTCATCCCGACCCCAAAGCGTGAGGAAGGCTGTCCACACCTCCCGCGCCAGAACGCAACCCAGGAGGAGGTGGTCGATGTCCTCATCATGTTGATCACAGAAGGGACAGGCTGACGACCCTGGCATCCCACGCCTCCCAAGACGGTCCGCCGTCCAGCAGCGGCTACGTGGTAGGATTGTTTTAGACCATACTAGCTAGCATACAAAATTCTGACATTGTTTATGTAATTTCTATGGTGGATCCCTTGTTTTTTATTTTATTAATCCAATGCAATCTTGTTCATGTTTGTCATTGATATATTTCTAGATGCATATTATTACCCCTATTCATGATATCTTTTTTTTGATAAAGGGCTTTATTACTCAAAAGGTTTAAGCATTACACCCGGCCTCTGCATCATGAGATGCACACAGCCGACATCCAAAACTGAAAATAAAAATAAAAATCAACAGAGCGACAATGCCACAGAACATGCGTTGTAGACTATCGATGCTATGGAGCCTCAATCCGTAGATCAACCGGCCATCCATGTGGGATAAAAATATCCCTCGCCACCTGATCCAGTCGTGCACATGTCTCCATAAAAAGGCCTCGTAACTCCCCTCGCTGTAATGTGGACCACGAACGGAGAATACCTGTGCTCCTGAATAGAACCTGCATACGAGAAAAGTTTTTATCATTGAAAATCTTGTCATTTCTACATAGCCAGAGCGACCAAATAACGGCAAGCGCTCCTACCCTAATAATAGTCTTAAATCGTATATCAACCCCGTTTAACCAATTGCCGAATATATTCGCAACGGAAGTGGGTGGATATAGATTCGAAGCCATTTGGATAGCGGACCATATAGAACGCGCAAATGTGCACTCAAAGAATAAGTGTTTAATTGTCTCATCATGAGAACAAGAAACACACTTAGAGCTCCCATGCCAATTACGTTTGACAAGAATAAGTGTTTAAGTGTTCATGATATCTGGATTAGCTACCCGAGTAGATTAAGCTGGATGGAATTACGCGTATTAGATGGATGACTAGAACTTGTAGGTAGCTCTCGTTAGCGATAGAAAAACTGGGCACTATATTTTTTACCTTTCTTGTTTTACCACACTAGATAACGGGAAGGCAATGTTGTACTACTCAATGATAAAAAAGAGTGGTCTTCTTGTGTGCACGAAAACTTCCAAATTCATGCCACTAAATTTAATGCAATACTCTATATTATACTTAATTCTAAGCATGTGAAGAATCCACTCGCTTAGGAATTATAAGCGTGACGATAGTGTATAATTATCTCGATGTTAGGACATGATGCCTACATGAATGCTATCAACGACTAGATAAACATATAGCTTGCTTCTTGCATATATCATGTTATCAATGCTCTATTTTGTGCAATCATATTCATGAGAAATTAAGTAAAACCATGTGAAAGGATAGAGAGGGCCCTCTCCTTTTTTTTCAATTAGGGATTGCTTAAATATAGGTTATCTAGATTATGCCACAACTAGAACCTTCACAAGGATTTGACACACTCCATAACTTGGAGAGTCCTCACCAACTCCCGAGAGCCGCCAAGAATCCGAGCTTCAAGGCTAGCGCATACTATACAACTCAATTGGAGGCGCCCTGCAGTACTTCACGGCTACAAAAACCACGACGGACCAAAAACTCCTAGGATCCCGACGAATATGGCCTTATGTGCCAGCGCTACGTGGGCTATATCCACCCGCATGGACAGCCGTCCTTTCTTTCTCCCCCCAACTCCTTTGATCCCTTCCTCCCCGGCGCCGCCTCCCCTGCCTTCCTCCACCGCCACTGCCTACCTCCACTGCGCCAGCGTGGTCGTCACCCGCCACCGTGTCGTCGTCATCCGCCTGCGTTGTCGTCATTTGCCACCGTGCCTGCGCCGTCGTTGCCCGCCACTGTGCCTCCGTCGTCGCCCGTCACCGCGTCACCGTTATTGCCTGCCACCCGCCACCGCCTCCGTTCGTCATCACCCGCACCACCGTGACACCGTACGGTAACCCCGCACAACACTTCATGTGTAGTGCACAAGTCGTTGACATAACACTCACGGAAGGACTTATCCGAAAATATTATATCCCTCACAGTAGTACAACAAAAACATAGCGGTCCATATATATTACGCACTTCTTAATATTACAAGCCAAAAGTGCATAAAGAGTTCAACGTCATCCTCGTCTAAGGGAGGAAGTTCGAGTAGTGCGATGTTGACGCGTGTCAGCCCAGTTGAACGGATCGTATGGCCACCTAGAGAAAGGGGGGGTGTGAATAGATGCTACGACCAATTTTAATTTTTCTTGAAATGAAGGTCTGACACAAAGGTAAATTCTATATATTATGCAAATAAGGTGAATTTACCTATATTACAAGAACAAACAATAAATACACTACAAACACAAAGTAAAGGAGAGGGAACGAGATAACCGATAACGGAAGCACGCGGAGACACGATGTATTCCCGAGTTCCTCCTTGTTAAGTGAGTACGTATCGTTGGAGGGGCGTGAGTTTCGCCATGAAGGCCTACTCAACGCCAAAAAGGCCTCACCCTATTCTCCGATGAACAACGCCATAAAAGCCTAGTTCACCTTCCACTATTTATCCCCTTTTAGGTGGGAATCGAATCCTTTACAACAATCTTGGGGCACACACCCACAACCAAATTGGGGGCTCTCAATAATCACCAAGAATCCAAGAGTAGCAATGGGGTCTAGGTTCTCCATAAGGAAACCCTATACTAGATACTCTCAAGTGAATGAGGGAAAAATGAAGAACGGCTTGGTGAAGATGTAGATCTGGGCCTTCTTCTTCAATCCTCCAAAGATCAACGAGTTTGGGTGGAGGGATTGGGAGAAATCAAAGATGCTCTTGGGGAAGAAGGGGATGTGCTATTTATAACCATCCCTCAAATCTGACCGTTTGGGGGCATTTATTGCCTCACCCAGTAGTACCGGACGGCGTCCAGTAGTACCTCCCGCTTCTTTCTTCATCGGGTCAACGCTATCTTCGCAAAAAAACTTCCAAAGTTGGTACTACCGCATGGGCAGAGTGATGCAATAATTTATTTCCGTGCGCCTGACAAGTGGGGCCGATGGCGCCATTAACACCCATGTTGGAGACGTCCTTGTCTTTCGCCACGTCAGCAAAGTTCTGGGACAGAGGTGTCGGTTTTACTATCAATTCGTTCTCATGCCAGCCGTAGCATTTTTTGCGAACGATTCAACAAAATTTGGTAGTTTTTGACAATTTAAACAAAAAGTGTAGTTTTCAGGAATATTGGGAAGGAAGTGGTAGTTTTATGCTACTATATCTAAGGATTTTGTAGGCTATAACATGATCAGCTGATCATTATTAGATATGACGGATTTTAAATAACATCAACACAAGTTGCGAAAAATAGTTACTGGTATAAATTCTATTAGCCACCGAAAACAAATTCATATTGCAATCTATCATGAAGAAAAGAGAAAAATGAACCAATTTGCATCCCGTGTGTTGATTACAAAAGAAAGAAAAACAGGACCAGAAGTTTCCAAAAATAAATCAAAATTAATGTTCCCACAATGACATTACTTTGAAGTGTATTAATTTAAAATAAAATATACGACTCCTAGCAATAATGCATGGTGTTTTCTTCAGCAGAATTCTGGAAATCCATCTTTAGTGCTCACTCCAGGCCGCACGAGATACCTAAAATTTCAGATGATTAGCACGACCGATCTGAAAGGTGTAGCATGAAGTATATTTTTATGCATATTTCGTGAAGTAAAATAAAAAATGATAAATACTCAAAAATTATAAATGAGAATAAACGAATTAATTAGACTCTGCATTCAATTGACAACAAAGATACAAAGGTTGCATATACTATGTCCATCATAACCTTCTACACTACAAGCGAGAAGCAAAATCATATCCCATTTTCGCACACATTAAAATATACTTAATGTATAACTTCATTTCACATACCGATAAGGCCAACCTGGCTGTTTCATTGTGTTAGGCTCACCCATAATTGTAGGATATAGCACTGAACTATGCTCATATTGAAAATACAGGCGTATGTACGTGCTAATTTCCTTAGAAACTAATACCAAAATATGAATAATTTTAAAAATCCATGCAATAAGAATTTAAGTATATCACTATATCTTATAAATTGACATATATACATGAATATGAGTGTAATTTCAGCATTTGAAACAATTATCGTCCATAGACATCATATCATAAAACTACAAGGACATATTTTGCTAAAAATGATCAGCCTTTGGAGAAGAAAAGAAAAACCAAGTTCCTTCTCAGTTTCCAAGAAATTATTTAATCTGTTGAGCTTGAAGAAAAACAGTTCAGAATATTTCGTTGAGCCTGCAACTAGGACATAGAGTCTATTTATCACTGATTCCATACCTTGTATGCAGTTCAGAATATTCCGTTGAGCCTCTCAACAATTACATCTATGGAGGGTCTGGCTTTCCTATCAATGCTAACGCACTCCAGCCCAATTTGGATGCATCGTTCGACTTGCCTAAGGCCCTCTGAGTATAATGAAGCGTACTTCGATGTTATGTTCTCCTGTTTCCAGTTATTCTGTACCTACATGCGCAATTGGAGTCACGAATGTTAATGACCATGTACAAACTAAATGTAATGAAAGCTTCCATTTCAGTATACAAAAAAAAAACATGCAATATTTTCTCTTACTTTTTCAATAAATTTTCTTGCGGAAGGTTGTTTGTCTTCAGGACGGTTCTGCTCTTTTGTGGTGATCTCGAGAATCATGAGGCCTAAACTGTAAATATCTGACTGGGCCGAAATTTCACCTCTATAAAGATATTCTGGAGCCATGTACCCACTGGATTTCATTAACATCGAAGTTAAATAGGCAATACTAGAGTGACTAAAATGAAATTTGCATTGTAATAAAGGAACAGACTAAGTTTATGTAATTTCATGATCTGCTTACTATGATCCCACAACTGTTTGTGTGCATAATCGTGTTTGTTCTTGGCCGAAGACTCTAGAGAGTGCAAAGTCCGCAATCTTAGGAACAAAATCTTCACTCAACAGTATGTTTTCAGGCTTTAGATCCATATGGATAATGGGGATATCCAACTTGTGTAGAAAGCGTAAGCCCTGGCAAATCCCCTTTATTATTTTGAAGCGGGTGTCCCAGTCTTCTCTGGTAGACTTAAACTTCATTGCATCTTCCCCTGTATATCATATAAGTGTAAATAGATAAAGAACACCGAATATAAATATACAATTTAAAGTTACAACTTTATTTCTTTTACCTTTTGGTACTAAAAAAGATTGAGAATGTTAGACCTTCGTACATGCATGAGTGTGAAGAAAGACTAGACGGGACATGAAAATTCTAAATTACGTAGGAAAGTGATGTGCTAGCTTAAAATATGAAATTTAACATTAAGAGAAACTAGACAATAAATGTAAATATGTCAGATAATGAATGTCGTACCAAAAAGATTCTTCTTAAGGCTCCCCTGAGGCAAATATTCATAACAGATCAAGCTTTCATTAATGTCCGCCTGGATATATCTTTTGTCGAACTGCACCAATTTTTTTGATGTTTCACTGCAATATCCAACTATCTGCACTATGTTTTCATGCTTGAGTGCCATAACATTTGTAACCTCCTTTTTAAACGTTTTGTCAGCCGGAATTGGTGCGTTCTCTTGAAGCTTCTTTACAGCCATCACTCTGTCATCATCTGGCATAATCCCCTGTTTAATCACGTAGTGGATACTACATATCAGCATACGTTTATCTTTGGCGAATAGTGGAAAATAATAAGGGAAAACCAAACCTTATAAAGTGTTCCAAATGGACTTCCGCTGATTTCCCGATCTTTGGCGAAGTCGTTCGTAATTTTCTTGAGAAAGTCGTATGGTAGTTCCGTTGGTAGTATGATGGGGGTCGCAGTTCTCTCCAGTGTTTTATGTCCGGAGGCCATTCCTGGTAATGTAAGAAGCAGAGCAGACAAATTAAGGTGTGGATTCCTGCAACTTCTAATTTCAGCAAAGCGGCATAGCTGTCTACAGCAGCATACATCAGACAAAAGTTTAAAAACTTAACATGATCATGATGTCTCTACGAGTGCACAAAAATAACTTACCTTTGAGAGAGCTCGAGGACATGATGGATCTGCAGCTGAGAAGAGAGGAACGAGATGGATCTGCAGCTGAGAAGAGAGGAAGCAGCCTGTGGGTAGGTTTGTAGGGAGCAGCCTGAGGAGAGGAAGATGGGTGAGTTGACTTGAGGGGAGAAACTAACTCGAGTCTTTCGATCCGTCGAGATAATAAAAATATATATGTGTGCCCACTGGGTCCATGTGATTAGATGCACAGCTAACATGGATGCAGAAAACGCGTGCTACCACCTACTCCTAGATGCTCTCACCACCGCGCAATTTAAGAAGTGTTAGTGGTAAATTAAGCTGCGGATTGCAACAATTTCACGTTATATCGAAGCTAGCGGTAATAGTTGTTCTATGAATCACTAAAAAGTTAACAAGCTGCACAAAATCGCTAACCTTGGAGAGGAGCGCTCGAGTCCTTGAGAGATTCTGACTGATTGGAAGAGTGGGAGGGGATGAATGGTCGACTCCTTGCTAGATATGCGCTGGAGGGAGCTGATTTTTAAAGGAGCGACCAGAGGAGGAAGAAGGGCAAGTTGACTTGGCTGGAGAGCCTAAGCTGAGTCTTCCGATCGGTCGAGAGGGAAATGATTAGATGCTTACTAGGGACGGAGCCAGCAGGGGGCGAGCCGGGGCCATGGCACCCCCTCCCCCCATGCTGAAATTATTTGTTGACCCCTAGATATTAGTTGGAGTCGACTCCAAATTTATCGGTGTGGCCCACTCTAGTATTTTACATGTATACTAAGCTAGATAAATAATGAGAACATAAGATCTGGTTGTATCTGTCCATATGAAGTAGTATGCTCTCATCCTCTCATTTCTCCATGCCAAAAACAAAAGGTTATCATACTAGTATCGTGGGAAGCAAAAAAAAAAGGTTTAAATTTGAGTTTGAAAATAATTGAATCTATTTTTCATTGAATGCATACACATTTTTTATCCTACATGGAAATTTTCGGTGTGAAATAATCGTATTACGAAGTATAGAAAAATAAAAAAGATTGTGGACAAAAAAAAATATATTATTTTTTCCCCCATAATTTGACATTTTTTAGGAAAAATACATAGTTCTTTTTAATGAAACTTATGGAGTATATAATATGTATATGTACTTTATATGAAGTTTCATATTTTTGATGGCGGATGTACATGCACTTGTATGCCAAGTTTCAGATTTTCAATGGTGCCACCTATAGATATTCTTTCATCACAGCATAATTTATGTATTTTCTTGTCAGGTGTAGATCGGGAAACCATAAAAGAACCGCTAGCGAGTACCTTTCCTGCAATGTTGATTGCAACCCTTGACTATGAACCATGAAAAAAAAAACTTCACTATTGAAAATTAATAGTTACATGAAGACCAAGGATTTTAACGTGTGGCACATGATCATTCTTCTTTCTCTCTCTCTCTCTCCCGCCCTCTTTTAAAACAAAACGATTTCATTACATATTACAGAAGATTACATTATGGTCATCATAACATTCATCCCAAGGAACAGAGTTGCCTAGGTGGACATATATGAAGTCTTCCTTTTCGGTTGATACCATCCACAGGCTGGTTACCATATATAATAAAGCATAGAGTGATTAAGGTAGCTCCAAATGCTTTTATGATAGCAGCCTGTGTTATGAGCATTTAGATAGGCAGCTGTTAGCTAGTCGCCCTCAAGTGGTACCAAGCATATCCGTATTATAGCCACAGGACGACGTGGAATGACGTGCGTGTATATCCTAGATAAACATATGGTGCGGCTTAGTCGTTACAATTCATTGTATTTAAACAACACACCGATAGATCATCAAAATTATACAAAGAAAATTGCAGGATACAAAGAAAAATGCAGTCCTGCAATTTTGTCTCTTCCAAACAACTAAATTCCACCTTCTTGACATGTCAATACATGATTTAGCACTAGGCGTAGAACTTGCCAAATTAAGATATATAGTAAAAGGATTACAAAAAAGGGATAATTAACAAGGTGCCCTCAGTTGGCACCACGACCTCAGTTTTACCCCTAGCGCCGAATCGACCTCAGTTTTGCCCCTAGTCAGTGCGCAAGGACTGCTTTGGCGGCTTCCACCGTTACTTTCAGCCCCCCGTTAGAATCCTGACCTGTGGGACCCAACATAGAACCGTTGGCGCGGCCTGTGGGCCCCAGCAGTTGAGCGTTGCCGCAGCTTGTGGGCCCAACTCTTGACCGTTGGCGCGGTTTGTGGGCCCCACCGGTTGACCGTTGCTTGCGGCCGGCGGTTTAAAAGCGGCGGAGCTCGCGGCGGAGCTCGCAGCGGAGAGCAGGAAATCAGCCGAGCTTCTCAGGCAGCGCGTCCCCTTCTTCTCCGGCGGTATGTCGTCGACCTCTGCTTCCGAATCGCCCTCTAGATGGCCGCGCTTCGGGCCAGTTCCGCTGGGAAGATGCCCTGCCTGCCCACGGACGGCGTCCCTGCAGCGGCGGGTCACCGAAAGCGACAAGAACGGCAACCGCGGGCATGAATATGTGAAATGCGGGAGCAAAGAACAGCTTGGGGAGGTGAGATCTGTGTTCCCCCCTGTCAATTTCGTTTTTTTTCCTCAATTTTCAGCCGATTTGGGTTTTCGCATTTGCAGGATCTTCTTCCATGTGACCATTTCGAGTGGCTTGAGGACTACATAAAGAGGATTCAAAAGGAGGACAAAAAAAAGGAGCAATTGGGATCTGCTACGGTGCATAATGGGGTGCAGATTGACGAGTTCAAGAAGATGGCAAAACAGATGGAGACGCTTGTCGGTCTAAAGAAGCAGAGCAATATGATGGCTGCATTTTTTTATTTATGTGCAATTGTTCTTGGAATTGTGTATTTGAAGATCGTGAGTCAAAAATAATGTAGTTAGTGTTGTAGTTAGCTTGACATGGTCAATTTGAGTATGGCTAAGACTTGGAATAAATGCGTCAGGAATCCAGCCCTGATTTGGTTTGTTTCAGTTCGTTTTCAGTTCAGTTCAGTTTTCAGTGTTTAGTTCAGTTTCAGTGTTCGTATGTACAGGTTCAGTGTTCAGTCTAGTTCAGGTTCAGTTCAGGATAAAATGGTAGGCCCATCTAAAACCAAGACAGGCCCAATGTTAAATGAGGCCCAACGTTTACTAGCACGGACAAACATTGGACAAAAATAATTTAAACATTGGACAAATATAATTTAAACATTTGGACAAAAATAAATTTATAATTTTGGACAAATATAATTTAATCAACTGGACAAATATAATTTAAACATTCGGACAAATATAATTTAAACGGGGGGACAAATATAATTTAAACATTGACTTCATTTGGGCAAATAGAATTTAAAAATAAATTAATTGGCAAACATAATTAAACAGTGGATATTATATATATGGATAATATTGGCCCCACTTTACATATATTCAGTGGGGCCCGTCGGACATTACATCTACTTAAAAAAAAAGGGGGCCTAGCTAGCCCTAAACCCTAACCGCCCGCTGCATGCATGCGGGCGCCCTTCCGGCCATCCGGCCAACCGCCGGCGGTTGGCCTACTTCTTCACTCCGCCGCCCTGATCTTGATCTCGTCGTCGATCCGGGCGCGGCGGTTCGCCTCCTGCCACCTCTCCACGTCGTTCTCACGGGCCCTCTTGATGCGGGCCCGGAGAGCCTTGTCCTCCCTCTCCTCCTCCTCCTTCTCCTCCTTCTCGATCTCTTTCTTCTCCAGCCGCTCCTCTTTCTTGAGGAGGCGGTTCTTCGTCTTGGGGGAGAGGTTGTCGGCGTCGGCGGCGGGCTCGTCGCTGTCGGGGACGTCGGTCGACGGCGATCGCTCCCGTTTGGGAGATTCGACGGGCACGAGTCCCGTCTCCTCCGGCGTCCAGTCGGGCTCGTACCAAGGCCGAGCCTTGGGGTGGTTGTCCTCGTCGGAGACGGACTCGGGGCTTGAGGGGAGAGAGTAGGAAGACATGGTGTTCGGGGCTTGAAGGGAGATGAGAAGGCAAAGAGGCTGGAGAGTGATGAGAAGATGGAGGAGGAGAAACGGGCTATTTAAAGACACGATGAGACGTGAATTTATTGGGGTAGATGAAGCAAACTGTGTGAAACGTAGGATGCAGTGTAGAAAGTACAGTCGATGCATGGTCAATGCGGTGGTAGAACAGGCCTAGGTGTAGGACTGAGCGCTTAGGGAGTCAAAATGATTTGACGTTGCATGCGTGTATTCAAGAGGTGAAGATAAGAAAGCCAAAGTCACACGCCAAATCCTGCCTCGCTGCATATGCATTGATGCATATCTTATAGAAAACTGCGTGGAGGGCTGCGTCGCTGCAAATGCGACGCGACTTGTGTTTCTGAAAGGAGGCGTGCAGGGACTCGATCTTTTCTTCTTCTGCCACGTGTTGTTTACTCAGAAAAACGAGGCGTGCATGCACCGGGCTGGTGAACAGGGCCCCAGTAGACAGTCTTCGTTGTTACATTGAGCCAAAACACCACGTCCATGCACCTGCGTCATTTTCGACCGTTTGATCGTAAGGAACGGTGCAGATAGAGTCCATGCATGCAAACTACGGCGGCAACGGCCTGCAGACGCTGAGACGCGATCTGACTTTAGGTCACTGACAAATGGAGCCCATCACACCGGACCCACGTGTCATGGGAGAAAGTCAGAGAACATAAGGTGGGCAAAGTAAGAGGATCGGGTTCCCTCTGTTTTTAGTGCATGTACAATAGTCTAGACGGGTGCTGTCTGCACTACGCGGCCATGCCATTTCTAGATATTTTTAGAGATAGTTGGTACAGTGCGTTGACCCCCTAGCTTGTGTTGGGATCCATACGCTCCGTAGCCCCCCTCCCGGTGAAACCCTAACCCCGCTGGAGAAATACCGGACTTATACGGAAACACGCGGTAACAGCGTCGAAAGGGGGTAGCAATGTGGAACTATTTGCTTGGTTGTGCTAGGATATCCCATAGGAACACAAAACAAAAAGGTAGAACCCACCTCTTCGGAAGATTCACGGTGTTTGGTCCGATACGGGAGTTTCACCCTGTAATCGCCTACGAGAGAGAAGTGGATGCCGGTGAAGCCGGGTCACACCCCAGAGAGCAATCTTGGACATACAAAGCACACAACACACCTATACTAACATGGTATGGCACCCCCTAGCTTGTGTTGGGATCCATACGCTCCGTAGCCCCCCTCCCGGTGAAACCCTAGCCCCGCTGGAGAAATACCGGACTTATACGGAAACACGCGGTAACAGCGTCGAAAGGGGGTAGCAATGTGGAACTATTTGCTTGGTTGTGCTAGGATATCCCATAGGAACACAAAACAAAAAGGTAGAACCCACCTCTTCGGAAGATTCACGGTGTTTGGTCCGATACGGGAGTTTCACCATGTAATCGCCTACGAGAGAGAAGTGGATGCCGGTGAAGCCGGGTCACACCCCAGAGAGCAATCTTGGACATAAAAAGCACACAACACATATACTAACATGGTATGGCACCCCCTAGCTTGTGTTGGGATCCATACGCTCCGTAGCCCCCCTCCCGGTGAAACCCTAGCCCCGCTGGAGAAATACCGGACTTATACGGAAACACGCGGTAACAGCGTCGAAAGGGGGTAGCAATGTGGAACTATTTGCTTGGTTGTGCTAGGATAGCCCATAGGAACACAAAACAAAAAGGTAGAACCCACCTCTTCGGAAGATTCACGGTGTTTGGTCCGATACGGGAGTTTCACCCTGTAATCGCCTACGAGAGAGAAGTGGATGCCGGTGAAGCCGGGTCACACCCAGAGAGCAATCTTGGACATACAAAGCACACAACACACCTATACTAACATGGTATGGCACCCCCTAGCTTGTGTTGGGATCCATACGCTCCGTAGCCCCTCCGGTGAAACCCTAGCCCCGCTGGAGAAATACCGGACTTATACGGAAACACGCGGTAACAGCGTCGAAAGGGGGTAGCAATGTGGACCTATTTGCTTGGTTGTGCTAGCATAGCCCATAGGAACACAAAACAAAAAGGTAGAACCCACCTCTTCGGAAGATTCACGGTGTTTGGTTCGATACGGGAGTTTCACCCTGTAATCGCCTACGAGAGAGAAGTGGATGCCGGTGAAGCCGGGTCACACCCCAGAGAGCAATCTTGGACATACAAAGCACACAACACACCTACTAACATGTTATGGCACCCCCTAGTGTTGGGATCCATACGCTCCGTAGCCCCCCTCCCGGTGAAACCCTAGCCCCGCTGGAGAAATACCGGACTTATACGGAAACACGCGGTAACAGCGTCGAAAGGGGGTAGCAATGTGGAACTATTTGCTTGGTTGTGCTAGGATAGCCCATAGGAACACAAAACAAAAAGGTAGAACCCACCTCTTCGGAAGATTCACGGTGTTTGGTCCGATACGGGAGTTTCACCCTGTAATCGCCTACGAGAGAGAAGTGGATGCCGGTGAAGCCGGGTCACACCCCAGAGAGCAATCTTGGACATACAAAGCACACAACACACCTATACTAACATGGTATGGCACCCCCTAGCTTGTGTTGGGATCCATACTGTCACATCCCAATTTTGGAATACCTGTTAACACAGTTGTTTTGCTAATTGCTTCACAATTAAACTTTGGTTATGTTTGTTTGAGTGCAACTAAACAAACTAATTATATAAACTTACATGGCTAAGAAATTGAAAACAAAATATTCAACATATTGTTCCAATGACTTTGACAATATTTTCTAAAGTAAATATTGATCAAAGAGTTTTCCAAACTACCTTATAAAACTCATACTTGTTGAATATTATTCCAAGGCCTAAATTAAGAAAGAGGAAACACTTAATAAATTTCCCTAAAAAGATTATCAGAAAAAGAGGCATTCTTAAATGCTTCACCAAAATATTATCAAATGTTTTTCCAACCTTGCAAGATTAAAAACAAAGGTATTGGAGAGCATTGACTTGCTATCTCTAGTCACATAAATATTTTGGCAAAGCATTGTTAAAGAAAAGCCAAGTGCCTTATTAAATAGAAATTCCAATATTTCTAGAAACAGAAAACTAAAACAAGTTACTATTGGAAACTTTCATAAAATGATCTGATATTCATACCATTGCTTCCTTATATCAAATAAGGAACACACACAAGAGGAGACCAAGAATTGAATCCATTAAAGCCCTGAAAACATGAATTTTCTCCACAGCAATATTTGGGATTTTGAACAAGTTTGTTCTACAAACTTTTTCAAAATGCCATGAAATAAATACCACATGCTCTATATCATAAATAAGGATGAAAACCAAAAGGGCACAAGTTTTTGAATCATTTTAGTTGCCAAAAACCCCTGTTTTCTTGACAGCACCGTTTTGAAATTTGAACAAGTTTGTTCTATGAAGTAACTCAAAATGACTTGAATTTTCTACCACATAAGGAACACATCAAATAAGGAATGTGTGCCAAAAATTATCATTTTTGGAAGCTCCTAAGTAGGTTAATAAATTCAATGTCCATTTATGTAAGAATTCAAATTTGAACAACTTTGAATTATAAAGTTCATCCAATGGAGCCAATTTTCATATATGTTGTGTATCTTAACTAATTAGAATTTTGGGCAAAAGGAATTTAAATTTTGATGTTGGTTGCTTGGTGAAAACAGCCTTTTTCAGAGAGCAAAGGACCTTGTTGTAATTTTTCTAGGGACCTAAATGAAATCCGAGTCATCTTCAACCTAGGCTCTCTGTAGAAAACAGAACCCCTACTCCATGGCTTCGACTAGAAGCAATCCTTGGGGATAAGAGGCCCCCCATGTGCATTGTCTGCCCCATGCCCCCCTCTCTCTCCCCCCCCCCCCCACTCGAGCTCTTCCTCTCTCTCTGAAAAGAATGCCAAAACCGAAACCCTAGCTAGTGGCCACGGTCGGATTGGCCGTGGATGAGCTCACCGCCGGCAACCGTGTGTCCCAACGGCTCCGCCTCGTCACACTGACCCTCCCTGAGGAAGGAATCGAGGCGGAAGGTCGCCTGGTGCCCGCGCCGTCCGATTCCCTTTTCGGGCACGGCGCACTCCGGCGAGATATTCCGGTCGCCTCGGCCCGTCTCCTCCTCATCCGAGCCCTCCAATGCGTCCAGGGTGAGCATGCGACCATCCCCGTGCCTTTTCCCCCTCCCTCTCCCTCGGAATCCATCACCGCGCCGTGCGTGTTCGTCCGGCCGCCGCCGCGCACCGTCGCCGCCACTCTCCGGTCGCGCCCCGGAAACGAGACCACTCGTTTTAGATTCCCCTCGACGAGTGCAACGTTTTCATATGAATTAATTGCATTATGGTTGCCGGAAACACGAGATGCGAGCTCGCCGGAGCCGTCCCCGCCGGCGAGCGATGTCATGCCGACGTCATGCTCGCGCCAGCAGCGGCCTTGACCCCGCGAGACGCAGTCAAACTCGCCAGTGGGCCCGCGCTCGCCCGCGTGGCTGCCCGCGTGGCGGCTGGCCCGCGAGTCAGCCTCAGTGGCTAGTTTCCCCCACGGTAAACGTAGATCTGGCCGGCCCAACCCTGGATCTGGCCCAACAACAACTTTTTTCCAATTTCTTTTTCACAGAATTGTACCTGGTTACTGTTGTCTCTAAAAACCTACCTAAAGGACGAATTTGACCAAACCAAAAATCACAGTGGTACCTAAACTAATTCTAAACCACCTCCAACTTGTAGATCTATATTTGGATGAATAATTTTGAAATGAAAAATGATTTGGCAACAGGTACCAGAAACACCAAAATGAGCACCATTTTTATTTTACAACTCAGAATGAAGTGAGGCCAATTGCATTGGAAAGCCCTTGAAATTTCCTAACAGGAGCATTTAACCTCGTTTCTAAATTCATTGTATTTTTGAAATGGCATGCAATTTGGTAAAACACCAGAGAGCACTTTGGTGATTTTTATAAAATTATTAAAAATGAATTTTGATGCAAACTAAATTGGATGGTCTTATAAATGTTTAGGACTATCCAAACCTAGAAGGGTTTAATTTTTAGAGCATCATATAAATTTTGGTGGACAGATCTTTGTTTTGCATATTTCTGCCATTTTGGCATTTTAAGTAATTAAATTGTGTGAGCATATTTTTGTGTTGCAATATTGTTTTCTAGCATGTATAAGTTGTGTGAACTTGTTTTCTAAGTGTTACTTAACTATTTTAGCATGTTAGCTTGTGTGGACTTGAGTGGAGAAGAAATAGGATTTATATTAGTAGCATATGTTTTATCTCTAGTTTATTACTTGCATATAATTTTTGATTGATTAATTTGTGTGCAAGTGATTGAATTGTTGTGTTGGGATATTAGATTCAGTACTATGTTGGTACTTATCTTTTGTTAGTATCACCTCTGCTAGATTGCATTTGAGTTGGTAGAGAAGCATGAGTAATTTAGTCATTACTATGAGAATGTTATGGGAAAATTCCCTCATGTGTGGAATTTTTGACATAATTATTTGTGGTTGAGTAGCCACATATTTTTATGTTGTATTCATAGGACCAGTAGCATTTTGATGATATTATTATGAGTACTTGACCCCTAAAGTTTTCACTTGTGTGAAAACAATAACATGAGTAGCAGTGCCTTGCTTGTTTAAGCACCCTATTATTTTCTGCTAGTTTTGTTATTGCACTAGATGCTAGTTTAGTCTTTTGTTAATTTTTAGCAAGTGTGACCAGAGGCTTTGTGACCTCTTAATGCTTTGTTATGCTAGTGGAACACCCACTGGTTTCATTGCATTTTTGGTGGAAACATTATTTCCCCAAACTAGATGCTTTTTTTTTATAGTTTCATAACTAATGAGTGCCTAGTATTTTTGCTTTGGGAATTTTTAGTGCTAAATGAAAATGTGTATGCTTATGTTTGTAAGTGGTTGTAATCATGTGTGGCTTGCTATGAAAAATCCATCTTTGGAGTGTTGATTGATTCCTCTAGTAATGCCCTTTTTATTACTACTAGTATATAGGAGTTGCCCTGCAAAATGATACCTTGTTTTATCCAATGGGATATTTTTGTTATAGCAAGTATAGATAATTTTTCACTACTGTTTTTATGACATGGACCCTCTATTTCAATTACTTGATTGAAATGCATCCATTGATTCTTCTTTGATAGTACTAGTTTCCTTGTTTTTTGTGTTAAATTATTTTCCAACTTGTGTTTGGTAGATGTTTATGTATCCTTGCATAAGGACATGTTTCCATTTACCATTATGATAACATGGTTCCTTGTTTGCATTTTAGTATTTTACTTTTTATGCATGCTTGCATAGCAAACCCTTAGTAGAAACATGTCTATAGGATTCCTCCTTTTTAGACATTGTTTCTATTGTTCTCACTATGAGAAATTGTGTGTTTTGTGATGAGTCTATTACTTTGTTACATTTGTGTAGGCTCACTGATTTGTAAAAGTAACTTTTACAAATCATGTGTTTCATTTATTCTTGATGTCAATTTAGACTTAATAGATTGGCTATCTTGTTCTTTTGGTGGTGTGGTTGATAGACCCATTGCCATGCTTATTTTTGTGCATGTTTTATATACTTTTAGTAGTCTCACCCTTGTGAAACTAAGTGTATTTTGGGTTTATCAATATCTTGGTATGAGAGTGGCACACCCACTGAATCCATGATATTGAGGTTGTGAGATATATTCCTCCAACCTTAAGCTGTCTTATTGAATGGCATTTCTGCCAAGTGTGTTTGTTGGATTGTTTGCCTAAGTTAATAATTGTGTGATTAGTTATTATTAGTTTCCTTGCTGTATGTATTGTTATGTATGTTCCTTGCCTTGATTGGTTCTGAATGTGTGTCCTTTATTCCTTTTACGGCGTTAGAAAACGAAGAGGAAGGAAGTGTCGGGAAGCTGTGTTTCAAGTTCCAGTCACTCCAAAACCAGGGACACAAGGAGATACCAGGCAAGCCATCCTGATTGCTTGCTGATACAATACTTACCATTATCTATCATGCATGTTTTACCTCTGAAGTTTTACCAAAACTTGATTATCAAAACTAATTTTGATGTGGAAATTACTACTATACTATATTATAGGTTACTATCATGCCAATAGTTAAACTTGGTAATACCAAGCCCATAAGCCACCATATGGTATTTATTACCATCAAATATACTAGTCCCTAAGTGGACACCCTAAATTGTGATTCTACAAAAACAAAGGCTTTACGGAAAAACCCGGAGAAAAGGCGGATCCTTGTTCTCCGGAGGAATGTGAAAGTGGTCATTTTTGAGAAAGTGGTGTTTTCAAAAATGACACATAACCTAGTCTTCGCCGGACGACCTTTACCGTACTGCCACCCTACCCCAACATGGGCAAGGGGCTTAACTTGAAGTTTGTTCTTATTAGTGTGTGCTATCTCAATGTGCTATAGGGGATGCGATCCCTGAACCGAATGTCGTGGAGACATATAAAGTGTGGGAAATTTTCCCTCCGGATGCATCAGTTGAGGCATCCTGGCTTGGCGGGGATTAGCTCGGTGCCGGGGATGTGGTAAAACTCAACTGAGAGATAGGCATATTCTAGCTTGAACATAGTGGATGGTTATGATCAGATACCTGATGTTTACATACTGTTGTTACAGTCCGTGATTGTTCACGGGAGGTGTACTGGATCTGGTGGATGTGTACACCTCTGCAGAGTACAACTTTTTCGAAGAAGCCGCGTCCCGGATATGGACAGTTGAATGGCCATGTAGCTAGCATTGTGTCAATGTTTTCAAAAAGGAAGTTTTTGAAAGGGAATTTTTGGAAAGGATGTATTGAACTTGGGAAAGTTCGGAAAGGAATGGAAACTTATACCGTGGAGGTATCGTGGATGATGAAAAGCCAGATGATGTTATACAAAACAAAATGTTTTGCAAAGAAAACCTTTTCTACTCTAAGCAAGAATTCTGGAAACTGATTCCAAGAAGTTTTGCAAAGAGAAAATATTCTTTAACAAAACTTTACAAAACCTCTTGTACATGTGATATCTACAAGAGAAATAAAACTATATTATTTTTCTTCTGAAGTATCTTCTTCAACGAAGATACAGATTAACTTGACTGCAACTGTGGTGTCATCATATATGAACACCATTGATAGTGAACCATATTTATAGCCTACCTATTCCACCATATAAGCATATTTGCATGTTTGGTAAGTGACATGATGGATGTCTTGCTGAGTACATTCAAATGTACTCATTATGGTTTCGCCCCTGGTATCTACTTATCAGATTTTGAGAAGGAACCTCCAAAGGATATCTATGAAGAGAAGTACGGAGTTGACGGCTTTGCGAACTAGGATCGTCTCCGGGTCAGCAGCCTGTAGGTTAAGGCGTGACTTGGGCTCAACTACGTTGTGTTTTATTTGTCTTCCGCTGTGTTTGATAAGTTGCATGCCCCATGTGGCAGTTGCGTTAAACTTGATCATGTGATATTTTATGTAATACCTTTATGTATTCGTGTAATGGATGATGTATTTCTGTGTGCCAACTTTGTATGTTGTTCACGAATCTTTCTGGGATCGTGAATGTAGCATACGTAGGGTTTCAGACTGCCGGTCTGGGGTCCTTACAGAGTTGGTATCAGAGCCATCCTGACCTTAGGAGACCTTAGTTAGCATGGACGTCAGATAGGAAAGAAAAGTATTTTTGAGTAAAAACCTATTTACTATGTGCATTATTTTTATCTAAGGGATTTTTAGTATATTTTCCCCTCCTTATTATCTTTTCAAAAGATTCTAAATGCATATCAAGGGCGTCCTTGAACAGTGTTTCGAAGGGCGGGCCTTATAGAGTTGGTATGTCTCTCGGTTAAGAGTCTATTTCTTACTTGTTTGCAACTGCTCCGCTCTGTTTTTGAACATCTCTCGTCTTTGAAGTTTTCTGTCCAGAAAATAGTTGGAGTTTCAAAAACAGATTGTTGCATAAAGTTTATCAAAACTTTACTTCTATTTATCTTGTTTTCATAAAAAAACTTTATACTTGCCGATGTCCCGAGAAGACCAAATAATTGCCTAGCTCACAGTGATGATGGTCAGAAGTAGATATAGTTCTTCAGCCACTTCTAGGATTTTGGATCAGTCTAGTTTGGAGTAATTTAGCGATAACTCCATGAGTCGTCTCCCCTGACGTAGCTCCAATGGAGCCTTGTTTGTGTGTTTTGGCTTGTTTATGTGTGTCCGTAGGACTTTGTGCTGTTGTGTGGTGTAGAATTTGGTTCATCTAGGCTTCTATATGTTTGTGGGGGTACTCAAATTTTGCAGATTTGTGCTTGCCCGCTCTTGTTTTGAATCGCCTCGTGTTAAATTTTTGCAAGCAAAAATGTTTGTATAAGCATTCAAAAACAAGAATTTGTTGCTTAGGCTTATACTTATTTTCGCTTCATAATGCGACCCGTCGTGAACCACCACCCTCTCCCCCACAATTAATGAAAGCACCGTTGGGCCTAAATAGAGGACCATCAAGCCGCACGAGCTGATAGCATTGCTACCAGTGATGCACTCCAACAGATAAAGCTCCAACAACGACATCCTTTAAAGAAGAAAAGGCGTGAAGAAAACCAACCAATACTGACCTAAACCTCTATGTTTTGTCTGTTTGCAAAAGACTCGTTTTGCCCTATTGGCTAAACGTTGCATTTTTTTATGTCCCCTTTTAAAAGACCAAACTAAAGAGATCCCCTTTTAAAAGTTATATACCTCCCTCCTCTGGAGAAAGGTGCAAAAGAATTCTTCACATGCCATGATGTGCAACCCCCTCAAAAGCCAATCCGAAGAGCACAATTCAATATTCGACGTATGACACTAGTCCTGTCTTGTCGGACAAACATTATTTACTAGAAAGCTAACAAGACTAACATGCTTTGTCTAATCTTAGGTTGACACCTAACCAAAGCATGCGAACTACTTACAACTCTTTCTAAACCAAGAAATTAAGTGACTTAAGACCCCTTTTAATCTAGTTGGTAAAAAAAGGAGAAGTCACGAAAAAATAAGATGATGACCTATTCGTTTACTAGTCAATAGGATATCGGGTGTATCTACTTTGGAAATCAAAACTTGGTAGACATTGTAGGTACTATGAAATTCGGGGTTTAGAAATCAAGTGAACGATGAAATGGTTATGATAGAACTCGGAAATAGCAGTTTTCCTGTTTTTGTTTCTTTGTGTGCTCTTGATTGAAATAAATTTGTGTTCTATTCAATCTTGCTTCCTAACTTATATGGAGTTGTTAGAACTTGTTATTATGTTGTTTTATTCCAATGAATCTACCCTAGAAAGTGTGTGCATGATTGGAAACTCGAATAAAAATGAAATAGCATTTGTTACCTTCTAGTTTAGCAATTGGAAGTATTGTGAGAGCTAGATCTTTGTGTGAATGCTTTGATAAATTTTGTGCTATGTTTTCTTTGAGTCCAGTACCATTTAGGTACTGATATTTTGATGCTTGTACCTATGTTAGCTTGCACGTCTTTTAATAAAACAGCATGTGTAAGAATTGCTATCAGTATGTACTAGTATTGCTTCACTAGATTAAATAGCATTATATTTTTATCTTGTATGCAAAGTTTTTCATGAGTAATCAGAGGCTTAGTACCTATTTTTACTTGGTATTAGTAGGCCATAGCCCACTGGTCCCATTGTATTTTGGCTTGAGGATGAAAATCCCCAACCATACGCATGTGTGAAAATAGCATGTTTCACTATGTGATTGATTTCTATTTTCCACCATGGAAAATATAATTGTTTGTTTTCACTTATGCAAGTGAGAAGTTTATTTCTTATTAGTAAATACTAATATGTTTAGGTGTGATCCTTTTGTTAGCATAATATTCCTTAGGGGTATCATGTTAAGAAATGTTTCACTATCGTGTGCTAAAATTAAATTGTTCGCAAATAAAATAAATTCCTCTTGATTGGTAGATTGTTTGTGAATGATTTTTAAATTGAGTGTATGGATTCTTGAAAAAGTTTAGATAACTTTTCATTAATTGCATAGCTACTGGTTGTGTGAATTATACCTTGCTTGTTTGCCAGTAATTGTTTAAGAAAAACAGAAATTGCTAGAAGAAATCTCCGCATGTTTAATAGTTGTATCATGGGATTGTTTTGATGTTGTGCTTACTAACATGAGTAAGTTTTGGGTACTGTTATTAGGTACACTTATATTCATGACTTGCTTGTTTAAGTTTAAACATCATGATAGCATTGTTTGCTTCTCTAGAGTGAAACTAGTTCACCACTAGAAAATGGTGATTTTTGCTCTAGTATTACCCTCTTTTTATTTTATGAGTATATGTGTTGATATAGCATGTTTAGGAAGTTATTACTTCTGTTATCATGCCATGAATTATTTAGTTGCTTGTTATATGGTTATAGGATATGATTATCTCTTATAGCATGCTGGTGTAGATTTTTCATACTAGTGTGTTATTTGTGTAGTCCTGTCTTTTTTTTATGCCTGTGAAATAGGAGTTTTATCTTGTGTGAAGATGGTATTTTAGAGTACCTTTATGATTGTATTCATTGGTTTTTAGCTACTGGTTGTTTGCAAATTGTTCATGATTGGTGGGTTCCAAAACCTCTAATAAACAATAACCTAGTGAATAAATAGTCTATTTATCTGTGGTGTTGTTTGCTTGCTTTTTGGATGTTGTAAATGTTTTACCTTAGCATGAGATTATACTTGTGTTATGATTGTGCTTAAGAGTATCTTATGAAACTAAAACATCCAACTAAAATCATGAACATATTAAGCGATAGTCGCTTGTGGTGAGTAATACCCACTGCCGTGGCTATTATTCTGTATGTTTATTTTACCTTAGCAACCTAACCTTGCACCCACAAGCTATATGTTTATCTTATTATATACCTTGTTATGAGAGTGGTACACCACTCCATATGTGTTATGTAAGATGTGGGATATAGCTAAGAACTCTTGTAATAAGTGACGGTACATTTCCAGGTAGTTATGTACTAACCTTAAAATTTTGTTCAAACCAGGAAACAAAAGTTTTGGACCTAAAACAGTACTGGTGTACTTTTTTTAAAGTGAATTTGCTAATTTAGGGAAGTACCCCGCCTCCCAAGAAAAGTCAAAGGGGGGAAGCACCTGCACTCCAACACTAACATTGTGTTTGTTGGCCCTCCCTTAGTCCTCGCTTGTGAATCTCGGGGACGAGATTCTTTTTAAGGGGGGAAGACCTGTCACATCCCAATTTTGGAATACCTGTTAACACAGTTGTTTTGCTAATTGCTTCACAATTAAACTTTGGTTATGTTTGTTTGAGTGCAACTAAACAAACTAATTATATAAACTTACATGGCTAAGAAATTGAAAACAAAATATTCAACATATTGTTCCAATGACTTTGACAATATTTTCTAAAGTAAATATTGATCAAAGAGTTTTCCAAACTACCTTATAAAACTCATACTTGTTGAATATTATTCCAAGGCCTAAATTAAGAAAGAGGAAACACTTAATAAATTTCCCTAAAAAGATTATCAGAAAAAGAGGCATTCTTAAATGCTTCACCAAAATATTATCAAATGTTTTTCCAACCTTGCAAGATTAAAAACAAAGGTATTGGAGAGCATTGACTTGCTATCTCTAGTCACATAAATATTTTGGCAAAGCATTGTTAAAGAAAAGCCAAGTGCCTTATTAAATAGAAATTCCAATTTTAGAAACAGAAAACTAAAACAAGTTACTATTGGAAACTTTCATAAAATGATCTGAAATTCATACCATTGCTTCCTTATATCAAATAAGGAACACACACAAGAGGAGACCAAGAATTGAATCCATTAAAGCCCTGAAAACATGAATTTTCTCCACAGCAATATTTGGGATTTTGAACAAGTTTGTTCTACAAACTTTTTCCAAATGCCATGAAATAAATACCACATGCTCTATATCATAAATAAGGATGAAAACCAAAAGGGAACAAGTTTTTGAATAATTTAAGTTGCCAAAAACCCCTGTTTTCTTGACAGCACCTTTTTGAAATTTGAACAAGTTTGTTCTATGAAGTAACTCAAAATGACTTGAATTTTCTACCACATAAGGAACACATCAAATAAGGAATGTGTGCCAAAAATTATCATTTTTGGAAGCTCCTAAGTAGGTTAATAAATTCAATGTCCATTTATGTAAGAATTCAAATTTGAACAACTTTGAATTATAAAGTTCATCCAATGGAGCCAATTTTCATATATGTTGTGTATCTTAACTAATTAGAATTTTGGGCAAAAGGAATTTAAATTTTGATGTTGGTTGCTTGGTGAAAACAGCCTTTTTCAGAGAGCAAAGGACCTTGTTGTAATTTTTCTAGGGACCTAAATGAAATCCGAGTCATCTTCAACCTAGGCTCTCTATAGAAACAGAACCCCTACTCCATGGCTTCGACTAGAAGCAATCCTTGGATAAGAGGCCCCCCATGTGCATTGTCTGCCCCATGCCCCCCTCTCTCCCCCCCCCCCCCCCACTCGAGCTCTTCCTCTCTCTCTGAAAAGAATGCCAAAACCGAAACCCTAGCTAGTGGCCACGGTCGGATTGGCCGTGGATGAGCTCACCGCCGGCAACCGTGTGTCCCAACGGCTCCGCCTCGTCGCACTGACCCTCCCTGAGGAAGGAATCGAGGCGGAAGGTCGCCTGGTGCCCGCGCCGTCCGATTCCCTTTTCGGGCACGGCGCACTCCGGCGAGATATTCCGGTCGCCTCGGCCCGTCTCCTCCTCATCCGAGCCCTCCAATGCGTCCAGGGTGAGCATGCGACCATCCCCGTGCCTTTTCCCCCTCCTCTCCCTCGGAATCCATCACCGCGCCGTGCGTGTTCGTCCGGCCGCCGCCGCGCACCGTCGCCGCCACTCTCCGGTCGCGCCCCGGAAACGAGACCACTCGTTTTAGATTCCCCTCGACAAGTGCAACGTTTTCATATGAATTAATTGCATTATGGTTGCCGGAAACACGAGATGCGAGCTCACCGGAGCCGTCCCCGCCGGCGAGCGATGTCATGCCGACGTCATGCTCGCGCCAGCAGCGGCCTTGACCCCGCGAGACGCAGTCAAACTCGCCAGTGGGCCCGCGCGCCCGCGTGGCTGCCCGCGTGGCGGCTGGCCCGCGAGTCAGCCTCAGTGGCTAGTTTCCCCCACGGTAAACGTAGATCTGGCCGGCCCAACCCTGGATCTGGCCCAACAACAACTTTTTTCCAATTTCTTTTTCACAGAATTGTACCTGGTTACTTTTGTCTCTAAAAACCTACCTAAAGGACGAATTTGACCAAACCAAAAATCACAGTGGTACCTAAACTAATTCTAAACCACCTCCAACTTGTAGATCTATATTTGGATGAATAATTTTGAAATGAAAAATGATTTGGCAACAGGTACCAGAAACACCAAAATGAGCACCATTTTTATTTGACAACTCAGAATGAAGTGAGGCCAATTGCATTGGAAAGCCCTTGAAATTTCCTAACAGGAGCATTTAACCTCGTTTCTAAATTCATTGTATTTTTGAAATGGCATGCAATTTGGTAAAACACCAGAGAGCACTTTGGTGATTTTTATAAAATTATTAAAAATGAATTTTGATGCAAACTAAATTGGATGGTCTTATAAATGTTTAGGACTATCCAAACCTAGAAGGGTTTAATTTTTAGAGCATCATATAAATTTTGGTGGACAGATCTTTGTTTTGCATATTTCTGCCATTTTGGCATTTTAAGTAATTAAATTGTGTGAGCATATTTTGTGTTGCAATATTGTTCTAGCATGTATAAGTTGTGTGAAACTTGTTTTTCTAAGTGTTACTTAACTATTTTAGCATGTTAGCTTGTGTGGACTTGAGTGGAGAAGAAATAGGATTTATATTAGTAGCATATGTTTTCTCTAGTTTATTACTTGCATATAATTTTTGATTGATTAATTTGTGTGCAAGTGATTGAATTGTTGTGTTGGGATATTAGATTCAGTACTATGTTGGTACTTATCTTTTGTTAGTATCACCTCTGCTAGATTGCATTTGAGTTGGTAGAGAAGCATGAGTAATTTAGTCATTACTATGAGAATGTTATGGGAAAATTCCCTCATGTGTGGAATTTTTGACATAATTATTTGTGGTTGAGTAGCCACATATTTTTATGTTGTATTCATAGGACCAGTAGCATTTTGATGATATTATTATGAGTACTTGACCCCTAAAGTTTTCACTTGTGTGAAAACAATAACATGAGTAGCAGTGCCTTGCTTGTTTAAGCACCCTATTATTTTCTGCTAGTTTTGTTATTGCACTAGATGCTAGTTTAGTCTTTTGTTAATTTTTAGCAAGTGTGACCAGAGGCTTTGTGACCTCTTAATGCTTTTTTATGCTAGTGGAACACCCACTGGTTTCATTGCATTTTTGGTGGAAACATTATTTCCCCAAACTAGATGCTTTTCTTTTATATAGTTTCATAACTAATGAGTGCCTAGTATTTTTGCTTTGGGAATTTTTAGTGCTAAATGAAAATGTGTATGCTTATGTTTTTAAGTGGTTGTAATCATGTGTGGCTTGCTATGAAAAATCCATCTTTGGAGTGTTGATTGATTCCTCTAGTAATGCCCTTTTTATTACTACTAGTATATAGGAGTTGCCCTGCAAAATGATACCTTGTTTTATCCAATGGGATATTTTTGTTATAGCAAGTATAGATAATTTTTCACTACTGTTTTTATGACATGGACCCTCTGGTTGTATTTCAATTACTTGATTGAAATGCATCCATTGATTCTTCATGTTTGAGTAGTACTAGTTTCCTTAGCAGTTTTTGTGTTAAATTATTTTTCCTACCAACTTGTGTTTGGTAGATGTTTATGTATCCTTGCATAAGGACATGTTTCCATTTACCATTATGATAACATGGTTCCTTGTTTGCATTTTAGTATTTTACTTTTTATGCATGCTTGCATAGCAAACCCTTAGTAGAAACATGTCTATAGGATTCCTCCTTTTTAGACATTGTTTCTATTGTTCTCACTATGAGAAATTGTGTGTTTTGTGATGAGTCTATTACTTTGTTACATTTGTGTAGGCTCACTGATTTGTAAAAGTAACTTTTACAAATCATGTGTTTCATTTATTCTTGATGTCAATTTAGACTTAATAGATTGGCTATCTTGTTCTTTTGGTGGTGTGGTTGATAGACCCATTGCCATGCTTATTTTTGTGCATGTTTTATATACTTTTAGTAGTCTCACCCTTGTGAAACTAAGTGTATTTTGGGTTTATCAATATCTTGGTATGAGAGTGGCACACCCACTGAATCCATGATATTGAGGTTGTGAGATATATTCCTCCAACCTTAAGCTGTCTTATTGAATGGCATTTCTGCCAAGTGTGTTTGTTGGATTGTTTGCCTAAGTTAATAATTGTGTGATTAGTTATTATTAGTTTCCTTGCTGTATGTATTGTTATGTATGTTCCTTGCCTTGATTGGTTCTGAATGTGTGTCCTTTATTCCTTTTACGGCGTTAGAAAACGAAGAGGAAGGAAGTGTCGGGAAGCTGTGTTTCAAGTTCCAGTCACTCCAAAACCAGGGACACAAGGAGATACCAGGCAAGCCATCCTGATTGCTTGCTGATACAATACTTACCATTATCTATCATGCATGTTTTACCTCTGAAGTTTTACCAAAACTTGATCAAAACTAATTTTGATGTGGAAATTACTACTATACTATATAGGTTACTATCATGCCAATAGTTAAACTTGGTAATACCAAGCCCATAAGCCACCATATGGTATTTATTACCATCAAATATACTAGTCCCTAAGTGGACACCCTAAAATTGTGATTCTACAAAACAAAGGCTTTACGGAAAAACCCGGAGAAAAGGCGGATCCTTGTTCTCCGGAGGAATGTGAAAGTGGTCATTTTTGAGAAAGTGGTGTTTTCAAAAATGACACATAACCTAGTCTTCGCCGGACGACCTTTACCGTACTGCCACCCTACCCCAACATGGGCAAGGCTTAACTTGAAGTTTGTTCTTATTAGTGTGTGCTATCTCAATGTGCTATAGGGATGCGATCCTCTGAACCGAATGTCGTGGAGACATATAAAGTGTGGGATTAATTTTCCCTCCGGATGCATCAGTTGAGGCATCCTGGCTTGGCGGGGATTAGCTCGGTGCCGGGGATGTGGTAAAACTCAACTGAGAGATAGGCATATTCTAGCTTGAACATAGTGGATGGTTATGATCAGATACCTGATGTTTACATACTGTTGTTACAGTCCGTGATTGTTCACGGGAGGTGTACTGGATCTGGTGGATGTGTACACCTCTGCAGAGTACAACTTTTTCGAAGAAGCCGCGTCCTCGGATATGGACAGTTGAATGGCCATGTAGCTAGCATTGTGTCAATGTTTTCAAAAAGGAAGTTTTTGAAAGGGAATTTTTGGAAAGGATGTATTGAACTTGGAAGTTTGGAAAGGAATGGAAACTTATACCGTGGAGGTATCGTGGATGATGAAAAGCCAGATGATGTTATACAAAACAAAATTTTTGCAAAGAAAACCTTTTCTACTCTAAGCAAGAATTCTGGAAACTGATTCCAAGAAGTTTTGCAAAGAGAAAATATTCTTTAACAAAACTTTACAAAACCTCTTGTACATGTGATATCTACAAGAGAAATAAAACTATATTATTTTTCTTCTGAAGTACTTCTTCAACGAAGATACAGATTAACTTGACTGCAACTGTGGTGTCATCATATATGAACACCATTGATAGTGAACCATATTTATAGCCTACCTATTCCACCATATAAGCATATTTGCATGTTTGGTAAGTGACATGATGGATGTCTTGCTGAGTACATTCAAATGTACTCATTATGGTTTCGCCCCTGGTATCTACTTATCAGATTTTGAGAAGGAACCTCCAAAGGATATCTATGAAGAGAAGTACGGAGTTGACGGCTTTGCGAACTAGGATCGTCTCCGGGTCAGCAGCCTGTAGGTTAAGGCGTGACTTGGGCTCAACTACGTTGTGTTTTATTTGTCTTCCGCTGTGTTTGATAAGTTGCATGCCCCATGTGGCAGTTGCGTTAAACTTGATCATGTGATATTTTATGTAATACCTTTATGTATTCGTGTAATGGATGATGTATTTCTGTGTGCCAACTTTGTATGTTGTTCACGACTGATCTTTCTGGGATCGTGAATGTATGCATACGTAGGGTTTCAGACTGCCGGTCTGGGGTCCTTACACATACGCTCCGTAGCCCCCCTCCCGGTGAAACCCTAGCCCCGCTGGAGAAATACCGGACTTATACGGAAACACGCGGTAACAGCGTCGAAAGGGGGTAGCAATCACTACAACAAAACAAGCATGTAAAGACGTTTTCTCTATGACGCTATTTTTTTCGTGTCTACGTCCAGATCGATATACAGTGTAGAGACATTCCTTGAGACGCAGGAGAAGTCGTCCCAATTTTTTCTCCGTTGACCCACCTCCCCACGTCCATCCTCCATCCGCGTTAAAAAAAAAAGAATTGAGCATGCAACAAGATTAATTGAGATGGGAAAAACCTAACAACACAGCCGCCAGTTTCCATCACGCGTCCTCCGCCTCCGGTGATCTCTCAGCGATGCTATCCTCCATGACTCCACCATCTTCATCCTCCTTTGCCCAGCGCCTGCTCGCCGATGTGATCTTCGTCCCGAAGCCCGCAGCATTGTGAGATTTCGATTTTCAATTTGGGATTCAGGGCATCAGTCCATCCAGCACACCGGCGGCCTCCTCCCGTTCACCTGCCCCATCTGACGATCTACGAAGGTGAGCAACCGACGGCGACGTTCTCCTACTATCTCTCCTCAGATCCATAACTCGTTTATTGAAATTGTACACCTGTGATTATTTATTTTTACTGTCCAGTTGTTGACTGAATTATTGTTGATTCTAAAGAAAATACTAAGATTTGGATCTCTTGCGTTGGAAATTACCAATATCCGTTGACACTACCTGTCTTAGACTCTTAGCCCTCATGTATTCCACAACCTTTCTGGTTTGGTTACAAACTATAGTACAACGTTGGAGTATATAGTAATGGTTATGTACAATGGCAATTGACAATTACCGATTTATCAAGTTCATAGCCAGTCAGCTGACTGGGACAAGGTATGCCAACATGCAGCAAACGTTATGTACTACCAAAATTATTCTTTGTCAAAACTCATCCTGATAACGCTACGACCATGTTTATATTTTGGACAGATTCGTTGTGACCTTGCAGTTAAGAAAAAATATAATCCATGGACTGAGATAAGTAAATTCTGATGGAAAGGTCAGAAGTGAAGTACCATCCTATTTCAGGATTTACATGTCCGCACTTGTATGCTCACTCTACAGTTCACTTTTGTTCGTATACTCTCTGTCAGTTCAAAGCATTGTTTCTTGTCAACGGGGTTACACTATCAGTGGTTAAATGATGGCATGATGCCGAATTGAGCACCGATTTTATCCTTAACCCTCATTCGGTATGTTTTTTCACATTATCAGTGCAGTGGTTCATAATTTCATCGACCTGTTAACTAAAGTATAGCTAGGTTACACCAACTGCCAACAGCTAGAAGGAAAAATCTTGATAGTGCATCTTTTATAAAATAAAGAATCTCTTCATACAAACTTACCATAATGGGAAACTTTGGTCTGTACGAATTACAAAATCATGATAGTTTATCCATATGGTTTGAACTTAGTAAATTATTTTTTATGATAATAGAATAACTCACCTAGTGCTAGATAGGACAATGGTCTGTAGTTTAATTTGGCCAATTGTGTGAGCATAAGTTCTTGGAATATGTAAAGTTCATGATATAAGCATGATTATTCTTTATTTCTTGTGAATTTTTCTTTCTAAACCAAGTTAAATTTTTATGTGCAGAGTTATGATTATATTCCCAAGGAAATTACGCTGATGGCAAGGAAATACATATTTGGGCCAATGTTGAGGAATTACCGACCGTGATGCAAATGGTTTGGTATCTACGTTCAGTTTATAAGATTCACTAAATGAATAATATCTTTTGAAGAGATGGCAGTGATGTGATCCCTGCACAGAGTTTTATTGCAGTTTTTGTTAATCACACTAAAAGTGCAAGTGGACATCCGCCTTCTCAGCAGCAAGATCAAGGACTGGGCGTATCTGAAGCGATATGATATGATTTAGGATGCTAGCTTCTGCATTACACAGGTAGAAGTAGGATGCAGGCGGTCGAAGATTGTTAGTCTTTTCCGGTGGACCACAAGGAAAATCTCCAGGAGATGCCTTCCACGAAAAAAAAAATCTACAAGATGTAGTGAAGGCCTGTCCGTGTTTATGCACATTTCAAAATATTAGATAGATTCAAGCCAGTTAAAAGTACACGAGTACTGAATGTTTTTTTTTGTTACAAGGCTACATTTCCCCCTTTTATATGTAATATTTGTGGAGTTAAGTTGTAAATTTCATTTTTCTCTTGGTCAATATAATTCTTCCTCTGCACTATCATCCACTTTTCTGATGATGTGATAGATGTATATTTTCTCCATTAAATAAATGACGTGATCGATGTTTGGTCGTTCAAAATAATAAATGATTTTTTTTCCATTACCTTGCCTCAAAGCGAATCAACGTCTCATAGAGACATCAATACGTTATGGAATTGCAGCTTTGTGGTCAGCTCCCACTACGTCTCTACGGGCATAGACATGCTTTATAGAACGTCTCGATTTTCCTATACACGCTTCCAAACACGTCTCTACAGTCTTTGAGACGGTGCATAAGAAGACGTTCATGCGACGCTTTCTGGCGACGACTCTACAACCACCTAGAGGCGCTATAAAACGTCCTTAACATCCAAATTGAACGTCTTTACATGTCTTTTGTGTTGTAGTGAATGTGGACCTATTTGCTTGGTTGTGCTAGGATAGCCCATAGGAACACAAAACAAAAAGGTAGAACCCACCTCTTCGGAAGATTCACGGTGTTTGGTCCGATACGGGAGTTTCACCCTGTAATCGCCTACGAGAGAGAAGTGGATGCCGGTGAAGCCGGGTCACACCCCAGAGAGAAATCTTGGACATAAAAAGCACACAACACACCTATACTAACATGGTATGGCACCCCCTAGCTTGTGTTGGGATCCATACGCTCCGTAGCCCCCTCCCGGTGAAACCCTAGCCCCGCTGGAGAAATACCGGACTTATACGGAAACACGCGGTAACAGCGTCGAAAGGGGGTAGCAATGTGGAACTATTTGCTTGGTTGTGCTAGGATAGCCCATAGGAACACAAAACAAAAAGGTAGAACCCACCTCTTCGGAAGATTCACAATGTTTCCACCTCTTATTTGAAATCTCTAGTCGTGTATTCGAGGAATCTCATTTTAGTGATGGATTTCGTTCTAATGTTTATAAATCCTATTTATATTTTTACTAGACTTGTATTAGACCTATATAATGCAATTCCGAAGCCCAAAAATTTATTGGATGAATATTCGTATTATTTATTTTCTTTTGAATAATAATGGTTTTAATCGAAAATCGTAAATAAAACAAGTTTAAAACATCAAAAAAAAAATAACTTTGGATCTTTCTTAGTCACACCAAAATGAAGCTTTGGTGAGATTTTGACCTTATTTGAGTTCAAAAGGTTTGAAACTCATCTCATTATCTTGAACTCTCTACTAGACTGTTCAAGATATCATATGTTACACAAGGTTTTTTCGTTCCATTCTTTATAAGACAGGTTTAATTTTTTTCTCGTTACTATATGACATAACACTACTATGTGCGTCGCCAATATATTTTTTCGATTTTTTTTTGAATTATTTATGCTCATTTCAAGTTTGGTCAACCCTCTGTTTGACCAGCCGAAAAGCTTCTAGAAGGAAACACAGAGATTCGACCTGGGCTGTTGGATCAACACCTTCTAGAAGGAATCGTGCATCGGACGGATGCGCTCGCAGTCACAGCGATCCGCGAGACGCTCGTTCTGCGCTCTGATTGGTTGGTCCGTTGGCCACATGGATGGATGGTTTCTATATGTTCTACATATGATTTCTTTGCTGTTAAGTATTAAACCTTGTTATTTAAATAAAAAAAATAGAAGAATACCCTTATTCAAAACATAATGAAACTTCATATTTACTAGAGCGATGATTTTTATCTGTTTTATATATGAATTTTCTATTAAACCATGTTATTTAAATAAAATATTCAAAAAAATAGAAGAATTATTGAAAACATAACGAAACTTCAGATTTACACTATATATGTACAATAGTTGTGTAGGAAATTAATTTGGCTGATGTAGACGAGATGCCAAAAATTGTTGAAGCACAAATGGGGGTGTTTACCCTAGCTTCACTCCTCATTTGAAGCACATTTCTCATGAGAATATAGCGATGGTTTCAAATGAGCATAAATAATTCAAAAAAAATCAAAATGACATGAATCCAACGCACCATGTTGTTATTTGCGATATAGTTGCTCCTCAAATTTATTTGGATAATTTTGACAAGATAGAATTTTTCATGAAATTACAAACGGGGGTGTTTACCCTAGCTTCGCACCTCATTTGAAGCACATTTCTCATGAGACCACATCGATGGTTTCAAATGAGCATAAATAATTCAAAAAAAATCAAAATGACATGAATCCAACGCACCATGTTGTTATTTGCGATATAGTTGCTCCTCAAATTTATTTGGATAATTTTGACAAGATAAATTTTTTCATGAAATTACAAACGGGGGTGTTTACCCTAGCTTCGCACCTCATTTGAAGCACATTTCTCATGAGACCACATCGATGGTTTCAAATGAGCATAAATAATTCAAAAAAAATCAAAATGACATGAATCCAACGCACCATGTTGTTATAGTTGCTCCTCAAATTTATTTGGATAATTTTAAAAATGTAGAATTTTTCATGAAATTTCCTAAAAATTTGAAACGACTTGGTTCAACATCATCCAACATTATTCAAACATCATCGAACTATGTTCTAACTTAGATACATCACCAGTCAACATAAATACAACATTATTCAACAGAAATACAACACCAACTTAGTCCAAATAGCGTCGGGGCTTCTTTGTGATCCTTGGCTGTTTTGGTGGCGCTTTGCTCCTTGTGCTCATCTTGCTCACAGCTTCTGGTCTTCTCCTCTTGGTAGTCGGTACCTTGGCTTTCTTCTTTGAAACTACACCAGATCTGTACAAAACATAAAGGATCATGATAAATAAATAAAAAAAAAAATGAAAAATGAAAACTGGTGAGATCATGGCAGGATTTACATACCCATCTAAGCTTGTAACTGGTGACATCATGGCAGAATCATCCAATGGAGCATCTACTGAAACTTGTGTGTCCATGGCAGAATCATCCAATGGAGCATCTACTGAAACTTGTGTGTCCATGGCAAAATCATCCAATGGAGCATCCAATGAAACTTGTGAGATCATGGCAGAATCATCCAATGGAGCATCCAGCGGATCAGCTGGAGCATCTGGAGCATCATATGAATCATCAGCTGGAGCATCTGGAGCATCATATCCTTGATCATCATATGGATCATCAGCTGGAGCATCTGGAGCATCATGGACTTGATCATCATATGAATAATCAGTTGGATCATGTACTTGATCATCATTTTGTTGTTCTGGAGCATCATCTGAATCACTTGACTGCTCAACATCATTTTCAAATGCTGCATCCGGCTGCTGACCATCAGTTTCATCAGGCATACTCTCTCCAAACCCTGGATCGACTGCGTTATCACAATATTTGCCGAAATGACCGGTCCCACCACACCTTGTGCACTTACGCACCCTCGCTCCACCTCCACCTTCACTGCGACGTCGGTGTCGACTCTTCCTCGGTCTACCTGCAGCTCTCTTCAGAACCGGAGCACAAAGTTTGAATCCAGGGTCCACTCTATCCCACTGCTGTTTTCCCTCCAAAGCAGGCAAGGAATGTGCATATGTGGCTCTGAACATTGCTACAGAGTAGTAATCATGGACATACTGCTGTATATCCCCTGCTGGACCTGTGAGAGAAGTGATGAAAAACAAGGCATGAATGCATGGCAAACCAGTTATCTGCCATTGCCTACAACTGCAAGTTTTCGCTTCTAAATCCACTGGATATCTCCATTCTTTGTTACTTTTATCAAAGAATGATACCTCTGATTTGGTATCCGAGACAAATCTCATGTTCATAGTCAAGCCCAAAGTTTTCTGCTTCAACGCCTTCATCACATTCGGGATAATAATGTGGCCCATGAATTTTGCATTAGCTATTTCAAGACGGAAATGAAATTTCTCGGCGTATTCTATCCTTATCTTGTCAAGCAAATCAGCCAAATAAAGATCCTTATGTTTCCGGATCGTTGAGTTGAAAGATTCTGCAAGATTATTGTGCACATAGTCAACTTTGCTCAATTCACTGAATTGGCTTCTAGACCATAGCTTCGAGTGGTGTGTTTCCAACTATTCCTTCACTTTCTCTTTTGTGTACAACTGCCTCATGTGGTAGTTGTGCTTCCTGACACTGCAAGTCAAAGATGCAGGCCATAAATGATCGGTATAAAACTTTCCTTTGAATTTCTTCACAAAATTTGCAGCAAGGTGACGCATACATTCCCTGTGCTCTACTCCTGGGAACACATTATCCACGGCCACTTCTAAACCTTTGCATGCATCTGTGTGGATTACCAATCCATTGGGATGTCCAATAGCCCGGCGCAGATTCTGCAAAAACCATGTCCAGCTCTCCTCGGACTCTGTCTCCAGCACACCGTAGGAAACTGGAAAAACAAAACTGTGTGCATCAACTGCACAAGCTGCTCCTAGCTGGCCTTTAAACCTCCCTGTGAGAAAAGTAGCATCAATAGCCAAATAAGGCCTGCAGCCTACCAAAAAACCCATTTTGCAAGCTTCAAAGCACACAAAAACCCTCCTAAAGCATTGCTTGGTCCTTGTCACTTTCTTCAATGTGTAATCCTGGGCGTGGTGATCAATTTCAACAACACTGTCTGGGCTTGCCCTCTCCACTTCAGCTTTGAATGCATACAACAACTGAAAACTTTCATTCCAGTTACCATGGATAGATTCCAATGCTTTGTTTTTACCAGTGAACACCCTCATGTATGGTAAATCTATCTTGAACTTGTCTTTCATGTTTTTCTGCCACCCATCTTTTTACTTCATCCGCCACCCATCTTGACTTGGCTCTGCTGATTGTTTGCTTCCTAAGGGTTGATTCTTCGCATGTGTGGGGAAAAGGGTTCACTTTTACCTGAACATTGCTGCTGCCCGCATTTTAGATGCGTGCAGCCTCCATTGACAATCTTCAGACACACAGTGCACGGTGTAGCGCCTTTTATCGCTCTTGTCAACTACAAAGGCACGTTCTACCTTCATGCAGTACGTCACAAGTGCATTTCTACACTCAGCCATGGAAGAAAAAATGCAACCTTCTTCCATAAGAGGGTTCTCAGGGTTCCATTCAACAGGTGTCCTGTCTTCCTCTTCGTCATTTTCACTGTCAGACTGATATTGGATTTCAACCTGAGGTGTCTGTGTCTGTCTTAAATTCCTAATAACATCAGGATATAGCCTCTCTTCATCATCCGCAGACATGCATGCATCCTCCTCCACAGCGACTTGAACCCTTTTCCCAGTGCCCACACTTGTCGAGCCACCACGTCGAGCTGGTTTTGAACTGTTCTGGCTGGAGTTGGCAGTACGACGTGATGGTCCTGCCACAAAAGATGAACCCGCCACAACTGCCGGCACAACCACATCATTTTGCAGCTTCACATTAAAATTCTCTGCCTCCTTATGCTTAGCAAACATGGTAGCGAGCTCTTCATCATTACTAATTTTGATCCAATCTTTTCCCCCATCAAAGTATCTAAATTCCACTTCATCATGCAAACCCCAAGGATATGGGCTGCAAACTATCTCCCCAAATTGTCTGAAACTCCAGTTACAATCCACTGGGACCGAATAATTGAAACCTCCTTGGTATTTCTTCTTACTGTCTGCATCGACGATGTATCGCTCCCTTCTAACGTGCACCGAGAAAGCAAACCGCAACTCCATCCTAACCCACGAAAACAGAGACGCAATCAGCTGCAAATCAATGGCATCCGTGTCTAATCGATAATTCAAAGCTCAGTACTTACCAAGTGGAACCCAATCGTGGACGCGGCGTGTCTCCGGCCCCACGGCGCGGCCGCTCTCCATTTCATTCCTATCCATTTCGTCGAGCAGGTGGCGGGCAGAGTGGTGGAACGAGCGCCCCACCAGCGGCGTCGCAGGACGGCCCCGGCGGTGAAGCAGGTGGCCACGCGGAACGGCCGCGGCGGTGCAGGTGGTGCAGGTGGTGCTGGCGGCGCAAATGCGTGCTGGCTGCGACACAGGTGGCGACACAGGTGGCGGTGGCGCGCTGGCTGAGGAAGGTGGCGGCGGAGCAGGTGGTGGTGGTGCCGCAGGTGGTGGTGGTGCCGCAGGTGCTCGTGGCGCAGCAGGTGCTGGTGCGGAGGTGGCGGCGGCGAGAGCGGCAGCGCACGACGGCGGGGCAACTAAATTGGGCGGCAGTGCACGACGGTTGTGGCGGGAAGCTCGGGTGTGGACTATTCAGATTAGTCAACCAACTGCCCGGTCCCACCTGTAAGCTCCGGACGGTTTCAGCGAACTGGCAGTCCCACGCGGTCCCACTTTGCCAAACGGAGCCTAACTCCTCCGGGCCCACTTCGACTAACGGACACGACTCCAAACTTACCGTTCCAGCCTCTCCATAGTGGTTGCGCACGGACTAGGGGCAAAACTGAGGTCGATTCGGCACTAGGGGTAAAACTGAGTACAAGTGACCCTCTGTGGGCAATTCGATAAATGGCCCTACAAAAAAAGCGGGACTCGTGCTCCTTGCCAGCGAAGCCGTTCTTCGTCCGCGCAGCCTCAGGCTTGTGCTGTGGTGCACGCATGGCCCTCTCCTAGATGTCGCGAGGAGTTTAATGACTCTATCTTGCTGCACTTGGAGCTCCGTCAGCTGGTCGCTGACTGCATTGGGGAGGCGGCTCACCCCCTTGTTGAAGAGGTGGCAACTCTAAAGTTGTTGTTGGCACATGTTGGCGATTCTTTGCAGCCGACAGAGACATGTATACTTCTGGTGGAATGGGGCTTGCTCTTGTGCAGGCTTCACTTCCGTTTGACTCCATTGAGCAGAAGTCTTCTCTAGTTGAGGAAGTACTTCACTTTGGTTGTTTATCTCCTCATGGCAGTCCTTGCCCATCGCTGCAGCTTCTTATAATGGTTGCCTCTGTGACTGAGTACACAGGTAGGATCTTGGCTCCGGTCCTGCGAATCACACGAGAGTTTCAGGAGTCATGTGGGGATTCATCTCTGGTTTTTCTGATGAAGCTGGGCCCATTCAAGGCTTTGGTGGTGGTCTCGACCCCCTCTACGAGGAGTGGAGCGGTTTTGGCTCCTTCCTCTGAGGCCCTTTTTGCTAAAGAGCTCTGTGGCTTACTCGCATGTTTAGAGGCGAGTAGGACTGGATATGGTAAGGACATTGTCTCTGTCTTGGCAGGGAAGGCTTCTTAGGACGTAATAAGGAAGATGGAGAAATCTCCCAGGAACGTTTCTATCAGGGGCATAAGAAGAAAGAGAGGAATAGCAAGGAAAGCTCTCGCAGCTGATTGGTCCTAGAGATGTCGTTAGTTCTTGGTTGTATTAGGTTGAGGGAGGTTGTTTATTTTGGCTGTTGCCTGCTTTAGTTGTTGCTCTATGTGTTTGTGTGGGCTCCTCCCTGTTGTGTTATTGTTCGTTGTATGGTTTTCGCCCGGAATCTGCCGCTAATAAACCAGGCACCTTCTTCTTAATTAATGGGTAAGGAAAATCTAAAAAAGCGGGCTTTCGGGGAGAGATGATCTTCCGCTCGCAAATTTCTGGTGAATCCGTCATGTAATTTTTCTGAGTAAAACTACATTCCAAACTATTGAGATTTCAAAATGTATAACACATGAACATGTTGGGAATGATTAATCTCGAAATAGGAATTTCACACTGCTTTATAAATATATCAAAATGGATAAACAAATACAAAGTGAAAAAAACTCCTACAAAGCGGATTAAACATAAAAGAAAGATTACATGAGGAGTCACACCCGCACAAAGGCACCCGAGACTATATTAAAGGTGAAACCAGACCTCCTTGAGAAATACCGCACATCGTTGCACCGAACACACAAAATTGCTTCCATAGAGAGCCACCTGCCCTCTCGCGTCTGACCGCAAAGCGTCAATCTGCCTATGGACAACGATGACCGAGAACGGTGTTCGGTTCGGTCCTTCAGGTTTGGAAGAAATTTTGGTTCAGAAAATTCGTGGACCGATCAGCAGAACCGCTAACGAAGGAGTTCGGTCCATCAATCGTTCAGTTCGGTACTCGTTTTCAAAATTTTGACCATATTCTACGATATAGTATGTTGTTTTTGGGACCCAAAATGATTATCATGGCTTGTGCCCTCACTACATGGTTTTAGTAGCCTTTTGAAAATAATCATTTCTACGATTTCCATTGTTTTGGTTTCTATAATCAATTGTTTGAGGCCCAAAACTATTTCCATAGTCCTATGCCTCGGTAAACAGTTTTAGCGGCATCTTGGAGCTCGTCTGTTCTGTGATTTTTTTTGTGTGGAACGTAGCACATTGTTTGTAGTCTCATGACGATTTCCGGAAACCCTAATGCTTAGTATACAGTTTAGGATCGTCTTGAAAAAATAGTCCTTTTCTGCAACTTCTGACAATTTTCGTAGGCTAAAACAGACAGTTTTGGGGTCCCACAGATGATTTTCATGGCATGTGTCCCCCGATACATTTGTTTGATCAGCGTTGAAAAACTCATCTTTTTTGCAATTTCTACTGGTTTCTGTGTTGTGGCACACTCTTTATGAGTCACAGATTGAATTTTAGGGCATGTATCCAGCGGTTCAAGGCATTCACACTCAACTCCCTCGCCTTTGCATCTCGTTGCCATTGACTAGGCCTCTAAGGGCATCTCCAGCCGTCCCACCAGAGCCCCCCAAGCGGCGTTTTTGGGTCAAAAAGCGTCGTTTTAGCGCCGAATTCCACCAGTCAGCGCCCCCAGGAGCTGAAAAAGCGTCGTTTTTGCGCCGGCGCACCCAAGCCAAACCCAGCCCCTTGGGTTTGGCCTGGGGGGGGGGGCAAAATGCGCCGCTTTGCATGCAAAAAGGAATCTTTCTCCTACTTTTGCCCCACTTTGCATGGAAAGATGCCTCTCTCTCCTACTTTTGCCCCACTTTGCATGCAAAAGCCCCCCATTTTGGCTGGTTGGGTGGGCTATGGCTGGTAAATGACCTTGCCCCAGGTTTTGATTTTGCGCCGTTTGTGCTATTTCTGTTGATTTTCTTGTGCTGGGGGGGGGGGGGGTTGCAACGACTGGAGATGCCCTAATACGGCGGATGCTCAAAAGCCCTCAGTATCATTGGTATACTCTACCTCGCGTGAACTATCTGACGCTCCCCAATTTGAAACATCATCAACAAGACGGTCACCATGATGTTGCCATGCCAGCCCCCTACGGGGCGGGGAACAACTTATCCTTCACGGGGAGGGGTAGCTGGTACTCGAAGGGAGCTTTGTGGTCTCATTTCCGTGTTAGAGAGGCGCAAACAGTGAGGTTGTGCTGTGCTCGGCATAAATGTTCATTGCACCAAGAAATAATCAGAGAAAGAGCTAGAAAAAAGGTACTGCCTCTAATCCATATTAATTGTGGTTGAATCCTATGTATCTAGCACTTAAACATGTCTATATATATCCAATTGAACGACCATTAATATGGACCGGAGACCATATGTTTTTAGGAAGGTGTTTTGGCATCGAAAACATATTTAGAAATATCAAAAGAAAAACAAAAGTTTGTGCATAGACCTTAACATTCTACGTGACCTGAAAGTCGTTTCATAGATAATCGATATTTTTTGTGGCATGTGTAAAAACACAAAAAATGTAGCTAAAAAGGCTTTTCACGAGGCATTGTTTTTTTTTCATTTTATATATACCACAAAATATAGTTTTTTCTCAAAAATACACTGTAAACATATGGAACGTGAAGGTGTATCCGCAAAAATTTATTTCGGATTTTTATATATTTATAAAAAATTAAATACCAGCTAAATAGACCTAAGTGGCAGTCTCCGTTCGTTCGTTTAGTCCCGATCTATGGGGCCTGCAAAAAAAAAAAAAAAAAAAAAAAAAAAATAAAAATAATTACGCGTGGAAGACGCGTTTCTTAGTGAGCTAGGTAATATAGAGTCACAGATCGAATGACTGAGCTAACCTCTCCGCTAAAGTCAACCTGCCTATCTTCCTCCTCGGGGTGCTCCTTCATATATCTACTCCCACCAGCTAATAACTAGCAAGCAAGCGATTCATCTCATCCCAGAAGCCAAAGATTCCTCAAGGCCTTGAGAGATCTCCTCCCAAAGGTTAGTCATTTCACGCAGCCTCTTATTTTCAGCTCTTAAATTTTTCATTCTTTGTCTTACTCTTATATATGCTGTTGAAAAACTGTTCTGCTCTGGTAAGCTTATCAGAAGTTGTGGCGATTAGTCCACATCTTCTTCTCTGAACCCTGAACTGTGAGGCAACAGTCGCAGAGCCAAGTTTATTCCTTTTCGACAAAATTACATATTTACAAGATTAAAATAGAAAGAAAGGACCCCTACCTGTATAGAACTAAGAAATAGTGTATATCCAAGCCATGAGACTATCATGATGCTTAGCCTTAATCCCACGCCAAAGCAAGAAAATATCATGAACAAAATTGCACTTCCAGCCGGAAAAGGTGGGTCAGTCCTCCCATGCCATTGTAGCCATTTTTTTATTTTTTTATTTGGAAAATGACCTCAATCTATTATATAAGTTCCATGAAATCCCCAAACATAATACAAATTGCTTCCTATCGACCATTATGGCCGTTAGAGCGAGCCGGTGATACGCTGATATGTTACCGCTGCCGTACAACCATCCTGACATTGTAACAATCTAGACTTACAACCTCAATGAAAAAATATTCCCAAAGTCACTACATTGGTCTCATTCGCAAAAAAAAAAAAAAAAAAAAAAAAAAAAAAAAAAAAAAAAAACTAGCCCTGGAAATAGCTGCCAAAATATTTTCACCATTGGACTACTCAACTTGTAAATAATTCCAGACCCATCTGACTGAAACTGCAACAGAAAAAAAAATGTAGCCTCATGGACTCTAGTTGCGTAGAGAACACAACGAGTGTCATCAGTCGACTTTCAATATTTCCTTTTGTAACAGATCTCACGTATTAAGTCTACCATTCAGCAGTAGGCATGCTAAAACCTTAAACTTCATAATACAACATGATTGCCAAATCCACATCTTGTGTCTGCTCACGTTTCTCAAATCATCAGAAATGGACACTGGAAGTAAATCCCAGGTGAACAACAAGAGCCCTGAGCTACCGGAAGAGCTACCATACGACTTTCTGAAGAAAATCACCAACGACTTCTCGGACGAGCAAAAAATCAGCGAGAGTCCATTTGGGACACTCTATAAGGTCTGATTTTCCCTTATATTTCCCAGTCTGGTCTTAATTTTGATTAAGTTTGATGAAGATATGCTAATACATAGTGTACATATCTATGGAGATAAAACAGGGACTTGTGCCAGACGGTGGCGGTGTGATTGCCGTGAGGAAACTCCAGGAGAACACGCCGATGCCGGCCGACAAAACATTCAAAGAGGAGGTTCAGAATGTCTTGGCACTCAAACATGAAAACATAGTTGAGCTGGTCGGATTCTGCAATGAAACAACAAAGAAATTGGTGCAGTTGGACGGGAAATATATCCAGGCAGATATAACTGAAAGTTTACTCTGCTATGAATATTTACCTGTTGGAAGCCTTCAGGATAAACTTTTTGGTAAGTAGTACACTATTTCCAACAAATTTTGTATTTTTATTCTGGTGTATCTCAATGGTTAGCTTCAGGTTTGGAGCTAGGACATCACTTCTATGGTTGATTACTGACTAATATACAGGGGAGAAAGCAGCCGAGAATGTCGCTTCGTCTGAACCCGTTATCAACTGGGACACACGCTTCAAAATAATCAAGGGGATTTGCATGGGCTTGCAATATCTACACAAGTTGGAAATTCCCATTATCCATATGGATCTGAAGCCTGAAAATATACTACTGGATGGAAAAATGGTACCAAAGATTGCGGATTACGCACTCTCAAGAGTCTTTGGCCAAGAACAAACCCGATTGTGCACACAAACAGTTGTGGGATCCTAGTAAGCTTGATAACATTAGTATGTTGCTTGTTATTATGTAAATTCCCATTAACTTTCAATGTCAATGGAATCCAGCGGATACATGGCTCCAGAATATCTATACAAAGGCGAAATCTCAGCACAGTCAGACATATATAGTTTAGGCCTAATGATAATAGAGATTACCACGAGAGAGAAGAACTGCCCCGAAAAAGACCAACCATCAGCAAGGAATTTTATTGATAAAGTAAGATATAGCAGTAATTAGTTAAATTTTGAAGTTTAATGCTGCATTTAGCTTTTATGTAATCACCAAGCATCGTTTCTGTAGGTACGTAAAGATTGGACACCGGAGCACATAGAATCCAAGTATGCATCAATAGATTCAGAAGGCCTCAAGAACGTTAAAGCATGCATTGAAATTGGGTTAAAATGTGTTGAGGTTGATCAGAAATGCAGACCTCCCATAGATGAAATTGTTGACACTCTCAATGGACTACGGTCAAGCCGAATGACAAAAATGGTAAGATAATAGAAGATAAATCAAGTGGTTCTCCTCTGAGATGATTTAATTTCATTATAATGTACTGAAATAACTTTTAGTTTTCGTGTGGAATGGCTGATCCGTCTTCTTTCATTTTCGGTAACTAATGGAGGGTCACTGCTGTCCTTCTATATTCATGATGGTGCGTATGCGAAAATGTTTTAGTTTTCGAGTTGCAAGCATCTGCATGTATATAATTCGACATATTTAAAAATAAATTCTGTGATCAAATACATAAGATTTGTTTATGTTTTCGAACTACTTTTATAGGAAATAGGACATGCATACACTTGACATTTATTAACAAAGGGAGTTTTCGTGAATTAATATATTACAACGCTTAATCTTAAAAAAGGGAGTTTCCATACTCTTAACTAGATTGGTGAACAGTATGATATATCTAAACTCTAATTGAGCGATTAATGATATCCTAGGCCTTGTCAGTTTTTAATTTACGTTGCATCGCTGATTCAAAATAAAAATAAAAACTCATCTTCTCACGTGGAACATAAAATGCTTTCATTAAGATATAATGCAAACAGGCCGTTATCTGCAAGTTAATGTCGATAATACTTTTTTCCAACTAAATGCATATTTTAAGTCAACGTTAAATCTTTTTCTAGAATAAATCTTACTTTAGTTAGAAAACATCTGCTTTCTACGTACAAAAAAATCAAACATTTGCATGACCATATAGTTTCTGCTAAACATTTCTGATGGCTCTGACATGCTATATTTATATATATGAAATTTCAGGCCTTCCGAGCTGCATCAACTACCTCCAAGCTTCGATCCATTTTAAGTTTCAGGAAGAAATAGTGCTGTGTTATTGTTGGAAGATCATAATGTATGTTGGAAATAAGTCTCGCTGATGTCATATTAGTGTGAAAACATGTAAATGTTCTTTCATTTCAGAGAGTATATTTTTGTTGTTAACCATGAAACAATGTTACTGTTGTCATTGTTCATGTCAGTTTGGAATAATTATTTTCCCAGTAACTCAACCAGTCCATAACCTTTTAATGAAAAGTAACTCTACCAGTCCAAAAACTTTAGACATACATTGAGTCAAACCTGACCTCTATCTTGCATTCAATTCCAATCGTGATTCCGCCCCAAGTTCTTGAGATACTCTGAATAAGTGGTGCTGCATGGTTGTAGATTACAGAATGATTCTAATCACTGGAAAACAACCACAATGGTAAGTAATCGTATTAAGTCCATACAGGGTCCTAAAACTTGTGAAACCGTTCACTTCTGAATCCTCAGCAAATTTCCAAGCAGTTTCTGCTGATGTGGCTTCCAGACATTGTTACTGCTGTCTTTGCCATATATATAGACATTACTAGGCCCACGCTCGGTGCTAGGGCATCACCCATTTTAACCTTCGCAAGGTCTGGCCTGCTTACGGAGGTCAACATTAGCGGGATTAGAGATTTCAGGAATGCGGATTGGTTGGGCGAGGAGACAAAGATGGATTAGAAAAAGGGAGCTGAGGAGCTGAAATGTAAGCCATGCCCGTCCTAAATGGCACCACGTCGGTACTTAGGTTTACATGCAATTTTCGAATGATTAGTTTAGTCCACGTATTGCCCAGCGGGCGAAAACATTAATGAAAACAATCGTCCTCTATGTGGAAATGCTTTGAAATCAAGGTCCAAAAGTGAAACAGTTTCAAAAGTTCAAGCTAGAGCTTCGAATGGGTTCAAAGCCTCAGGTCTAAATGTCCATTTGAGTGCAAGTTCAGGGGTCAAAACTGTACTTGTTTCAAAGAAACCCTGCTACTTTCTTGTTGTGCTACGACCACCATTGGAGGCACCGCATGAATTGTATATCCGCATTAATCACAGTACCTCAACAGTAAGTTCTTTAGCTGAGTGCCAAGTGATACCTGAAAACACTTGATTGAATGTTAATATTAACAAGTTAAATGGAGTGGGTTGCCATCTAGAAGGGAATTAACAAAACTTGGAATTTACAGAAAAAGAATCCTTGCCAACACAACTAGATGAGAACGAAGATTAGCATATATATATAATCTGTTACCGTTTGTTTAATTTCTGGTCAGCTTACCTATAGCCGTCTGAACTATATTTTTTGGCTGTTGTTTTCTAGGTGTCGGTGTAAGCTGCCAGCTTTTGCTGGCTTCTTGTAAATCCTGAGGTTTTTTTCCCCTCTTCCTTATCTATAAAGTATTGGCAGAGCTCCTGCCGTAAAGTTCAAAAAAGAAAACGTCTGAACTACTTACCATTAGATGGTCTTCCACGACTTTAATTCATGACCTCGGAACACGTAAATCAAAGTAGTTCAATACTCATTTCCTGGACCTATTCAGATTTAGCCCTCTCATCTCCAAGCCCGAGGTCAATGGATAATTTCATGTGCTAGCTGGCATCACCACATGCTATCTACTTTATAAAACAACGACTGGGCTAGATGTCATTAGTGATGGACGAAGAGAGGCTGATGTGGACGTCAAAGACTTGAGATACTGAGTCTTATTAGTTTTCTTTTAGGTGGTAAGTGCTCAGAATATCGCCCTGTTCGACTTTGCTTCTTATGCCTTTTTTTTGTCGGGGTGCCAACTTTAGCTTCGTTTAAATAGGTAGAAGCCATTTACCTTGTTTTGGTCTTTCAAGTACAGTTGTCATATATTCTGGTTTGTTACTGAAATCGACAGATTCTCTTTTACTCATATTATATATACTTCACCAAGTATGATACAAGCTTATGTAGAGAGATGAACCACCAGAGAAAACCAATAAAGACTTATTGTTGCTGTGGACCTTCTAGCTGAGTTACAGGACTGTGCACATGCAACGTCCATTTCAGATACAAGTCACTGTGAGTGCCTAACGAGAAATATTTGGATTTTAATACTCTATAACCTAGCAAAATGATCAGTTAGACCAGGCTACAGCTCTAATGTCAACAAAAGTCATACCACAACTCTGATCTCAATAAAATTCTTCACATTTAAACAAATTCTCATCACAGATCTGGCCAGCCTTGCTTCCAATCTGCAGCTCATCTGCCAGATCTGCTAAACATTAGTTGTTCGTCTGTTCCATGATCGATCAGTTGTTCCCAATGTCCATTTAAATGGTATATCTATGATTGCAGGGCACTTTTATGGAAGATAAACTGGAATAATGGAAAAGGTACTAGGTCAGATTATAGGATAACTAAACTATTGTTATACTAGATGCCAAGCAAATAAGAAACAAACAGTTGTATGGATACATAAAATATCTGTTACAAAAAGAATTCATAAAATTTAGCTCCTAATCAAACAATTAGCTGTTACCAAAGCGGATGATCAGTAAATTAATTTAGAATGTCTGAACGGCCAGGGCTTGTTCATATCGCAAAACTGTTCCAACGCGTCTTGTAAATTAATTTTCTGTTTTGCACGACCCATAGCTCATGGGTCTCCCTCACCCCTTAAGAATGCCATCTGGGAATAACTGAGTATAAATAAATTAGTTTCACACTCATCCGTAGGATCTAGTCAGCATTTGCTCTCTGGCATCTTGAAGCACATATTCAAATAATGCATAATTGTGTGTAGGAGAATCAGCACTTCCAAACAGTACACCAGACAATACAAGTGGGTGAACAATGTGATTGGCTTGCCCAAGGACTATGACCTAGGGCCATTCAGCAATCAAGGATGCCAATCTACATTGTTTAATGGTGGTTAACAGCAATCAAGGATGCCAATCTCCATTGTTTAATGGTGGTTAACAAGGCATAGTATTCTTCCTATTACAACCAGGAAAATATTGACCTAAGCCATAAGTTGTTTGTATATATGTTGGATGCCTAATTATTTAAATAATCTGTTAATAAGGATGTCCCACTGTCCTAGTTAACCGAATTTTTTGGAAAATAAGTCACCACATCGATCAAAGCACAATATCATTAAAGCTAGTGAAAGAAAATTTGTTTATCAAGAGGCAAATGTGAATTTCAAGGACTTGATCTATGAGTCCTTCTACGGTTTTTTTTTCATATCATCGCATAACTCATATCTTAGAATACAGTCATGTTAGAATTTACTTCCAATAGCGTCCTTGAATTGTTCAAATAGCTAGAAACCAATTTCTCTGGTTTTGATCTTTAATGTACAGTTGTAATGCTTTGATTCCGTAAGTAAAATCATCAGATTTTTTCATTTAATCTGGCCAATATTGTTTGAAATATCCAACAAATTCCATATAGCTGTTAAATGTCCATATGATTAAATTTATTTGCAGCGCCAATGGGCCAAAACTTGCACAACTTACAGATCCAGCACATGCACCTTTCCTTGCCATCTGTGTGCTAGCCTCTGTCTTCTTTGACATGTGCCAAAACCTTCTGTGATGCAGCTAATCTCATACCACTTCTATGATGATGTTAAGAAAGATAAGAAATAGAGAGTTTTGTTGACAGACGTTAAAAAGTATTAATTTTTTTTAAAAAAGACGTTAAAAAGTATTATCTCTAGAGTCATTAGTTGTTAACTGGATAATTTGGGGGTTGATAAATTTACATGGAAAGCTTACTAGCTTTGGATTCTTCAAAAAAATAAGGCTTTGGCTTCTCTTTCTCTTTCCTTCACACAAATACTAGTCATGGATGAACTGTTTATAGCATGACAAAGAGACAGGCTCCAACGTGAATACCATCGACATAACCAGGTTGGCTGACATGTACCGAGATTAATAAACATATTTCAACGTGATTACAGTATTGTTTCAACTAGATTAGAGATGCTCTGGGGGACAAGAGAGGCCTCTAATCACTATTTCCCACTTACTCCCCGATGATGATTGCTACTCCTATATAATTTCCCACTTGATCGGCACATTGTCTGGATCTGACCAGTAGGCACGTCTTGTTCGAAAATGTCCAATTGACGGGCAGATCTGGGCAGCAGGTACCTTGTTTTAAAGTGTCCACTTGATGGCCGTTTGGACTTTGGACGGTTTGCTCATCAGTCGATGAATCTGCCCTTTAGAGCATCTCTAGAGATACACAAGAATCTTGTACAAAAAATACATTTTTTAGTATGCCACTAGAGTCCACAAAAATTAGAGAGAGAATATCTTGAGAAGGAAAAACTGCTCTTCTTACAAAGAAGTTAACATAAGAAACATTATCTCCACAGCAGCTTCTACGATGATGATTAATTTAATTTAAAGTGTACATGGGCCAAAACTCGCACATCTCAGACGTGGCCAGTGAGCGCACAAGAAGATGGTTTGTCGATCAATTTCCCTATTAAGAACCCCATCTCTGGCTGCTCACTTGAAGCACATTAACTCAATCCAGCACTAGAAGCAAACATCAAACACCAGATCGATAGAGCTTGGTAGCTGCCAGCCATGGCGGACCTGGTTGTTGGCTTGGCCAAGTCGGTGGTGGAGGGCGCGTTGACCAAGGCCCAGTCGGCGATTGAGGAGGAATCCAAACTCCGGGAGAGCGCGCAGCAAAACCTCGTGTTCATCACCGGCGAGTTTGAGATGATGCACTCCTTCCTGAATGTAGCCACCAAGGAGCGTGTGGAGAACAAGGTGGTGATGACCTGGGTGCGCCAGGTCCGCGAGCTCGCCTACGATGTGGAGGACTGCATCGAGTTCGTCATCCACCTCGACAACGAGAAAAGATGGTGGTGGAGTATGATCCCGTCGTGGTGCATTGCGCCGCCGCCCATGGCGCGGGCGCTGGAGGAGGCAGTCCTCGAGATTGAGCAGCTAAAGGCGAGGGTGGTGGACGTGAGCAAGAGGAACTCGCGCTACAATCTCATCAGCGACTCTGGCTCTAAGCCTGTCCCGCAGCATCATATGCCCACGACTGGTGTCACCTCCCTCGGCTCGACCGCATTCAACATGCTCGCTGAGGCCAGGGACGCAGCCAGGAAGCAGCAAGGCCTGGGGGATCTCACCCGCTTGATCACCAACAAAGACAATAAGAACTCTCGTCTTCAGGTGATCTCAGTGTGGGGTACGGGCGGCGACCTTGGGACCACCTCCACTATCAGGAAGGCGTACAACGATCCAGAAATTTGCAAGAAGTTCACATGCCGCGCCTGGGTGAAGCTCATGCATCCTTTCAACCCCCATGAATTCGTGCGGCGCTTTATGGCTCAAGTCTACGCCGCAGATGCTCGCGACAAACAAGGGGCAGAGCTGGGTGTATATGTCTTGACAAAGATGAAGGCCAAGCAAGAGCAAATTCTGAAGGAGTTTGTGGAAGAAGTCAACAAAAAGAATTACCTCGTCGTCTTGGAGAACCTGACCGACATGGTGGATTGGGATGACGTGAGGACGTTTCTTCCTGACATGAAGAATGGAAGCTGGATCATCGTGTCCACACAGCAATTCGAGACTGCAAGCTTGTGCATCGGACACTCTTACCAACCGTTGGAGCTGAAGCAGTTCTCAGCTGAGCACTCAGTTTGTGCATTCTTCTCGGAGGTAATTAGTTAACCACTAAACATTATTACCCTGCAAAACAAAACAAACATCGTCAATTACTTCCAATAAATATTTTATCTGGTTAGTTTTGGAGATGAACATAATAATCGTCAATACATACCTTTGAACATTTCTAGGTACATAAGCATATTTTCATGTGACCATTCTAGTTATCTAATATTAGCTAGAACTTTTTGTCCCACATCTATTCATGTAGTAGTACGCCAGGAGCTAGAACTTTAAAAGCTCCACTACACTAAATTATTCTGAACAACAAAGGCTCAGTTTACAGTTGTGTGTTGTGTATGTTGTACTGGACCTGTTCTATATATAGGTGTGAAAGCAAGCCATAGAGCTGTGAATGTGATAAAAAAGAACATTTACAATGTTGAGTTGTTCTGTATTTAGAGATGAGAGAATTCCACCTTTTAACCACAGTTGGACATTTGTGCTACTTATTACCCCATTTAGTGAAATAAATTCAGAAATAAGTAATATATAAAATTTTGAACATGGTTTAAACATATTTTGGCATTCTGCATGATTCATTAGGATAGACCGCCATCTTAGGACTGTGTGGTGTCAAAATATTTAAAGATCTGATGGTATCGTCGACGATAATGTCTAGCCTTCTCTTTACTTATATGTTCAATTTGTTGTTCTAAAATAGGTCATCTGTAATTTTTCACTACATAAGGTAATTAGTGACACAAATGCATAACTAGAGGGTAAAAAGTGAAATTCCCTCTAAATTGATTGGAAGAATTGAATCATAAAATCCGTGTCGATGTCCACACTTTTATAGGACCGAAGAGAGTACCTTCTAAGACTAACAATAGAGGGGAGTATCGTATATTAGTATCATGAATATGATACTACTGTATGATGCTACCCATATAATGTATACTATCATACAGTAGTATAATAGTCATATCTTATTTATTTGTTTGTAGAATCCCAATACAAATATTTTTACAAGATTTACTTGCTATTAAAATGTCTAGTTCTAGGTGATATGATACCATAACATAGCATGATACCACTATTATCTCTTTTTTAATTAATTGATGTGTCACATCCGATTTTTTCCAACATGGCATGCATATACTATCTATGATACTCTAACTATGGCCATTCTAAGTTCTGATTATCCCTTTCCTCAGTAATTGTGTGTCAATTAACACCTCTGCGCACATGCAGGGTTCTCAATACTATGGAGACAAAGAAGAAAAACCAATGGTGTGTGAAGTGAGCCCAAATTTGACCTTGGAAAAAATTGCCTCCTCCAAGAAGAAAGAGATTGGTGATTGGATGACCAATAATCCCCTTGTTGGACGTGAGACACAAATGAATGAACTTCGCACGTATACTGCCGGGGCACGTTTCAACAATTCCCCAGTTATATCTGTTTGGGGGATAGCTGGTATTGGGAAATCTGCTCTTGTTAGAAATTTGTACTATGATAGAATGCTTAACACCGAACAATTTAACAAATACAGTTGGGTGGATGTATCACATCCATTCAATTTAAGAGATTTTTCACGAAGCTTGATTTCAGATCATCATTCAGAAAAAGACCCTATTAAAGAGTGCCAAGAGCTTTTGAGCCAACATCAGTGTCTCGTGGTTATTGATGATCTTCAGTCCAAAGAAGAATGGGACTTAATACAAGCTGCATTGGTATCCAGATCTTCTGCAAGCATTATCATTGTCATTACAACTGAAGCCAGCATCGCTACATATTGCACAAATAATGAAGATCAAGTATTTAATGTCAAAGGTTTAGAAGCTGATGCAGCCATGAATCTCTTCAGGAAAGAGGTGTGTTTTCAGTTTTTGTAGCTACAGTATCTACATATATTGTGGCCATATGTTTCCCAAATAATGTTGTCATTTTCACTTAAAACTCTAAATAGTTTGCATGGTGTAGTTACGAAAGTTATGTAGGTAATTCTAATGTTGTTTGTTTAATATATAATACTGGTTGTCTTTCTGAACAAACATAGAAGGCAACATTCCGAAACATACAGATAAATATTTCCGTTTACGTTTACAAATTAATCGAACCGATGCTTGCATTTACTATACTATATGTGTTCCTGGATTGCTCACTATATGTGCAACTGAACCATGAGGATGCAATTAATGCTTGCAATGTTTATTTAATCTTATATTGTTTGAACAATAGGTACACAGGAAGAATCCATTATCAGCTTTAAATGATCAATCTTTAAATGATCGAAATGCTGCAGAGGTAGAAGAACTTGTTTTGAAGTGTGGAGGTCTTCCAAAAGTGATAGTTTCGATAGCTGCCTTATTGGCCACACAGACAGTAACATTGATGGATACTGTACGTTCGCTAAATCACAAATTTATGCACCATCTAGAGACCAATCCGGAGTATGATAGTCTGCGTGGCCTATTTAACTGGATGTATAACTACTTCCGTACTTGCCCGGATTCCCTCAAGCCATGTATCTTCTACCTATCAATTTTCCCTCGAGGCCACAATATTCGTCGAAGGCGACTAGTAAGAAGATGGATTGCAGAAGGTTACTCCAGAGACAGTGAAGAAGAATCTGCGGTCGATAAAGGGGAGAATTTCTTCTCCCGTCTCCTTGATTTGAGCATAATCCAGCAGATACCAGAGTTAGTTACCACAGTATTCAGTGACACAAGGATGGTCGCGTGCCAGGTCAATGGCTTCATCCGTGAGTACATCGTCTCACGAAGAATGGAAGAGAACCTTGTGTTTGAACTTGGGCTCAATTGTGTCCTTACCACCCAACGCACTGGGCGTCACCTTATCGTATTGGACACCTGGGCTAGAGACAGAATTGTGTTCGAGAGCATTGATTTCTCGCGGCTACGGTCGCTGACAGTGTTTGGAACGTGGGAATCATTCTTCATCTCTAAAAGCATGAAGATGCTTCGGGTGCTTGATTTGGAGGATGCATCTGGTGTGAAGGATGAAGATCTCAAGATGATGGTGCAGCAGATGCTTCGCCTCAAGTTTCTCTCTTTGAGAGGACGCAGAGAGATCTCCTCTCTGCCAAATTCGCTAGGTGATCTCAGGCAACTGCAGACTCTGGATGTGAGAGATACCTCAATAGTCAGATTGCCAGCAAGCATCGGCAAGTTACAGAAGCTGCAGTACATCCGTGCCGGCTCAAAGGTCCAAGCATCAACGCCAGCGGCCTCAACTAGCATGTTGCCAGAGTTCCTTAGGGGTCGTGGCCTAGTTGGTGTTAAGGTGCCAACGGCGATTGGAAAACTGACAGCGCTGCACACACTCGGTGTTATTAATGTTGGTAGTTTATGGGGGAAGGCCATTGTGGAAGAGCTCAAGAAGCTGACCCAGTTGCGCAAGCTTGGAGTGTCTGGCATCAACAAGCATAACAGAAAGGAGTTCTTGTCTGCAACCTCAGATCATTTGCATTTAGAATCCTTGTTAGTGCAGCTCGACAAGGACAGTCAAGGCTGCTTGGATGACATCTCCCTGCCTTGGGAGAACTTGCAGAGTCTTACACTCTATGGGTTTCAAGACAAGTTGCCACTGTCAAGGAACCCTCTTAGAAAGGTCAGGAAGTTGGATTTAGAGATGGAAACTTTACAGAAAGATGGCATGGAGTTCCTAGCCGACCTGCCAGAGCTATGCATTCTACACCTTCGGGTGAAGCAGCTTCAGCCGGAGGATGGTAAGCTCCATTTTCAAGTCCAGGTGTCAGGACTGGAGTTGGACACCTTCAAAAAGGTGAAGATCGTCGAGGTCGTTTGCAGGTCCAGCACGTTACATGTAACCTTTGGATCAAGATCGATGAAGAATCTGGAGCTGCTCAAAATTGACTGCTCTAGTGCATCGTATAAGCTTAGCGGCCTGGATCATCTACCTGAACTCAAGGAAGTGTTGATCAAGGGTACTGATGAAGAAGCAATCAAGACCCACCTTGAGACCCAGCTTGCCAACCATCCAAAGGCACCTACTGTGAAGTTGGTGGGACTGCCACGTTCGGCCTGAACGGTTGACATGTTGTCTGTTTATTTCCCATTGTTTTCATCTATCACTAGCTGGATCCAGCCTTTGCAATCACTCGTTTATTGGTGTACGTTTTCTGTAGACGACTTGTGTTCCTATTTGTAATAAACATGCATCAGGCAAAACTATGCGATGTGCAGTCTTCTGCGGGGTTGTATTTGTAGTTTTACTTTCACTGTGATTTGTGGTAGATGTGAAGAGCCTCTTGTGGTGTACTAGCATAAAGAGTTTGTTGGAGCATTTTTTTCTTATCCAATTAGCTCCGTTGCCTTCCAAAGGATGTTCAGATATGTTTTTAAGCACATGTCTTGTGTGTTAAATAGATATAATGCAGTAATTGAAGAGATATAATGATATGGTTGGTATGTCTCAAATAAGGAGGCTTGCAGTATGTGCGGTTTAATTTTTCAGAAAATTAGTGGGGAACTGGTTGAACAGAAATTATGCACTGATTTTTTTCTGAGTAGACAGTGTATATGCTGCAGCAATGTTTAATTCGCTTGGATACTCTGCCTCACATTTCCAATGCAGCTATTAAGTTGGATAATATTCAGACATGGAAACTGAAATGGCACTGCATCTAGCAGAAATTGAGAGATAAAGCAAGGTGGAGAGAAGAAGTACCCACTGCTGATGGCCCGTTGGCCGAAGAAAGGTAGCAGAAGCGCCAGCTCCTGCCGCCCCTATCGGCCGCCGCCGCCGGCGCGCAGAAAGCACCGCGACCTGCCCCCGCCGTCGTAGAGAGGCCGCATAGACTCCCGCAGCGAACTCAGGCGTCGCCACGGCGCTCGCCCCGCGGATTTGATTCTGTAGGGGCACCAATCAGACTGTCCGCCGTGATCCCATCGCCGGGAGTCTTTTTTTTTTTTGTCACATATGGTCGAGGAGGAAGACAAGGGAATCACGGGTTGCGGGCCAGAAGAGCGGACGCAGCCCGGTCAGGATTTGATGAACGAGGCTATAATTTCGGCTGCCAAAAAAAAACATTCGGCTGCAAAAAAAAAATATATTGGGGTTTGAAAATATCTACAAACACCTTTTTAGGTACACAATTTTTTCATAGTTCATATGGAATTATTGTATCTTACACCATGCACAACTGAAGTATCTCCAAAAGGTGGATGGGATTCAGAGGATTCTGGAGCTCTCCCCGGCACCCTGCCGGGAGAGAAATTCATCACCGGAGGGATCTACACCACCATGCCCTCCTCCGAAGAGCTGCGTGAGTAGTTCATCCCTGGACTACGGGTCCATAGCAGTAGCTAGATGGTTGTCTCCTCCACTTTATGCCTCATGTTTACATCTCGTGAGCTGCCCTACATGATCGAGATCATCTTTATGTAATGATACATGTTGTGTTTGCTGGGATCCGATAACTGTTGAATGCTATGTCTTCTGATTATCAGTCTATCATGATATCTTAATACATATATTATTTATGATCTTGCATGCTCTCCGTTATTAGTAGATGCTCTGGCCAAGTAGATGCTAGTAACTGAAGGAAATATGCCCGAGAGGCAATAATAAAGTGGTTATTATCTTATTCTTTTTTTATGATAAATGTTTATTTCACATGCTAGAATTGTATTAACCGGAAACGTTGATACATGTATGTTTAATAAACAAATAATGGTTCCTAGTAAAGCCTCTCTTTTAACTAGCTCGTTGATTAATAGATGATCAAGTTTTCCTGATCATGAACATTGGATATTGTTAATAACGGGGTCATGTCATTAGAAGAATGATGTGGTGAACATATACCCAAAGTGAATATAGCAATGCGATCAAGTCATTAAGTTTACATTGTTATATCAAACATACGAAGTAACTTATTCCTTAGACCATGAGATCATGTCAATCACTGATACCAGAAGGGTGATTTGATGTCATCAAACGTCACACCGTAACAGGGTGACTATAAAGGTGTCGTTAGGTATTCGGAAAGTATTAGTTGAGGCTCATGGATCAAGAGTGGGATTTGTGCATCCAAAATGACGGAGAGATATACTCTGGGCCCTCTCGGTGATATCACATCGAAACCGCTTGCAAGCACGTATATGATCACAAGGATGTTATATCATGGGAACGAGAAAAGAGTACTTGTCGGTAAAGAGATTGAACAAGGTATGGTTGATACCAATGATCGAATCTCGGACAAGTAAAATATCGCGAGACAAAGGGAATAGTTCACGGCATTGTTGGTTCACACGATCACGAGAGTCATCGTTGAATAAATAGGAGTCATCACGGATTTCCAGATCTCGATGTTGATTATTGATCGGAGAGGAGTCTCGATCATGTCTATCTTATTCGCGAACCGTAGGGTGACACACTTAAGGTTCGATGACATGTTTGAGAGGATACGGAATATCGAAGAATATTTTGGGCAGCACCGAAATTGTTTCGGGGAAAATTGAAATAGTTCAAGGGGTTTTTCGTCGAATGGTTGTTAATAGGATTAACAAATGATTCGTGGTGCTATATGAAAATGTTTGTTAATAGAATTAACTAATGCTGAAATGAAGAAATAAAAATGTTTTATTTATTTATTAAAGAAAAACTCTTGGATTTTCTAAGTGGATTTTTAAAGGAAAATGAGTGGGTGTGAGTGGAGCGTCCACTCAAATCATGAGGGAAGAGGTGGGGGCACACCATGGGGCTGGCCGCACCCCCCTTGGGCTGCCTCTCCAAAGGAGGGTGAGAGCTCTCCCTCCTCCACACATTTGCCCACTCCTTTTTTCCTCCACCCGCTGCTCCATTCCATGGTCTTCGGCTTGGCGAAGCCCTGGCCGTGGGATTCTTCTTCACCACCACGCCGTCGTGCTGCTGGAGTTCTGAGGGATCCTCTACTTCCGCGCCCCGCTGGATCAAGGGAACGGAGGTCGTCATCAACCGTACGTGTGCACATCTTCTCGCTATCGGGATCGGTGTGAGTACGACTATGCCAACAACGAGATTTGATCTCGTAACGCTTTGTGTCTTTGAGGGTATGTGTTTTCCTTAACCCTCTCGTTGCCCGTTGCACTTCGTCTCCTAGATTAGATCTTGGCCTTTCGGGTGTCTCTCGCGTAGGAAATTTTTTGTTTTCTATGCAACGACCCCTTCAGTAACTCCAGGAGGGATTATTTATGCTCGATAGTGGGTTCATGCCTCCTTTGCATCTGTGCTCGAGTGACAGAAACGCGGCGGATGGAGGATGTGTTGTTGCCATTAGGGAGAAAACAGCGATGTTTATATTGTTTACATTAGACACTTTTCTTACTGCAATTATCTGTTGCTTGCAACTTAATACCCAACGTTTGTTTAGATGATATTCGTATGGTGGATTATTAGTCATAGAAGCAGTTTGATGACGGTCTATGTATCTTGTTGTAATGCCCGCATGAATCACATAGTAATTTTTATGTCTTGCATATGCACTACGGTGCAGCCTTCATTTCTGTCAATTGCCCATCTGTAATTTGTTCACCACACATGTTATTTATCTTTCACGGAGAGACACCACTAATGAACTGTGGACCCGGTCAATTTCCTCATAGTGATAATACACACACCGCTTCTACTGATTTCACACTACTATTACTGTTTTCATATTGTTCTCATATTGTTTTCCACATCATATGTTTAACCTCTTTATTATCCGTAAAACCGGTGAGATTGACAACCTCACTGCTTCGTTGGGGAAAATGATTTGATTGTGTTGTGTAGGTTCCACGTTGCTGCTGAACCGGTAGTGCGCGCTACCATCTCAGCTGCATCAACCTTCTGAAGTTACTCCTTCTTCCTACTGGTCGATTAAACGTTGGTTTCTTTCGGAGGGAAAACTGCTGCTGTGCTCATCATACCTTCCTCTTGGGGTTTCCCAACGAGTGCAAGACCTGCATTATCAGGGAGCCATGTCGGCCTCAGCATGAGAACCAAATCCACGCAACAGGAACACATGAACATTCGAGGATCTATTGTTGCGTCACACCTGGCGCATGGCCGGAGTTCGAGGGGCTAGGGCATCGTCCATCAACCATACGCGAATAAGGACCCTTGAGATGTTTCCACTGGGATCATGCCACAACATCAAACGACCAAAGCCATGCACACACCTGGCCTATGTAGAACTCAATGTGATAATCTAGCGAGAAGCTTAGGAAGAGGACCCAACGCTCCTGACCAATAACAAAAGTCCTCAACTTCAGAGCCTCATCGTGTCTAACAAAATTAATCAGGGTGTCCTCATCTAGCTGGTATCCATGTCCGTCCACAAGAGCATCTCTGACTAGCACTAATCCCAACCTAAGAAGACATATTCCAAAAGGGGAGTTGCGAGCACCGCGAACCTCTAGGTTGTGATCATACCTTAGGAGATGGACAAAGTTGACGGGCAATATTAGGCGCTCCCGGTCAGCAACAACACAATTAGCAACAGTAGTGGCGTACTTGCCATGGAAGATAAAAGCTTTTCGGGCAACACCATGTGAGATCCCACAACACGGTTCACTGTACCTTCATCCACTATCATGACCTCAGGAAGGAACCGGAACGGGTTAGAGATGAAGTTCGCCATGGTTGGATCAAGAGTGGTGAAAGGGATGGATACGATGAGGAGGTCAAAGGAGGGCGTGGAGGAGGAGTTTTGAGGGCCATTAGGGCTGATCAAATGGAAGAGAATCAGCCTACAAATCAGTAGTGGGGACCTTAATTGATTTTGGTTTCCAAATAAAATGTATATGGCATTTAATATTAACGTGACCGAGACCATTGCATCATAAGCATCAAATCTGATTGGTGCATAAATTCCTAGGATGACTAGAGGAGAGACATCTAGAGCAAGGAAATCTTCTTATTCTTGGAAACAGGCAAATTATGATTGTGTTGTTCTCCTTCAAATTCTGGAAATAACTCCTGGACCGATTTGCGCAGGAGCTCGTCGCCTAAGACCTTTTTAGCGCAATTCCGCCTAACATGACCCAACTTGAGGCAAAGTCTACAACATAGCCCAATAATACATGAAGCCCCAAAGTGATGACATAGCTTGCCTGTCCTAAGACAGAGGGGGCACTCGGTTTGATATGGACCAATGTGAGGCATGGAGAAAAGTCTCATCGCTTTAGGAAGGCATCACGCAAATCTCTGAGACTTCCTAAAGTTAGAACAGAGCCATCTAAGAAATCCATGTAGGTGGGAAAGGCACTAACCGATCTAAGGTAAAGCAGAGGGACGGAGCCAAATCTCATGAAATGAGGCCTGATATTAACCAGATATTATGGGGGTGCAAAGCTTCCAAAATGAACTCATTACCAGCAACTCTTTCCGACAATCGCCGGAGAAAATCCAAATTTGGCCGGAAGAGAATGGCGGTACGCGGATTGGGAGTCGGGATGTTTGCGGCACGACGATCTTTGACCAGAGTAGAGGTTCTCTTTCTGCCTCTGTTCATGGTCCAACCAGCTTCAGCATCAGAGGGTTGTGCATCACGGCTAGGGAGCGATTCAGTGGGGACAGATGAATCCATACTAGAGGATCCAAAGAAGAGATGGACAGAGCAGTGAAATTCTTACCAAATTCTGGACACAAGCCCGCAAATGAAGTGTCCAACCATGTTATTGGCGACAAAGAACCTAAAGTGGCGGTTACTGATCTCGCGGACACGGAATACCCTAGGATCCTCACCGAGGCAGCGCTGGAGGGCAAGGACAACCGAGTCCATCGAGAGGGGGAACGAGGCAAACTTGAAGTCCACGATGAGGAAGAATTCCTTGCCGAGACAGGGAGAGACATGGCAATGGACAGAAGAACGGAAACAACAACGTACCAGGGCGGCAAGATTGGAGCCGGGGAGAAGTCCTAGTGGATCATGGCCTCCATGGGGGACTCACAGGAAGAAGGGGCTTCATCTTATAGGAGGGCACGCCAGCCATCGCCGACGATCAGGGGGTATGTGGGTGCCATAGTGGTGGGGAAGGGCGGTGGGGAGAGGAGATCATTTTTTTTCTTCGATTGAGCACATTTCTCATGAGGGGTGGGTGGGGGTTTAGGGGCAGTGGCGGATCCAGGTGGGGGCGAGCGGGGCCAGGCCACCCCCCATGGTTCGCCCCCCCTCAACAGAATGCAACGGGGACTAGTATTAGTTTGTGGCCTAATTGTCCCGTCATTAGCACATATAGGCCTAATCCCCCAGCTCGGGCCAACTTGCCAAGCCCAATTCTACAGTTTAGCTACGATGGCATCCCAGAATCGCACATACATATTGACCAAACTCATTTTTCATGTATGACCGGTGGCCGACGCGGTGCTGCCTGCTCCCTGCGCTAGGGCATGGTGAGCAACCGCGGGTTGGGCGCTTCATCCACTGTCGAGGAGAACGACATGTCGCATGTCCCTGAGCTTCAGTTATTTCATGGCTGTTCATGGCTCCCAGCCCATTCCTCCAATCACAAGGTATTAGTTCATATATACTTACTTTTGTGAGATCTACCTCCAATTATGTATTGATTTGTTGTCTTTCCTGTATCCTAGTTCACATCTCACGGCTTTTGCCTACAAGCCTCACCATGCTAGTATATATGTTCCCTGTTTCATTTTGTTATTTATTGGGGCGCTGGTTTATATTTACAAAACATAGGAATACATACTTATGATACAACCATGAAGTCCAATTTATTTTCTAAAATTTGTTACTGTTCAAATTTTTGGAGAAAAGCAACAGCTCAATTGGCTTGGCAATCTAGTTTTGTAATGAAAAACAATACATTACGCGACATAGAAAAAAAAATTATACTATACAAAGTTCCGTTCATTGCCTTCTCGCCCCCCCCCCCCCTCCCCAATGCTCAAATCCTGGATCCGCCCCTGTTTAGGGGCTATCTAGGCTTTGATGTGAGTTTGTTGTTGGAATTGAAATTACATTGATTATGCACAAGTTTGTAACAAGTTGGTTTCAGGAACTTGAGCTAATGAGCACACTGTCCTATTTGTTGGCTATATGTCCCTTTGTGTAAGGGTCATTTATCGAATTTCCCACTACGGACTTCGACTACTAAGTTTTACTCCTAGCGCAGAATGGTGCTCAGTTTTACTCTTAACTCGTGCGCAGCTACTATGGAGAGGTTGAAACGGTAAGTTTGAAGTCGATTTCGTCCGATGGCGTTAGCGAAGTGGGTCCGGAGCTTCTAGCTGGGACCGCCAAGTGAGTTTGAAGTCGTTCGGAGCTTACAGGTTGGACCGCCCAGTGAGTTGACTTTGCTGAGTCGTCCACACCCGAGCCTCCCGACCCGCCATCGTGCACTGCCGCTATCACCGCCGCCACCGCCGCACCACCCCCTGCGGCGCCACGAGCATCTGCGGCACCACCACCACCTATGGCGCCACGACCACCTGCTCCACCACCACCTGATCCACCGCAACCGACACCTGATCCTCAGCCAGCACCACCTCCCACCACCACATGTGTCGCAGCCAGCATCACTCATTTGCGCCGCCTCCAGCACCACCTGCACCGCCGCGGCCGTTCTGCATGGCCACCTGCTTCACCGCCACCGTCCCGCGACGCCGCTAGTGGGGCGCTCGTTCCACCACTCTGCCCGCCGCTTGCTCGACGGAATGGACAGAAATGAAATGGAGAGCGGCGGCGACCTGGGTCCGGAGACACGCCGCGTACACGATTGGGTTCCCATTTGGTAAGTACCGAGCTTTGAATTGTCGATTCCACATGGGATGCCATTGATTTGCAGCAGATTGCCTCTCTGTTTTTCGTGGGTTATGATGGAGTTGCGGTTTTCTTTCTTGGTGAACATTAGAAGGGACCGCTACATCGTCGATGCAGACATAAGAAGAAATTCCAAGGAGGTTTCAGTTATTCGGTGCCAATGGATTGTAATTGGAGTTTCAGACAATTTGGGGAGATAAATTGCAGCCCATATCCTGGGGGTTTGCATGATGAAGTGGAATTTAGATACTTCTATGGGGAAAAGATTGGATCCAAATTAGTAATGATGAAGAGCTCGATACCATGTTTGCTAAGCATAAGGAGGCAGAGAATTTTCATGTGAAGATGCAAAATGATGTGGTTGTGCCGACAGTTGGAAAGACGGTGGCAGGTTCATGTTCTCTGGCAGGACCATCACGTCGTACTGCCAACTCTAGCCAGAACAGTTCAAAACCAACTCGACGTGGTGGCTCGACAAGTGTGGGCACTAGGATAAGGGTTCCTTTTGAAGTGGAGTCTGATGCCTACATTTCTGCGGATGATGATGAGAGGCTATATTCTGATGTTCTTCAGAATTTAAGATGGACATCTCGGGCTGAAATCCAATATGACCTTGAAGAGGAGAAAGACCGGACACCTGTTGAATGGGACCCTGAGAACCCTCATATGGAAGAAGGTTGCATAGTTTGCTTCCATGGCTGAGTGTAGAAATGCACTTGTGACGTACTGCATTAATGCAGAACGTGCGTTTACAGTTGACAAGAGCGATAAAAGGCGCTACACCGTGCACTGTGAGTCTGAGAATTGTCAATGGAGAATGCACGCATCTAAAATGTGTGGTAGCACCAATATTCAGGTAAAAGTGAACCCTTTTCCCCCACACATGCCAAGAATCAATCCTTAGGAAGGAAACAATCGGTAGAGCCAAGTCAAGATGGGTGGCAGATGAAGTAAACAGATGGTGGCAGAAAACCATCAAGTGAGTACAAAGGAATTGCAGAAAAAGATCAAAGAGAAGTTCAAGATAGATTTACCATACATGAGGTTGTTCAATGGTAAACAGAAAGCATTGGAATCTATCCATGGTAACTGGAATGAAAGTTTTGAATTGTTGTATTCATTCAAAACCGAAGTGGAGAGGACAAGCCTAGTTAGTATTGTCGAAATTGATCACCACTCCGTGGAGTACACATTGAAGGGAGTGACAAGGACCAAGGAATGCTTTAGGAGGGTTTTTGTGTGCTTTGAAGCTTGTCGAATGGGTTTTTTGATAGGCTGCGGGCCTTATTTGGCTATTGATGGTACTTTTCTCACATGGAGGTTTAAAGGACAGTTAGTAGCAGCTTGTGCAGTTGATGCACCCAATTTTGTTTTTCCAGTTGCCTACGGTGTGCTAGAGACAAAGTCTGAGGAGAGCTGGATATGGTTTTTGCAGAATCTGCGCCGGGCTATTTCACATCCCAATGGGTTGGTAATTCACACAGATGCATGCAAGGGTTTAGAAGTGGTCGTGGACAATGTGTTCCCAGGAGTAGAGCATAGGAAATGCATGCGTCACCTTGCTGCAGATTTTGTGAAGAAATTCAAAGGAAAGTTTTTTACCGACAATTTATGGCGAGCATCTTTGACTAGCAGTGTGAGGAAGTACAACTACCACATGAGGTAGTTATACACAAATGAGAAAGTGAAGGAATACTTAGAAACACACCACCCAAAGTTATGGGCCAGAAGCCAATTCAGTGAACTGAGCAAAGTTGACTATGTGCACAATAATCTTGCAGAATCTTTCAACTCAATGATCCGGAAACTAAAGGATCTTTATTTGGCGGATTTGTTTGACAGGATAAGGATAGAATATGCGGAGAAATTTCATTTTCGTCTTGGAATAGCTAATGCAAAATTTATGGGCCATGTTATTATCCCGGCTGTGATGAAGGTATTGAAGCAAAAAACAGAAGGCTTGATAATGAAGATGAGATTTATCTCGGATACCAAATCAGAGGTATCATTCTTTGTAAAGATAACAAAGAATGGAAATATCCAGTGGATTTAGAAGATAAAACTTGCGGTTCTAGGTAATGGCAGATAACTGGATTGCCATGCATTCATGCCTTGTTTTCATCACTTCTATCTCAAGTCCAGCAGGGAATATACAGCAGCATGTGCATGATTACTACTCTGTTGCAATGTTCAGAGCCACATATACACATGCCTTGCCTGCTTTGGAGGGAAAACAACAATGGGATAGAGTGGACCCTGAATTCAAACTTTGTGATCTACTTCTGAAGAGAGCTACAGGTAGACAGAGGAAGAGTCGACACCGACGTCGCAGTGAAGGAGGTGCACTTGGAGCAAGGGTGCGTAAGTGCACAAGGTGTGGTGGGACTGGTCATTTCGGCAAATATTGTGATAACACAGTAGACCCAGGGTTTGGAGAGAGTATTCCTAATGAAAATGATGGTCAGCAGCCGGATGCAGCATTTGAAAATGATGGTCAGCAGTCAAGTGACTCAGATGATGCAGCATTGGAAAATGATGACTCAGTCCATGATCCAAATGATTATTCAAATGATGATTCAATCCATGATGCTTCAAATGATCCGCTGGATGCTCCAGTCGATGATCCGTTGGATGCTCCAGTCGATGATCCACTGGATGATCAAGTGGAAACTTCATTTTTAGATGGGTATGTAAATCCTGCCATGATCTCACCAGTTTTGTACAGATCTGGTGTAGTTTCAAAGAAGAAGGTTAAGGTACCGACTACCAAGAGGAGAAGACAAGAAGCTGTGAGCATGATGAGCACAAGGAGCAAATGGCCACCAAAACAGCCAAGGATCACAAAAAAGCTCCGACGCTATTCGACTAAGTTGGATCCCAATGATGTTGTTTTTCTGTTGAATAATGTTGTATTTATGTTGACTGGTGATGTATTTATGTTAGAACATAGTTTGGATGATGTTTGAATAATTTTAAGCAAATTTGATTCAAATGAGGTCTGAAGCTAGGGTAAACACCCATGTTTGTAATTTCATGAAAAATTCGACCTTGTCTAAATTATCCAAATAAATTTGAGGAGCAACTATATCACATATAACAACATTGTGCGTTGGATTCATGTCATTTTAATTTCTTTTTGAATTATTTATGCTCATTTGAAACCATTGCTCTATTCTCATGAGAAATATGCTTCAAATGAGGTCCGAAGCTAGTAAATCCGAAGCTAGAAAATCATATGTAAAACAGATAAAAATCATCGCTCTAGTAAATCTAAAGATTCATTATGTTTTGAATAATTCTTCAATTTTTTTATTTTTTATTTAAATAACATGGTTTAATACTTAATAGAAAAGAAATCATATGTAAAATAGATAAAAACCATCGATGTGGCCAACAGACCAACCAATCCGAGCGCAGAACGAGCGTCTCGCGGATCGCTGTGGCTGAGCCGAGCGCAGCCGTCCGATGCAAGATCTAATAGCCCAGGTCGAATCTCTGGGTGTCCTTCTAGAAGCTTTTCGGCTAGGTCAACATGGTTTTTTTGTGAGGGTTGACCAAGTTTGAAATGAGCATACATAATAAAAAAAACTAAAATATATAAAACCGACGCACATAGTATTGTTATGTCATATAGTAACGAGAACAAAATATTAAACTGTCTTATAAACAATGGAACGAAAAAGCCTTCACTAATATGTGATACCTCAAACAGAGTAGTAGATATTTAAAGGGAGATGAGGTATGTTTTAAAACTTTGAAAATGAAAAAAGTCAAAACCTCATAAAAGCTTCATTTTGGAGTGACTAAGAAAGATCCAAAGTTATCTTTTTTATTTTGATGTTTTAAACTTGTTTTATTTACGATTTTTGATTAAAACCATTATTACTCAAAAGAAAATAAATAATATGAATATTCATCCAATAAATAGTGAGGCTTAGGAATTACATTATATAGGTCGAATACAATTCTAGGAAAAATATAAACATGTCTTATAAACAATGGAACGAAAAAGCCTTCACTAATATGTGATACCTCGAACAAAGTAGTAGAGATTTCAAGTGAGATGAGGTGGGTTTTAAAACTTTGAAAATGAAAAAGTCAAAACCTCACAAAAGCTTCATTTTGGAGTGACTAAGAAAGATCCAAAGTTATTTTTCATTTTGATGTTTTAAACTTGTTTTATTTACGATTTTCGATTAAAACCATTATTACTCAAAAGAAAATAAATAATATGAATATTCATCCAATAAATAGTGAGGCTTCAAAATTACATTATATAGGTCGAATACAAGTCTAGGAAAAATATAAATAGGATTTATAAACATTAGAACGAAAGATTTAACTAATATGTGATACCTCGAACAGAGTAGTAGAGATTTCAAGAGAGATGAGGTGGGTTTTAAAACTTTGAAAATGAAAAAAGTGAAAGACTCACGAAAGCTTCATTTTGGAGTGACTAAGAAAGATCCAAACTTATTTTTTCATTTTGATGTTTTAAACTTGTTTTATTTACGATTTTCGATTAAAACCATTATTATTCATAAGAAAATAAATAATATGAATATTCATCCAATAAATAGCGAGGCTTCGGAATTACATTATATAAGTCGAATACAAGTTTAGGAAAAATATAAATAGGATTTATAAACATTAGAGCGAAAACCTTCACTAAAATGTGATTCCTCGAATAGAGTGGTAGAGCTTTCAAAGAAGATGAGGTGGGTTCTCGAATTTTGAAAATGTAATGTGTCAGAACCTCACAAAAGCTTCATTTTGGAGTGACTAAGAAAGATCCAAAGTAATTTTTTCATTTTGATTTTTAAACTTACGATTTTCGATTGAAACCATTATTACTCAAAAGAAAATAAATAATATGAATATCCATCCGATAAATAGTGAGGCTTCGGAATTACATTATATAGGTCGAATACAAGTCTAGGAAATTTATTTGGCTTATTTAGGCAAGGTGGAAAAATATACTTGCTTAGAAAAGGGGTCGTTTACCCTACCTTCGGGGCTCATTTGAGGCGCATTTTACATGACTTAGGATAAATGCTCGGATTGATGACCAAGTTAAAACAAACAAGTAAAAAACATTGCAAATAGCATCAGATCATGAAAACAACAAATTATTACAAATAACATCACATCATTATTACAAATTTTGGTTCAACTTTCAAATTTTGAATTCAAATAACAGATTATTACAAATGGCAAGTTTAACATCGTAGCACTAACAAGTCTCCACTTCAGCGCAGCATCTGATCAAACCGTACCGTCGCCACCCGATTGGCCTCTAAGGGCATGTACAGTGGTATATAGTCAGTTGTTTGTAACACGTTCCATGTATGAAATTTGTTGATGTGTACGAAAAAGTAACTAACAACTACCACGTCCGTCTGTAAAAATAAAGACAGATTATTCCCGTAGAATTCGCATGCTATCGATGGTCTATTTGCCATTGTACGAGCCCGTCCGATAGGTCGTGGGCTAGCGACCGTGGAATACATGGTTCGATTGGTAAACAAATCCTGCCGTAACTACCTAGGTATCCTATATTATAGACACCGCACTGTACCAACTATCTCTAAAGATGTCTAGAAATGACATGACCCAGTAGTGCAGACAGCACCCATCTACACTATTGTATATGCCCTAAAACAGAGGAAACTAGATCCTCTTACTTTGCCCACCTGACGTTCTCTGACTTTCTCCCCATGACACGTGGGTTCGGTGTGTGATGGCCTCCATTTGTCAGCGTCTTGCATGCCGTCGCCATCGTAGTTTGCATGCATGGACTCGATCTGCACCATTCCTCACGATCAAACGATTGGAAATGACGCGGTGCATGGACTGAGTGTTTTGTCTCAATGTAACTGCATGCAACAACGGCCACAGACTAGTGGGCCCCGTTCACCAGCCCGATGCATGCAGACCTCGACTTAGCCCTGCACGCCTCATTTTTTCAGAGTAAACAATGTCGCGTCGCATCGACACTATTTGCAGCGACGCATTTGAGGCACGCCTCGTTTCAGAAACATGAGTCGCGTCTCACCAGCGCTATTTGCAGCGACGCAGCCCTCCATGCCTCGTTTTAGAAAATGCATACATCAATGCACGCATCGACGCAGACTTTGGCGTGAGACTTTGGATTTCATCTCTTTCACCTCTTTAATACACGCATGTAGGCTACGTCGCATCACTTTGACCGCTTAATGCACGCATGTACTACTAGCTTTCCTACGCCTAATGCACGCACCGCTTTGAACCTGCATCGCCTGTTCTACTCAGAGGAGATCAACGTTTCCTCTTCATCTACACCGCATCTTCAACGTTTTCACACAGTTGCTTCATCTACCCCAATTAATTCACACCTCATCGGGTGTTTAAATAGTGCCTTTGCCTCCTCCTCCATCTTCTCATCCCTCTCCAGCCCCTTTGCCTTCTCCTCCCTCTACCATGTCGACGTACTCTATCCCTTCCAGCCCCGAGTCTCTCAGCGACCAGGACAACCACCCGAAGGCTTGGCCCTGGTACGAGACGGAGTGGACGCTGGAGGAGCTAGGCATCTATCCCCTCGAATCTCTCAAGCGGAAGCGCAGGGAGCTGTGGGCGTCGACCCCCTGGGTCCACCACCCCGACCCCGTCCGCGTCGACAGAGCCGCCAACCGCTCCGTCAGGAAGAAGAACCGCCTCCTTAAGAAGGAGAAGAGGGAGGAGGAGGCGGAGGCGAGGAGGGAGGAGAAGGCGGAGGCGGAGGCTCTTCGGCGCCTCATCAAGACGACCCTTGAAAGGTTGGAAGTCAAGAAGCGGGAGGAGAATCTCCGGGCCTTGGACAACCAGAAGATGGCGAACAGGGCGACAGAGTGGAAGTAGGCCAACCCCCGGCGGTTGGCCGGAGGACGGAAGGGCGCCCACAGACGGAGGGCGGTTAGGGCGCCAGCAGACGGAGGGCGGTTAGGGCCCTCTATATTTAGGGCCATATAACTTATTTTTTGTTTTATATATGTAATGTGCGTCGGACCCCTCTATCTATATGTAAAGTGGGGCCAATATTTGTGCTTGGGTATATATGCCTCATGTTCGTCCGTGCTAATATAAAAGGGTATGTTTAAACTATTTTTGAACAAAAGTAACCACTAACTTCTAACTTAGCTTCACCACTCATCGTAAACGAAAATGTGCGACACATGTGATATGGAAACATGCATGAAAACTTTTAAACCAATACTTATTCATATTATTAATCCCAATATAAACATGCATGGAAACTAAACTGTTAAATCTAAACTTATCCAGCAATAACATGTTATGGAAATAACTAAACCTAAACCTAAAGTCTGCACTTCTATTTTTTTTCTTAGAGCACCTCTTTTAACATTGGGCCTGTCTAGGTTTTACACGGGTATGGCCTTTTCTCCTACCTGTTTTCAATTTTTCTTCTTCTAGTGAACTGAACCTAAACTGAACATTGAACCTGAACTGAACATACGAACTGAAACAAACCAAATCAGGGCGGGATTCATGACGCATTTATTCCATGTCTTAGCCATACACAAATTGACCATGTCAAGCTAACTACAACACTAACTACATTATGTTTGACTAATGATTAACAAATACACAACTCCAAGAACAATTGCACATAGATAAAAGATTGCAGCCAGCAGATTGCTCTGCTTTTTTTAGATCGACAAGCTTCTTCAGCTGTTTGGCCATCTTTTTAACTCGTCCTTCTGCACCCCATTGTGCACCGTAGCAACAACCACAGTAGCAGATCTCAATTTCTCCACCGCCGGTAGAAAATTGGGCACCAGGGATTTGTCCTCCTTTTGAATCCTCTAGATGTAATCCTCAAGCCACTCGAAATGGTCACATGGAAGCAGATCCTGCAAATACGAAAACCCAAATCGGATGAAAACCCAAATCGGCTGAAAACCGAAAATTGAGGAAACATAAAACAAAATTGACAGGGGGAACACATATATCACCTCCCAGAACTGTTATTTGCTCTCGTATTTCACATACTCGCGCCCGTGGTTGCCGTTCTTGTCGCTCGTGGTGACCAACCGCTTCAGGGACGCCGTCCGTGGGCAGTCGGGGCACCTTCCCAGCGAAACTGGACCGAAGCGCAACCATTTAGAGTGGGATACGGAAGCGGAGATCGACGACATGTCGCCGGAGATGAAGGGGATGTCGCCCCTGTAGCTGTACCAGACGGCGGCGCTACCCGTGGACGCCGCGCTCTCCGTCGCCCGCGTCCGACTCCTTCATATGGACAAGGGTCGCCGCCCGCCTCTACGAGTGGCCGCCCTCTCTGTTGCTCTGCTGATTTTCCTGCTCACCGCCGCGAGCTCCGGGGATGCGCTCCGCCGCTTTTAAAGCGCCGGCCGCAAGCGACCGGTCAATAGTTGGGTCCCACAAGCCGCGTCAACGGTCAACGGCTGGGTCCCACAAGGCACGCCAACGGTTCTATTATGGGTCCCACAAGCTGCGGCTGTCTTCTGGGTTCCATAAGTCACCAGTCAAACGGTTGTATTAAGGCTCCCACAAGTCAGCAGACCTAACGGAGGATCCAAGAGTCACGAAACGAATCCTTGCGCACATACTAGGGGCAAAACTGAGCACCATTTGGCGCTAGGGGCAAAACTGAGGTCGTGGTACCAACCGAGGGCATCCTGATAAATCTCCCTTTGTGTAATGTATGATCCGTCCGTAATGTTGGCTTAAAAGGATGTAAAACTTGGCCCTCTATTCAATTTGAATTCATTGGTATGAATTCATCCTAGTCAGGTTTTCACTGGTTTCTAACATCAAATTGCCTCACAATAGTGAGGAATTTTTTTTAAGCCTAACACAACAATCTCATTTGTCTATGGTGTCCGTTTTGCTAGTCCTGAAGCTTTTATAGGTTTAGTTTAGGCTTAGTGTTGGTTTCAGTTAATTTTGGCCAAAATGGCCTTGTAAACCTCACAGTAATAAACTTGGGTTGTGGAAGTAAAGATTCAGTTTCATTCATGACCTTTGTATTTGTCTTTATTTGAATTGACCATACTGTTTGAATGAATTCTATCTATTTATTTGAATACTTGTTTTTTGAATGGAATTCCATTGATTAAACAAATTATTTTCCATTTTTTCAATTTGAGTTGTCACTTTAATTGTATTTAAATTTCCAAATGGCTCATTCCAAATTTGAATTGTAATTGCAAATGTCTCCAATACTTCTGAAATATCTAAATAGTTTGATGGGTACTTAGAGAAATTAAATGATTGACCCACCAGAAATTTGAGAGCAAAAATCATTTCTCCTCTGAATCGTTTATAACTAGTGTATTTTAAACCCAAATGAGTGCAACGACTAGGCTCCAAATCACCTTTGTTTATTCAGAATATAAGTACATCATTCCACGTCCTCATGTGTAGCTATAATATGGATATGCTTGGTGCCACTTGAGCACGACTAGCTAACAGCTATACTGTACCTGTTACTTTCATAAAGCTAATTCGTGAAGAGGCATTCATAATGCTAATTTCCATGGTTCAGCTCGTATTCCACTAACTTAATCCTGTCAATTGACTCATAGCCGGCCGTCTGATAATGAAGATGACTATGCATGCCGTTCATGTTTTCTACACGCTATTGGGGACTTGGTAACTATGCATATGAAGCTGAACTAGTAGTACACCGCGTTTTGTGTGCATACATGTTAGCTGGCGGTATCGAATCAGAAGACTCAGCCTAAGCTCTCCCGTCAGGTCAACTTACCCTTCTTCCTCCTCGTGTTCCTCCATCATATATCTAGACCCACCTGCTCATAGCTAGCAAGCAGATAAATCATCAGTTCCTCTAGTCTCTTCCCAGCAGGAGATCCATCAAGTCCTCAAGCGCTTCTCTCAAAGGTTAGTGATTTTGTGCAGCTATTTCTAGTTCGTAGAACAATCATCGTATTTTTTGTTCATTTTATATATGCTGTAAACAACTATACTGGTTTGGTGACATGCGAAATTGTGGGAAACAACAACTTAATTTTGCTTCTCCTGCTTAAATTATCAGAAATGGCCTCTGGAAGTAGAAAAAAGCTCGATCTGCCGCAAGCGCTACCATATGACTTTCTGAAGAAAATTACGAACGGCTTCTCCGACGAGAGAAAAATTAGTGGAAGTCCATTTGGAACACATTTTAATTTTTGATATTTTTAGGCATATTGAATGGTAGATATGAGTAGCAAATGTATGCGGTTAAACAGGGAATTGTGCCAGATGACGGCCGAGTGATGGCTGTGAAGAAGCTTCAGGAAAACGCGCCGATGCCAGCTGACAAAACATTTACAAAGGAGGTTCAAAATGTTATGGCACTCAAACATGATAACATAGTACAGATACTTGGATTCTGCAGTGAAACATCCAAAAAATTGGTGCGGTTCGAAAGAAGATATATCCAGGCAGACATCACTGAAAGTTTGATCTGCTATGAATATTTACCAAATGGGAACCTTAAAGAGAAACTGTTTGGTATGTTGTACATCATCTGACATATTTTTTATATCATCTCTTTTCTACGTTATTTGGACTTTCGACATCCCATCTAGTTTTTCTTCACTTGCACAAAGGTTTACCATTTTCATTCCTTTTTTGCACATAGGATAAAACAAAGAAATTTGTATGTTCGTGCTCTATGTTTACATGTGGGGTTCATTATCTTTTTACACTAATATATACAGGAAAAAAAGAAACTAAGGTTCTTTCTTCAAAAGATGATTGGGCATTACGCTTCAAAATTATAAAGGGGATTTGCGAGGGTCTAAAATTTCTACACAAATTGGATATCCCCATTATACATATGGATCTAAAGCCTGAAAACATATTGTTGGATGGAGATAATGTTCCTAAGATAGCGGATTTTGCACTCTCGAGAGTCTTTGGCCAAGAGCAAACCCGATTATGCACACAAACAGTCGTGGGATCATAGTAAGCTCCCCATGAAATCTCATAAAATTATGTTGTTCTTCAAGTATAATGTAAATTTCATTTTTGTTACTCTAGTATTGCCTATTTAACTTCGATGGTAATGGTATGCAGTGGTTACATGGCTCCAGAATATCTTTACAGAGGTGAAATTTCGGCCCAGTCGGACATTTATAGTTTAGGCCTAATGATTATCGAGATCACCACAAGAGAGCAGAACCCTCCTGATGAAAAACAACCGTCTGCGAGAAAATTTATTGAAGAAGTAAGTGGAAATATTATATAATTATTGGTATATTGAAACTGAAGCTTACATTACATTTAGTTTGTCAATTTTCACCAACCATATAGTTATTCCAATCTCAATGTAGGTACAGAAAAAATGGACACCGATGCACATAGCATCCAAGTACGCTTTTTTAGGTCCACAGGGCCTCCAGCAAGTTAAACTATGCATTGAAACTGGACTGGAATGTGTAAATATTGATCGGAAAAACAGACCCGCCGTAGAAACAATTGTTGACAGGCTCAACGGAATAAGATGAACTCAAGAGAAGGTATGCAAATAAAAATTCTCTACTTCCATTATATATATATATCAATTCAATTTGTGTGGCATCAGTTTTAAATTATTTATATTTTGGTTTTACTTCTTATGGATATTAGTACATACATATGATCTTATATTCACTTTGATCCTAGTTCAGTGCAATAAGTACTATTACCGTGTAGAATGGCCTCATAAGTTTGTGAACTAAAACTTTACGTTAATTTAATTTAAGGACCATTAACAAGGGTTGTGATTTTACTTCTCAATTGTAGCCTAAAATATTAAGATGAGCACATATGCATCATTTGTGTATTGTTGTTAATTAAATGAACTGTTAACTTATCTTGATTGTCGATTTTCATTTCTCTATTTTGAATAATTATCATTCTTTAAATTATACTTTCACGAATATATTCGTAACAACTCACTTCATGCTACGCAATACAGATCTCTCGTGCGGTCTGGAGTGAGGATTAGAACTTTGTCTCCGGAAGTCCTGTGAAAAAACCATGCTCCGTTATGTCTTGGAGTCCTTTATTTTATATTTGAGAATAATGTGCTTCCATATGTAATGTCATTGTGCGAACATTAAATGTAACTTATGGTCGATTTATTTTTTATCAACACGCAGATACATCAGGTTAATGTTCTCTTTTGTGCATGTTAGTCTGAAATTAGAATTTGGTTCTACCGGCTAATTGAATTGGTATGTGAACTCATGTATCACCGCTTCTCGTATGTTTCTATAAGGCAATTGGAAATCACTAAAAGAATTGGGAGCTGCAAAAGCTTTCAGTAGCCTCTTCCCTTGTGCCATGAGTGGAGTCATTCCGTTAACTCCTTCTTGTGTAATAGGGTATAAGATAATCTTGAGGAGTAAGCGTATGTCAAATACTTCCATCTGATACATCATGCGGCACTTGTTTAACAAATAATGACTTGGAACCTGTGGAAGATGGTGTACCAACAGTTCAGCTGATTCTATATGCCCCCCCTCTGTTTAACGCTCTTAAATTATACTTGGGAAGCTAAAACGAAAACGAAAACAAAAAACAAAAATAACTTCATTGGTATTCAGGAAACTAAGAAGATGTCCTTTACTGAACACTTCAGCAATTATATTGCTGGGCCCCATGAGTTTTCTTGGGTTGTCCTTCCTGCCAAGAACACTGCTGGAGGTATCTTGGTTGGTTTTAAAAAGGATAGATTTGAGAATTTAAGCCACTCTTGTTTTGAGTTTTGTGTTTCTGCTCTAGTTAAATATAAATTGGAAGACTTCTCCTAGCAATTGATTGTGGTATATGGTACCACTTATCCTGAACTCAAGATGCAGTTCATTGTTGAACTTCTTGATGTGATTAACCTTCCAACTCTTTTATGAGGCGATTTCAACTTGGTTAGGGATTCTTCTGAGAAAAGTAATGGGGTTGTAAATCCTAGTTGGACATTGTTGTGCAATGACTAGATTAACAGATGGGCCCTGACAGACTTTAAATTGGCCAACAGAACCTTTACATGCTCTACCAATCAGGATTCCCCTATCTTGGCTACTCTAGACAGGGTATTGGCTAATACTGACTGGGAATTTAAATTCCCTATCACTACTGTTAGATCCTTGCCCAAGCCTATCAGTGACCACACCCCTCTCCTAATTGATTCTGGAACAGGGATCCCTCCTCAACCTAGACTATTCATGTTTGAAAAGTGGTTGCTTGTGTACCCTGAGTTCAGTGAGTTGGTTCACAAAACCTGGAATGCACCCCACCACTTTCACTCTGCTATAGATAGGTGGCAATATAAACTCAATCAACTTAGGAGAAATTGCAAAGGCTGGAGCATCAATGTTGATGCAGCCAACAAAGGAACTAAAGCTGACCTCTTACAAGAATTTAACATCCTAGATACCTTTTGTGAGGCTTGCCTCCTAACTACTAAGGAGAAAAATAGGATGAAGCAAATTAAGGCGGACCTGGATAACCTTATTAAGTTAGAAGAAACAAAAGCTTGGCAAAGATCTAGGGATAGATATATCAAGGAAGGTGCTAAAAATACTTCTTACTTCCATGCTATTGCTAACCAAAGGAGAAGGAAAAATGCAGATTGTGGAGTTGGAAGGACCTAATGGTCTAGTGGATAGTACTAAATTTATGATCAAAGTAGCCTTGGATTTTTACAAAACCCTGTTTGCTGCTGAACACAGGTCGAATTTATCTATTGGTCCTGATTTACGGAACCCCTCTAACCTGGTCTCTGCTGAGGAGAATGCTCTAATGCAGAATCCTTTCTCTATGGAAGAAATAAAGGAGGTTGTATTTGGTTCTTATGCCAATGGTGCACCTCGCCCTGATGGGTTCTCATTCCTTTTTTTATCAAAAGTTTTGGGATCTGATTAAATTTCACCGTATGGCCTTGGTTAGATACTTTGAACAAGGACTCTGCCTGTTGCAAGACTCAACTATGCCATCATTACCCTTATTGCTAAAGAACCTGATGCAAAGGAAATGAAGAAATTCAGGCCCATTATCTTGGGTAAGTGTAGCTTAAAAATTATTTCCAAAGCTATCCTTAACAGGTTGTCCCTAGTTGGTAGTAGATTGGTGGCTAGTAACCAAACTGCCTTCATCAAAGGAAGATTTATCCTTGAGAGTGTGGTCCCGACACAGGAACTAATCCATTCTGTACACTCAATAGGTGCATCTCTGCCTTAGTCCATAAGTTGGATTATGAAAAAACCTATGACAGAATAGATTGGGATTTTCTAGATGAAATGCTTCAATCTAGAGGGTTTGGACCTGTTATTAGGATCTGGATTAAATCCTTGCTTGTAGGAGGGTCCCTTTGTGTGAGAATCAGTGATGAGAATAGTTCCTACTTTAAAGTTGGAAAAGGGCTTAAGCAAGGAGACCCTATCCCACCCAACTTCTTTAATTTAGTGGTCGATGTCTTCTCTAAAATGTTGTTTAAAGCTGCTAGTGCAGGTCTAATTTAGGCGACCTGAATATTCCGGTGCACAGGCCTGATATTCCGGCATATATCCACAGGAAATTCCGGCAAGTGACCTGAATAATCCGGCTGCAGTTTTTCCTTCTTCAGAAAACCTTTGTGTAACTTCTCAAGAATATCATCGTGAATTATATATGAGGCCGGCTGTAGACACTTAAACCATACCCGCGTTGTTATCATCACCAAATTCATCAGAGGAGACATGAGCTTTCAGTCTCCCCCTTTTTGGTGAGTGATGGCAACACGGGTATTTGCATAGTGATAATCCAACAATACGATAGGAAATAGAACAACACAGATAATCATAACTTAGGAGACATGCCTCCCGATAATATAAGTTCACGAATAGGAAATCCACGAAAGGTCACGAAGAAAAACGAAGTTCGAAAGCACGAGAGATAAAACAAACAAGCAGCCCACCCAAGCAGATCCCGCGATTTCTAGATCTTGTCCCCCTTTGGCATCAGGATACCAAAAAGAGTGAAGGATGCAGTACGTCCCAAGGAACAAACTCTAGGCCATGGCATCATCATCCTCGGCATGCTCGGTGATGTCTTCCTCCTCACTAGGAGTGGCGATGTCATCATCATCAGTCACATCGAGATCCCAGTCCACATCACGGTTGTTCCAGTGTTGTACGGAATCTTTGCACGTTGAGGAGCAGGAATGTTGGGCACATTGAGAGCTGTCATGATGGTGCGCTTATTCTCAAGAATGATGCGGCGCTCGACATATGCATCATAGTTCTCCTTGTGGATGCAGACATTCATGCACATCATCTTCTCGATGGCACGAACAACCCATGAGCGCTTCTTTGTACCTGGAGGAGGCTGTCTCATGCGAGGATCACGGTGTCCCTGACCAATGGCACCAACATCATGTGCAGCTTGCTGAGTGTGGGCGCTCTTCTTGTACAGTTTCACATCTTGTGCGTCTCACAGTCCAACTCAAGGTCATCATGAAGATCAGCGGAATACCTAGACTTGATGAGCTTCATGATGTATGGTGCATAAGGGGGCACCTTGCGGTGGAAGAGAGCATAGTGGATCTCATTGAAGATGAAGTACATCACATAAATCTTGTGGCGCTCAGTATCCTCAAGATCTCCCTCGGTGAAAGTCAGGAAGGCATGGTGCATGAGGTTCACCAAACCGCCACAGATCTCATCATTGTTGCCACCGCTAGGGGCAATGGTCTCCTGGAACATGTGCAGAAGGATGTCATAGATAGCATAGATGCCCTTGGTAGAACCCACAACACTACGAGGACCATACAACTCAACCAACTTGTTCTTATCATACTCCATGCCATGAATGTGCATGTGAGCACCCTGAGGGACATTGAGGCCAGCAAACGAATACTCGAGCTCAGTAGAAAAATCATGGAACATGGAAGTGAGAAAGTGAGGGCCAGACAACCAGGACATACCAATCTCCTCAGACTCATCAATAACCAGGGTGGCGAAGAACTGCTGGACGAAGGTGGTGTTGTAGGAGCATTGGGTCTCCATAAGATGGCGCAGTCCAAGGAGCTCAACAAGATGAATAGAGTTTTTGAAGTAGGCAGGATTGGAATCCATGTGTGCAAAGTTTATATACTTCACTGGGAAGACGGGCTTGCTCATCATTGTGTAAACTTGCTTGAACAGAGTCTCCTGCTCCACATGCCAGAAGCAGGAATCAATAGTTGGGTCGTGAGGACCCTCAGTGTACCAGGCCTTGGAGCGCCATGCCTTGAACTCAGCTACAAACATGGTGGACACGTTAAGAGCGGCCTTGCCCGGTTGCTTGTTGGCCCTACGAGCTTCCCTGTCGGCATTGCGCTGACGCTCATTCTATTGCTCTTCATCACGCTGACGGCGACGAGTCTCGGCTTCGTCAACAAACACACCATCCTCATCCTCCCTTAAGTTGCGCCACCGCTTGCAAGAGCTAGCGGCCTTCTTGGGCCTAGAGCTTCAACCATATGTGTGAAAAGCGACAGAAAACACAAAGAAAAGCAACAAAACATCAAAAATGGGGCTCACATATTGTGGAATGGAATAAAAAGATCTCTGTAAAAGATTCAGAGCAGGCCGGAAATTCCGGACCTTGCTGAAATTTCCGGGGGGCGGAAATTCCGGCCTGGGGGCCGGAAATTTCCGGCCCTGGAAAATTCTCATTAGGGCCCGCTTGGATTGCCTTTTAAATTCCCGGGCCCTTGAAGATTTACCGGCCCGTTTTTTGTACCCAGCGAACCAGCCGGATTTGAGTCGGACCTCAAAAGATCAGTAAATCTTACGCGCGAGCTAGGTAAGGAAATGAGGGCCGAAAAAAGGGACCGACGGAAAACACTGTGAACCAAGCGCTGATTCCGGGAGTTGTTAGCATCTGCAAAGTTTACGGAGGTAATGCCTAAAAAACGCTAATCCAAGCGGGCCCTTAGGGTTAGGAATCCGAGCCTGCAATGAATCTAAAACGAGGAAGGAGCACAAGGGGAGGAACACAAGTGATAATGTATACTGGAAAGTGGAAGTTCCAACTCTAAATGTGTGAGAGATTGAATCTACCGAGATCGAATCTACCGAGAAACCCTAGAATGTGGAGAAAACATGACACATACCGGGATCCATGGACGGGCACGGATGTGCGGTCTCTTGATCCGCAAAGGGATGCCGGAAGACGAAGAAGGGAGGTGACGGGGCCTCCCGGAGAGGTCTGAGGCGGCGGCTGCAGTTGGGAAGGAAGTGGAGGCGACGGGAGGAAGAATGAATCTGGGAGAGCCCCTCCCGTCGCCTATTTTATAGGCACCAACCACTTGCCCCGGAATATTCCGGTGTAAAAGCTGGAAATTTTCGGGGACCGGAGATTTCACCCGGAAATTCCGCCCCAAAAATCTGGGGTACCTTCTGCGAGGGGGCACAACGGATTGGGGTTGAGTTTCCAGGGGAAATCTCGAAACCAGGAAATTTCCGGGCTTAAGACATGGAATATTCCGGCCCCCGGATATTTCTCCCGGAAATTTCCGCTCAAATTTCCGTAGTGCCACCTGAGAGCGGGCACAGAGGAAATGAGGGAAATTTTTAAGACAAGTATCATGGGGCCAAAAATTTCCGGGCCTTAGGCCGGAATTTCCGGGGTTCCCACACACACAGAGTTTTGGCAATACAAGATATAAGATATGATCCTCCAAAAATGAGAAAAGCAAAAACAACGATAAACACAAAAACAAGAAAAGAGCAAAAGAGACACACAACATAACAAACAGAGAAATGTTGGTGGCCGGAGCCACCGGGTTTGAGTGTATACCAAGGAGCCGCGAAGATATATCCATGGCCCAAAAGAATGACTCACGTTAAAGCACAATAAGTATCAAATGACTAGATATGCATGAAGTTTTGATTGTTTTGCGCATGATAGGAGGTGTGTTGGTTCATGAGTTGAAATAAGCTCCCCCTATGTCCATGGCTACATCTAAACCTAGATAACAAGTGTAGTGAAGGTATCTATGCAAGGGTTCAAGTGAAGTTAGACGCATCGATCACATTTATTTCATTCCTCAAACCCCGAAACCTTGGTTCATCAAGGGCCTTCGTGAAGATATCCGCGAGTTAATCCTTGGTCGGCACATAGGAGAGATCAATATTAGCCCTTCTCAACATGATCCCGAATAAAGTGATGCCGAATTTCAATGTGCTTCGTCTTGGAGTGAAGAACGGGATTGTAGGAGATCTTGATAGCACTCTGATTGTCGCACAAGAGGGGGACCTTGTCGAAGTCTATACCATAATATCGCTAAGTTTGCCGCGTTCATAGAAATTGAGCACAACAACTTGCCGCAGAGATATATTCAGCCTCGGTGGTGGAGAGAGCGATGCAATTTTGCTTCTTGGAAGACCAACATACCAAAGAGCGACCAAGAAATTGACAACCTCCGGATGTAGACTTCCTATCCGTCTTCTCGCTCGCATAATCCGCATCCGAATACCCGATGAGATGAAAGCTTGAACCCTTTGGATACCAAAGACCGAAGTTTGGGGTATGAACTAAATAGCGAATATGCACTTAACTGCTTCGAAATGACTTTGCCTCGGAGAGGCTTGAAACCTTGCACATTTACCTACGCTATACATGATATCGGGTGTAGATGCACAAAGGTAGAGAAAAGATCCAATCATGGAGCGGTATACCTTTTGATCTACCTCTTTACCATTTGGGCCGGGTTTCAAATCAATAGTCGTGGACATGGGAGTTTTCATAGGCTTGGCGTCATGCATGTTGAATCATTTGAGCATGTCTTGAGTATACTTGGCTTGCTTCATAAAGGTGCCTTCGGGGTGTTGCTTGATCTGAAAGCAAGGAAAATACTCCAACTCGCCCATCATAGACATCTCAAATTTATCCGTCATAAGCTTGCAAAACTCATCATGGAATGAGGTGTTAGTAGAACCAAAAATGATATCATCCATATATAGTTGGCATATGAACAAGTCACCTCCAACCTTCTTTGTGAAAAGGGTGGGGTGTATTAAACCAACATTGAACCCACGATCTACTAGAAACTATTTAAGATGCTCGTACCACGTGTGTGGAGCTTGCTTAAGTCCATAGAGCGCCTTATCGCATTTGTAGACATAATCGGGGTGGTTGGGATCCTCGAAACCTGGAGGTTGCTTGACATATACTAACTCATTGATGGGACCATTAAGAAATGCACTTTTAACATCCATTTGTTGTAGTTTGAAGTTATGATGAGAAGCATATGCAAGAGAGATACGAATGTATTCAAGACGAGTTACGGGAGCAAAAGTTTCACCTAAATCGACACCTTCGACTTGAAAAAAGCCCTGAGCCACCAATCTCGCCTTGTTGCGACTGACGATGCCATCTTTATCTTGCTTGGTCTTGAGATCCACTTGGTGCCGATGACGTTCTTGCAATCCTTGGGTCTTGGCACCAACTTCCACACCTTATTGCGCTCAAATTTGTTGAGCTCATCATGCATAGCTTCAAGCCAATCTTGATCTTCAAGTGCTTCATAAACCTTCTTGGGCTCAATATGAGAGACGAGAGCATGAGCCTTACTAAAATCCACCAATTTCCTTCTTGTGACAACCCTTCCACGAACTTGTCCAAGAATCATGTCCTCCGTGTGACCAGCACGCGCAAGATTTTCTAGCCTTCCCTTTGTCCTGCGCGCTAGCATCTCCTCCAAAGTCTCCTTGGATATGGCTTGAGCATCACCTTAATGATCGGATTCATGTCCATCTTGCCCTTGATCTTGTTCATCAACGATAGATGGATCTCTTATGTGTTGGGTTCTATCACCCACATAAGTGTCTTGTTCTTGTCCTTCATTATGAGCTTGGCCTTGATCATGAGCTTGGCCTTGAGTGTTAGCGTGGCCTTGATCGATGGAATGATCTTGATCATTAGATTGGCCTTGATTTGAAGCTTGAGGGCTTGGTGCATATTGTTGGGTAGCTTGTGCATCAATGGGTGTAGTCAATGGCTCCACTTGAGTAGAGCATAGTCCTTATCCCTCCGTCATCCGGTAACCCTCAATGGGGATTATTTCACCAATCCCCATTCTTCTTATGACGATGGGAGCAATTGCATCTCCCACAACACCATGATCTACACGCCCCCCTTGGGACCCATTATCCTCATCAAACACCACATCCATAGCATCTTCGACTTGTCCGGTGGACTTGTTTAAGACTCTATAGGAGTGAGCGTTTGTGGCATAACCAACAAAGATACCCTCATATGACTTCGTCTCAAATTTTGACAAGTGTTTACCTCTCTTACGAATGAAGCACTTGCAACCAAAGACCTTGGAGTATGAAACATCCGGCTTCTTGCCCGTGAGAATATCATAAAGGGTCTTGTTCAAGATCTTGCGGAGATACAACCGGTTGCTAGCATGTCAAGCGGTGGAGACGGCCTCGGCACAAAAATTGTATGGAGAAGAGAATTCCGCAATCATGGTCCTTGCCACATCCATTAGTGTCCGGTTCTTCCTCTCCGCCACACCATTTTTTTACGGGTATAGCGGGTGGAATATTGGGGAGAGCAATCCCCTCCTCGCTAAGAAATCCCTCAACGGTGTAGTTCTTCAACTCAGAGCCATCATCACTCCGGATCGCCATAATGCTCGTATTGTGTTGGCGCTCTACCAAAGTGATGAACTCGATGACCCTCTTTTGAGTCTCACTCTTCCTCTTGAAGAAGTACACCCAACAATATCTTGAATAATCATCCACAATCACCAAGCAATACTTCTTGCCTCCAAGACTATCATATGATAGGGGAACAAATAAGTCCAAATGAATGAGCTCGAGGATTCTTGAGGTGGTGATGTTGGTCTTGGTGGGGTGAGCTTCTCCATGTTGCTTTCCAAGAACGCAAGAGCTACACACATGATATTTGGCAAACTCAGCATTCGTTAGTCCTAGAATATGATTGCCACTTTGAAGGTCATGCAACGTCCTCATATTGGTGTGCGCTAACCGGCGATGCCATAGCCAACCCACATCAACTTTAGCCATTAGGAATGTCGCGGCAGACGTGTCTCCTTTAGAGAAGTCGACCACATACATGTCGTTCTCGACATGCCCAACAAAGGCTACTTTAAGAGTCGTCTCCCAAGTGACAATCACATTCTCTTTATAAAAGAACGAGGTAAAACCACCTTTTGCAAGTTGAAGAACTGAAATGAGATTATAGCCAAGGGACTCGACTACGAGAACATTCTCAATTGATAAATCATTTGAGATAGCTACCTTGCCTCGTCCCAATACCTTTAGTTCGGAGTTATCACTAATAGTGACGCAATTGAGATGAGGTGGTGGAGGATTAAGATCACTCATTGCGTCCTTACTTCCGGTCATATGTTGGGATGCACCACTATCCACTGTCCATTTGCACGATCCGGAAGCACTTCCCTACAATAGATTAGTCTCTTAATTTAGGTACCAATTGTTGAATGGGTCCTCTTTTGTTAGCAACAAGGGTCTTTGGAACCCAAATAGTCCAATGATAATCATCACCATAAGAAGTAGAAACATATTTAGCATACACATGACCATCTCTAGATTTCATAAGAACATAAGATGGGTTGTATTTCCCGGCAAAATTATTATTAGTGGTGCTCCCCGTAGAGGTTTCACCACCCACAATGGTGTTTGTCTCCTTCTCTTTGATCACCTCTCCTTATTTCACAAATTTCACTTTCTTGTGAGGAAGAGGTGACCTTCTTCTTGTTCTTCTTGTACTTCTTCCTTGACTTAGCTACATGGCCAAGTCCCTCCTTTCTATTTTTGACTCTTTGAGGAACCTCCTCATTGAGAGTCATCTCACTTCCTAAACGATTAGTTGCACCACAAGAATTGCTAGGAAAAATACTAATTCTAGTAGATGAGGAGGACATGACTTGCTTATTTGATTGTTGATCTAGGAGATTGTCGAGAGATTTGGTTCGCTTGTCATGAATTTCTTTAAGAGACGTGAACTCCTTTTATAGTTTTTCATGATGAGCAACAAGTTCCTCATGAGAAATTCCTAGCTTCAACTCTTAATTTTCAAGTCTTTTAACAAGAGCAAGAGATTGTTCATTTTCCTTCCTAAGCTTAGAGACACTCATAGAAAAATTCTCTTCAAGACTAGATAATTTATCCTCAAGAGAGGCTCTAATGGAACGCTCATTTTCAAGAGACTTTCAAGCTCATCATCATTTCAAGAGTGACCTCCATGGCTTTCCAAGGTCATGATAATTTCCTCCTTTTCATCTATAAGAGATTTAGCATCATCAAGTTGCCGCAAAAGGGTGTTCAGTTTCTCCTTAGTCTCACCTTTGATCGTAGCTAACCAGTGCCTAGATCCTTTGCCTCACCATCCTCATCACAAATGATTTCAACACAATCCAATAATGAAGGAGGGTTAGTGACAATGGTCTTGGAGTTGGCAGAGCATACCGAAGTGGCTTTCCCATAAGACATGTAGGTCGGATAGCCGCATTCTCGTTGGGGGATTCAAATAGAGAGACCTATGGAGATGAGGCGGTAGCTATGGAAACATGGGCCACACCTACCACTTCATATTCTTCTTCACCTCCGGAGATATAGGTTTCCAACACCGCCCCTTCTTGGACGTAAAGAGCCCTTGGCACTCTCCTAGCGAAGTTCTTGTTTTGTGGAGGCTTGGCCTTGTTTTTGCGAACAAGCTTGCCTTCATTTTATTCTCTTGGATCGAAAGGGAACTTCTTCACAAAGTCGTTTGCACTTCCACAATTGTAGCACATCCTAGGTCTATCCCCCTTATTCTTGTAGTTCTTGTTTCGTGGAGGTCTTGGAGAGCCGGCCTTGTGAGCTTACCTTCTCTTCCAATATCCATTCATGGCAAGGGCAATGCACTTATGAGCGCCGGTGTAAGTTTCCTCATAGTCTTCCTCATCATCATCCTCCTCTTCACTTTCTTCAACTCGAGCCATTGCCTTTGACTTCAATGCAAGATTGGGTGAGTTTCCCATTCCTCTAGATCGGGCAAGAGCATCATCCGCACTCTTGTGCGATAGGGATATGGCGATGAACTCACTAGGAACACCAATGGAGTTGAGAGAATTGTAGTCCGCTCTTGTCCAGATGCTAGTGGAGAGATTCTTCTCGAAGGGTGTAATTGCTTTGACAAATTTCCTCTTTATCCACTCACCAGAGATCTCTTCCTTTCCAAAGTCCCTCAATTGGTTGGCAAGGGTGACAACTCTTCTATATAGCTCTTCGGGGGACTCATCCTCTTGCATAACAAAGTTCTCGGACTTTTCAATGTCCACAACATACTTGGATGACTGGATGCTAGCATTCCCATGAAACAAAGTGTCAAGCTTGTCCCAAGCTTCCTTGGCGGTCGTGTAACCACGAATGTGAGTGAGATGCTCTCTTGGAAGAGCCTTCTGAACGACGACAAGAGTTGTCTTGTTGAGTTGTGATTCCACATCCTCTCTCAGAGTCAAGTTGCTTGGGTCATGAGGATGAAACCCATGAATCACACTCCTCCACAAGGTGGTGCACGAGTCAGAAATATGTGACTCCATTTCATACTTCCAAGAAGAGAATTCATTAGTGTTAAGCATGGGAGGAAGTCCAACATTAAGAATGTGTGGCATGGAAACAATTGGGTGAATGGAGTCATAGTTTTGAGGTGGTGGAACTTTTGAGTTGGACCCGGAACCATTAGCCGTTTGAGACTTGGAGCTACCGGAACTATCCTTTGCCCTAGCCTTTTATGAGGCTTTCGCCTTGGCTTTGGCAATGTTTGCTTCGATTTCGGTATCGTCCGGAATAGTTTCCTTTTCCGAACTTTCCTCATCGTAGACATGGGGAGAGCTCGTGTGCCCCTTAGGTTTACCCATCATGTTCTCCAACATCCTCTTGATGGAGGAAACCTCCGAACCAACTCTAGAGCTAACCTTGGACAATTGGGTTTGAATGGTCACAACTGTTGTCTCTAGGTTAGCTATAGTCTCGGCCATTTTGGAGAGCTCCTCCTAAGAAGATTCAGGGACATCTTCGTTGACCATGATATTCTTAGGCGGTTAAGCCCGATATAAGAGCCGAGGCTCTGATACCAATGGAAAGTACACAAAGGTCAACTAGAGGGGGGGTGAATAAATGAACTACAAATTTTAATCCTTTTCACTTTTAGAGGGGCTTTAGCAAGTAAACAACTTGGTTATCTAGATGTGCAAATAGGTATACAACCTATCTGACAAGTAACGAGTATGCAACGTAAGTAAAAGCAAGGCACAAGATAACCACAAGTGAAAACACAGAGACAAGGATTTGTTTCCAGTAGTTCCTTCTTAAAATAAGTATGTCTACTTTGGAGAGGTGGGGAGCCACCTAGGCGCTCCTCAATAGCACGGTTGTGCACACCTTGTTCTCCTTGAGCTTCTCCGGTGAGGGAGATTCTCGTTTCCACTATTAGGTCGACTTGAAGGAGTTGACCAAACCTTTGCAAGGGGTTGAGGCTACTCCACAAGTGAGATGGAGGCTCTTAACAATCCGAACCTTGGTTAGGGGAAGCGAGCCCAGCTCACTTGGTTAGGGGAGTGGATGTACAACCCAACCACCCAGGTTCAAGTCCTCACGGATGCAGACTTGGGTTCCTATTATTTAAAAAATAAAAACCCGCCGTGGGGGCCTCCCCTGGTGCTTTCCTTTCAAAAAAAAAAAACAATCCGAACCTTCTTCCTACAAGGTGGAAGCTACAAGCACTAGGGTTTCTCTAGGATGACAAGGCAACCAAGATATTACAAGATCCCAAGAGGTACGGTATGGGAAAACAATTTTTGGCTTGGTAGAAAGGTAGATTTAGGCCTACTCCATAAGATCCTTGAAGGGAATCGAGTTTGGTTGGAGGAGGAGGGAGATCTGGGCGTTTTGAGCTCTTGAACAATGAAGGAGAGATAGGAATGAACGAACTGGATGTCTAGAGGAAGAAAACAACTATTTATAGCCTCCTCCAAGATCTGATCGTTGCAGATCTCCAGGTCCGGAATATTCTGGTGTTAGTACCGGAAATTTCCGGGGCAGCCAGGCCGGATATTTGAAATATCCGGGGGCGGTTGAATAATCAGGGATCGGAATTTTCCGGCTAATAATCCGCCCCTATCTGTGCAAGCGGGCATCAGCGACCCATCTGATTTTTTGCTAAGGACGAGGGGGCCGGATATTTGCCCCGGAATATTCCGGGCAAATTTCCGCCCCATCTTCTGCGAGCGGGCACCAGCAACACCTCCAAAAACTGCTAAGGACCAAGGGGCCGGAAATTTGCCCCGGAAATTTCCGGGAAAATTTTCACCCGATCTTCTGCGAGCGGGCAGTTGGAGTCCAGGACTTCATCTTTTGAAGCCTCGAGAGGGCGGAATATTCCGGTGCAGAGGCCGAATATTCTGGCCAATATCCACCGGAAATTCCGGGCAAGTGACCTGAATAATCCCGATGCAGGTTTTCCTTCTTCAAAAAACCTTTGTGTAACTTCTCAAGAATATCATCGTGAATTATATATGAGGCCAGTTGTAGACACTTAAACTATATGGTTTGTAAACATACCCGCGTTGTTATCATCACCAAAATAATCAGAGGATACATGAGCTTTCACCGTTGTCATTGTCATCCCGAGATCGGGAGGGTTCTGGAGCTCTCCCCGGCACCCTGTCGGGAGGGAAATTCATCACCGGAGGGATCTACACCACCATGTCCTCCTCCGTAGTGATGCGTGAGTAGTTCATCCCTGGACTACGGGTCCTTAGCAGTAGCTAGATGATTTTCTCCTCCACTTTATGCCTCATGTTTAGATCTCGTGCGGTGCCCTACATGATCGAGATCATCTTTATGTAATGCTACATGTTGTGTTTGTTTGGATTCGATGAATGTTGAATGCTATGTCTTATGATTATCAATCTATCATGTTATCTTCAGGCATATGTTATTTATGATCTTGCATGCTCTCCGTTATTAGTAGATTCTCTGGCCAAGTAGATGCTACTAACTCCAAGAGGGATTACTTATGCTCGATAGTGGGTTCATGCCTCCTTTGCATCTATGCTCGAGTGACAGAAACGTGACGAATGGAGGATGTGTTGTTGCCATTAGGGAGAAAACAACGATGTTTACTTTGTTTACATTAGACACTTTGCTTACTGCAATTATCTGTTGCTTGCAACTTAATACCCAACGTTTGTTCGGATGATATTCGGAGGGTGGATTATTAGTCATAGAAACAGTTGGATGACGGTCTATGTATCTTGTTGTAATGCCCGCATGAATCCCATATTAATCTTTATGTCTTGCATATGCACTACGGCGCAGCCTTCATTTATGTCAATTGCCCTGTAATTTGTTCACCAAACATGTTATTTATCTTTCATGGAGAGACACCACTAATGAACTGTGGACCCCGGTCCATTTCCTCATAGTGATAATACACACACCGCTTCTACTGATTTCACATTGCTACTACTGTTTTCATATTGTTCTCATATTGTTTCCCACAACATACGTTTAACCTCTTTGTTATCCGTAAAACTGGTGAGAGTAATAACCTCACTACTTCGTTGGGGCAAAGTGATTTGATTGTGTTGTGTAGGTTCCACGTTGCTGCTGAACCGGTAGTGCGTCCTGCCATCTCAGCTGCATCAACCTTCTAAAGTTACCCCTTCCTCCTACTGGTCGATTAAACCTTGGTTTATTTCTAAGGGAAAACTGATGTTGTGCTCATCATACCTTCCTCTTGGGGTTTCCCAACGAGTGCAAGACCTGCACTATCAGGGATCCATGTCGTCCTCAGCATAAGAACCGAATCCACGCAAGAGGAACACATGCACATTCCAGGATCTATTGTTGCCTCTCACCTGGCACATGACTAGAGTTCGAGGGACTAGCGCATCGTCCATCAGCCATACAAGAACAAGGACCCTTGAGATGTTTCCACTGGGATCATGCCACAACAGCAAACAACCAAAGCCATGCACATTACTGGCCTATATAGAAATCAATATGATAATCTAGCGAGAAGCCTAGGAAGAGGACCCAATGCTCCTGACCAATAACAACAGTCCTGAACTTCAGAGCCTCATCATGTCTAACAAAATTAATCAGGGTGTCCTCATCTAGCTGGTATCCATGTCCATTCACAAGAGCATATCCGACGAGCACTAATCCTAGCCTAAGAAAACATATTCCAAAAGGCGAGTTGTGAGCACCGCGAACCTCTAGGTTGTGATCATACCTTAGGAGATGGACAAGGTTGACGGGCAATATTAGGCGCTCCCGGTCAGCAACAGCACAATTAGCAACAGCAGTGGCATACTTTCCATGGAAGATAAGAGCTTTTCTGGCAACACCATGTGAGAGCGCACAACACGGTTCACTATACCTTCATCCACACTATCATTACCTCAGGAAGGAACCGGAACGGGTTAGAGATGAAGTTCTCCATGGTTGGATCAAGAGTGATGAAAGGGATGGATACGATGAGGAGGTCAGAAGAGGGCGTGGAGGAGGAGTTTTGAGGGCTAGTAGGGCTGATCAAATGGAAGGGAATCAGCCTGCAAATCAATAGAGGGGACCTTAATTGATTTTGGTTTCCAAATAAAATGTATAGTGAATTTAATATTAACGTGACCGAGATCATTGCATCATAAGCATCGAATCTGATCGGTGCATAAATGCCTAGGATGACTAGAGGAGAGACATCTAGAGCAAGGAAATCTGCGTATTCTTGGAAATAGGCAACTTATGATTGTGTTGTTCTCCTTCAAATTCTGGAAACAGCTCCCGGACCGAGTTGCGCAGGATCTCGTCGCCTAAGGCCTTTTTAGGGCAATCCCGCCTAACATGACCCAACTTGAGGCAAAGTCTACAACATAGCCCAATAATACATGAAGCCCCAAAGTGATGACATAGCTTTCCTGTCCTAAGACAGAGGGGGAACTCGGTTTGATCTGGACCAATGTGACGCATGGAGAAAAGTCCCATCGCTTTAGGAAGGCATCACGCAAATCTCCGAGACTTCCTAAAGTTGGAGCAGAGCCATCTAAGAAATCCCTGTAGTTGGGAAAGGCACTAACAGATCTAAGGTAAAGCAGAGGGAAGGAGCCAAATCTCATGAAATGAGGTATGATATTAAGCAGATATTGTGGGGGGTGCAAAGCTTCCAAAATGAACTGATTACCAGCAACTCTTTCCGACAATCGCTAGAGAAAATCCAAATTTGGCCGGAAGACAATGGCGGTACGCGGATTGGGAGCCGGGATGTTTGCGGCACGGCGATCTTTGACCAAAGTAGAGGTTCTCTTTCTGCCTCTATTCATGGACAACCAGCTTCAGAATCAGAGGGTTGTGCATCACGGCTAGGGAGCGATTCAGTGGGGACTGATGAATCCATACTAGAGGATCCAAAGAAGATATGGACAGAGAAGTGAAATTCTTGCCAAATTATGGACACAAGCCCGCAAATGAAGTTTCCAACCGCGTTATTAGCGACAAAGAACCTAAAGTGGCGGTTACTGATCTCGCGGACACGGAATCCCCTAGGAGCCTCATTGAGGCAGCGCTGGAGGGCTAGGACAACCGAGTCAATCGAAGAAGGAAGGAGGCAGACTCGAAGTCCACGATGAGGAAAAATTCCTTGCCAAGACAGGGAGAGACATGGCAATGGACAGAAGAACGGAAACAACAACGTGACAGGGCGGCTAGATTGGAGCCGGGGAGAAGTCCTTGTCGAGACATCGTAGTAGAATTCATAGACGGTGGTGCCATGAGACTACTGATAGAGACTTGGGGGGAACGTGGTAGTATGACGACCAAGGACACCAAGGTTTTACCCAGGTTCGGTACGTCGCAACTAGGCGGCGTTCCTACTCCTGCAATCTCACTAAATCAGGGCTGAAGCCTGAAGTATAAAAAGTACAATGTGATTTGATTTAGCTACTCAACAAGGATCAACCTCTCGGCAAGTTAGCCTCTAGCTTATTGTCTATATTGTTCTTCTCTCCCATCCGGCTTTATATAATAGCCGGGTTAGGGCTTACAGAAAAGGAAACCTAGAAGACTACGGTAATTTCTAAATTGGAAGGCAAGAATCCGCCTTCTACTCCAAGCCGTACCACGTGGGTCGTGGTCCGGGTTCTTCTACAATCCGGCTTCTGCGCGTCAACTTACTGGGCCGCCTAATGGACCGTAATCCATTACCATTCAGGCCACCCTGGTAATCCGACACTTTAAGACACCATCTGATATACCCCTTATTGGTATATATCCGACAGTAGCCCCCAAGAAGGATTGAGACTTCAATTCCGCCGTCTTTCGTCAATTTTCTTTCTTTCTGAGAAATGTCGGCTCTTCGTCTTGATTCTTCTTTTCCTTCAAATCATGCTTTAACGCGAAACTCAGATTTCGGGAAATCCGGCTTTTTCTTCCACGAACCTTCGTGGAGAAGGAACTTCCACTACTAGGGAAAAGGCTACCGCAGGCGCACCAAATTAGGCTACCGCAGGCGAATTTCGGTTCGCCTGGGACCACATCGCCAGCGGTAATGACTTACCGCAAGCGAACAGCAAAATGCGCCTGGGGTAGCTTGACATACCCCAGGCGAACCGGCCCTGTGCGCCTGGGGTAAGCCTTTTACCTGAGGCGAACAAGCAATGTGCGCCTGGGGTACAGGTTCGCCTGGGGTATGATTTCTTATTTGCCTGGGGTATGGTTTTGCTGTGTCAAAAAATAAAAGAAACGAAAATAACAGAATTACAGCAAATTGACAGAAATAAATATGAAAATGACAGCAAAATAACAGAAATATTCTCGATCATCAACACATAGTTTCGAACAATAGTCTCGATCATCACCAAATAGTCTCGAAGCGAATAGTTTAGTTACAAGCATAGTTCAAACACTAGGAGTACACATAGTTCAAACAAATCGGTAGTTTAGTTATCTAGACAAGCAAAACAACAAGTAGCATCAACACTAGGAGTGCAAGGAGTATAAGCACGACGATGGCGAAGGTGGTCATCCGGGCCCACGTCTTCTCCGTCTTCTCTCTCGCTAGGTAAGTGGCGTATCGAGCTTCCGCCTCCACCATGGTCTTGTACCCCTTGTAGCTGTTGCCGCTGAAACCGTGCACCTGTCTCCGGTATTGGTCCCAGTCGTCGTAGACTCCGGGAACCCTACCGACATACACAACATACCATGTCATCTGTGCATAGGACAAAAATACGAGTTTAGCATCGAAAGTGATAATAGACCGCAAATAACTATCAAAAAATAGAAGCATCAAGGTTTACGAATAAAACACGACAAATAAAGGACTAAAAGTTATATGATGCAAGCGTATACTAACATTTTGTCAATCCTATAGTCTCGGCGGGAACGGACGAACGCCTTCTAGCGTGTTGAATGTCCGGGTGTCACGTTGCTCTCGTAGGTGTGCTTCTATGTCACGGTTGCTCGGTGGTGCGTGGCCGTGGAAGAACAAGCCACCCCGACTGATGACATCCGACGAGAGTATCGTGCAGATCCTCCGCTGGATGCGACGGAACTCAGCCCGCACATATTCATCGGTGGTGTTGGCCATCTTTGTGGTCAGGTTTCGGAGATGACTTGGTAGCTGGGCCTGTTGGGCATCCTTTAAGTACTCCCTCATCTGAAAGATGACATACCAAGATTCCAACTCATATTCTTGCTCCGATTGCTTGAGGCAGGGGAAGCTTGTTACGTGGGTGCACACGTAGGCGCCTCGGACTATTTCTCCTTTGTTAGGGGCTTGCCTAAATCGGCGGCGAAGCCGTTGAGGGCACTATTAAGAACAACTCTTATGTCGGTGTAGTCCTTCTGCACCGCCTACCCGCATCGAGATAAGTGCATTGCGACCAATGCGGTTCCATGACGATGAGTACGCATCCTCCGTTTCTGCGCAGAACATTTCGAACAAGCCATCAATATCATCAATCGGAATACTAAGTAGATTCTAGAAAGAATGTAACGACGTGAAGCGGAGAGGACTACTTACTTGGGAAAGTATGGCATGAGAATGGCGTTCTTATCCTTGTTATCTATCAAAAACCACGTTATGCAAGTCGTGATAAGAACCCGGTCCGCATGTGACCGCAAGTAGTCCTCATTCATGTAGTAGGGGTCCATAATCGCGATGTGCGGGGTATTCTCCATGACCATATCGTGCGCCATGCTGAGCGATACCAGGCGGACAATGCTTCGGTCGAGCTTTCCCAAGTGGAAGACCCTGAATATGTCTTCGTATCTGATGAAGAACACCTCTGCGGGATTTGAATCCACAAAGCCCACGGATCGGGGCACCTTGACCAAGTATAGCGGGTAGGAGGGATGTTTCTCACGTAGAAGTTCTTTCTCTTTGAACAAAATCCCGTCATGGATGGTCCTCATGTCACCACCCATGACAGCGACAACCTCTGGCGGCAGCATCGGCTGACCTATCTCATGCACCTTCCTCCACGGGACGGCGGGCGGCAAACGGTTCAGGACTCGGGAGACCGCTGGCTGGCTACTAGAGGAGGCACCACCTTTCTTCTTGTTGCCCGGCCTCTTCCGATTCTTCTTCGGCCTCAAGCAGATGGGATGCCGCTTTGTTTTACCGCCTCCGCGGCCGTAGCACGGAGTGTATTCGGGGTAACCAGCGTAGGCTGTGGAGCCGTAAAGGCCGTCTGCTCCTCGGGAGTTTCTTGGGAATAGGTTAGCTTCTTCTGGATATCCGGTTTTCTGGTGGGTAACTCAGAAGAACCGCCCTCTCCGCCATCTACCTTCTTCTGGATATCAAGAGTTCTGGCGGGTAACTCCGGAGGAACCGGCTTCTCGCCATCCAACTGATTTATGAAATCGTCAATGGGAGCAAGTTCAATATCCATGTAGTCGTCATGGGTCTCATGCTCGTGATGTTGCTCTTCATTGGACGTTTCGTGCTCGGGAGGAGGAGGATCCACCGGAGGTGGAGAGAGGACATTGCCGTGTTGGACCTTGTCTTGTTGGCTTTCCGCGGGCGCAACCGGTGTAGTGGTGGCGGTCATGGCTTGGCTTGGCGCCGACCCTGACGTCGTGTTTAGCCGAATAAGGGCTTTCGGCCATAGCAAGATTTGATTGTCCAGTTGGCCGAGATTCAGCTCGCTGTCGGCATCGGTGGGTTGATTAGGAGGATACAAGTTCTCGAATCCCGGTAGCACCAGATCGACGCGAACCCGAAGGTCGTTGGCCGGTATATCTCTGCAGTGGTACTTGCGGGATAGTGGCTGCAAGATGCTCCCCTTTGCAACATCCTTCAACTCGCTGCCCACTTTTAGCAGGAAGGTGCATCCCGTCGCGTCAGCCTGCGATAACATGCATGGATAGGTCAGAGAGTAGGGTTCTATTGAACTGGCTACAACTTGAGACGGTCAATAATTTACCGTGAGGGCATTTTGCTCGGCTAACGTCGACGGACCACAGGTGATGGTGGGCTCGTCGAGCAACGGGGTGGTGGCCGCGCCGGACACGGCCGACGGTCCATCGGGGGCAGGCGCGTCGGGCACGGCAGGGGCGACAAGCACGGCCGACGTCCACGGACCACCGGCGGCGGCCGTGGCGGGCACGACCAACATCGACGGTATGTTGAACGTCGGTAACGGCCCCTGTGAGCCCCCGGCGATGTAGCCACATATTTTTTCAAATACGGCGGGGATGAGCGCATTCATCTTTCCCCCCACCGTTTTCTCAATCTTCTTCTCCATGTTTGTTTCCAAGTCATGGACCTTCTTCTTCAGCGCCTCCGTCTCCTCGCTCTTCTTCGCCTCCCGCGACTCCTTAGTGCTGGGCTCAGCCAAGCCATAGTTGGCGTGCTTCTTATTAAGTCCACCGCCGGTGATACGGCCTAAGTGCGGCCTTTTCAGAGGGTCTTGGCTTTTTGCCTTGTTGTACCCCCTGATGAAAGGCTTATCCCACGCGACTTTGGCCGTCGACGTCTGCGACGAGGAAGATTCAAGTTGTTGTTCTTCTAGCTCCAGAAGCAACATATGAACGGTTTTAGAAATGGTTTCGTACTAGAATGAAATCATGGACTTGATGATGATGAGTTGCATGAAATGGTAAATTTCTTACCACTAGCTTCTCAACATTCTTCACGCTATCGTCCGTGACCAAAATAACACCCTCCACCATCTTCGGGTCCGAGACAAGTTCCCCGGTCGGAGTTACTTTTCTGTACCTCGACCTCATGAATTTCTGGAATTGCGGGTCATGGGCATACTTGGCGTAAGGGTTCTCAATCCCTTTTTCAATGTAGGCATGGTCCTCTTTCGCCCAAACTGGCTCCTTCCCGTCGTAGCCACGACAGCCGAGATTGTGGTGACCGATGTTCTTCGACGCTAGCTCCTTCCCCCAGTCCGTTTGATTCTTAGTGAAATCAAGCGACTGGTTATCTAGGAAAGTCTTGAAGTCATCGGGCGTAATCCGCGGGAAGTGGCGATGGATCTCTTCGAATGGTTCCTCGTCCCTAATCATCGCCCTCACCATAGTCTTGTAATTACTCAGGGCTTTGGTGAACCTAGTGAGGGCGAGTTTGTTCACGAGGTTGCCCTTCAGATTCTCGTTGTTGTAGGGGGGAGGGAACTCGTACCGCGCGTGCAGCCTCGAGATGAGTTGGGTGCGCAGAGTTGTCTTCTTCTTGAGAGTCGGCTCGTTCACATTGACGACGTCTCGAAGTATCGCGCCAAGTTGGAGGAAGTACCCCTTCACAAGGTCCAATGGCATCACAGGCGTGCCACTAGAAGGATCCACCTCCGTGAATTTCTCTCGAACGGTGCCGACCTTGTTCGGAGCTCGCTGCCGACGCTTCTTTCCCGTCGTGCTGCTCCCTGAGGGACCCCCGGCGCAACTATCAGTGGTTTCCTCCTCGCAACCGGTGAGCCCGTCATCATTGTGGGGCTCGACATCGGGGGGCTGGTCAGTTTGTGTCCGATCTTCCTCTTGCGACTCTCGGGCCATAAGGATGTAGTGGTCCAATAAATCCGGATCCGTAGTAGAAGAAGACATGCCTAGCAGTAGACAAAACGTATACGGTTAGTCACCGGAAAAATTCGGCATGACCTCGGCTATAAATGGTCATGCCGGAGTGCCAGAAATTCGCCGGAACGGAAATGAATCAACGTTCCGGCAAAACATTGGCACTCAATGTACCTGCAACATAATTTGAATGCACACATGGCCACAAAAACAGTTTCTTGCATTGCTGTCATCACATGGCACAAAAACTCTCAGGAAATTCATATATCAGTGTCATCATGCAATTTGTGTCATGCAAACTTTGTTAACTAAAATTTCAGCAAGAATTTAGAACTTGCTTTCTGGAGTAACTTAAACCACTTAAACTGAACATATTGGAATAGATAAATTATTGCTTGTGCTAATAGTTTCACTAGAGTACTTCTAGCAAAGACTAAATTTGAAACACTAGAAACAGCAGCATTTATCAAAGAAACAACAGCATTTTTTCAAACTCTAGAAACAAGTAAGCTGTTTCTGTAAATAATGCTGGGCAGCAAAAACAACTAAGTGGTAGGTAATATCTCAAGATAAAAGTGTAAGCTATAAGCTGAAAAACCCAAGCCAATCAACAACTTGTTATTGAGATAAACCCCTGTTTTGTGCAGTCTACAAGCTGAAAAACCGTAGGTAATAATTTCTGAAATGAAGATGACACAATGATATAACCCCTGTTTTGTGCACTCTACAATCTGAATAAGTGTATGTGTATTTATATACCCAGCCCAAACCTGAGAAAAACACATATGCAAGCAACTGCAAGCAAGTTATGAATTTTATTTAGTCTACCACTTAACAGTTTGATAAATTACCACATGGATGTGCATCTGATTTTATTGATTTGGCCATGGACATCATTCGGTGGAATTTGATTATACATGCGTTTGTATATGGGGCACGGTAGCAGCAACTGCAGGGGAAAGCACGGTAGCAGCAACTGCAGGGCCATGGACATCGATCGATGTCTAGATGCAGGGGTAGTTTGCAGGGGAAAGCAACACTACTGCACACGGGCGATGGAAGAGGGGGGGGGCTGACCTGGTTTCGTCGTGGGCATGGGCGACGACAATGAGAGGGACGGCGCGCGGCGTGCTCCCGCTCCTCCTCCCCTGCTGCTCCCGCTCCTCCTCCCCTGCTGCTCCTGCTCCTCCTCCTGCTGCTGCTCCCGCTCCTCCTCCTGCTGCTCGACAACGACGACGGCGTGCGATGAGAGAGACGACGGCGGCGTGCGGTTTGGGATCGAGAGGAAGTGTGCGGGCGCGCAAGATCTAGAGAGAAAGGAAGTGTGCGGGCTCGGGGTTAGCAGAGCGAGGTACAGGCGCACAACGAGTGATATGCGCCTGCGCTACCCTTTACCCCAGGCGAACAAAACAAAAATGCGCCTGCGCTAAAGTTCGTAGCGATTCGTTATGCGCGGGCCCACAGAGCCATACCCCAGGCGCATAACCTAGAAAATGCGCCTGCGCTAAAATTTAGGCCTTGCGGCCATTTGCTGCACGGAGGGGGGCCCAGGGGACAGACCCTTTAGAACCGGTTTGTATCACAAACCGGTACCAATGTGCTTCGCTTGATTCCCTGTTATGCGCTGGCCCACAGAGCCATACCCCAGGCGCATAACCTTGAAGATGCGCGTGCGCTAAAATTCGTAGGGTTTTGGTTTGCGCGGGCCCACATAGCCTTAGTCCAGGCGCATGTTTTGTCAAAAGCGCCTGTGATAAAGATTACCCCAGGCGCGTATTCTCACATATGCGCCTGTACTAAGATTTTCTAAATTACACAGCCCACCCCGGCCCGGGACACATCGAGCAATACGAATGCTATTATATGGGGCTCCCACATTGTTTTTCACTTAAAAATTACATACATATGAAAGTTAACATGTGCAAAAATATTTAGTGTCGCATCGAGCGTAAATAGATTGATTTAGCGAGATACCGCAAGTGCTTCTCTCTAAAAACACATTGTACATAGTAGCTATTAGCATGTTATATCGCACATATCGCGAGTATTTCCCTATCTCAACCTTTCGTCACAATCTTACTCTTACCTTTCTTGGTCGATGTTGAATACGTGACCGCCATATCGTGACTTCTTCTTGTGAATGGAAGACCTGCCCTAGGTAGTGTGGTCCTGCTTCTTCTTGTGGTGTATGGTGCATCGTCTTCACCGGGTTCTTCCATCATCGGGTCTCCGACTAAGCCGTCGAAGTCCTTCTCATCGGCGACTCCATCCATTCCGACGAGGGCCCTTTTTCCTCTCCTTACGACAACACGACTAGGCTTTGCCGGGTCGGTTATGAAGAAGCATTGCTCCACGTGCTTGCCAATACCCAGGGCTCATTTTGCGCGGTGGGGTTCTTGGACTTGGGTTTGTTGGCTTCAGACATCGACATAGTGGTGAAATATTCATCTTCTTTCGTGACGTTTGTAGCCCATCTGACATGGAAAATCGGCAGCTTTACCCCAACGTAGTCAAGCTCCCAGATTTCCTCGATCTTTCCGTAGTATCTTCTAATCTCTTCGCCCGTGTAAGATTCCATCGTTATAGACGAATTTTGATAGTCGCTACTTTTGTCTCTTTCCTCCGTGTAGAATGTGTACCCATTGATGTCGTATGCTTGATAAGTCATCAGATTGGGCGCGGGGCCATATGACAAGGCCAATACAATTTTATCTTTCTGACATGTCATTGGCGGGGGATCGGCATCAATCTGCTTCTTGAACCATGTCGCGAAAGAGGAGTTGTGTGCTCTAAATATCTCATCTTCCGTCATCGGCCTGCGAGCACTGTTTTTTATCACGGTTTTGTGCTCTTCTATCCAAGGGTCGACATCGTCGATGTGTTGTAACACTACTAGGTGGGCCCTTTCAAAGTCGGCTCTCCGACCATAGGAGTCCGCGTCCATTACCCTTTTGCGAGTGTTGTGGCCTACCCCCATGAACCTGTCAAGGTGCTTGTTTGCGGGCAAACCAACAGCTGGCTTCTCATCGCCTAGAAAATTCTTGCAGAAAGAGATGCATTCTTCGGTGAGAAATCCCTGGACGATGCTTCCATCCGGGTGTGCCCTGTTACGAACGAATGATTTGATGATCCCGTTCATTCTTTCTAACGCCATCATGTTGTGCAAGAATGCCGGCCCAAGATTGGTGATATCGTCCACGATATGGACCAAGAGATGTACCATAATATCAAAGAAGGCAGGTGGGAAGTACATCTCAAGCTCGCATAGGATGGTGACGATCTCTTCCTGCAGCCTTCCGAGTTTCTTCACGCATATCGACTTCCGAGTGATGACATCGAAAAAGTTACAGAGGCGAGTGAGCGTTTGACGGACGTGCGGTTCCATTATCCCTCTGATTGCAAACGGAAGTATCTGCGTCATCATCACGTGACAGTCATGAGACTTCATCCCGCTGAAGATTTTTTTCTCCGCGTCTAGGTATCTGCTTATCAGCCCCGCGTAACCTAAGGGAAATTTCACTCCGAGGAGGCATGTGAATATTTGCGCGAGCTCGTAGGGTCTTAGAGTGAAGCAAGAGGGTTTCAGGCGGTGAGTTTGTTGTTTCTTAGCCCTTTTCCGCTTGCGGCCATCCATCTCCTCCACCTCATCCTCGTCCTCCTCCGTCTGTTCACGCGTAGAAGGCGGTAAGTGAAGCTCGCTCCTGATATTCAGGACCATCAGGTCGTATCTTGATTTTGGCCCGTCTTTGGTCCTATCTGGCATGTTGAACAGGGTGCCAAGCAAGCTCTCACACACATTCTTCGTGATATGCATGATATCAAGGCAGTGAGGCACTCCGAGGATTGGCCAGTACCGCAATTCCCAAAACACGGACCTCCTTTTCCATACCCCCAAGAGCGGTCCTTCTGGCGGAGGACACTTTTTTTCTCCTCGCTTCCACTTTTGTACCTTTCCCGACGGAGGACACGTTTTCCAATTCTTCAATAGATTATCGATCTCTTCTCCTCTTCTCTTGCGTGGAGGTAGATCGAGCTCATCTTTACCGTTGAACAGGTCTCCGAGCTTTCTCCACGGGTCGTTCTGTGGTAGCCACATTTGATGCCTCATGTATACGGTTTTAGAAGATCCGGGATCCTTGTGTAGCTGTAGAAACGGGGTAAATTCCATGCACCTGACACAAGCCTTGTGTCCATGGCACACCTGACACGCAATATATCCGTATCCGAGATAGTCCTGCACCGTCGTGATCAGTGCGGCTCTCATACGAAAAGTTTCTTCTTTGAAGGCGTCCCATGTTTCCACCCCTTCCTCCCACAACGTGTCTAGCTCCTCCTTCAATAGCTCGAGATACAGGTTGATATCGCTCCCTGGCTGGGTCGGCCCTTGAATCAGCATACTCATGTGTATGTATTTCCTCTTCAGACACAACCACGGGGGGAGGTTGTACATCCATACAAACACGGGCCAGGTGCTATGTTTGCTGCTCTGGTTGCCAAACGGATTGAGACCGTCAGTGCTCGCACCAAGCCTGATGTTCCTTGGGTCGTTCCCGAATTCTTCATCGAATGCGTCTAATGCTTTCCACTGACGTGCATCCAAAGGGTGTGTTAGCACTGGTTTTTCAACATGTTCTGGATCGCTCAGCACCGCCTTCTTTCTGTCCTCGTGCCAGCGCATGAGATTTGCTTCCTTGGGGTCCACGAAGTACCGCTGCAGACGGGGAATGAGTGGAAAGTACCACACAACTTTCCTAGGAGCTTTCTTCGTCCCCCTCTTGTAACGATCAGCGCCGCACACCGGACATTTGATCTGGTCCGCGTGCTCGTTACGATAAATTATGCAGTCACGGACGCAAGCGTGGTATTCTGTGTGCGGTAAATCGAGGGGGCACACGATTTTCTTGGCCTCCTGTAGACTACTAGCACATGTGCTCCCTTCAGGTAAGTGCGTCTTCAGGTATCGCAGAAGATCGTCCATGCTTGTGTCGGTCCATCCGTGTTTAGCCTTTATCTCAAGAAGATCTAGAGCTACTATCAAGCGTGACTCCTCCGCCCCCGACTTGCGTCATACAACGGAGTTGCAGAGTCTATCTCTAGTTGCGTGATCTTAGATTTACGTCTGGCGTCGGTCGACGTGTTCTTGAGAAGAAGATCTTGAACATGAGGGTCCCGCACGACTGAAGTTAGCGGAGTGTTCATGTCCTCGTCTTCATGTTGTTGATCACCATGACTCCCTTCTTCTTCATTATAGTCGTCTCCGTCGACAGCCTTTTCGTCCTCTCCATTGCCATGTTCAGACTCCTCCTGATCATCTTCACATGTCGCCGCCCAATTGGTCTTGACGTGATCATCGTCTTCATCATCATCCATCCACTTAGTGTGGCCCTCCATGAAACTACACCTGAGTAGGTGCTTCTCCACATTACCAGAATCTGGTTTGAACAAAGACCCCAGCTTGCATTTCCGACACGGACACTCTATCTCGGTGCGGTTGTTTCGATGCATCTCGGCCGTCGCGCGTCGCACGTACCTATGCACCACGCTTGTCCTCATCGCAATGACCATTGCTACAAAATGCAAGAGAGAGAGGTTTCATTAACTAGATCTGGTTTTCACGGAAAATTTCGGCATGACCTTCCTACAAAAGGTGTAACGCGGAGCGCCGGAAATTTGCCGAAAAGGAAATGAATCAACATTTCGGCAAAACATTGGCAACTCATCCCCATGGCAACACAATAAAATGAAAAAGAGAACGAATTCTCATCCACCGACCAATCCCACGCACCTATTAAGATGACACACAATGCAAAATATATAGACGCGATGACGACGTCGAAGATCACCGAAGAGACGACCGATAAGAGAGTGATAGATCTAGAAGTAGCTAGTGGTGCATTTGTGGTGAGATCTAGTGTCCGGTTAGTAGATCTAGTGGAGAGATTTGGAAGAGGGAAAGTGGGGTAGCATACTAGCTAAAATATAACAAACATGATTGGTTAAATAGCTAAAAATGGTGGAGGGGTCTGGGGGATTGAGCTTGGAGCTCTAATGGCTCGAGTTTGGACTAGTGAGTGAGTGAGTGGGGTGGATAGGGGTGGTGGTGGGTGGCTGGCCGCACTTATTGAGGACAAATATTACCCCAGGCAAATATGGCATGAGATGCGCCTGCGCTAAGTGGTGCTACCCCAGGCATTTCTTTATCACAGGCGAACAGCGAATCGGTGCGCCTGCGCTAAGGGGAGCTACCCGAGTCCACGTTTTACGCCAGGCGCTTCTGTAAAAGTTCGCCTGGGGTATCTGTTATACCGCAGGCGAACAGATATGTTGTTCGCCTGCGGTAAAGGAAGAGTGCCAGGGGCGGCCGTGGTGGCCCCGCCACACTTTACCCCAAGCGCTTCTGTGTTTGGTTCGCTTGGGGTAACAGACTTACCCCAGGCGCACTGGTCAACGGTTCGCCTGCGCTAAGTAACCCAGGCGCATCGATATTCGTGTTCGCCTGTGGTAGGATATGCTGCTATAAGCAAATCTATAGTAGTGTTCCTACGTCAGCAATAAAATCATGCTGACATCAGGGACGTTTGGGTTTTGAGTGTGAAACCCCAAAACGTATCTCTGACAGATTCTCGCGGAAAACGAGGAGATAGCAATAATCACATGTCGATTCATTTCCCGGATTTTCCGGCGAGTGACACGCGTTGAAAATTCAACGGTCTAAAGAGCCATTAGCGCGCATCGTAAAGGTTTTCCGGCTATAAATATCCCTCTTCGTGCCCTCCGGTGATCCTTCCGCCCTCCTCTCACCTTCTAGCTCAAGCGCCATAGCCCCCGATCCATAGTCCCAGCGAGAGCAGAGCAGAGCCCGTGCTCATCCAAGCACCATTCCCGAAACTTTTGTCGGGAGCTCGAGGTCCTCACCGCGCCGCCAAATTATGGATTCACCGCGTGTTTCCTAGGAGCACTCCGTCGCTGCAGACATCGACGACATCATCAACACGATGGACCCGCTGCTCGACTCGCCGAGCCACGCCACCGTCGACGCGCGGGAGAACATTTCCGGCGGCCAGGCCTGCGAGGATCTACATCTCGCGGCCGAGAACCTGGCCGCTTCTTCCTCTACGCCGCCTCCGCCTCTCTCCCCCGAAACGGCGAAAGAAAAGGTCACCCTCGTTGGAGAGGAGCTCTCCGCCGCGGCCGCCGCCGCCGGAGCCGAGGACGAGGGCGAGACTTCTGACAATTGGAGCCGGTGCAACACCACCCCCTCCCTTCTTCCAACAATGGAGAAAGAGGGGTTGATTGTGAAAGGAAAATGGCGGCATGAGAAAGAAGAGTCCGAGCCTTTGCCCAGAGCCAGGGAACGAGTCCTTCTCACCTCGCACATTTCTAGCTGTATGGGAATCCCGCCTTCCGCCTTCTTCCTCGAAATCCTTAGCCATTATAACATCTAGCCTCACAACCTACCACCGAATTCCATTTTTTATCTAGCCGGCTTCTAGGCCCTTTTTGAAGGGTATTTAGGAATAGCGCCTAGACTAGATTTCTGGCAGTATTGCTTTGGAATTAAGCGAAACCCCACATAGGGCGCTCTTCCAACTTGTGGAACCATATCTTTCACCCTGCATAGATTTAGGGAAGATTGGCTCCCGAAGATTAAAACGTCGGAATCCGTCAAATTCTGGACGGGTTCCTTTTTCTACCATCAAGACATCCCATTTCCTGGAAAGGAAACAGGGGTTCCACCATTTGTCAATGCTGCCGCTACTCCGCAAGATACCTGGGCTGCAGAAGCAGTGCAGACTTTGCCGGACGATTTGATGAAAATCAAACGGCGCATCGCCAAGCTCACCTCCTCAAAACCTCCTCTTACCGGAACCGACAAAGTTTTGTGCTGGTTCGGAAGACGCATCCAACCTCTTGCACATCGAACCCGGCTTCTATGCGAATACAAGGGTCCGGAAGACAAAATGTGGGGAACAGATAAGGCATTCACGAAAAGGGACTTCTAATAACGGGTCGATCATTTGGTTTCCCTCGCGACCAATATTAAGAAAGCCGAGAGATGTATCATAAAAAGAACAAGATTCCAAAGGTATGTTATTTTTCTCTTTGGACAATTTTGTCGGATTTTTATCTTTCTCCGTTTTCTTAGCTTAGTCTGATATTTGTCCTTTTCCATAGTTCGATGACCTCACCGAAAAGGATCTTGTAACCGACGCCGAACTTGACGAACTGCATGCCAAGTTTTACGGTGGTCGGAAGCGTAAGAGGCCGGCAACCACTGAAGAGGTGGTGGATCTTGACGGGGTTCCCGTCGCTACATCTAGGTAAATCTCTCGGTATTTTGCACCTTTGCCTGCTTTTTATTGCATAAGCTGTTTTGGTTTCTCGGAAAATTGATTTCTCGGTTTTCCTTTTTTCCTTCTTTCCCCTTTAGCCTTGCTCCAACTTCTTTGAAATCAAAAAAGCTGAAGAAGCATAATGCCACTGTCGGCAAGGGGGCGCCATCTCCTGCTGCAGCTCCCTCTTCCCAAGTTACTCTAGGGGGAGAAGATCAGTCTGCGAAGCCGGAGGAATATCCACTGCCAACCAGCCAGCCCATTGCGTCCGAGATGGATGCGAGGGAAAGGGCGGAGCCGGATATGGGCAGTCCTTCCCGTACACCTGGGGAGGAACCCATTCCTACTTTCAATAAAGACTTCAAGGTAAAGGAAGAACCTTTTGACATACTCAGATATATTCGTCCATGGGCTACCAAGTTCTTCGCTCCCGCTCCTCTGATCCGTCCTTGGCCGCAAGGCGGACTAATTGTAAGAAATAACTTTGTATTTTCACCTCGGCAGGTCATCCAGGACGTCCTTTGCCATGTTGGGATTCTTTTTGCAGATTATGCAAAAGAATTCAACGACAACTTGTCGAATTTGCAGCGAATGAGCCAGGTAATATCTCTATCCCCAAGACGTCCTTTGCCATGTTGGGATTCTTTTTGCAGATTATGCAAAAGAATTCAACGACAACTTGTCGAATTTGCAGCGAATAAGTCAAATGCATGCTTTTGCCTTAATGTTTTTTTTTCACTTTTATGCTTGTTTTTAACTTAACCAGTTGTTGCCTCTATTCCATGTTTCATCAAACTGCTGAGAACATCAACCTGGAAGTTTTCAACAAACTTACCATCAAGAACAAGGAGGTGAAAAACCTTCTTTCTATTCTTGATGTTAAGGAGGCAGAACTGGCATCCACTCAGCAGCAGCTCAAGGATTCAGCAGGTAATATATTTTTCTGCTTTTAGTTGTGTCATTTTCTAAGTAGTTTTCCGAGTTTTCTAACTCGTCTTTTTTACTTGCTTTTCAGCTTCTTTGGCGAAAGCCAAACAAATTGCTGAATATGCCGGTAATGCCGAAAACCTCCGCCGGGAAAACCTGGATCTTCACAAGCATAATGTGAAGTTACAGCAGGATCTAGAGGCCAGCCAACTAGCCGTTGGCATTGCCAAGTGAAATGCCTCCAACCAAGAAGCTAAGGACAAGGACACCGTCCGAGATTTGGAGAATTCCTTGAACCAGCGCTTGGAGGAAGGCACCGAGATGGACAAGATTCTCGGTAAGTACTTTACCTTTTACCGGATTTTCCATGTTTGCATCTTTCTCTGTTTTCTCTAACACTTTTGCGTTTTTACTGAAACAGGAGATAACCCCCAGCTTACTCGGATTGAAAAAAATCCGAGCTTTCGGGAAGGTATTCACCGCAATTAAGGCTGTGGGGATGTTGCTGGTCAACAAATGCCTTCCTTCCACGTCTGGGGAGTTCTCAGAAGTTGAAAAACTTTCGGGAGCCATCTTGGAGGTGGCGGAGTCCAGGGATTCCACCCTTCGCTCCGCGGCACGCGGTGGTGCGCGCATGGCTCCAGGGCTCATGCGCACGCACTACCCAACTGCCAAATCTTGGCGCGTGGCGTCTGGCATTCCGCAAGGATACACGGAGGCGCAACGGGCCAGCATCTTTGAAGACATCAAAGGTCACGCTACCAAGATTGCCACCATAGTGAACGTCTCCACCTTCTACCCGGAAGAAGCTATTCCGGAAACTCCCGAGGAATCCAACAACGAAGAAGAGTCGGATGCCTGAAGGAAGTTTCCTGATCCTGGGTAGAAAATAGGAAATAGAAGCATTACTGATCTTACAATGTAAACTTATTGTAATGCTTTATATTCTTTTGTATAAACAAGTACTCCACCTTTGCAGTAATATTATTAAGTCTTTTGCAAGTTTTCCGGGTTTTTATTCCTTTATCTTCTAAGTTCTCTGGTTTATATGGTTTAATTGTCCTTACTTTTTGAAATGGCTCGATATTATTTTAATCTTCATGCCAAGTGACTGGGTATAACTAATCAGTCGAAACTCGGAAACATGGATCATACTAAAGGCATTTTTACTTACTAGCTCTAGTGACCCAATATAAAAACAATCAGATAATACTTAGAGAACAGTAAGGAATTTTTTGAATGAAACTCAGGCACGCAGGCAAAATCTAGATTTCCTTAAACCTTTTTAGGCTGAAGATCATTCAGTTTTTTAACACCGAGCACGCAGGCACAATTCGGGTTAACATTGAGTATTTTGAAAGATCATTGGGAAATAGATAAGACGTAATTATGCTTTATACTATAATAAACATGTAAAAACATAGATGTACGAATTCCAACAACTTTATTTCATGATCTCAAAAATGTTTACATAGAAATTGAACTAAGTATAGAAGAGACGTAACTGTTGGATGCTCCAGGGTCTTTTGGTCTCCCCTAGTTCGTCATCTATCTTTCTCTTTCTTTTACGATTCGGACTTTCGGGATCATCTTTCGTGTCTCGAATATCTAAAAGATAGTATAATCCATTTTTCATAGCTTTGCTGATGACGAATGGTCCTTCCCAAACTGGGGCCAATTTGTGCTTTCTTTGTTGTACCAAACTTAGCACTAAGTCACCTTCTTTAAAAGAACAATGCCTGATTTTCCGAGTATGGTAACGTCGTAAACCTTGCTGATAAATGGCGGATCTTTGAAACACAAGTTCTCGTTCTTATTCTAGGAGATCGACGGCATCTTGTCGTGCGCTTTCGGCATCCGAGTCATCAAAAGTCTGCACTCTTGGGCTATCATGGATCATGTCCGTTGGAAGGACTGCTTCCGCGCCGTAAACTAGGAAAAACGGGGTTTGCCCTGTTGACCTGTTTGGCGTTGTTCGAATACTCCAAATCTCAGAGGGTAACTCTTCCACCCATGCTCCAGCTGCTCTATGAAGAGGAGATTCGAGTCTTGGGAATATTCCTTGCAGGATTGAGCTGTTCATTCTTTCAACTTGTCCATTGGATTGTGGGTGTGCCAGAGATGCAAGATCTAGGCGTATTCCCGTTTGTCGGCAATATTTTACCAACTCTCCAATAGAGAAATTTGTCCCGTTTGTCAAGCTTTTTGATGGGTTTTGCTTCCACCCACTTAGTATACTTATCTACTGCAACAAGTAGATGTGTGAGTCCACCTCTTGCAGTTTTGAATGGTTCCATCATATCTAACCCGCAGACCGCAAATGGCCATGTGATAGGGATAGTTTTGAGTGCTTGGGCTGGCCTATTCGTCTGCTTGGCGTAATACTGACATCCTGCACATGTATTAACTATGTGTTCGGCGTCTGTCTTGGCTGTTAGCCAGAAAAACCCTGCACGGAATGTTTTCTTAACTATACTTTTTGATTGAGCATGATGTCCGCAATCTCCAGCATGGATTTCTTGCAGAATTTCTCGACCTTCTTCTGGCGAAATACATCGCAAAAAAATTCCGGTAGTGCTGCGTTTATACAGGAAACCATCGATTACCGTGTATCCTTTGCATCGAAGTTTTATTTGTCTTTGGAAGACCTCATCTGCTTCATCCGGGTACTTATGATCTACTAAGAAGTTTAGATATGGAATTGTCCAATCCGGGTTAACGAGTAGGACTTCGATTGACTCGGAAACAAGAGGATAGTCGACATCTCCACCTTTTATGGATGATTCATGCAAATGCTGGACAAACACACCTGGTGGTAGGGTTTTCACTCTTACCGAGCCCATGCGGGCTAATGCGTCCGCGTTCTAGTTTTCTTCCCTTTTGACATGAAGTACTTCCAATCCCAGGAAGCAAATTGCAAACTCGTCCACCGTTCTTCGATATTCGGCCATGATGGGGCTTTTAGCATCCCATGTTTGGTTGAGCTAATGTTGTACCAAATCTGAGTCACCATAGCATAGGATGCGCTTGACACCTATTTATTTTGCAATGTGCAAGCCATGAAGCAAAGCTTCGTATTCTGCCACATTATTGCTAGCGTTGAAGTGTATTTGTAATACATACTTCATTGTGTCTCCCTTTGAGGATTTTAGGACTACACCAGCTCCAGCGCCTTCCTTCATCTTGGATCCATCAAAGTGCATAACCCAGTATTCCAATTCCGGCAGTGCTGTGTTTTCCATTGCTTCTGTCCAATCAGCGACGAAATCTGCTAACACCTGGGATTTTATTGCCGTGCGGGGTTGGTATTTAATGTCGAACGCAACCAACTCGATGCCCCATTTGGCTACTCGGCCTGTTGCGTCCGCATTGTTGATTATATCCCCTAGTGGTGCTTTGCATACCACTGTTATGGAATGTCCTTGGAAGTAATGACGGAGTTTTCGAGATGCGAAAAATACGCCATATGCCAGTTTTTGATAGTGTGGGTATCTTTGCTTGGACTCGGAAAAAACTTTACTTACATAATACACCGGATGTTGATCTGGTATGCTTTGCTCGTCTTTCCGCCTTTCCACAACTATCACTGCGCTGATAACCCTGTTTGTTGCTGTGAGGTACAATAACATGGGTTCTTCGTCTTTTGGTGATGCCAAAATAGGAGTTTTCATCAAGGTTTCTTTTAACTGGGTTAATGCTACATCTGCCTCTTCTGTCCACACAAATTTGTAGGATTTCTTCAACAATTTGTATAATGGCAGAGCTTTATCTCCTAGTCGGCTTATAAACCTGCTGACGACAGCTGCATAACCCGTCAATCTTTGTACATCTTTTAAGCACGTAGGCCTTGATATGTTTAGGATTGCCTTGATCTTTTCCGGGTTTACTTATATTCCTCTATGAGAAACGATGAAACCCAGAAGTATTCCTGAGGGAACCCTGAATACGCACTTCAATGGCTTTAACTTCATTTTATAAGGGCGCAAATTTTTGAAGGTTTCTCGCAAATCTTCAAGGAGCGTGTCCTTTTCCTTGGAAACGACGGCAGTGTCGTCCACGTAAACGTGAACATTTTTGCCAATCTGACTATGCAAACATCATTGCATGCAACGCTGGTAGGGTGTACCTGCGTTCTTCAGGCCAAAAGGCATGGTTATGTAGTACGTTCCATACGGGGTTATGAAGGAGGTTTTTATTTGGTCTTCTTCCTTCATACGTATTTGATGGTACCCGGAATAAGCGTCCAAAAAGCATAAAAGCTCAGAGCAAGAAGTGGCATCTATTATTTGATCGATTCGCGGTAACGCAAATCTATCTTTTGGACACAATTTTTTCAGGCCGGTGTAATCTATACACATTCTAAGAACAGTACTATCTTTCTTCGGGACTAATACTGGGTTTGCAGACCATTCAATATGTATAACTTCCCGGATAAAATCAGCTGCCAATAGCCGGATAATCTCCTTGTCAATAGCCTTCCGTCTTCTTCCGTCAAATCGACGGAGACCTTGTTTGACGGGTTTAGATCCTGGAATCACCTTGAGTTGGTGCTCAACAAGTTCCCTGGGTACGCCTGGCATGTCAGCTGGACACCATGCAAAATATCCCAGTTCTCACGGAGCAACTTGATGAGCTCGCTTTCCTATTTGTCGGTCATTCCAGTTCCTACTACGACAAACTTTGTCGGATCTTTGGGATCTAGAATAATCTGTCTTGTATTCTCGGAAGCTTTGAAGCTGTCTGCCGGTTTCCGGCTTTCTTTTCCTGCCGGCATTTCTGTCGGCGATACTTCTTTTGCGAGCTCCTTCAGTTCTTCCTTTGATATCACTTTTTCTGCGCAGAGGGCGTTTTCTTTTTCCAGCTCGTTTGCCAATTTGAAGTCTCCATTTATGGTGATTACTCCTCCTTTTGGTCCTGGCATCTTCAGCTTGTTATAGATATAACATGATCTTGCCATGAATTTGGCGAAAGCTGGACGTCCGAGTATTGTGTGATACACACTTTCGAACGGCACAATCTCAAAAGAGACTTTTTCCTGACAGAAATGTTCTTTCTCTCCAAATGTTACATCTAGGGAAATTTCTCCTAGGGATCGTGCTTGCCTTCTAGGGACGATGCCGTGAAAACCTATGTTGCTATGATTGAGCTGGGTCTCGGAGATTCGCAGATGCTTCAGTGTATCCAGATACATTATGTTGATATTGGATCCTCCATCCATCAGCACTCTTTTTAGCCTAGTGTTTTGAACAATAGGACTTACAACTAGAGCTTGTGTGCCGGGTTCTGGGATATTTCCGGGATAATCAGACTGATCTCAGGTAATTAGTGTATTTGAGTACTTCAAGAATTTCAGGGTTGGTGGGACAACCGCGTTTATTTGTCGAAGTGTTCTCTTTGCCACCTTTACTGAGGGAGTTGCCAGGAAAGTTAGGTTGCATTCTCTGTCAACTCTCGGAAACTTAGGCTCGCCTTTTCGCTGTTGTTCCTGAATTTTTTCATCAGTATCCGATTCACTGTCTTCTTTTTCACCTTCTGGCTTTTGCTTGGAGAATTTCCTCTTGGAACTCTTTCCTTTGCTTCTGGATCCTGCACTGCCTTTCATATGCTTGTTGAGCCGGCACTGTGCGTTAGTATGGGTGGGTTTTCTCAATTGCGAATGGTGGACACAGTTTTCCGACTTAATTCTTTCCCACTCTTCTTTTATGTAGGCGATCAGTTCTGTGCTTCGTCCTTTCCGTTTGCTCCCATTTTCTCTTCCAAAGGCTATGTTAACTTCTTTGGGATTTTTCTGCGCTTCTGGAGTTGCTTTTTTCTCAGGACGAGGGGTCTTTTTGGCTTGAATTAAAGTGTCAATATTTCCACCTCTCGCTCGTCTTCGGCCGCTGCGTGCTCATTTGCGGTTGTAAGCATAGATCCGAGATATTTGTGATTTTTTGAACCAATCATGAACGGTACGAGTCCGGGTTTTACGCCATTGACGAAAGCATGCATTGCTTTTACGTCAGTTACTCCAGAGCAGCTGTTCTTCATTGCAGTCCGCCTTGAGATAGAGTCCACATATGGCTCATCTTCAAACTGGGTGCAGCGGTTTAGCTGGTTGATGCTGTTGGGGCGTTTGTACGTTCCTCGGAAATGCCGAGTAAAAACTCTATCCACATCATCCCAGCTATCGATAGTTTTTGACGGAAGCCTGTTGATCCAATCTCTGGCTCCATCCAGTAACATAAGGGGGAGGAATTTTACTGCCTCTCAGTTTGTCCCATTGTTAATCTGGTTGGCTATGTAATAGTCTGAGAGCCAGGTATCCGGGTTTGTCCTACCGGTATATTTTTTATATGTTGGACCAACTTTGGCGAAGCCAGAATGTAGAGTTATTCTCCGGATCCTGTCAGTGAAGCACTTGGGTCCGAAGTATAGATCATCTTTTTCTGCTCTATCGACGTGTGTGGAGTATCTACTGGCTGAATGGATAGAAGGGGGTATACTTCTTTCTTTTCCATTGTTGCGCGAACGTGCTTTTCCGGGATTGTCTCCATTTCCTCCGTTATCGTGCCCTTTGGGATAAGGTGGAGTTCTACTCCTATGTATTTCCTTATTCCTAAGTGGTGTACGGATCTCTCACGCCTGTGAGGAATGTCGTGTCTTTCGGCTTTTTCAGCAGGGCGTCTCGGAGGCGGCATTGATTTTCCGTCCTTCCGGTTTTGTTCTTCCCGATCTCGGGGATTAATTCCATCTTTCGGCAGATGGGATTCGGTTCTAGACGCTGCGTCCTTATTATCGGGCTTTTTCTTGTCCTGTCTCGGATCTCCTTTCTTCTCTTTTGAATTACTTGAATCTCCAGGTTCTTTAGGTCCAGGTGCTCCAGCGGCGCATGTAGCTGTTTTGCATAGGGCCGAGTCGTCATGCAACTTCCTTGATTTTGCTTGTCCTCGCTGTTGCTGTTGCAATGCCTTTCCTAAGAAAGCATACACCCCTTGAAGTTTTTCGCTGCTGGAGTAGATGTCATTGTTAAGGATGGCGAACGCGGCTTCCGCGTTTTCTGCTGCGGTTTTGTATATAGGTTCGCCCCTGGCATCTGTGTCGTTTACCTGCTTTTGCCAGGCCGGGTTTTGAAAATGTTCCTTTGGCGGCAGTACTTCCGATCTCGCGATTCCGGGTAACCGTGTAGGTTTAATGCCAGATCTATTCTTTCTCTCGTACTCTTCGACTTCTTTCTGCTGCAACTTAATGTCAGCTTGGGTTCTTTGGAGATGTCCCCGAGTTCTGAATAGATGCAACTTAATGTCAGCTTGTTGCCTTTGGAGATTTGTCTCCTGTCTTCCAGAACTTCAGGGGGTTCGTGGGGTCCCATTGGTGTTTGAAGTAGATCATGTTCGTCTTGTTCTGACATTGGCGAAACAGAGATTTCCTTCGCTTTCTTCTCCGCAGGCTTAACTCCACTTCCTCCTTCTGCTTCCAGGTTTTCGCTGGCTGGATCAGGCAGTTTTTTCTTCCGGAGTTTGTACTGGAGTTTCTTGGAAGCTTTGTGTCTTTTCTTGGAAGAGGGAGATTTTTACCAGGTTCATCCTCTGTCAATTCCTTGACATCCGGGTACGTTGGAGTGGTTTCCCCATCCTCTCTTTTCTCATCTGGCGGAGGTGTTTTAGGGCTTTCCTGACTTTCGGCATCCGTGTTTTCAACCGGTTTTGTCACTAGTACTTCGTGGAATCTCTCTTGAAGAGATTTGACTTTTCTTTCGAAAGCATCCTCGTCTTCATCTTAGGAATCAAATTCGTCTGATCCGGGTTCTGATTCCATTCTTGCCTCAATGGCGGCTGATACGGAGTCATATTGACGGATGTCACATCGTCCACCTCTATTGTGGGATTGTTGTCTTCTGCCTCTTGCACGGGATTGTTTTCATCCGTGTTTTCAATGATCTTGGATTGCACCATACCGATAAAGTGCGATTTAGCATGATATCGGCGATCTATGCAAAATCCGGCGTCATAGTCTTCTTCGACTGGGTATAGCGCGGGTGGGATAAATTTGCTTCCACCACAGAATCCCATTGCTTCTGCAGTTAATCCGATAAAGATGTTTGCAGATCCAATCGGTAAAACGCAGGCACTTACCAGCTGATTCCGTGCTGGCATGTACGATCCTTTGTTGAGGAAGCGCCCGACGTCGTTGTCGAATTCTAGGCTTCCGACAGTTATGGTACTGCCGATTCCGCCGAGTATCCCCGATCGAAACATAACGCCTGACGTTGCTAGCCGCACGGTGGGCGCCAACTTTCGAGACATCGTAGTAGAATTCATAGACGGGGGTGCCATGAGACTACTAATAGAGACGTGGCCGGAACGTCGTAGTATGACGATCAAAGACACCAAGTTTTTACCCAGGTTCGGTACGTCGCAACTAGGTGGTGTTTCTACTCCTGCAATCTCACTAAATCAGGGCTGAAGCATGAAGTATAAAAAAGTACAATGTGAGTTGATTTAGCTACTCGACAAGGATCAACCTCTCGGCGAGTTAGCCTCTAGCTTATTGTCTATATTGTTCTTCTCTCCCGTCCGGCTTTATATAATAGCCGGGTTAGGGCTTACAGAAAAGAAAATCTAGAAGACTACGGTAGTTTGTAACTTCGAAGGCAAGAATCCGCCTTCTACTCCCAAGTCGTACCACGTGGGCCGTGGTCCGGGTTCTTCCAGAATCCGGCTTCTGCGCGTCAACTTACTGGGCCGCCTAATGGACCGTAATCCATTACCATTTAGGCCACCCTGGTAATCCGGCACTTTAAGACACCATCTGATATACCCCTAATTGGTATATATCCGACAGTCCTAGTGGATCATAGCCTCCATGGGGGACTCACAAGAGGAGGGGGCTTCATCTTATAGGAGGGCACGCCAGCCATCGCCGACGATCAGGGGGTAGATGGGTGCCATAGTGGTGGGGAAGGGCTGTGGGGAGAGGAGATCATTTTTTTTCTTCGATTGAGCACATTTCTCATGACCTGCGCCATGGGTGGGGTCAGTTCGCGTGCATGCACAACCTAAATGCGGGCAACATGCTCACATTCAGATACATCAACGACGGCACGGAGGACAACATGCTGGAGGTGAAGATCTTCGACGGCACCTTAGTCCGCCCCCCTTACTGCCAGGATAGCTTATCTGACAGCAGCTCCGCCTCCGAGGTTGAGAAGTCTGACTCCGGCGAGTCTAGCTCGGGCAAGGCTGCCTCCGACGCTGAGGAGTAGTATGTTTGTGTCGCACTATGCTTATGTCGCTCTATTTATATGTCGTACTATGTTTGTGTCGAACTATGTTTAATTATGTCATCGTGTCGAATAATATTTGTATTCGTGGCAGACTATATGTTTATGTTATTGTTCGTTTTCATCCGTGTTTTTGTTCGATAATTTTCCATCGGGGCACGCCTTTAACCCGGTTGGTAAGCCCACCGGGGCATAAGGGGGCCTTTAGCCCGGGTTTGGCAAACCCGGTTGGGAAGCCGGGGGCATAAGACCCTTCCCAACCGGGGCTAATGCCCTATTCTGCACTAGTGTATTTAAACATATTTTAGTGTTAGATACATCTATTGTTTCCAACTTGAAGACAATTAATATGAGACGGAGGGAATACAATCAATCAAGTTGTTCCAAACTCAGTTGCCAGATCCATTCGGCATTTTCTCTTTCATCTCCAAGCCCATGGTCAATGCATAATTCCGAGCGCAAGCTAGCATCACTACATGCTATCTACATTACCCAACAAGTGAACGAGTTTCTCCATCAGATCATAACAAAACAAATACTTGGCATTAGTCATAGACGAATTGTTTTATTAGCATTACAAAGAGACAAGCTAATGTGAACTTCAGAGACGTGAGCTACGAGTATTATGAGTGAGCTTTTGAAATCACATATACTAGTACAAGTGCTCAGAATATTGCGATGTTAGAATTTTCTTCCTATAAATTAAGCTTTTTTTTAGATAGATAAAATCCAATTCCTTTATTTTGCAATTTCTTTTGAGTAACCTCGCGAAAAGGGCAAGGCGTTCTACAATTCCTATAGAAGAGAGAATTTGCCCAATTTATAAGGAAAACCGTGACCTAAAAACCATACATCGTCCTGTTTATGAGGAAAACAGAGCCTGAAAACAGCACAAGTGAGGGGACCGTTCTCCACACGACGCAAGCCCACCAAACGCCACAAAAAAACACCACCGGCCCTGGGGCCGACACCTTGACTTACACCACTCAGCAGCAAAGCCGCACACTAGTCATAATGCCACACAACGTAGCCGTCTCGCGGCCGTTGCTAAAGGATCAACATTCGCATGGCCCGAAGGTGATCCAGTCGAGTCGGAGAACCCTCTTCCCTCACAGTTCAAGGTTGTCACCCAAACCCGTGCAAGGTCATCGTCCTTCCCCATAGAACCGTCGGTGCAATGGAGAGCCAGGACGCCTCCTCAGGGCACCACCACCTTCCCGAGCCGTTGCCCAAATTTCCACCTCCCTCAACCACACCACCACTTTGCACATCCAACACGAAACCGTCACACCTGAGGGCCAATCACTCCAAACCGACGCCTCCAACAAGGTAGTGACACGTCCGTCAACGCCGCCCGCTCCCATGGAGCTTACGTTTTCACTCGGAGATCTTGGAACCACACGTACGGGCTGGTCTAGGCCGAGACTCCACGACGACACAATCAAGAAGGGGAACCACACCGATAGGTGTCACCTTCGTCGGCACTAACCAAATTTGTGCATGATTTCGCTCGGAGTTCAATCCGACTACGAAGCTCCGGGAGCCGGATGATGGCAGCCTGGCCATGTCGTCAACCACTAAGTTCTGTCGCATGCCGGAACCATCGTTGCAGGAGTCGCGCTAGACGCCATGTCGGGCGCCCACCTCCCGCAACCCTCTGGTCGAGAGCCGCCGCCCTAGTTTCCTCGCTGCCTGGGTGCCGGAGAGCAACAACGCGAGATGCATGCCACCCTGAGATGTCACGTCGGAACCACAGCTCTTCCATTGCCGAACCCTTGAGGCCTTGAGAGAAGCTCCAAGACGGGGCGGACCTCCACCACTCCGTGTGCAGGTCCTTCCATCTCCACCTCACGGGCAGGTCCTCCTGGCGGTGCCACCACCATAGCAGCACTAGGGCGCCCGAAACGCCCCCCGGCAGCACAAGACGAGGGACGCCCTCGGTCCCTACGCCACATCGTCGACGCGCCATGCTGCGAGCCATCACCAACCACCTCCGGCGACGACCTCCACCTCCAGCCGCACGGCCCCGCCGCATCGAAACTCCCACCTCGCCGCCAGCCAGGAATCCACGTGGGGGAACTCGGGGGCGCCAAAAAGGAAGCGCCACGCTGCCACCTTCCTCAAGGCGCGCGGTGTTTTTCGTCGGCACCAGTCCGGCGGCGGCGAAACGGAGGCAGGGGTGCAGAGGGGATCTACCGGTGGCGGCCTAGGGCTCCACCCTGTCTCCAGAGGAGGGCGACAGTTATTTTGGTATTTCAAGTATAGTTGTAACATGTTCAGGTTTTTCAACGAAATTGGTGGATTCTTTACTCTACTTTCTGTCGAACACACACCAACGTTTGTGCAATTCATATTAGTGCAAACAATCCCAAATCGGAGAACAAACAGAATGAGAGAACAAAACGAAAGGAAAAAATAAATCTAAATAGGCTATGTACATGTCCACAGGACATAGCTAGGGATTAGGAGGTCGGTCGTGAGGGTCAGGCGACGCAGGGCTCTCGTCAGCTTTGTTGAGGATATCATCTACCAGGTCATCGATAAAATCTGAGGTAACTAGATAGAATAATTAATAAAGAGAGATGTATGTCATATATATTTAATGCGAGATACTACCAGAGAAAACCATTAAATACTTGTTGCTGATGTGGAACTTCCAGCTACCTCTCTGAACATACTGTACCACAAGGAAGAGTTACATGATGTTCACATCCATTTAATATGTCCCCTCACTTTCAAATACAAGTCCGGGAATGCCTTCTGAATTTTTTTTTAGGTTTTTAATAGTCTGTAACCTAGCTAAGAGATCAGTTCGACCAGATTACAGCTCCAATCTCAATAAAAGTCTTCTCATCTAAAAAATAAAATTAATAACACAGATGTGCCCAGCATTGTTTGGAATATGCAGCTTATCTCACAGATCTGGTCAATCATGTTAGAAATATTCATAGTTCAGCCTGGCAGATCCATTAATCTAAGCCATTATGAGTTTGTCTGTTCCACGATCGATCGGTTGAACGCTCTCACCCCTTAAGAATTCCATCTGGGATTAATTTTAGTATAAATCAATTTGTTCCAAACTCGTTCCATAGATCTAGTCAGCATTTGCTCTCTGGCATCTCGAAGCACATATTCAACTAATTCATAATTGCCTGTAGCAGCATCAGTACTTCCAAACGGTATACCAGCCTCTGAGCAATCGAGGAGGCCAATATGCATTAATAAATGGTGGTTAAGAAAGCATATTCTTAATATTACAACCAGAACCAGGCAAATCCATTGATCTAAGACATTAGTTGTTTGTCTGTTTCAGGATTAATTAGTTGTTCTCCTTGCCATTTCTGGGACAGGGAGTCAGAGATGTCCTTCTGTATTCTTTTACACGTGCCAAAACCTTATGTGAATCGGTGATACAGCTAACACTACAGGAGAGAGGGCATACGCCGACGGCTTATTTAAACGCCGCCGGGGTTTTATCGTTGCCGTCGGCGTACCATCCGAAATACGGCAGCCCTCCGATGTGCCCGTCAGCGTAGGCGTCTATACGCCGACGGTGACCGTCGGCGTATACATTGCCGTCGGTGCTTTGCTTCGTACACCGACGGTGGCCGTCGGCGTATACAAGGCCATCGGCGTTTTTTTGTCTGTTGAACTTTCCCTATAACATAAATAAAAAAATAAAAAAACATACATATAAAATTATATAGCTCCATTTTTATAGACACGGGGGTTCCGGATCCCCTCTTTTCGGAAAACACTATTAACATGTGCCTACGCCGTGTACCCCCTAGAAGGGCATCGAAGCGGGGTGAACAGTAGAATCTCAATTTATTTTATGCATAATTAGGTCATAACATATGTGAAGACAAATTTTTACCAATGATTCTATAAGATTCCCTCGGGTATGCCCTCTGTGAGTGATCCGCGGTTTTCGGTCCCCGCTTATAGGGTGAAACTCCCATATCGGACGAAACATCGGGAATCTTCCGAAGAGTTGGGTTCTACCTATGTGTTTTGTGTTCCTATGGACTACCCTAACACAACCAAGAAACTTGTTCCACATTGCTACCCCCTTTCGACGTTGTTACCGCGTGTATCCGTATAAGTCCGGTATTTCTCCAGCGGGTCTAGGTTTTCACCGGATGGGGGCTACGGAGCGTCCGGGTCCCCACACATGCTAGGGGGTGCCATACCATGTTAGTATAGGTGTGTTGTGGTCTTTGGATGGCAAATATTGCACTCCAGGGTGTGACCTGCTTCACCGGCGTCCGCTTATCTCTAGCGAGTTTACAATGGGAACATAGAAAATGGTTTTTTGCTTCAATGAAAAGGAAAAGTTCCTCCGTCAACATTGTTCGTGCTTCCAAGATGCATGTTTGTGTGTAATATGGGAATATTTGAACAAACTATGCCATGGATATGACCATAACACTCGTCATTTGGCCCGAAACCCTAGAATGTTCGGAGGAGATAGCTAATTTTTGTGAACACATTTTCAACACAACTGTCGTATTCCAAGTTTATTATTTTTGGTGTATACTAGGACCTATATAATGACACCATGCGAAGGTCTCGCATCATTTTGGTTTTTTTTTGAATTTTTTGGAATTTTCTAACCTCGTTTGAGGAAAAAGTCAAGGCAGCGGGCATGACTGTTCGTAGCTAGGGGTTGAATATTGAGAAACTCTTGGTGTATCTATGTTGAAATAGATACTTGTGTACCTAAAACTATGAGGTACCTATAGTTCAAATTTGGCCAGTTTATAGCGGAATCGACAGATATTTGTGTTCTTCAAAAGAGGTGGATGGAAACCTTTTCATATGAAACAAATTGGTTATTTGTGCATCTAATATGGTCTAGTATTTTCAAAAATTATAGCTCTCAAGTTTTGCAACATATTTATAGTAGGTCCTTCACAAAAAACCCTTTTTTTTACACTAGGAAAATAGAAAATGGTTTTTTGCTTCAATGAAAAGAAAAAAAAGTATTATATATGATGAAAAATATTATATAGATGTCATATTTGAATTTCTCTCTTTTTTCTAATCGATATAGACATATTATTTATCAAATTTTGATTTACAGATTTATAGATATGAATTATTCAATATTAAATAGAAAAAACAAACATGTTAATTATTATTTAAATTCAAGATTATTTGAATTCAAATTTATTATTAGTTATTATATTTTATTTAATTAGTTGTTTGAATTCACAAAATAAAAGAGTGTGACATGATGGTCCAAGGGTTAAGGTTAACAGGATTGATTGGATAATATGATCAACAACACATCCGTTGTTTCTAGGTAGATCACAGCGAAGGAACTACAAAGTTAAACGTGCTGGGCCTGGAGCAATCTCAGAATGGATGACCGACCGGGAAGTGTTAATAGAAACGAGTAATTTAGATTAAAACTAAAAATTGGTAAAGATAAAAAAATATGACTATAGTGCGATTAAGTGGTTAAACAAGTGAAATAAAAAATATGCAGAAAAAAATTCAAAAAAAAAATTCAAATAATTTCGTCCCTATACGCCGACGGGGATCCCTGTCGGCCTATACGGATAAGCCGACAGGAAGACGTATAAGCCGACGGCACTACACCGACGGTCCCCGTCGGCCTATACCTATGCCGACTGCAATGTTGTCTACGCCGACGGGGCCGGGCCGTCGGCGTATCGCCTGTAGTGTAATCGCATACGACTTGTATGAAGATGTTAATTAATAATATATAAAGATAAGAAACAGAGAGTTGTATGGACAGAAATTGAAAAATATTAGCTCCGGATTTATTAGCTGCTAACTGGCCGGATGATTGATTTGGGGGTTGATAAAAATTACATGGAGAGCTTGCTAGATTTTTGGATTATTCAAAAAGAAAAAAAAGCTGGCTTTGGCTTTTGTTTCTCTTTCAGTAGCAGAAAAACTAGTCATGGATGAACTGAGACATGCTCCAATGGTAATACCCATCGACTTGACATGTTGACCTGCTACATGAACCATAGAAACAGATTGAGAAATAGCCATAAGAGCAACTCTAGCCACGCCTGCAAAACCCAACCTGAAAAACAAGTTTTCAGTTCGTCTTTTCGTCGGTTTGAAGGGTGAAGAACTCGTAGCTCCAAGCAGAGAGAAATTGGACATTTCATTGATAGCTGAACATCTGCGTGCGAAAGTTTGCATACAAAAGAGCTTCCGCGGCCGAACTACGGCAAGCCTACGCACTACGGCGAACCTAGGGAGTACGGCTAGCGCCTAGCAATACGGCGACCTTTGGAGGATGTCGATGGACTCCTTGGCGTCGTCCTTCGGCGAGGTCCGCCTGGAGGAGCTCCCTATCAGCCTGGCGTAACTGCTGGAGTTCCTTCTCCTCCGTCGTCGTCTGGGCGCAAAGGAGCGCCACCATCGCGTCCACCTGTTTGTCGGGACGAAGTCCTCCTGCGAGACGGTGGAGGCGAAGGCCGCCGAGTCGTCCTGCATGTCCCCCTATGCAGGACGCTCGCAGCTGGCGAGGGCGCCACTGCGAGGCCCGCCTACAGGAGCTTTGTGCCCGTCGTTGGAACTCCCTTTGCCGCTGTTGGAGCTCCCTTCGCCACCATTGGAGCTCCCACAGTGCATCCGGTAGTATCGGAACCTCTCCGGGATTGCGGCCGGCGTCGCTCAGGGTTATCCTCGGTGCCGCCGCGGCCTTTCCCGGACCCACCATGCTTGCGGCCGGCGTCGGACCGGATGAGCCGTTTGTGCTCAGGGTTATCCTCGGTGCCGCCGCGGCCTTTCCCGGACCCGCCTGAGCTACGGCTACACACCATTGTACACAAATTGGCTAGATCTGTTGCCGGCGCACGGTTATTGCTCGCCGGAGGTGGGGATTCGCGGGGGCAATTTGTCGTCGGCGGCGGCGCTAGGTTTTTGTTTTTGACCCGAAAACGGCTGCCGAATAAATACAGGCTGAGAGGGGGCTTCGGGCGGGGCGGGGGGGGGGGGGGGGGGGGGGGGGGGGGGGGGGGGGGGGGGGGGGGGGGGCTCCTAGCGCGTCAAAACTGAGCCCAACCCCTAAAGCCACCGGAATTTTACAATTTCAGCTCTTTTAGTGGTTCTACTATAGTTCCTCTAAGAGATCAAAAAGATTGATGCTGTCTCTAGGAGACAAGAGAGACAGTGACCTGTAAATATTGTTTCCCACTTGCTCGACGCGTCTTCAGGATCCGACCAATCGGCACGCCTTGTTTGAAAATGTCCAACCTTGCTCAAAAATATCCACTTGATAGCTGTTTAGACTTTGGATGGTTGCTCATAGGTCGATGAATCTATCCTTTAGAGATAGAGAATAATCGTGTACATAAATTAGGTTTTCTGAGTATACCACTGGAGTCCAAAAAATAATTACCAAAATCCAGTTTTTGGGAAGGACAGAGAATATTTTGGGAAGGAAAAACTGGTCTTCTCCAGCGGTTTCCACGAAGATGTGTTAACATAAGAAATACAGAGTCCTATGAATGGACATCTAAAAGAAATGTTAGCTCTAGAGCAACTTGCACATCTCAGACCTGGCTTGTCGATCAATAAAGAGTGCCATCTCCGAGAGCTCAGTTGAAGCACATCAACTGAATCCAGCACTACAAGCAAGCATCACGCACCAGAAAGAGAGATAGCGCGCTTGGTAGCTGCCAGCCATGGCGGACCTGGTTGTTGGCTTGGCCAAGTCGGTGGTGGAGGGTGCGCTGACCCAGGCCCAGTCCGCGATTGAGGAGGAATCCAAACTCCGAGAGAGCGCGCAGCAAAACCTCGTGTTCATCACTGGCGAGTTTGAAATGATGCACTCCTTCCTGAACGTCGCCACCAAGGAGCGCGTGGAGAACAAGGTGGTCATGACCTGGGTGCGTCAGGTCCGCGAGCTCGCCTATGATGTGGAGGACTGCATCGAGTTCGTCATCCACCTCGACAACGAGAAAAGGTGGTGGTGGAGCGTGATCCCGTCGTGTTGCATTGCGCCGCCGCCTATGGCGCGGGCGCTGGACGAGGCGGTCAAGGAGATCGAGCATCTGAAGTCAAGGGTGGTGGACGTGAGCAAAAGGAACTCACGCTACAGTCTGATCAACGACTCTGGCTCCAAGCCTATCACGCATCATCAGGTGCCCACGACCGGTGCGACCGCCCTCGGCTCAACGGCATTCAACATGCTCGTCGAGGCAAGGGACGCTGCAAGAAGACGGCAAGGCTTAGGGGATCTCACTCAGTTGATCACCAAGAAAGACAACACTGAAGACCCTCTTCAGGTGATCTCCGTGTGGGGAACAGGCAGCGATCATGGGACGGCCACCATCATCAGGAAGGCGTACAATGATCCAGAAATCAGTAACAAATTTGAATGTCGCTCATGGGTCAAGCTGATGGATCCTTTCAATCCCCGCGAGTTCGTCCGACGCTTCATGGCTCAGGTGTATGCAAACAACTGCAAAGAAGAAGGTGCGGACATCGGTATATCTGTCCTCACAAAAATGGAGACAGAGCAAGAGAATCTACTCAGTGACTTTGCGAAAGAAGTCAACACCAAGCCTTACCTCGTTGTCTTGGAGAACCTGACCAATATGGTAGATTGGGATGCCGTACGGACCTTCCTTCCTGACATGAAGAAAGGCAGCTGGATAATCGTTTCCACTCAGCATTTCGAGATTGCAAGCTTGTGCATCGGGCCCTCTTACCAACCATTGGAGCTGAAGCAGTTCTCGCCTGAGCACTCTGTTTGTGCCTTCTTCAAAGAGGTAAAGCAAGCAATTATAAATATCAATTATGTACTTTTAGAAAATTTCATTTTTTACAAACTATTTTGCTAGTCTATTCGGTAGTTTTGAAGATGGACACAATAATCTTTCATGCATATATTCTTTTGATCATATTGTTATATGTCTTCTAATAAAAAATATGGTTATGTGCAATTAATTTTCAAGACAAAATCTACTCATAGAAATTTTCATCAGACAAGTCTATTAATGTATTAGCTTACGTAGTTGCATTCTCAAATATCAATCAACCAGTACACCACACTCGGGCTATCCTCGGCCCCTCAGCCGGTACTAGTAATCCAGATTGAGCCGGTGAGATGGCAGCTTCAAAAAATGATCCAGACACGCACATCTGATTTTCACAAGCTAGTCATATTTTACAAACTTCAATTATCTGCAGAAAAATAAAATTAGAATTTTCTACTTCAGATCCAAAATGAAATGCACTATATTTTGTAAGAATTGAGCACAACTTGGTGATATGGGTGAAGTATGGGGTACTAGAGCAAAGTACTGAGAAATTTCTAATTTAGATCAAATTTCAATGTTACCCTTCATTTATTTCTATATTTTTCTCCTGCGAATAATAAATGCGAGTTATGGAAAAAATGCTTGATGAAATTAAGGAGAAATTATAAAAAACATGATTAGAAGTACACAGAGAATGAGAATGACTTAAATGAGTACGAATGACCTAACACATGAGATGGGGAAAGTACATCATTAGGAAGAAAACTAAGGCCTATTCTAAGAAAATAAGTTGTTTAGCTACCGAGAACTCCCATTTTACAAAAAAGTGATTTCAAATGCCCAATTGACCATATGTTTGACCAAATTGATCACACACTTAATCCGTAGCAGGGTTAGGAGTTAGGACTAGATTTTTACCAACACTACTAAAGTGTTCTCGAGGGGTCAACACTACTATTAATATGTTGTTTAAATGATATGAACTTAAGGAAGTGGTTTGAAATTAATGCTATTAGTTTCATGTCACATTAATATAGTAATTTGTGACCATTGTCTTAGCCAATCAAAATACAACCTACGAATGAATGGGGACTCATATGTCAAACATTCAGCATGGCATAGATAGCTAGCCAAAATATTTAATAGTGCCATGTCGCAAGAAAGGTGATGGTAAAGAGTAGTCTATTGAAGTTAGACTCGGGTATCAGCGCAGTAGGGTCTGAGTCTAGCAAAAATGTTCTCATACAGAAATGGTAGAGCTATAGGGAAAAAAGCTGAGTTGGTTTTTTTTTTTTTTTTTTGCTTATTGGTGGTTCTAACAAGGAGAGCTAAGCCATTGTATCATATTGGTTAAGCTATATGCAAGAAAAAAGCTGAGTGATTTTTCTCTGCTAGCACCAGTTTGTGTGGCATCCTTTATGTGTCAATAAAGCTTATCACATTCCTCATGCTCTTGCCTTTGTCCTTGGCATGAACATCTATCTCCACGTGCAGGTTTCTCAAGACCATGGAGGTAAAGATGAGAAACTAGCTTTGTCTCAAGTGGGCCAAGATTACTCCTATGGAAACACTACCCCCTCTAATACGGAAGCTGCCACTTGGATGGAGAAATATCCCCTAGTTGGACGTGATACAGAAATGATTGAACTTCGCAGTCATACAGCCAAGGCATGTTTCAGCAATTCCCGGGTGATATCAGTTTGGGGGATAGCTGGCATTGGGAAATCTGCTCTTGTGAGAAAATTATTCTATGACGGAATGCTTCACAGGACCCAGTTTAACAAGTACAGTTGGGTGGATATATCACATCCATTCAATTTGAGGGATTTTTCTCGAAGCTTAATTTCGGATCATCAGTCAGAAAAAGATCCCATTAAAGAGTGTCGCGAGCTTCTGAGCCAAGACAGATGCCTCGTTGTCATTGATGATCTCCAGTCCGAAGAAGAATGGGACTTAATACAGGCTGCCTTGGCACCTAGAGCTTCTCAAAGTGTTATCATTGTCATTACAACTGAAGCTACCATTGCCACATATTGTGCAAATAACGAAGATCAGGTCTTTAATGTCAAAAGTCTAGAAGCTGATGCTGCAATGTCTCTCTTCAGGGAAGAGGTGCCATTTCTCACAGGATATATAATCTAGCTTTTTTAAGAGAACTATAGTATGTAGCATTTCTTGCATGCATGACATCACAATCTTAAACCTTCAGACATGAATTTAATCTATCCCCCTTTACCTACTGACCAGAATTGGCAAATGGTACATATATTTTAGACTCATTACAGAGTATTTTATAGCTAACAAAATATTTTCATTACTCATTTCTTCAAAAAATATTTTCATTACTCGTGGCATCTTAATCATAGAAGCAGACAACCAAGAATTATTACGGATGAGTTTATTTACATTTTAAGCTTTAGAGCAGCCTTGAGACTCTCAGTTTAAATATAGTTCAAGAAAAAACAATCATGGATGTTAAACTTTTAGAACATGTTCTCATGTCCGCTTACAAAAAATTCATATAGAAGTATGTAGCTATAACTATTCTATTTACAAAGAAAAGTTTCGCCTTTTATGTACATATATTCATTTTTCCAATAAGAAATGATATACTATGTATTTTCATGTATGTGCCCAGAATATATTAAACATACTTTAAGAAGCTTTGGAAGGTACCAAAAACTGTGGGTGGTAAATTAAGCAAACAAAAAAAATTAGCAATGATAATATCACTAGGCATGGACACAAATCTCCACTTGACATGCATTTTTTACATTTATTTTTTATGTTTTACTTAACAAATATTTAATAATTTTACCATGAATAGATTTTTCCTCGTGCATTTAATGGTAGCATTTTCACCTAGAAACTCTAATTGGTTTTTGTCAAAGTTGGAGAACTATTTGTGGGCACATTTTTCTATGGCATACATATTCATATTAGGGGCAGTTGTCTCTCCACACCGAACGATAAAGAAAATTTATTGTCACGGTCATAGGATAACATAGAAACATAAGGATGAGTAACTTTTCATTTATTTTTACTATATTTTTCAGTGGAGTGCTCACTGTATTCTACAGACAAAATATTATATAATTGATGCTTACCATGCTAATTAAAGTTAAATTGTTTGAACAATAGGTGAAATGGAACAATCCGTCATGCCCGTTACATGATCACCAAAATGCACAGCTAGAAGAACTTATTTTCAGGTGTGGAGGGCTGCCCAAAGTGATAGTTTCTATAGCTGCATTATTGGCAACTCAGACCGTAACATTGATGGATACTGTACGTTCGTTGAATAACAAATTTATGCACCATCTAGAAACCAATCCGGAGTATGATAGTCTGAGGGGCCTATTTGACTGGATGTATAACTACTTCCGTACATGCCCTGATTCCATCAAGCCATGTATCTTCTACTTATCTATTTTTCCTCGAGGTCATAACATTCGGCGAAGGAGGCTAGTAAGGAGGTGGATTGCAGAAGGTTACTCCAGAGACAGTGAAGAAGAATCTGCGGTGGATAAAGGGGAAAATTTCTTCTCCAAGCTCCTTGATCTGAGCATAATACAGCAGATACCACAGTTAGCCACCACTGCATTCAGTGACACAAGGATGGTCGCATGCCAGGTCAATGGCTTCATCCGCGAGTACATTGTATCACGAAGAATGGAAGAGAACCTTGTGTTTGAACTTGGGCCCAATTGTGTCCTAACCACCCAACGCACCGGGCGTCACCTTATCATATTGGACACCTGGGACAGAGACAGAATTGTGTTTGAGAGCATTGACTTCTCACGGCTACGATCGCTGACAGTTTTTGGAAAGTGGGATTCATTCTTCATCTCTAAAAGCATGAAGCTACTTCGGGTGCTTGATCTGGAGGATGCATCGGATGTGAAGGATGAAGATCTCAAGACGATGGTGCAGCAGATGCTTCGCCTCAAGTTTCTCTCTTTGAGAGGACGTAGTGAGATCTCCCGTCTGCCAAATTCGCTAGGTGATCTCAGGCAGCTGCAGACTCTGGATGTGAGACATACCTCCATAGTCATGTTGCCAGCGAGCATCGGCAAGTTACAGAAGCTGCAGTATATCCGTGCCGGCACAAAGGTCCCAGCATCAACATCAAGCAGGTTGCCAGAGTTCATCAGAGGTCATGACCTAGTTGGTGTTAAGGTGCCAAGAGAGATAGGAAAGCTAACAGCACTGCACACGCTAGGAGTTCTTAATGTTCGTGCTTCAGGGGGAAAGGGCATCATGGAAGAACTTATGAAATTGACCCAATTGCGCAAGCTCGGAGTGTCTGGCATCAACAAGGGTAACAGCAAGGAGTTCTTTAATCAAACCTCAGGTCTTAAGCATTTGGAATCCTTTTTAGTACAGCTCGACAAGGACAATCAAAGTTGCTTGGATGACATCTCCCTACCCTGGGAGAACCTACAGAGTCTTACAATATATGGGCTCAAAGACATATTGCCACTAAGAATCCTTCTTATAAAGCTCAGTAAGTTGGATCTGGAGATGGACACTTTACAGATTACTGGCATGGACTTCCTAGCTGAGCTACCAGAACTATGTATTATACACCTTCGAGTCAAACAGCTTGAACTCCATTTTGAAGCCCAGTTGTGCGGAGAGGAGTTGGACACCTTCAAAAAGGTGAAGATCCTTGAGCTCACTTGCAGGTCCAGCAGTTTAGATGTAACCTTTGGGTCAAAATCAATGAAGAAACTTGAGCTGCTCAAGCTTGACTGCTCCAGTGCGTCATATGAGCTTAACGGCATGGATGGTCTATCTGAACTGAAGGAAGTCTTTCTCAAGGGTACCAGTGATACAGCAATCAAGACAAAATATGTAACACAGCTTATCGGACATCCAAACGAACCTACTGTGAAGCTGGGGGGGCTACCACCCTCGACCTGAAGGGTTGACAATTTCTCTGCTTATTTCCCTTTGTTTTCACCTATCACTATCTTGCATGTACGCCTGTCTGTTTTATACATGTCTTTTGTTCTCATTGATTATAAACATGCGTTTTCTTAGAAATGTACTCTGTAGTCTTCATTGTGAGCTGTGGTTATGGTGACGATGCTGGTGCGGTTGTTGCAGTGTACTGGCATCAAGGAGTCTGTTGTAGTTATAACTACTTCAATGATCCTAAAATTGATTAGTTTCACCTGTTATTCCTTACTAATATTCAAATGATGGCATGGAAGTTAGGAGAAGGGGGATAATTTTTCTCATTGCTATTAACACTGGCCTGAATCAAATCGGGAAGCTCTTTGCATATAGTTTAGTCTTTCAGCAAATTAAGGGGCGAATTGGTTCATGAGATCAACCAATTAATTGCTAGTGATCTGTCTGGAATGCAGCTATTAATTGCTACTGACATGATAGTGATAATCTCACACAGGGTAATCTTGCAAAATTCTGGTATCAGAACTAGCACTGATGGCCGCGATTGATAATCGCACTGAGAGAGAGAGAGAGAGATGAGAAGAGGTACTCCTACCTGCGCACCGAACGCGGATAGCAGAAGTAGCAGCTCCTGCTGCTCCCATCGGCAGCAGTTCCGACGCCGCCACCGGCGCGCCGAATGCACCGCCACGGATTACCACCATCCTCACCGGCCGGCGCGCCTCCCACGCCGCACTTGGCGTCTTCACACAGCGCGCGCACCTCGGTCTTATCCCCAACCTTGGGTGGCCGCCGTAATCCCCGCCGCCTCTATCACCGATTCACCGGAGTTTTGCTTTTTTGAGAAGTCACCGCTAGACATGGCACTGGCACGCATGTGTTTGCGGGGGCCGGCCGGGCCGCACAGCCTCCCAACATAGATGAATTGGCCCGATAAGGCTGGTGCCAATGGGGGCTATAGGAGGGGGCGGTAGCGGCGCTACCGCCCGGTGGCAGGCGAGAGGGGGCGGTAGGAGGAGGCGATAGGTGCCGACGGGCGGTGGCGGTACCGCCCGGGCTATAGCCCGTGTCGCCCGGGCTATAGCCCGCATAGGCGGGGCGGTAGCGCGGGGGCGGGGCGGTAGCGAGGGGCGGTAGCGGTGCCAATGGGGGCGATAGCGCGGGCGATAGTGGGGAGAGGAGTATGGTAGTGGGGGCTATAGCCCGTGCACTGGCACCGTGTCCGTGAGAGTGGGGTGATAGTGGTGAGAGAAGGTGACGTGGCGGAGGCTATAGCCCGTGAATAGTAGGCGGTGCATTGGCACCATGAAAAGCAGGATGTGCGTTTCCCTTCAAATAAAAAAAAATAAAAAAGCAGGATGTGCGTTCCCCTTTCAAATAAAAAAATTAAAAAAACAGGATGTACGTTTGATAGTAAGAGAGAAAGTAGTCTGGTTAGAGCGCATCTCCATTGCGAAATCACTTCCTGACGAGCGCGCGACCGCTCGCGCGCTGCGCACGCGGAAACGTGGGTGGGTCCCACCCCCACGTGCTCTTCTTCCTCCCCTCCCCTTTCCTTCCTCCCTCCTCCTCTTCTTCGCGCGTGGCCGGGGCCGGAGAAGAGCGCCGCCGCCGATCTTAGGGTAGCCTCGCCGCCGACGGGGACGGCGCGGCTGGCCGCGACGTCGCCGGCCAGGCGAGGGACACGGCAAGCCTCCGCCGATCTTAGGGTAACCTCGCCGCCGACGGGGACGGCGCGGCTGGCCGCGACGTCGCCGGCCAGGCGAGGGACACGACAGCGCTAGGTGAGAAACATGGCCGTCGCGAGCTTAGGTTGGGGGTGGGGGTGGGGGTGTTCGCCGGCGACGAGGTTCAGTCGGTGGGGGAGGTTTAGAGGAATGGTCGGGGGCGGCGGCGGACTGGCGGAGGAAGTGGTTAGGGGAGGGCGGGGCGGCGAGGCGGGCGCGGCAGCGCCGCCGGCCGCGGGTGGCGGCGGCAGGCGGTTAGGTCGGGGATGGTCGCGGGGGCCCTTTCCTTCCTCCCTCCTCCTCTTCTTCGCGCTATCGAAAACGGGATGTCGGAAACCGCTCGAGCCGTCGCGCGCTTGTAAGGTAGACAAGCCCTCTCCATTGGCATGCTCAACATAGACTTCTTTGCAAATGTTCGAGAAGTTGTCCTAACCAAAAGAGACGGATGCCCTAGCGGTGACTCCATATTATTATATTAAAATATTAAACACTCGAGTTTAAGCTAACGGGTCAAATTTTATTTAATTTAACAACATTTCACAATGAAATTTAAAGATTCTTATGCTTAGCGTGTGTTCACATACGAACATGTCACTGTGTACCCTCGTCATCAGGATGATGTACCACAAATCACGTCCGAAGGAGACCCAAGGCTAAACGCGTGATAAGCAATACATCCGGTGGGTGTTTTTATAGACCCGGAGACCTAATTTCTTGGGAGGGACCTCGTCGGAGGTTCCAGCGACTATGGAATGCTCTTTGCCGGCCTGACCGCACCTAGAGACTCGTGGATTCATAGAGTTCCAGCAACAACTTTAGAAAGAACGAGCAGCATAGAAAAATTGATCAGCTCTATTGGCGTTGTTCAATAGACTGTCAAATATCACTTACATGCAAACCAACCTGTGGTTGGATGGTTAGGAGGGTGGTTGTACCCCCAGCCCACTAGAGTTCAAACCCCAGGTTTGACATCTGTGTGTTGCATTTAGTCGGAATATTCTTTCAGTAGGAGGCGACGTTCCCGTCGACAGCGAGGCGCCTGTGGTGACTTCGTCAATCTCAAGACCCGCCGGCTCGGTCTCTCGGAGGTGCTCATAGGGGTAGGGTGTGCGTGTGTGCGTTCATAGGGGTGAGTGTGTGCGCGTGTATATGAGCGCTTGCGTTTGTACTGTGTTTCTCAAAAAAAATATATATATATCACTTACATCTGAGATGAGACGGTTGGTCTTCCCGTCCTTCCCATATAGGTAAAGGGCTCATAGATGCTCTTCGTTACAAGAAAATTACATCGGATTATGTCCTAAACCCATAAATCTTTTCTAAATTGGGCTCTTGTCTAGATAAGGAGCACCCTCCTGGTCTACTCCTTGTCGTGGTTGTATTAGTCGCACACGAATTTGGATGGAGATGGTCAAAATACCAAACTTGTACGTCTCGACGAGATGAACAACTCTTGTGCATTTCACTTTTCCATGTAAAGTCGTGCATATGACTCCACTTGCCCATCTTCATCTTTAGGCCGAAATCTGCCAAGTGGCAGGCTGAGTTATCCGATTCGATCCCAAATTGCTATCTTGGATGAAGATGACTTCAAGAGAAATGTTTGGACGTTTTGATGATACACAAAACTTTCTTGTTGAGGAGTTTTCCGTTGGAGATCATGTTCAAGGGGTTATAATACAAGTGTTTGTATGTTGTCCTCTGAGTCACCACATCCACACATAAGCAATATTCATATCTATAAAGAGACAGAATCACCGATGTTTTACCCTTAATAGCAACAGCACACGACTCGTTCTTAGATGTTTCTGCCACTCGTGCATAGGCACGGAGGAGACATGAACCTACTATCTAGCACAAAACTCCCTCTTACATATACAAGTAACTAACTGACCAAACCAATACCTGGAGAGTATGAAAAAAATCATAATACAACATTGTCACAACACTAGTAACAAGATCACATAAAACATGAACAATGTGATCATAACTTGGTTGTGTGGAGATGCTCCTGCTTGAGTACTTCGACATCACGCGGGAGACGTGCTCCGTGCTGCTCGCCGCCACAAGTGCCGCATCTATACCAGCGCAACGTCGCGGGTTAATTAGGTGGATATATAGGCGACCATGTGCGTGATTTGATTTTTATTATAGTGTTTTGTGCAGTGTTAGAGTACGCGAAGGAGCAGCACAATGTGTACGACATAAGGGATGCGGAATATGGGACCTGCCTAGCTAGGTCGCGAGTAATGTTCCCTTTTTTCTCTCCCTCACGTCGAGTGGAATGCTAGAGCAAGTTCCGTTTGATCTATATCAGCTCCTTGTGTGACACGACGAAGGTGGAAGCAAACCATAGGTAGTCTTCTCATCTATGGGGAATTCGACTAAATCGGTAAGCTAATGCACAATGTTCCCGTAAGAGAAAAAAAAACCTACCCTGGCATTGTGCGGATCCAACCCCTGAGAAGAGGAACAACTCATGGTTGGTTACCTGCCTGCTAGTCTGCTACCTGGGAAAGAAGACCTCGTGGTCGACCGGTTCGGTCCAATCCACGACGATAACAACGGCTACTCGCTATCCGCATGCATCTAGTACGACCATGGAGGCCCATCATGGGAGGATAAAACTAAATGGTGAAAGATTTTACCTCTCTATAAAAGAATAACCGGTTAAACCTTCAATATAAAAACATAATGATTTTTTTCATGAGAAAGCTGTTATATTGATGAACTTGATCTTTTATTGAACTTGCTTGCCATCAGTGAAGGGGGCCACGAGATGAGGAAAAGTACCACGTAAAATAAAGCTTTAGAAGCTTGAGAAGAAATCAATTGAAATGTGACCCTCGTCTCCGTTTGTGTTCTCCATAGGAGGTGTGGCAGCTGAATCGAAAGGGGAAAGGCCGTTGATTCTGATTCAGGTCACACCCAGGACTAAATTTGGGAAGAGGAAGAAGAGGGAGTGGGAGATTTAGATGAGGGAAGAAGAAGGGAGAACTAAAATACCAAGGAGAGGGGAGGTCAATAAATAATACGTTAAGTTGGGATTAGGAAAGTGACGAGTAATGTAGGGGGATACAAGGAGCATACGAACATACTTTGGTGCTTTTTGTTTTTCTTTATTAAACGACATTGATATGTAGATTGGGTGTATTTGAAGTGGCAATTGTGATGACGTGGGTAAAGGGGAACGGACGAAAACAAGTTTGTAGGTCAAATGATGTGGCATAGCTGCATGTTGAGAGAATTCCTTGTGGTGGGACATTGCTATTTAGATATAGAAGATATCACGACAAGCTTCAAACAACACACAGAGAAAAACCAAACCGAATAAGAACCAAAAAAATATGAGGCTAACTATGCAAATGTTTGATATTTCTTTGAATGATACGATCAAGTTGCTAAAACGGGAGTCCTTCTTAATATTACGGTTATTTAACATATAACCCGGTCTCCCAACTGATTCTATGATTACAGTAAAATAGAAAATGTATCAAGACCCTACATTTTCCTTTAGCATTCCATCACTACAAGAAATATGTTGATACGTGACCCTCAATTTTTGTCACTAGAAGGTCACGTAGATTGATTCATGACCCATTTTTGACCAAAAATGGAAAGTCACATACCGAGCGTCTTATTTGATCGTCAATGACTAATTGAATGGAATTGTCATAGACTTTATGACCCAATCAGAGGGGTCATAACCCTATGACCAACTGATTTAGTCATGCGATATCCTGCCATAGCCACGTCACATCCTACGTGGCCAATCCTACGTGGCAAAAATTATGACCAAATGACTAAGTCATGGAAGAGATTCAGCCCAGTCCATATTGCTCCACCAAATGGGCCAGCCCAATGTTTTTTTCCCTTTAATTTGTTGTCAGGTTAAAAGGCTCATGTGAAATTTCGTCTGGGCCTAGGCCTTTTTCATCCATTTCGAATCTGGGCCTTGGCCTATTTATGGTCCAATATAGAGCCCATTTATTTTTATTTTTTTCTGGCAATTGTTGTCAGCTACATGTGCCAAGCCAGATGATTTCAGTTCATTTTCTTATTGGGGAGTCGGCTGTTGCCTTTGTATATCGGTCATTTTCAATCAATATTCAATAATCTCATTTAAACTAGGGCACATTTATGCCGATATTCAATAATCCCATTCAAACTGGGGCAACAAAATGCATAATATTTGACAATACATCCAAACTGTTACAGCAGTGTTCAGTTTTCTAATACACACAAACAGCATATCAAAAAATAACGACCTCTAATGAGCTACTCTTTGTTGGGTGCAGTTTCCAGCTTGTTGAAGCTTTCTAAGCATGGAGCTTTTGTAAGTGTAGTCAGCCTGGAGCTTTCTCAGCATGGACAGCATCTACACATTATAAACAAACCAGTTAAGAACAAAAATAAAAACATAGAAGGCTAATTTCTAGGCAACTTGTGTTCATAAATATCAGTAGAACTACTGAAAAACAAATACTCCCTCCGATCCGTTTTAAGTGACGCTAGAGAACAACTAATCCAGCACAAATTTTCAATACAACTCTCGACACTTATATCGGATCGGAGGGAGTAGTACAAACTGGAAGAAAACAATAAATAAGATTACTATGATGCAAGTTTCTACTACTGAGAAAGACAGATGCAAGTTTCTACTACTATACATCCTGCAAATAAGTCCATACTTGTGTTGGTGACCACTAATGAGGCAAATTTTAGGACAACTAGAAAATACAGCATGTGACAGAAATTAGAAGAATGGACTAGCTCCATGATTAACTAATTAGTACATGCGGCAATATATGCTGGTGCATCACTAATCAGAAAAAAATAAGCTCAAGTGGCAACTGATTAGGAAGGTTACTAGGTTACTGATTCACAGAACTGATCAACATATCACATACCTTGTTCATGAGTTCCCAGCCTCTTCCTTTGAGCTTCCTATTTGTCCCTGATCTCATGGCCTACAACCCCTCATCTTCACAAAGAATGCAAAACCAAATATAACAGCATCAGAACCACCCACGATAACTAATCTGTTCAGGAAGGAGAAGCAAATGTTGCATACCTTCACGCAGAAACAAAGTAGAAAGCGCATTTCTGGACAACGACAAGGAATGATCAAATATTCGCAACACCACAGAAACATCTGCAGTAACATAGCATGAAGTCTAATTACATTTAAGATCCAACAAGTGTACACACATTTGGAAAATATTATAATGGGATGCTCTAGATTGTGATCAGGTTCCACAGCTTGAAATTCTTCACAAGGTATGAACATGAATTAAGTCTGACATTGACTACTTCTCAAACTAGATGACACTAGCTTAGATGGAAAGATAACCTGATTGCCAGCTCTCCCTGCTGAGACACCATGGTTGCCAGCTGTGTAAAGATGTTGCTCAGCTTATGTATGGTTGATTCCACATTTTGAAGAGCCTGGGCTCTGCTCTGCATGTAGCTGTCTTGCTGTACTGCCAACTGCTGCTGCGGCTGCATGAAAGCAGGAGTCGACAATGATGATGATGCTCCATGATATCCATTGGTCTTCTTCCTGGCAACAGAAACAGAAAATTCAAAACACAAAATCCTGAAGCACGCTGTCAAATAGTTGCAAAGCCTTATATAGCAAGTAAGAGAGTGGACAGACCAAGAATGAAAAGGGGAGGCCAAGACAAATGACTGCAGAAATGCAACTAGGTACTACTATTCACTGAACCATGCTAATATATTCATGCTGGTGAACCTTACAAGCGATGAACTGCAGTTTACAGAAATCCTGAGAAGGCACACTTAGGCACAATAATGTCCAGATAACATAGCATGGGAGGTCATCATCACAGAGCACAGAAATAGAGGGGGGGGCTGAAGATTTAGCATTGGACATATTAAAGGCATCACTGCCTCGATGGACAGATAAAAAACTTCACCCCTCTTCTCGTGCAAAATAAGCAGCACTATCTCAAAATCATTGGTGCCTACAATCTGCAAAACAGTACATCCATGTAGACATTTTTAGAATAAAGGACACACATACAAAACTGAAGTAATGATATATAATTTAGTTATGAAAGGTGAAATCCCATTGGGTTGTTATTTCTATATAACACACAGATAATTGGTCAATTTCATAATGTAGGATGACTACTCATGATATTTGACAACATGAAAATATTAAGGGTATACAATCAGCACGACACAAAGGCTTTCCATGAGCAATGCAAGACACTATGTGGTAAATAAGACACACAAAATACATACTGCTCTTTGTTGCTTGTTTCATCCGAGAAAGAATTTTTGGGAAACCAAGAAAATATGCAGGTATAGACATCAGAACCATATTCATATTCGTTTAAAAGTTGAAAGTATTCACATTCCAACTAATATGCCAAACCATATGACTGTATAACCAGCTAATTATATGTTGCATAGGCAGCAATGAAGTAATTAACTGTCAAACTAATTTTGCAGACTAGATTAAGGCAGATTAGCACACAGGCAACATCTAGGTGCATCATTCATTTATGTTCAGTTTCTAGAAGTGATGTGTAACAATCATAAATCTATCACATGCAGCATAATTTGTACCATACACAACATCAACTAGTGCAAAATACGTTTGTGTGGGGAACGGGATCTGACAACAGATACTGTATACTATCGATGTTAACTGAACTTCGACAAGAAAAGTTCAGACATCGGTCTTCCTGCCACAGAATGATGGATCGAAGATCAGCAGAACGCTGCTGGTTCCTGCCTCGCTCGGGAGATGGTGTGCGTGCCCGATACCATCGGGGTGCCCTGGTCGGTGATGATGTGTGGTGTGGGAGCGTGAGTGGCAAGCTGGACCTTCAGGTCGTTCATGGCGGACATGAAACGGAGCAAACAGCATCGACGTCCACGGCAAGAAAACGAGACAGAAAAGAGTGGGAATTGGATGGGGTGCTCACCGGTAAGGGGTTGGAGTAGTCGATCGGGCTCGGCGGCGTCTACCACGGCCAGGAAACAAGGAAGAAAGACAGCGGCTGAACTAAAGAAGTGGAAGTCGTGGGCGTTCTGGTGCGCCTCCGGCTTGTGCTCGATGTCGAGGAGGAAGAGGGAGACACGGAGGACGCCCAGCTGTGGTTCGTCTCGTTGGCCGGTGGAGGGGACGCGTTGGGGCGGCCGTGCTAGATGGGATCGAGGTCGTGCGCTGGGCGGTCGTGCAAGATCTGTATGCATCTCACCTGAGGGGAGAGGAGCAGTGAGGGGGCAGCGAGGGGCCGTGGAGGAGGAGTTGGGGCAGCGAACGGGCAGCGAGGGGCGGCCGCGGGGCGGATCTCCCCTCAGGTGGCGGCCGTCGGCAGTCCGCTCGAAGTGGCTAGGGTTTGCAACTGGATCGAATGGGGAGAGGGGAACGACTCGGCAGGGTTATCTCTTTCATGGAAGGAATTCACAAAACTGCCCATGGTCATTTGGCTCATGAAACTACCAACGGGCAGGGTAATTCAGTCATTTAAGTCTGAAAAATGGAGAGGCGGGAGAGTTGCCGCGTAGAGCAAAATTTTCCGATGCTTAGGGAGAGAATTTTGGTCTAACTTTTTTCAGATTTTTCTCTCCTAACAAAATAAGTAGATACTAATTTTTTCTATATAGTTATTTAAAACAGTTAAAAATTAAAAAAAATAGAGTATATCCGTTAATATTTACTGTATAATAAAAATGGTTTAACAAGTCAGGTGGGGTTATATCGTTGAATAAAAATACAATTTTCCATCTCCGGAGTGTCAAAACTGGGTTTTTTTGTGAAGCACATACACAAAATATGTTGCAAAAATGTACAAAGTAAAATTCTAAATATATTATGTCATATTTGATCTACAAATAACAAACTTACTACCTCTCAATAGCTCAAAATACACCTCTTTCGAAAAAGACAAATTTCTGCCGATTCAGCTGAAACCGGTCCAAATTTGAACTACAGGTGCCTCGTAGTTTTCTCTTTATTTTTTGTAAAAATCATTTTTAGGTAGCCAAGTACCTATTTCAACATAGATACATCAAGAGTTCATCAAGATTCAACACCTAGGTACGAACGGACATGTCCCTCGTTTTGACCGTTTCCCGAAACCGGCTTTGAAAATTCCAGAAAATTCAAAGAAACTCGAAACGATGCAATACCTTCGCGTGGTGTTGTTATATATGTCCTAGTATCCACCAAATATAATAAAATTGGAATACGACAATTTGGTGGAAAATGTGTTCACAGAAATGAGCTATCTCGTACGAAGATTCATGGCTTTCGGGCGAAATGACGGATGTTTTGGCCACATCCATGGCATAGTTTGTTTAAATGTGACCATATTTCAACATAGATACACCAAGAGTTCATCAAGATTCAACCCCTAGGTACGAACGGTCATGTCCCCCGTTTTGACCGTTCTCCGAAACCGGCTTTGAAAATTCCAGAAAATTCAAAAAAAACTCGAAACGATGCAAGATCTTCGCGTGGTGTTGTTATGTATGTCCTAGTATCCACCAAAAATAATAAACTTGGAATACGACAATTTGGTGGGTGTGTTCACAGAAATGAGCTATCTCGTACGAAGATTCATGGCTTTCGGTCGAAATGACGGATGTTTTGGCCACATCCATGGCATAGTTTGTTTAAATGTGACCATATTCCACACGAATATGCATATTGGAACAACTAACAATGTTCATGAAGAAAGTTTTATTTTTCGTTGAATAAAAATACCATTTTCCCTTCCCGGGGTGCCAAAACCGGTTTGTTTTGTGAAGCACATACACAAAATATGTTGCCAAACTGTACAAAGTAAAATTCTAAATATATTATGTCATATTTGATCTACAAATAACAAACTTACTACCTCTCAATAGCTCAAAATACACCTCTTTCGAAAAAGACAAATTTCTGCCGATTCAGTTGAAACCGGGCCAAATTTGAACTAAAGGTGCCTCGTATTTTTCTCTTTATTTTTTAAAAAAATCATTTTTAGGTAGCAAAGTACCTATTTCAACATAGATACACCAAGAGTTCATCAAGATTCAACCCCTAGGTACGAACGGTCATGTCCCCCGTTTTGACCGTTCTTCGAAACCGGCTTTGAAAATTCCAGAAAATTCAAAACAACTCGAAACGATGCAAGATCTTCGCGTGGTGTTGTTATATATGTCCTAGTATCCACCAAAAATAATAAACTTGGAATACGACAATTTGGTGGAAAATGTGTTCACAGAAATGAGCTATCTCGTACGAAGATTCATGGCTTTCGGTCGAAATGACGGATGTTTTGGCCACATCCATGGCATAGTTTGTTTAAATGTGACCATATTCCACACGAATATGCATATTGGAACAACTAACAATGTTCACGAAGAAAGTTTTATTTTTCATTGAATAAAAATACCATTTTCCCTTCCCGGAGTGCCAAAACCGGTTTGTTTTGTGAAGCACATACACAAAATATGTTGCCAAACTGTACAAAGTAAAATTCTAAATATATTATGTCATATTTGATCTACAAATAACAAACTTACTACCTCTCAATAGCTCAAAATACACCTCTTTCGAAAAAGACAAATTTCTGCCGATTCAGCTGAAACCGGGCCAAATTTGAACTACAGGTGCCTTGTAGTTTTCTCTTTATTTTTTTAAAAAATCATTTTTAGGTAGCAAAGTACCTATTTCAACATAGATACACCAAGAGTTCATCAAGATTCAACCCCTAGGTACGAACGGTCATGTCCCCCGTTTTGACCGTTCTCCGAAACCGGCTTTGAAAATTCCAGAAAATTCAAAAAAACTCGAAACGATGCAAGATATTCGTGTGGTGTTGTTATATATGTCCTAGTATCCACCAAAAATAATAAATTTGGAATACGACAATTTGGGGAAAATGTGTTCACAGAAATGAGCTATCTCGTACGAAGATTCATGGCTTTCGGTCGAAATGACGGATGTTTTGGCCACATCCATGGCATAGTTTGTTTAAATGTGACCATATTCCACACGAATGCATATTGGAACAACTAACAATGTTCACGAAGAAAGTTTTATTTTTCATTGAATAAAAATACCATTTTCCCTTCCCGGAGTGCCAAAACCGGTTTGTTTTGTGAAGCACATACACAAAATATGTTGCCAAACTGTACAAAGTAAAATTCTAAATATATTATGTCATATTTGATCTACAAATAACAAATTTTATACCTCTCAATAGCTCTAAATACACCTCTTTTGAAAAAGACAAATTTCTACCGAGATTCAGCTGGAAACGGGTCAAAATTGAACTACAGGTGCCTCGTAGTTTGGTCATGATTTTTTTATAAAAATCATTTTTAGATACACAAGTACCTATTTCAATAGAGATATAGCAAGAGTTTCACAAAATTTCACAATCAGATAAGAATAATCGTTCCCGTCATTTTGACTCCAAAACTGTTATTCAAAATCCCCTAAAGTCTTAATAAATATATGATCATGGGAATGATTGTTTTATGTTTAAAAAATGGTTTCAAATGGTTTATAATTACGAAAAATATTTTTTCAATTTTTTCAAAATTGGTTAAGTTCAATTATGAGGTGAAATTCAAATCATAGAATGAAAACACACAAAAAAACAAAAAAAAAACGACCCAGCCCAACCCAGACGCCAGCTTGCCCGCGCAAACAACCCAATGCTTGTGTCCCTACCGAATTCGGCCCATGCTGAATTCCCTCAAGTTTCGTGGTCTTGTTGGGCTTTGGCCCAAAGTGAGTTCGGTCACTAACAAAAGGAACAAACACATTGCTCTAACAAGATGTGGTCGGTGGCCTTGTGGCTAGCGGAGACCGCGCGGTGCCTGTAGGTGCAAGGATCGAACCCCCACCGTGCGCATTTTTTAGGAATTTTCCACTGAATGCATGGCGCAAAGAAGCATTAAAAGAAATGAACACGATCGTCTAGCAAGGGGTGTTCGGTGGCCTGGTGGCTTGCTCACGACGCGCTGTACCAGTAGGTACACGGTTCGAACCCCCCAACTAGCATTTTTTTGTGGCATTTTCCACGGGATGCATGACGTGGCAAGTCTCTTTTCCTGGTCCCACATGTCATTGCCAGTATGTCCCATTTACCTATCCCACATGGCAGCTGTCCCACATGTCATGCCAGAGTTGATGATGTGTCTATCCAAAAGACAAGCCACGTGGGCAGAGTTGATAATGTGTCTATCCAAAAGACATGCCACGTAGGCAAAAATTGACACGTGGACATGATATATAGGCAAAAATTACTGCCAACATTTTCTTTGTTTTCTGTGGATGATTAAAAGTTGACACGTGGACATAACACATAGGCAAAAATTGACACGTGGACATGACACATAGGCAAAAATTGACACGTGGACATGATACATAGGCAAAAATTACTGCCAACAAACGCATGACCAATTAATTTGGTCTTAGTTAAGCAAAAAAAGGGTCATACACCATGTATCATGTCCTATGACCATCGTGTTAAAGAAAATCATGACTTTTTTGACAAAAAAGTCATGTGTTTAGTCCCTCCCAAACATGTCATGACCAACAGATTAAACATGGTCATGGATCTATGACAAATTCATCCATGGTCATTAAAAAAGGGTCATGTATCAACATATTTCTTGTAGTGCATTTGAACTAGATGGTGAAGATCTTAACCGTCTCAAGTTGGTGAGAAGTTAAAATTTTCTACCCAATAAACCATTATGGTAAAGAATATTTTTAGAACCATCTTCATTTGACCATTATTACCAATGAGTGGCAAGATTCAAGCATATGATCTCATCCAGACGCTCATCTTGAACTTGCAATTTACAATCTTGGTGACGATCACCACTTGACATCATCCTTCATGAGTTATATGAAACCTTTCTTTTGATGCATTCACATGGAAAGATACAAGATACATCTTCTAGATTTGTGTATTGATCAAGATGAATCAATTCTTTACACTCTTCCTTGATCAACCATGTACCTTTTTTTCATTATGATGATGTCTTGAAGGTAAATATGATTTTTCTAACAATATGTTTCTTCACAAAATATTTGCATTATATATGCTCAACTCTCTCTCATGACCAATCTTAGAATATTCACATAAATAAACACTTTGGTCATCACTTAATCATCTTAAATCCAACACAGAAAACTCAAGGATTGACTATGGACAAAATCTAAAATTATAACTCAATGTCAATATTAGTCCATAGTGATTGTCATTAATTACCAAACCAAACATGGGAATTCCCCACTAATGCCTCCCGTAGGAGTCTGGTCCGTTTCTCAGTCCCATTGTGGCTGATCTCTTTCACCTCTGCAACGGCGATAAATCGAGCAACGCGCATGTCGTGCGTCGATACCCTGTTGTCGAAGGCCTTATGGGAGCATGGAGGAGAGGATATAGTCGACAACGATGACAGTCAGAGAGGGGTGACGAGAAGAGAGCTAGAGGGATGAAGAGGAAAGAAACTGGAAGAAGAGACATGAGAGAAGTTATAGGGCTTAACGACGGAGCTCGTAGTTGTCTTTACGACGACATTGCTACAACGATGACGACCAGAGTGGTGATACTTACAGCAGATCTAGGATAGAACTAGAGGGAGAACTACAATAAGAGAGGAGGCACTACTAGAGAAACCCCTATAGGTTTTTACCTCTAGTCCACATTAGCTATCGAGTCGGCACCAGAGGGGTTGGGGCAACCGTTTACCTCGCCTCGAACCCTTTTAGTCTCGAGTCGTAAGACGGCCCGGGACTAAAAGTGGTCTCGCAACCTTTCGCCTGAACTGATACCTTTTAGTCCCAGGTCGTAATATGACCCGGGACTAAATGCCCAAACCGTTTGCATCCCATGCTTTGGAATTTGTTCCATTGTCGGGAGATGCTTAAAAACATAGGGATAGCCTAATTGCTATAGTAACTGCGTGCCACTCTTCTTCTTCCTCTTACTATCCTCTATTCTTCCCCATTCTCCACCATAGCTCTATATGGAATTCGGTTGTTGAAAGTGCCGACACATGGTAGGATTCTCGAAGTTGCCTACGTGAACGAGAGCTCCCGGGTCCCGGGTTTTCTTGACGATTTGAAGCAATGGATTCACGAGGATGGTGGCAGTTTTCTTGGCCTTGATCTCGATTACACGGCCAATCAACTGGATGTGGTCCTCATCCAAATTGCTTATAAGAAGCGTGTCATGGTATTCCTATGGACAAGGTGACACAAACTTCTCCGATCTTTCTCTCCTCTCTTTCTTTCCCCATTTCTCCTCTCTTATTTTGATTCTATATATAGGATAGGAAATTGTATAGGATAGCAACATGTGTATCCATGTGTATTCATATAGCAATGCATCCATTTGAATCCTATATGTATCCATTTAAATCTCAATTTGTTCCCATTTGAATCCTACATGCATGTTCCATTTTGTTCCCTTTTGAATCCTATATGTGCATTCGAAAGAATAAACTTGTTGCAGCGGTGTTTTCCATTTGTTCCATTTGTTGTTGCATTGAAACAATATACTTGTTGCAGCGGTATTTAATATTTTTTCCATTTTTTTTGTTACGGTAGTGACAAAGATTGTCTAGAACTCCTCGATTTTCTTGTCAACGACGGCATACGTTTTGCTAGATTTGATACAAGGAATGATAAGTTGAAAATGAAGAATACCTAGGGTATTGAGATACCATCTCACTTCCATATTGATCTCCTGGACCTGTTCCAGCTTCAGCATGCCAGGACATCGATGGCTGACATGGCAGCCGCATTGGTCGACGAGGCATACCGTAATATGAAGAAAAAATTCCTAGTTGGCAGCACAATTTTTGGGAGAAGAGACCACTTGACAAGATCAACATTGATTATGCAGCAATCGATGGATACAATTCCTACGGATTGTACAGTATTATTAGTAACTTCAACTATGGGCAGCGTCACATAGTGCCCCGGTCAGCTACTGTTTGGGATTCTTCGGATGACGAGATCGAGTAGATGGGAGCCTCTCGTGACGTTGTGTCACCTAGTTTCATTATTAGTACTGTTGTGTGTCTCTCTATATATATTATGTACTGCTTGGGAGCCTCTCGATCGTGACGTGATGTTTAGTGCGTTTAATTATATATTGTCTAGAAGACTTTATGTAGTATTGTATATTATATCTATTAATTATGTCCATGTTTAATTATATATGATGTGAGCAAGATTAATGAAGCTATTGTGATGTATATGTGCTGAAATTTAGAAAATTTAATTTGAAACCCGAGCTCTTCTGCTCCTGCTCTTGTTTCCGAAATTCAAAGAAAATATAAAAATACTTCTACAAAAATCTGGAAAAAAAGTTCATTGTAGTATTTGAATATACATAGATATACATATTTTGATTAGAAAAATGGAATATACATAGATATACAATAATTGATACTAAGGGTGAATAATTAGAGTTAGAAATAATAGAGACTAAATGAAAAGGAAAATCACAAAATAAAAAAATAAAAACATAAAAAATTATTTAGTCCCTGGTTGTATTACTGATGTTTACGCACGCTTCTATTCTTGTAGACAGTGTTAGGCCTCCAAGTGCAGATGTTTGTAGAACAGCAGCAAGTTTCCTGAAGTGGATCACCCAAGGTTTATCGAACTCAGGGAGGTAGAGGTCAAAGATATCCCTCTCAAGCAACCTTGCAATTAAGATACAAGAAGTCTCTTGAATCCCCAACACACCCAATATACTTGTCAGGTATATAGGTGCACTAGTTCGGTGAACAGATAGTGAAATGCGAGTAATTGGATGGTTATAAGTAATAATAGCAATCTGAAATAAATATGGCAGTAAGAAAACATGTAGCAGAACAGGCGGAAAACGGTGTTTAAATGCTTGGAAACAAGGCCTAGGGATCCTACTTTCACTAGTGGATACTCTCAACAATGAAAACATAATTGAATTTGAAGGGGAACGTAGCATAGAAAACAAAAAGTTTCCTACGCGCAATAAACCCGAATGGCCAAGATCTAATCTATGAGATGAAAGGCAACGGGGAGAAAGAGAGTCTTGAGATAACATACCCTCGAAGACTCAAAGTGGTAAGAGAAAAGATCTCGTTGTTGGCGTAGTCGTTCTCACGCCGATCCCCAGCGAGAAGATGAGCACCGCAATCCGGCGGTGCCTCCGTAATCGTTCACACGTTCAGCTCGATGAAGACTTCCGTTCCCTCGTTCCAGCGGGTTGCGGAAGTAGAGGATCCCTCCGGAATTCCAGCAGCACGACGGCGTGGTGGTGGTGAATAATCCCACGGTCAGGGCTTCGCCAAGCCGGAGACCATGGAATGGAGCAGCGGGTGGAAGGGAAAAGGAGTGGGCAAGTGTGTATAGAAGAGAGAGCCCTCACCCTCCTTTTATAGGGGAGGGGAGGCAGCCCAAGGGGGGGTGCGTCCAGCCATGGTTGCCCCCGCCCCTTCCTCTCTTCATGTGAGTGGAAGCCCCACCCACACCCACTCAAAATTCCTTAATTTCCCACTTAGAAAATCCAAAGGTTTTTCTTTAATAAATAAATAAAACATTTTTATTTCTTTATTTATATTTGTTAATTCCATTAACAAACATTTGCATGCAGCACCTCAAACCATTTGTTAATTCTACTAACAACCATTCGACGAAAAACCCCTTGAACTATTTCAATTTTCCCCGAAACAATTCCGGAGCTGCCCAAAATATTCTTCGGTATTCCGTATCCTCTCTAACGCTTCATCGAACCTTAAGTGTGTCTCCCTACGGTTCGCGAATATTATAGACATGATCGAGACTCCTCTCCGATCAATAATCAACAGCGGGATCTGGAGATCCGTGATGACTCCTATATATTCAACGATGACTCTCGTGATCGTGTGAACCTTTCAACGTCGTAACGATTTCCCTTTGTCTCGCGATATATTACTTGTCCGAGATCCGATCATCGGTATCCACTATACCTTGTTCGATCTCGTTATCCGACAAGTACTCTTTTCTCGTTCCCGTGATATAACATCCTTGTGATCATATCACTTGCTTGCAAGCGGTGTCGATGTGATATCACCGAGAGGGCCCTGAGTATATCTATCCGTCATATTGGATGGACAAATCCCATTCTCGATCCATGAGCTTCAACTAACACTTTCTGAATATCCAATGCCACCTTTATAGTCACCCTTTTACGGTGTGATGTTTGATGTCATCAAAGTATTCTTTCGGTATTAGTGATTAACATGATCTCATGGTCTAAGGAATAATGTTACTCCGAATGTAAGACATAATAACAAAACTAAATGACTTGATCGCATTGTTATACTTAGTTAGGGTTTAAGTTCATCATGTCATTCTCCTAATGATATGACCCCGTTATTAACAACATCCAATGTTCATGATCAGGAAACCTTGATCATCTGTTTAATCAACGAGCTAATTAAAAGAGAGGCTTCACTAGGAACGTCGGTTTGTTCATTCATCACACATGTATCAACGTTTCCGGTTAATACAATTCTAGCATGAGAAATAAACATCTATCATAAACAAGGAATAAAATAATAAACACTTTATTATTGCCTCTCGGGCATATTCCCTTCAGTCTCCCACTTGCACTAGGGGCAATAATCTATATTACATAGTGATGAATCTAACACCCATTGAGTTCTGGTGTTGATCATGTTTTGCTCTTGAGAGAGTTTTAGTCAACGGATCTGCCACATTCAGATCTGTATGTACTTTGCAAATCTTCACATCCCCATCTGCGACATGCTCACGGATGGAGTGAAAACGACGCTTGATATGCTTGGAATTCTTGTGAGACCTTGGTTCCTTAGCATTGGCTATGGCACCATTGTTGTCACAGTAGATAACCATTGGATCCAACGCACTCGGAACCACGCCTAGTTCGGATATGAACTCCTTCATCCAAACTGCTTCCTGTGTTGCCTCCGAGGCAGCAACATATTCCGCTTCTGTTGATGATCCCGCCACCACGGATTGCTTGGAACTCCTCCAGCTTACAGCTCCTCCATTCATAACAAATACGTACCCGGACTGAGACTTAGAGTCATCTGGATCAGTGTTGAAGCTAGCATCGACGTAACATCTTGCGACGAGCTCTTCTTCACCGCCATATACGAGAAACATATCCTTAGTTCTTCTCAAGTACTTTAGGATATTCTTGACCGCAGTCCAGTGTTCCAAACCTAGATTGGATTGGTACCTACTAGTCAAACTAATAGCATGTGCCACATCCGGTCTTGTACATAGCATAGCATACATGATAGAACCTATGGCTGAAGCATAGGGAGTCTTATTCATCCTTTCTCTATCTTCTGCTGTAGCTGGACATTGAGTCTTACTCAACGTTTTGCCTTGCAACATAGGTAGGAACCCCTTCCTACTATCTTCCATTTTGAACTTCTTCAAAATCTTGTCAAGATATGTACTTTGCGAAAGTCCAATTAAGCGTCTTGATCTATCCCTGTAGATTTTGATGCCTAATATATAAGCTGCTTCACCCAGGTCTTTCATCGAAAAACTACTGTTCAAATACCCTTTTACGCTTTTTAAAAGTTCTATATCATTTCCAATCAACAATATGTCATCCACATATAGTACTAGAAATGCTACAGAGCTCCCACTCACTTTCTTGTAAATACAAGTTTATCCGTATGTTTGGAAAAATCCAAAACCTTTGATCACCTTATCAAAATGGAGGTTCCAACTTCGGGATGCTTGCTTCAGTCCATAAATGGAACGTTGAAGCTTACACACCTTGTCAGCATCCTTAGGATCAACAAAACCTTTGGGTTGCATCATATACAACTCTTCCTCAATGTCACCATTAAGGAACGCCGTTTTGACATCCATCTGCCATATTTCATAATCAAAAAATGCAGCAACTGCTAACATAATCCTAACTGACTTAAGCATCACTACTGGTGAGAAAGTCTCATCATAGTCAACTCCTTAAATTTTTCGGAAACCTTTTGCGACAAGTCGAGCTTTATAGACAGTCACATTACCATCAGCGTCAGTTTTCTTTTTAAAGATCCATTTGTTCTCAACGGCATTGCGGTCATCGGGTAAATCCACCAAAGTCCAAACTTGGTTTTCGTACATGGATCCTATTTCGGATTTCATGGCTTCAAGCCATTTGTTGGAATCTGGGCTCATCATCGCTTCCTCATATGTCGCAGGGTCATCACCTCCATCTACCATGAAGTTTAATACGGGATCTCCGTATAGTTCAGGAGCTGTACGCTCCCTAGTTGACCTGCGAGGTGCGGTAGTTTCCTCTATTGGAGTTTCATGATCTTGATCATTATATCTCTCTTCATCTGATGGGGTCGGCTCCGGAACAACTTCCGGCGCTGCGCTACTCGCCATTCCAAGAAGAGAAGGTTCAATAACCTCGTCGAGTTCTACCTTCCTACTATTCACACCTTTCGAGAGAAACTCCTTCTCCAAAAAGGATCCATTCTTGGCAACGAAAGTCTTGCCTTCGGATCTGTGATAGAAGGTGTACCCTATTGTTTCTTTAGGGTATCCTATGAAGACGCATTTTTTCGCTTTGGGTTCGAGTTTATCAGGTTGAAGCTTCTTCACATAAACATCGCATCCCAAACTTTTAGAAATGACAGCTTAGGTTTGTTTCCAAACCATAAGTCATACGGTGTCGTTTCAACGGATTTAGATGGTGCCCTATTTAAAGTGAATGCAGCGGTCTCTAGTGCATAATCCCAAAACGATAGTGGCAAATCTGTAAGAGACATCATAGATCGAACCATATCTAATAAAGTACGATTACGACGTTTGGAAACACCATTACGCTGTGGTGTTCCGGCAGGTGTGAGTTGTGAAACTATTCCACATTGTTTCATATGCATGCCAAACTCGTAACTTAGATATTCACCTTCACGATCAGACCGTAGAAATTTAATCTTTCTGTTACGATGATTTTCAACTTCACACTGAAATTCTTTGAACTTTTCAAACGTTTCAGATTTGTGTTTCATTAAGTAAATATACCCATATCTACTCAAATCATCTGTGAAAGTGACAAAACAACGATATCCACCGCGCGCCGATACACTCATTGGTCCACATACATCAGTATGTATGATTTTCAGTAAGTCTGTCGCCCGTTCCATAGTTCCAGAAAACGGGGTTCTAGTCATCTTGCCCATAAGGCATGGTTCACATGTTTCAAATGATTCATAATCAAGTGATTCTAAGAGTCCATCGGAATGGAGCTTCTTCATGCGTTTAACACCAATATGACCTAAGCGGCAATGCCACATATAAGTAGCAATATCATTATTTAACTTAATTCTTTTGGCATTCACATTATGAATATGTGTATCAACATTATCAAGATTCAAAAGAAATAAACCATTCTTCTCAGCTGCATGACCGTAAAAGATATTATTCATATAAATCGAACAACCATTGTTCTCAGACTTAAAAGAATAACCATCCCGCATTAAGCAAGATCCAGAAATGATATTCATGCTTAATGCAGGCACCAAATAACAATTATTGAGGTTTATAACTAATCCCGATGGTAGACGTAGAGGCAGCGTCCCGACGGCAATCACATCAACTCTTGATCCATTGCCGACGCACATCGTCACCTCATCCTTTGCTAGTGGTCGCTTATTCTGCAGCTCATGTTTCGAGTCACATATGTGAGCAACCGAACCGGTATCAAATACCCAGGTGCTATTGCGAGTACTAGTAAGCTACACATCAATAACAAGTATATCATATATACCTTTGTTCACTTTGCCGGCCTTCTTATCTGCCAGATACTTGGGGCAATTGTGCTTCCAATGGCCAGTACCCTTGCAATAGAAACACTCGGTCTCAGGCTTAGGGCCATGCCTGGTTTTCTTCTCAGCAGTAGCAGCAGATTTGCCACCCTTCTTGAAGTTTACCCTTGGCTTGCCTTTCTTGCCTTTCTTGAAACTAGTGGTCTTATTGATCATCAACACTTGATGTTCTTTATTGATCTCCACTTCAGGAGTTTTAAGAATCGAGAGAAGTTCAGGAAGAGACTTCTACATGCTCTGCATATTATAGTTCATCACGAAGTTCTTGTAAGTATGTGGCAGAGATTGGAGAACACGATGTATCCCTAGCTCAATGGGAATCGATATTCCCAAGGCTATGAGCTTATCAGCGTACGAAGACATTTTGAGTACGTGCTCACTAACGGAGCTGTTCTCTTCCATCATGCAGCTAAAGAACTTTTCTGAAGCGCCATAACTCTCAACTACGGCATGGGTATCGAAAATCATTTTCAATTCTCCCATTGTGGCATAAGCAGTGCTGTTCTCGAAACGTTTTTGCAGCTCTGGCTCTAATCCATAGAGGATGCCGCAGTGAACTATACTGTGGTCTTCTTGTTGAGTCAGATAAACATTTTTATCTTCATCAGAAACATCATCAGCGGGCTGATCACGTAGAGGTGCATCAAGCACATAGAGCTTCTTGCAAGCGGTGAGGAGAATCCTCAGGTTAAGTTCATGGGATAATTTTATAATTAACTTGAACTTAATTTATCATAAACATAGTCTAAATAGTCTTTGCAAATATGTTGTAGATCATGGCACCACCTACCTTCAATTTTAATATGTTCATGGAGAAAGAGAAATTAGCGAACAATGGAAGCAACTTTACCAATTGGGCACTCCCACTCAAAAACAACATCCCTCTTAGTTGTCTTTAGTGATTACACGAACCAAATTCACTACACCGAAACCGATCATCACGTGAGACGGTGCAGTTGCAAAGGCGAACATCAACATGTTCATCATATCATTCATATGACTCATGCTTTACCTTTCGGTTACGTGTTCCGAGGCCATGTCTGTACATGCTAGGCTCGCCAAGTAGAACCGTTGTATTGCATGTGTTTCAAGGCCATGTCTGTACATGCTAGGCTCGAAAACACCCGTTGTATGCGAACGTTGAGTCTATCACACCCGATCATCACGTGGTGTCTCGAAACGACGAACTTTCTTAACGGTGCATACTTAAGGAAGAACACATTATTATCTTGATATTAAGTGAGAGGGATCATCTTATAATGCTACCGTCGCGATCTAAGCAAAATAAGATGCATAAAAGGATAAACATCACATGCATGGATAATGTGATATGATATGGTCCTTCTTGCACGCGATCTCCATTTTGTGCATCATGGTATGATCTCCATCATTCCACCAGCGCGGCACCAAGGTCCGTGGCACCTCCATCTTGATTGTCCATTACAACATATCACATGGATATGATATACAACACGCAAGCCATAAAATAAGACAACCATATGGCTCCAGCCGGTATGTCAATAATTTACAAAAGATATCATCTCATACATAACGTTTGTAACATTGACCATATCACATCACATGCCCTGCAAAAACAAGTTAGACGCCTCTAATTTATTTTTGCATATTTTACGTGGCTTTGGGCTTACGAGGATAGAACCGTTCATACCTACGTACAAGAACCACAACATTGATAAAACATATTTTAACAAACCTTTGTAGATTAGCTCTCAACTATAGTAGGAGAAACGGACACCCCCTCAGTCACATGTGATACAATTCTCGCGTACATAGTAGACGTAAACTTAGTCCGGGGCAGCTTCATCCTACTATGCCACTAAGATCATAAAATACCCAAAGAGGCAAAAACATGATCATCAACGCCCACATACTCCTATGTGTTCTACCCGTACAATTCATCTACGCATAGATCCGACTCTGATACCACTGAAGGGGAACGTAGCATAGAAAACAAAAAATTTCCTACGCGCGATAAACCCAAATGGCCAAGATCTAATCTATGAGATGAAAGGCAACGGGGAGAAAGAGAGTCTTGAGATAACATACCCTCGAAGACTCAAAGTGGTAAGAGAAAAGATCTCGTTGTTGGCGCAGTCGTTCTCACGCCGATCCCGAGCGAGAAGAAGAGCACCGCAATCCGGCGGTGCCTCCATAATCGGTCACACGTTCAGCTCGATGAAGACTTCCGTTCCCTCGTTCCAGCGGGTTGCGGAAGTAGAGGATCCCTCCGGAATTCCAGCAGCACGACGGCGTGGTGGTGGTGAATAATCCCACGGTCAGGGCTTCGCCAAGCCGGAGACCATGGAATGGAGCAGCAGGTGGAAGGGAAAAGGAGTGGGCAAGTGTGTATAGAAGAGAGAGCCCTCACCCTCCTTTTATAGTGGAGGGGGAGGCAGCCCAAGGGGTGGGGTGCGGCCAGCCATGGGTGCCCCCAGCCCTTCCTCTCTTCATGTGAGTGGAAGCCCCACTCACACCCACTCAAAATTTCTTAATTTCCCACTTAGAAAATCCAAAGGTTTTTCTTTAATAAATAAATAAAACATTTTTATTTCTTTATTTATATTTGTTAATTCCATTAACAAACATTTGCATGTAGCACCTCGAACCATTTGTTAATTCTATTAACAACCGTTCGACGAAAAACCCCTTGAACTATTTCAATTTTCCCCGAAACAATTCCGGAGCTGCCCAAAATATTCTTCGGTATTCCGTATCCTCTCTAACGCTTCATCAAACCTTAAGTGTGTCTCCCTACGGTTCGCGAATATTATATACATGATCGAGACTCCTCTCCGATCAATAATCAACAGAGGGATCTGGAGATCCGTGATGACTCCTATATATTCAACGATGACTCTCGTGATTGTGTGAACCTTTCAACGTCGTAACGATTTCCCTTTGTCTCGCGATATATTACTTGTTCGAGATCCGATCATCGGTATCCACTATACCTTGTTCGATCTCGTTATCCGACAAGTACTCTTTTCTCGTTCCCGTGATATAACATCCTTGCGATCATATCACTTGCTTGCAAGCGGTGTCGATGTGATATCACCGAGAGGGCCCTGAGTATATCTGTCCGTCATATTGGATGGACAAATCCCATTCTCGATCCATGAGCTTCAACTAACACTTTCCGAATATCCAATGCCACCTTTATAGTCACCCTTTTACGGTGTGACGTTTGATGTCATCAAAGTATTCTTTCAGTATTAGTGATTAACATGATCTCATGGTCTAAGGAATAATGTTACTCCGAATGTAAGACATAACAACAAAACTAAATGACTTGATCGCATTGTTATACTTAATTAGGGTTTAAGTTCATCATGTCATTCTCCTAATGACATGACCCCGTTATTAACAACATCCAATGTTCATGATCAGGAAACCTTGATCATCTGTTTAATCAACGAGCTAGTGAAAAGAGAGGCTTCACTAGGAACGTCGGTTTGTTCATTAATCACACATGTATCAACGTTTCCGGTTAATACAAGTCTAGCATGAGAAATAAATATCTATCATAAACAAGGAATAACATAATAAACACTTTATTATTGCCTCTCGGGCATATTCCCTTCAGAATTAATAAATACCATCTCTTCAATATGCTACTCCAAACCACTCTCCGGTCGAATAACAACACCTATCCATGCTTAGGGCTTTAACAACACTCCTCAGAGTAAGCACTTTACCAACTAAGTAATCCCCACGCTATCACCATGGCACCGAGATGGTTCCACGCAAACACCAAAACATGGTTATCCAACACAAAATATAAATATAATGGTAAACCACACGATGCACACACTATCAAATTTACACCGTGATCAAAGTGTTTACGGATATCTCATTACAAAAAACACTTGAGTAGCATAATAGATGAAGAATAATGTCTACGAATTCAACTAGATTACAAAGCTCACGATCACATATAGATCACACCATGGGAGAGAGGGATGAAACACATAGCTACCGGTGGAGCCCTCAGCCCCGGGGGAGAACTACTCCCTCCTCATCATAGGAGACAACAACAACGATGGAGATGGCGGTGGAGTCAATGGAGATGGTTCTGGGGGCACTTCCCCGCCCCGGCAGGGTGCCAGAACACAGATCTGTCCCCCGAAACTTGGCGGCAGCGGCGGCGGAGCTACAGATGTATTTTGTGGAAAGGTCGATTCTCTTAGGGTTTTCCCTTGAAGGAGTATAAATAGGCGAAAGGGAAAAGGCGGTTCACCCCCCCTAGCGCGGCCAAGGGGGGGCTCCGTCCTATGGTGTGGGCCCCCTGAGCCCCCCCCCTCCGGGTCTCTTTGGGACTCCGTGGAATCTTCGGGAATTATAAGACTTCCGGGCTTCGAATTTTCCTATTCTAGGAATATTTCTAGAACAAATTTTCTGAAAACTAAAAACAGCAGAAAACATGGAACTGGCTCTGTGGCATCTTGTCAATAGGTTAGTTCGGAAAATCGATAAAAATGACATAAAAATGGAGAAAACATGTAACAATTGGTATACTATCATAGATACGTTGGAGACGTATCAATTACCACCCGGAAATAAAAGTCGTCCAGCCGGAGCGGCCCCGTGGGTGGCCTCTAGTTCCGGTTCATGGCAAACCGGGACAAAAGGGGGGCCTCTAGTCCCCATTCAGCAGTCCCGGATAGAAATCCGGGACTATAGCCCGTTACGGCCCGAGACTAGAGGCATGTTTTCTACTAGTGAGGGTGCTGAGCTCGGTGGGTGGCAACATGATGTTCCCTCGGGATGTTGAAAAAGCCATGTGGATAGTCAGAGACGAGTAAGGGGTTATCACTCCCGCCGAGCTAGTTCAGAGAGACAATATGTATTGTTCAGTTCTTCAACAAATTAAATACTAGCTGAAGATAATTCGTGTGTATTGATGGTGCAAGAGTTGATGGGGGAGTGGTTTCTTCTTGATGACTTTGAAACTCCCCGGCAACGGCGCCAGAAAACTTGTTGGTGGCATGTAGTTGACGCCCTTGTTGGTAAAACCCAAGAGAAAGGTTGTGAAGAGTGAAGCAGCAAGTTTTCCCTCAGAAAAGAAGCCAAGGTTGAATCGACCAGTAGGAGGACAAGCAATCTCTGAAGGTTGATGCAGCTGAGGTGGCAGGGCGCACTACCGGTTGAGCAGCAACACGGAACCTACACAACACAATCAAATCACTTTGTCCCAACGAAGCACTGAGGTTGTCAATCTCACTGGTTTTGCTGAACATAAAGAGGTTAAACGTATAGTGTGGAAAACAATAGGAAAATAGTAGGAACAGTATGAAAGAAGTAGGTTTTTTATCAGTATGAGGAAAATGAACCGGGGTCCATAGTTCACTAGTGGTGTCTCCCCGTGAAAGATAAATAATATGTGTGGTGAACAAATTACAGCTGGACAATTGACAGAAATGAAGGATGCACTATAGTGCATATGCAAGACATAAAGATTACTATGTGATTCATGCGGGCATTACAACAAAATACATACACCTTCATCCAACTGCATCAATGACTAAAAATCCACCCTCCGAATATCATCCGAACAAACTTTGGGGTATTAAGTTGCAAGCAACAAATAATTGCATTAATCAAAGTGTGTAATGTAAACAATAAAATTATCCTTAGACAAAGCATTGTTGTTTTCTCCCTAATGGCAACAACACATCCTCCATCTGTCACATTTCTGTCAATTGAGCACCAATGCAAATGAGGCATGAACCCACTATCGATCATAAATACTCCCTCTTAGAGTTACTACACTGGTGGAGAACAGGGCATTCGCACCGGTTTGTAAGGGCCTTTGGACTCGGATACAAATCCGGTGCTACGTATCCGGGACTAAAGGCCCCCCCTTTAGAACCGGTCTGTCACCAACCGGTTCTAAAGGCCTCCACGTGGGCGCCGAAGAGCGCGCGCAGGCGGAGGACCTTTAGAACCGGTTGGTAACACCAACCGTTCCTAAAGCTTTTTTTTCCTTTTTTTTCCTTTTCTTTTCAGGGTTTCCGATTCCGTATTTAGGGTTTAGGGTTTAGGGCGTGTTCCGTATTTTCAGGGTTTCCGTTTACGTGTTTCCGTTTAGTCTTTCCGATTCCGTGTGTCCGTGTTTCGTTTTTTACGAACACGGAATCGGAAACACGTAATCGGAAATACGTATCTGGAAACACCGATTCCGTGTTTGCGGTTAAGTGTTTCCGATTCCGTGTTTCCGGTTAAATGTTGATGCACCAAATAAAAGTACATATATATATATACATGTAACACGAAGTAATCGACCGAGCATTACATAATCTGAAATTCGTTTTCAATAGCTGTATACTTGCATAGAGAAGGGAGCTGGCTATTGGTTCATAGGATGGAAAAATTCTCCGCCTTCATCTATGACTTGCGTGAGGAGAAATCCTGCCAATTCCTCTGCAATTGCCTTGCAACGTTCGATTGGTTTGAGCATCGCCCGCTTCCGTGCCATCTTTAAAAGAAGTAGATGAAAACAATTAAGTTATGAACAAAACTAAACATAATTGATGGCAACATAAATAAAGTTGTGAAGATCCGGTTACGTACCTCTAGATTTCTGGAAGTACGGGATTTCTCATTGATAATCCTGTGAATGAACTCGCAAACATAGTATTCACAATAATCAGTTCCCTGTGGTTGTTGCGGGACGTTCTATATACGAGAAACATAATTCAGTCAAATTAATAATAATCAAGAGAATGGTAATGGTATTGAAACCAGGGTACGTAGTACTACTTACTTTGTTAATCTGAAAGTGAAGCTTGTCTGTCCATGTACCGGGTTCTTCCTTGATGAACATTTGCCAAAGCCTGGCCGACAAAAGAAAAATGAATACAAGAGTTAATTATTACTTACTTGATATCAGGAAATGAACGAAAAAGAGGCCGATGAACGAAAAAGGCCGATATATATATATATACTTTTGAAGCATCTGACGCGCGCTCTTCCATGTGTCAGCGCCCTAGGTTAACGAGTCCCAGACTTCAACTTGTCCTTTATCGATTCTAATGATGAACAATATGAAGTGGGACCTGCGCACGTGTACACACGCAGTCATGCATACTCATCAATTACACTTAACATCAGGTAAGCAAAATAGAATGTCTACAAGACAGTAACACTCACTTGAATCCGTAGGGACAAAGTATTTCTTTTTTGGTACTTTGTCGCTTCAAAAACATTAGCAAATCATCCGGTGTATCCTTGTTGAACTTTTCTATTGTGTCTTGATGATACGAATACGGGTCAATGAACCCAAAGTCCCAGATTCCTGCCAGCCTGCATTCACGAATCTTCATTCTGCATAGTAGCGTACAAAAAGAATGTCGTGAGTGATAATTATACGGGCAATGAACGCGAGCTTAACTAAATAATTAAATTACACAAATAAATCACTTACAAACAGTAGCAGCTGAGGATAGACTTGTCGAGGGCACGTTGATTGTACATCTGGAAGAAATCATCGAACCTAAGCTCCACACCGTACTCTCTGAAGTAGTGTTGATCCTGAACTTGAGCCATGATACAGTCTCTCTTTTGCCTTGCGGCCTCCAAGTACCAATCATGTAAATTCCGTAGTTGGGTTGTTAGAGCAGTAGGATTTTCGACCAGAGGGTGCTCGGGCTTGTATGTATATACCACATCAGCAATAGCGTAACCCACATCGCCCATGCGTGGACCGGACACTGAAGCCTGGTCAGATAACACCTTGAGCGGGGCAATTGACCATGCTTCTTGTTGCCCGAGCTGGGGAACTTGTTTCCCGCAGTTCGTCTGCTCCGCCTGCTTCATCTGTGCGGTGTGCGTCTTCTCAATGTACCGTTCATAGTCTGAAAGGGGCGGCGGTGGCGGCGGTGCAGGATAATATAAGTTGTCGATGGTCCGCTCAATTTTCCACTTTGGGATGTCCTTCAGAGTTTCCTTCCAGACGTCTGGGAGGGGGGGGCTTCAGGGGAAACCGTGCGAACCATGCTTTGGTTTTGGCTTTCACGGCATCGGTTAGTTCCTCCGGATTCATCAGGCCTGGTAACTCCGGGGGAGTCTCGACTTTCTTGCGTTTCCTTTGTATCTTCTTGGGAGGAGTCCCGTTTCTTCTGAACTGCAGCTTCCGCTTTGCCATACCCGTAGTGGGCGCATCGGTCGGCTCACGGGAGTGCACGGGCGATGGACCCTCGACCTCGGGCTCCCAATCTTCGTTGTGGGGTGGACTTGGAGGTGCGTTGGGGGGTGGACTTGGAGGCCGTGCATTCTCTGTACGAAAGTGAAAAAACTATTACAAATAGGCTTACATGTGGTGCAACATTCGGTAATTGATGGAGGTGGTGCATTTGTACCTGGAGGAGTCGGTGGCCTTGGCGCCGCGTTAGGAAACACGATGTGTTTCTTATTCCACAAGATGATACCAAGCTCCATTTCTCCCAGTGCCTTCTCTCTTTCACCTCCAGGAATATGGAGCTCAATTGAATGGCATCCCGGCGTAATTGTTGACAACCCGACACGAGCATGGGATGCTGGAATCTGACCACCATGGTAGGTTGCTCCAGGTTGATTCGGTAAAGCATAGCCTGACGCCACCCTGAAGGATATGTTCCCCATTGGCATATGTATCTCACAGTTTGTCTGATATCATCCACGGGGTAGTGAGGCGCCGACGGTTCGACTGCACGACCGTCTTCTAGCTGCAGGTGCGTGGAACCCACGCTGCTTCTATGCTGAGATGGGACGGCATCTGCTACATGATCGTCTTCTATTTGCAGCTGATCAGGTGCAGGACGATGTTCTACCTCCTCTTCAGTGTCAGGTACAGGGTTTCGCCCTTTCTTCAAGAGAAAATCCACCTTTTCTTCTAATGTCGATATCCGTACCATCGCCCTTTTCTTGCTTCTATCACGGCTTCTGTAAGTGCCAATGTCCGCTGCAAACCCTTGGCTCCACGGGGTAGTGGCTCCAAAGCCTCGTGTTCGTCCCCACTTTTCGGGGTTCCCGAGTGCCTTCGTCAGCTCGTCGTTCTCTCTATCGGGAACAAAAGTTCTTTTTCGAACAGCTTCTATTGCCTCCTCTAGTTTTGCTACGACATTTGTTATTTTTTCCGACCATGGTCCCTCCGCAACAATCATCCCAGTCTCAGCGTGCAACGTTGCCCCATGCGCGAACAACCAGAACTTGGACCTATCGGGCCAGTCATGTGTCTGTGGAATGATACCTCTTTTCACAAGCGCATCTTCATACCTTCGCCACCTAGGCAGGGCAGTCATGTAGCCACCTGACCCCAAAATATGGTGATATTTCTTCTTCTTCGCATTCTACTTATTTGTGGCCGATCGGGATGCAAAGACACCCGATTTCTTGTACGCCTTAAAATCATCCCAACCGTCTCTTATCTTCACTAGGTGCCCAGTGAAAACTGGATCTTCGTCCTTATATTTTTTCCACAGGTCTTTCTTCCACCTCTGGAATTGTGTGGCCATCTTCTTCAAAGCCCACTCCTCGACTTTCTTCTTCTTATCTTTCGCTACGCTAAAATTTAGCCATAGCGTTTCGCAAAGAATTTTTTTCAATCTTTCATCGACATAACTAGCTCCAACGTTGGCCCCGGTCTTCGGCTTATTCCATTCTATTAGGTTGATCGGGACCAGGTCTCTTACAACAACTCCGCACTGATTTACGAATTTGCGATAAGTTTCTGGGGGCTGCAGTGGTTTGCCATCAGCAGCAACTGTATCGATCGGGAACCTTGCGGTATCTTTCAACCTTGCGGCCGGGCCTCGTTTCGACTTTGTCTCAGTACTTGCGCTAGCTGTTCTGGAGGGCGCCTAAACGGGAAAATAATGATTCGTTAGTAAGTGCAATACAAATTAATTGTTGCGTGAACAGTGACTTGAGATATACATTGGCAGAGTTTGTTCTGGAGGGCACTTCTTCATCCTCGACGTTGTCGTCGTCATCATCTACTACATCTTCTATATTCTGATCTCCGTCACCGGAGTCGTTCAAAAATTGATTGCTAAACGCCTGTCCACTGTCGTGATCATGATATATGGCCGTTGCATTTTCAAAAATCATCTGGCACATGTATCTTTCCTTCTCCGCCTCACCCATTCTCGCGAGCTGATCGGCATGCGGATCACGTGCAGGTTCTTGGGGATCCATAGCTCAACACCTGCTAGTAAAATTTATAAAATGAAGAACACTTAGCAAAATTATTTCATCGGACACTTAGCGAAATTATTTCATCGGACACTTAGCAAAATTATTTCATCGGACACTAATAAAATAATAGTTCTGGACATATTAATGAAATAATAGTTCTGGACACACCAAAAGTTACATAGCTCAGGTTAATTTTTTTAACCCAAATACATCACGATCGAATAATATCACTTATACATAGTCTCGTGACATCTCTCAAAATAATTAACTCCGACCGGGTCCTAAGCCGCGGGGTGCTGAGTCACGGGTGCTACGCATCCATAGATAAGGAACCCTCATAGGGTCATAGCTCACGTGGTAAGGAACCCTCCGAATAATCGATCAACTGCTGCTATACTGCCTATCGAGCAAGTACATGTAGCGACGGACGTGCTCGTCCTCCTCCCTGATACGCTGGTAGCTCACGTGGTAAGGAACCCTCCGAATAATCGATCAACTGCTGCTATACTGCCTATCGAGCAAGTACATGTAGCGACGGACGTGCTCGTCCTCCTCCCTGATACGCTGTTGTACCACCTCCTCAGGGGCCGGCTCTCTCCGCACCGAGAGTGGCCCACGCGATGGCCACCAAAGAATATCCGGGTCGACCACGTCACCCGGCTTTCTCACCAAGCCGCGTGCCCCGGTACTAAGGAGCTCCCAGTGCCAGCCTGGCGGGGCCCAGTCCCGGACATCGCCCGGCGGGTCCAACATAGACATGAACTAAAAACATGCCCGGACTAAGTAAATATTCCGTAATTAAGTAAAATACCTTAGTGTTTCTAACTTAGTAAAAAATAGTAAATTGAGAAATATGACAGAAATAAGATGAAAGTTAAACAAGAACAAGATGGTAAGTTAGTGAAATTTTTTAACTTAGTGAAATTATTCTAACTTTCTGAAATTTTCTAACACTAACTTAGTGAAATTTTCTAACACACTAACTTCTAACACAAAATTCTAACAAAAAAATTCTAACACAAAAATTCTAACACTAAACAAAATTGTAAAAACAAATTAAAGCACTAAAAAAAATCTAACACTAACTCTAAAAATTTCTAATACTAACACTAACTCTAAAAAAATCTAACAATAACTCTAAAAATTTCTAACACTAACACTAACTCTAAAAAAAAATCTAACACTAACTCTAAAAATTTCTAACACTAACACTAACTCTAAAAAAAATCTAACACTAACTCTAAAAATTTCTAACACTAAATTCTAACACAAAATTCTAACACTAAACACAATCGTAAAAACAAAATTGTAAAAACAAATTAAATCTTTCCTTACCTACGTACAGAGGGCGACGAGTGACGGCGAGGGGCGAGAGGCGATCGACGGGGCGGAGGCGGGACGGAGGCGGGGCGGCGGAGGCGGAGGCGGAGGCGGGGCGACGGAGGCGGACGGCGACGTCGACGGAGGCGGGGCCGCGGTGGGGATCGAGGCGCGCGCGCGGCCTCGGGTCGGAGGCAGAGGGCAGCGGCGCGACGTCGGGGCGCGCCCGGGGCGGCGAGGCGGACGGAGACGCGCGGCCGGAGCAGGGCTTCGCCGTACGTGAAGGAGAGAAGACGCGCGCGGAAGTCGAATGAGAGAAAAATTTCACTAAGTCCTGGATATCGCCCCAGTACGGACCTTTAGCACCGGTTTGTGTTAACAACCGGTGCGAAAGGGTCTTTAGCACCGGTTGATAACACAAACCGGTGCTAAAGGTCTGTACTGGGGCCACTTTCAGACTGCGCGCCCTGTACAGACCTTTAGCACCGGTTTGTGTTAACAACCGGTGCTAAAGGGTCTATGTACAAACTGCTCGCCTCCCGCGCGGCGGTTTTATTGCTACAGTGCGCACCGGTCCGATCGAGTCTCTCTGTTTCTTCTCTGTCTTCTCTTCTTCCTCTGTCTTCTCTTCTTCCTCTCTTCGATCTTCCTCCACAAAGCACCATGCCTGAAGTTTGGAAGAGATATGGTGTGGCCACACCATGCGGCAAGAGTCTCGACGTGTGCTACACCGACAATTGCGAGAGGCTCCCCGGTGCTCTTGAGCATTTGACCGATCTCTATTTCTCCTCTCCCGATGAACACCGGTTCTTCGGGCTTGATCTAGAGTATACGGCGGATCAACGGGATGTTGCCGTCATCTAGATTGCATTCAAGGAGGCCGTTTTGGTCTTCCAATGGTCAAGGTAACGCACACGTACAACCTTGCATTTTCGATTTGTTTGTTGCATCTGAAGAATAAATGTGTTGCAACATATCTAACATGTATCAAATTTTTGTTGTTGCAGTAGTTCAAAGCATTCTCCGACACTTGTTGATTTTCTTGTCAACAAGGGGTATGACTTCTGCAGCGTTGACATCACTCAAGACCGTCAGAATTTGATGCGCTTGGATATTATGATACATGAAGATCACTACATTGATCTTCAGGACCTTATCCATTTCGATGAGTTGCCCGGGCCCAAGACCGGGATGGTTCCGATGGCAACTGCCTTCATCCACGAGGGCTACGAAACCATGAAGTCTCGTTTCCCCTCCAAGAATCATAGGTATTGGGCGAAGACCCCACTGGACCGGACCAACATCAACTATGCAGCCATAGATGCATACGTTTCCTACGAGTTGTTCCGCATCTACTCGACGGAGCTCGAGTAGATGTTGTTTGTGTACCGCATCTTGCGTTCGATATATGCATGTAATGGATATATTAGTATGTGATGGATATATTATTATGTAATGGATATTATTTCTATATTAATTCCTAGCTATACTATTTCTATATTATGTCAAACACACATTTCAAAACAAACAAAAAAAATACATCAAGAAAACAAACAAAAACACATCAAGAAAACAAAACAGAAAAACTACCGTTTCTATATATCTATCCAAAACATTTTAGTTTGTCCATTTTGGTTATGTATTTTAAAAGTTAGGTTCAAATCATTCTCACAGATAGTAATCTGGTACATAACTTGGTAGTTGATTTCTAAAATGGTGTTCGATTTGCTAGCTAATGTATTTTGAACATGATTGATACATCACCATATTATTACTATCAAACATATCCCATTTCTTGATTGCTTAGGAATGATTTAAAAAATTGTATATATCTCACTAGTTTGATGAAAATTTTCATGCAGCCTTTGATACCGAGGTGATTATCATCTGATGACACAGAAGTTGTCTGAATCAGATAGCTAGGATCATATGTTATTTATTTTTATTGTGTTCTGTACACTATCTATCTCTCCCCATGGCATAGCTCATTGTGATAAGAGCTCATCTCATACTATGTAAATGTTGAATTTCTTCGTGTAGATTTGGAAGGTAGAACGAAGAACATTTGGAATGTAGAATATCTCCCCATGGCATAATATTGTATCATAGCAATTTGGAAGGTAGAACAAAGAACATTTTAGTCAACAAACAATATGGGAATACATCCTATAACTTGTTAGTTGATTTCTAAAATCATAAACAAAGATATAAAATGTGGTGGAGAATGGGAAAAATCTGATCACTTACCCCAGGAGCACATTACACCATATGCGCCTGCGGTACTGCTCTTATCCTAGGCGCATTTTTTCACTGTGCGCCTGCGGTAAAGTTACCCCAGGCGCATTTTGGAGTTTATGCGCCTGTGGTAAGTTAGGGTGGGTAATGAGTAAGGCAACGAGAAGTGAGAGCGCAAGTGATACATCGAGCATATATACAGTGGATACATATATATAGATTGATTTAGCGAGATACCATACATGTAGATTGATTTAGCGATTGGTATACTAGCCCGCTGCTACTTTGTTTCTCACTTTTAAAAAGTACATACATATATCGCGAGTATTTCCCTCTGTCAACCTTTCGTCACAATCTTACGCTTGCCTTTCTTGGTCGATGTTGAATACGTGACTGCCATACCGTGACTTCTTCTGTCTGCCTCTGTGACAACCGGTCGTCATAATCTTACTCTTGCCTTTCTTGGTACCGGTTGCTGTTAACAACCGGTGCTAAAGGGTCTTTAGCACCGATTGTTAACGGCAACCGGTACTAAAGGCCTGTACAGGGGGGCGCACATTTCTTTTTTTTGTTCTTTCTGTTTCCAAAGTGGGTGTAGAACAAAACAAACGGTATCGCCATCATACAGCCCAACCGTGGCTACTGGGTGCATATATGCATACCAAATGCACGGCTGGACGTATGATGGCGAATCCGGATGTTTTGTATTTGCTCGATGAACTGAATATATGATGTATCAAACCTTAAAAGGGGGTGTAGAACAAAACAAACGGTATCGCCGTCATACAGCCCAACCGTGGCTACTGGGTGCATATATGCATACCAAACGCACGGCTGGACGTATGACGGCGAATCCGGATGTTTTGTATTTGCTCGATGAACTGAATATATGATGTATCAAACCTTAAAGGGGGCGTAGAACAAACAAACGGTATCGCCGTCATACAGCCCAACCGTGGCTACTGGGTGCATATATGCATACCAAATGCACGGCTGGACGTATGACGGCGAATCCGGATGTTTTGTATTTGCTTGATGAACTGAATATATGATGTATCAAACCTTAAAGGGGGGTGTAGAACAAAACAATCGGTATCGCCAGTATACAACCCTGCCGTGGCTACTGAGTGCATATATGCATACCAAATGCACGGCAGTACGTATGATGGCGAATCCGGATGTTTTGTATTTGGGAGATGAACTGACCGGTGTATGAAGCTGGGCTATATATAGGGTCCTCTGGCTCAACAAAGTGTTGAGCTAGGGTTTTGATCCAACGGTTAAGAAACACCTCATCCAACGGCTCACAACAGCTCGAAAGAAACACACCGTAGCCCTGATCAAACGACTCACAACAGCTGGAAAGAAACACATCCCGGATCCAACGACTCACAAGCGGTTGAAAGAAACACACGATCCGTGTGATTCTAACTGATTGGTCCAAACGAAACCCTAACCCATTTAGTCCCGGTTGGTGTCCCCAACCGGGACTAAAGGGACGATCCGTTTCTATTTTTCTTCTTGCCTTTCTTCTGATTGCGCCGTAACCATGGAACATCTTCATCATTTAACTGAATGCTTGGATCATCTTTGACTTTGAAGGGAGGAATTTCATCAAATTTATTGTAATCTTCTGACATGTCTGTCTTGTCCTCGACTCCCACGATGTTTCTTTTCCCTGAAAGAACTATGTGGCGCCTTGGCTCATCGTCTGATGTATTCGCTTCCTTATCTTTTGTTTTTCTCGGTCTGCTAGACATGTCCTTCACATAGAAAACCTGAGCCACATCATTGGCTAGGACGAATTGATCATTGCCGTACCCAAGATTCTTCTGATCCACTGTTGTCATTCCGTACTTCGGGTCTACCTTCACGCCTGACATGTTGAACCATTTGCACCAGAACAAAGGGACCTTAAAGGACGGTCCGTAGTCAAGTTCCCATATCTGCTCTATGTAACCATAGTATGTGACCCTTTGCCCGTTGTCGTCTTTTGCATCAAACCGGACGCCACTGTTTTGGTTGGTGCTCTTTTTATCTTGGTCTGCCGTGTAAAATATGTTACCATTTATCTCGTACCCTTTAAAGGTCAATACAGTCGAAGATGGTTCCTTGGCCAACAAGTATAGCTCATCTTCAACAATGTTGTCATTAATGAGACGTCTTTGCAACCAACCGCCGAAAGTCTTCGCGTGTTCTTTAGCAATGAAATTTTCAGGTTGCTCCGGGTATTCCGAGCGTAAAATATCCGTGTGTGCCTGGATATATGGAGCCGCCAAGCTGGAATTAACTAGAACGGTGTACTGTGCTTGAGTGAAAGATTGCTCGTCCATACATGTTGTTGATTTCTTTCCTAGCGTGCCTTTTCCACGCAGTCTCCCCTCATGGCGCGACTGAGGAACACCGATCGGGTTCAGGTCAGGAATAAAGTCAACACAAAACTCAATGACCTCCTCTGTTCCATAGCCCTTGACCATGCTTCCTTCTGGCCTAGCACGGTTTTTAACATAATTCTTCAAGACTCCCATGAACCTCTCAAAGGGGAACATATTGTGTAAGAATACAGGACCGAGAACGGAAATCTCTTGGACTAGGTGAACTATGAGGTGCGTCATAATATTGAAGAAGGTTGGTGGGAACACCAACTCGAAGCTGACAAGACATTGGACCACGTCCTTCTGTAAACTTGGTAGAGTTGCTGGATCGATTGCCTTCTGAGAAATTGCGTTGAGGAATGCACATAGCTTCACAATGGGTACTCGCACGTTTTCTGGCAGAAGCCCCCACAATGCAATCGGAAGTAACTGGGTCATGATCACGTGGCAGTCATGAGACTTAAGGTTTTGGAACTTTTTCTCTTCCAGGTTTAGTATTCCTTTTATGTTCGACGAGTAGCCAGACGGGACCTTGATACTACTCAGGACTTGGAAAAAGATCCCCTTCTCTTCCTTGGTAAGAGCGTAGCTGGCAGGACCTTTGAAATTCTCTGGATTCATCAGGTCGTCTCGTTCGTGCATACGTTGGTGGTGCAGCCGTGCTTTTGGTGTATCTCTCGACTTCTTCCCATGCACGCCCAATAAGTTTAGCAGGTTCACGGAAATATTTTTCGTCACGTGCATCACGTCGATCGCAGAGCGAACCTCTAGGAATTTCAAATAGGGTAGTTCTCAGAATATAGATTTCTTATTCCACATGGCTACGTGGTTGTCAGCGTCATTTGGAACAGATTGTGCGCCAGGACCCTTACCAAAGATTACTTTTATATCTTTGACCATGTCATATATATCAGTACCTTTAGGGAGGGTTGGCTTCCTCCGTGTATCTGCCTCGCCTTTGAAATGGTTTCCTTTTTTTCTTACGGGATGCCTGTCTGGAAGAAATCGACGATGCCCCGGGTACACATTCTTGCCTATATGTATACTTTCAGTCTCGCCTAAACAGTGTGTGCATGCTCTGTATCCCTTGTTTGACTGTCCTGAGATGTTACTAAGAGCGGGCCAATCATTGATGGTTACAAACAGCAACCCTCGTAGGTCAAATTCCTCTTTTTTGTACTCGTCCCACACACGTACACCTTCGTCAGCCCACAACTCTAAAAGTTCATCAACCAGTGGCCTCAGGTACACATCAATGTTGTTTCCGGGTTGCGACGGGCCTGGGATAAGCACTGGCATCATAATGAACTTACGCTTCATGCATAACCAAGGAGGAAGGTTATAGATACATAGAGTCACGGGCCAGGTGCTATGACTGCTACTCTGCTCCCCAAACGGATTCAGGCCATCTGTACTCAGACCAAACCTTAAGTTTCTTGCGTCACGTGCAAAGTCCTCGTACTTATCGTCGATGTTTCTCTACTGCGACCCATCAGCGGGGTGTCTCAGCATATCGTCTTCCTTACGGTCTTCTTTGTGCCATCGTAGCAACTTGGCATGCTCTTTGTTTCGGAACAAACGTTTCAACCGTGGTATTATAGGAGCATGCCACATCACCTTGGCAGGAACCCTCTTCCTGGGGCGATCGTCGCCCTCAACATCACCAGGGTCATCTCGCCTGATCTTATACCGAAATGCACCGCATACCGGGCAGGCATTTAAATTCTCGTGCTGGCCGCGGTAGAAGATGCAGTCATTGATGCATGCATGTATCTTATGCACTTCCAACCCTAGAGGGCAGACAACCTTCTTTGCTTCGTATGTACTGCAGGGCAGCACGTTATCTCTTGGAAGCATCTTCTTCATTATTTTCAGCAGCTTTTCCCCCTTGTAATCCATTCTCTGCCTTCCATTGCAGCAATTCCAGGGTGGTGCCAGTTTTTTCTGGCCATCTTCGCAATTTAGGTACAACAATTTTTTGTGGTCTTCTAACATGCGCTCCAACTTCAACCTCTCGTTTTCACTTGCGCAGTTTATCTGTTCTTCACGAATGACCTGACGAAGATCATCATCAGACTCATCAACAATGTCCTCAAGTTCAGGCTCGTCTTCCCCCATTTTAGTATCACCGTGTTCACCGAACATAGGATAATTATCATTATCCTTTTCTTCATCATTGTCTTCCATTACAACCCCTCTTTCTCCGTGCTTGGTCCAACAAAAATAACTGGGCATGAAGCCTTCTTGCAACAGGTGGGTGTGTATGGTTCTTGAGCTAGGGAAATTCCTCTTATTCTGGCATTTTTTACATGGACAAAAAATAAATCCATTCTGCCTGTTTTTCTCAGCCACATTGAGAAAACTATGCATGCCATTAAGGAATTCGGGATGACGTCGATCACTGTACATCCATTGTCGGTTCATCTGCATTATATAAAAATTATCAACAACCATTATGCTAAATCATCATGACTAAATTAATTAATTAATACAAAAAGTTCATCACACGTTAATACCAAACTAGCGTATAGTGACCATACATATATAGTTCTCATAAAAATACACACTGAAACCATCCATAAAAACTCTCTCTAATTAATGCATTTAAAAACAACAACAAATGCGATAAAAATCGCAATAAAGGTAACAATTGACCCGACGGCATAATGATACCAAGCCTCTTTACTAATTGCATATTTCCTAATCTTTCTAATCTTCAGGCGCATTGCGTCCATCTCGCTCTTGTGACCATCGACGACACCGGCAAGAACCTTTTCCAAGGTCATCTTCTCTCTTTCAGTTTTTTCCAACCTTTCTTAAGTTTTTTTCAATCTTTCTTTCAAGCCAACATTTTCTTGTTCAACTAAGTATAACTTCTCAACAATAGGGTCGATTGGCATTTCCGGTTCCACTACCTCCTAGATAAAAATATCTATGTCAAGTTGGTCGGCGTAAGTAATTGTCGTATAATCAGGAAATGAAAATATGTAGTGAAAAAAGATAATATACCACATCCGAATCATAGACTGGACGAGGGCCAACGGGGACGGATATCAAAACCATGGCGCTATATATATATAAAAAATCTTACACAATAAGAAAATTATATACAAGTAAATACGTAAATCATACAAATCAAATTTTGTTTTGGTAAATAAAAACAATAGGCTCACCAAGGTTGTGTCGGTGATGGGGAGATCGACGGCAGTGAGGAAGGGGACAAGGAACGCGACACTAAAAAAACCACAAATCATAATTAATTTTGAGCTCAAATTGCATCAATTTGTATACATAACAAAATGAATAACAAATTCTAGCTTAAGAATTTCATCAAACACCTAGCTAGCACAACAAAAATGAAATGAGCAAGAAAACGAGCAAAACTTGCAATGCCGGAAGAGGGAATGTTGATGCTAACCGTAGAACCGATGGGTACCAACAATCTTGACAAATGG